>LR738715.1:390146476-390242363 GCA_902687465.1 Secale cereale | reverse complement strand
GGGGGGGCGAGCTGCCGCGGCAAGGGCCTTGCCGGGGCTGCCAGAGCCGGCCCCGGCAAGGATCTTGCTGGGGAAAACCGCTTCGTCCCCCTTGCTCTTCGTGGTCTTGTTCTTGGTGTCGCTCCAGTCTTCATCGAGCTTCTGTCTTGCCCCGGCTTGCCTCCCTTGCCATGCTTGGTACGACGGCCCCGTGGCTCAGACTGCCCGTGCACAGTCATAGGGGTACAAAAAGTGTACCCCTCTTTTTGTACACCGACACATCCGCTTTCTGGACACGTCTCCATCAAGCTTTGGGGACAGCCCTAAAATATAGTACAACCTATCACCCTCAAACAGATGGGCAGACAGAGCGGGTGAACCAAATACGGGAAGCTATGTTGCGAGCTTGCATCTTGGCCCAAGGACCTAAATGGGAAGATTGTCTACCTTAAGCCAAGTTCTCCTACAACAACAGCTTCCAAACCAGCCTAAAGATGTCACCATACAAGCTTTATATGGCCGCAAATGTCGTACCCCGCTAAACTGGTCACAAACGGGAGATAGCCGTATTTTCGGATCAGACCTCATGATGGAAGCTAAGACACAAGTCAAGGAAATGAGAGACAGATTACAACTGGCCAAGTCTCGACAAAAGAGTTATTACGATGCGAAGCACCGACAGATCAGTTTTGAACCTGCAAAGCACGTATACCTCCGAGTTACCCATATGAAAGGAGTCAAGAGATTCCAAACTCGCGGGAAGTTGGCACCCAGATTTATTGGCCCCTTTCCAATTATTTATCGAGTAGGCACTGTTGCTTATCAGTTGGAATTACCCCTGGAATTGTCTGATGTGCACAACGTGTTCCACGTCTCACAATTGAGGAGATGCATATCCCCGCCTGAGAAAAAGATTACTGTAACCGACATAGAATTGGCAGAGGATTTAACGTATGAAGAAAGGTCGTTCAAAATTGTAGATCAGATGGAAAGAGTCACCCGCAGTAAAGTACGGAAGTTTTATAAAGTCCAGTGGGAGCATCACACAGAGTCAGAATCAACCTGGGAACAAGAAGAGTTCCTACAGACATATTACCCAGAATGGTTTTCCCAAGCAACGAAATCTCGAGGACGAGATTCATTCTAAGTGGGGGAGATTTGTGACAGCCTGATTTTTGCCCTCTTTTATTTGCCAAAGCTTTATTTGAATTTATTTCAAACCTTGGGATTTTTGAATCATTTCATATGGACTTAAAACACTTGGTTACCCTGGACTTTCACCCAAGTGCCTCCTATCCATCTCAAACTATCATATGCCTCTGGACCACTCTAATATACTTCATGGAATATTTGTCTTATTTGAAAATTATTCATTTTACTCCCCAAAACCCTAGCTAAATTCTTTGTGCTCCAAAGCAACCCCTAGTTTTCTGGCTCATAAAATTCTGAGGAAATTCCTAAATATTCTTTGGACCCTAAGACACATTCCTGAGAAAAAATATTGCACTACTTTTTGGAATATTTTTGCTACAGAAAATATTTTCTATTCTGGACAGAAATGGTAGTTTCTATAGCAATTACCATTTTACTTGCTCCACTTATTATGAAATTCCTTGTGCATCTTCACCTTACTAACTCTTGACTAGCCTCCAAAGCACAGCCTCCAACTATTCACCATTTTACCTCAGTAAGCTCTCAAAGTTTCTGTCCAGAAACTTACCAGGCTAGTTACTTTCATTCTACTGCATCTGGAATTAAACCAACCATGGGTAACTCTCCAATCTACCACGAACAACACGCCAGACACGATTTTTGGCACCAAGTCATCCAGTAGGCAAAGTTCACGCGGTAACCACGCGTGTACACCATGCCATAGCAGTCAGTCGGTGTGCTCTGGATGCCGCCGACCGCTCTATAGAGCGCGTGCTCTCTTCCGCGCCTGCCCAAGCGCACCAAACCTCGCCACCATCGTTGTCTTCATCTCCACAGTCCACCTCCGGTGCTCGCCGACGCCGGAGCTCGCCGCAGCGAGCACGGGCGCGGTCCGGCCAAGGCAGAGTGCGGTGTGCACTGTGCTCGTCGCCACCCCCAGCGCCTATGTGCTCGTCCCCGCTCGGCCACAGCTCCCGCGTGACTCCGTCTTCTTCTCCCCCCTCTCACCGACGCCAATTCGTCGCTGGGCGTAGCCAGGTGTCGCCGGGGGAGCATCGCCCCCCCCTCTTGCTCGCCTATATATAGACCCTCTCCCAGCCGCTCCGAGCACCCAGCTCCACTCCCACACGACCACAGATCGAGTAGAACCCCGTGGCCCGGCCGGGCAGGCCTCAGGCCACCATTCCCGAGCTCGACCTCACCGGCGATCCCCCCTCGGGTCGTCGGGGTAGCTCCAAGCCCTCTCCGCCCAAGGCGACCTCACCAGAGCCTCCGCCACTCTCTGGTGGAGCCTCTTCACCTAGCTGGAGCTGCTGAAGGCGCCGTAGCTCGTCGTCTTCTTCAACTTCGGCGAGCCCCCTGTTCTGCCTCCGCCTCCGAGCTCCATTACGACGCCATCTGTCCACCTCTAGCTACCCTACGGGTATGGGCAGGTGTGCCTCGACCCCCTCCGTCGATCTATCCTTTTCGTTTGAGCAAAGGGGCAGCATCGCCGGCGTGCGCTCGGGCGATGCCGCGGCCGCCTCTGCTCCTTCCCCTCTCTCCCTCTCACATTACTAGCCGAGCCTGCTAGTCAGCCTCTCCATACCCGCGCGAAGCGGTATGAGTGGTGGCGCTCTGGGCTTTTACGCCTTCGACGTCACCCCCCTATTATATTTATTTAAATTTCTGAATTTAAATAAATTCCAGAGAAGTTCAAACTGCAATAACTTTTTAACCATAAGTCCAAATGAATTGATTCTTTTTGCATTGTGTTCCTGGTAAAGAAATCTTGGACCACACCGAACATGAAACTATTTTGTGTTGTGTAGATTTTCTGGTGAATTTTTAAATGAATCTTGATAGTTTCTTTTTGAACTTCTATTTATTTTCAGAAGAAGAAACTTGTCTTGAAGATCACCAGGAGGCTTGTGAGCCCCATTTGAACTAAGGCAAGCCACATCAACATTTTCATAGTGTCATTTCAATATTTGTGATTCTTCCAACTTGAACAAATGATTTATATTATGCATGTTAAAAATTTTGTTAAATATTTCTTTTGGTTGCAGTAGTTATTGGTTTCATTCACTTTACAGAAAGTTGAAGTTTGGTTAAAGTTATTAAGATAGTTAAAATGAAGTTGGGATATTGAGAATGATTATGGACATGCATATGTGAAGCTACTTTCTTTTACATAAGTAATTATGATAAAATTTTGCTAAGATAAAATTTGGTTTTTAATTGAAAGTAAAGCATAACCAGAATAATAGTGAATGTTAGAATGATAAAAGTAAAGTTGGCCCAGTTATACTTTCGTATGGCATTGTATGTGTTTATGTGTTGCATTTTGGTTTATTGCATGGCATTGTATGACACCGGTTATTTATTCTTCTGTAAGTTGAAACTGTTAATAACTTAACTTGAATAAATTGTTGACTGGTTCATGGTGCCGATGAATCGAGTCTTTCCCAGTGCAACCACATTTACCTTTATGGGAAGGTATTTATTCTGTCCATTGACATGCCTCTTGTTGGTACCTCCAGATAGGGAAGGTTATGGGCATGATGTACCCTGGCCCGGTAAGCAGACATAACCTTGTGTGCCCATTGTTAATTTTATGGTACCGAGTTCCCGCTTGGGACAATTATTTTTGTTTGGCCACGACGGTGGTAGGTGTGCCTTTGGTAGGCACATGGCCACCCATGACTGTTCCAGTGGGGAATGAGTTGGAGTGGCCGGAGGAGTGTCATGGAAATGGACCGGTTTCGTCGGAACACCGTTGGTCCACCCGAATGGGAGAACCAGGCCATGGGTTCCGTGATGTGGGTACAGTGCACTACCTCTGCAGAGTGTAATTAATCTATCGATAGCCGAGTCCACGGTCACGGACACGCTCGAAAGTAGGTCACACCATGGGTCAATAGATAATAAAATTTTGCTCACTAAGTTCTATAATTTTGGTACTATACTAACTTGGTGGAAGAGTCACGGAGATGCCTTGAGACCCAGTATGGATAGGTTGGTGATCACCGGAAAGGTCACGATTTATATCTTATTGAAATGACTAAATTTGTAGTTGTAATAAAATATCATGAGTAAGATGGATCGAGGTTTTATTTATGCAAAGACATGAGCATAGCATGTTAGTGAATATCCATCTAAGTTTGTTGCTGCATATTTAATATTAAGTAATTATCATGATATTGTTTGTCATTATGATTTTGTTTGCTGTAAGCTTGCAAGTACATTCAAAGTACTGACCTGGCATGTCATGCCAGATTTCGGGAAAGTTTCGCTGGAAAGGAGTGCCGTCTGAGTCTAGCCCGTATCCACATCGGTGTCCTTGTGAGATAGAGTCCTGCTACGACATCGTTCCGCTGCTGCGTAGTTTATGCCCCAGGCCTTTTATGTTCATTAAATAATGTACATATTGTCTAGCCGCACCGTGTGTGCCGCTCGGACTCGCTACCTGTTCTAATGTATAACTTTGGTCCGCTAGTATCAATAAAGCGGTTGTTTTCTGTACCAAGATGTTGTGTGTTGCCAGAAGACAAGGTCTCTGGGCTGGCAATGCAAGGTAAACCGGTCGGTCTGATCCGGGGTGCCACAGGCGGCCACAACAATCAGAACGGGCACAACCAGTAGAACAGCTAGGGTGGTTATAATAATTAGAGCAATCATCAGCAACAACAATAATCAGGCTATCAGAGTAACCCAAAGCAGTTGAGTAGCAGGCAATATCATGTCTTCACCACAAGCTTATGTAAACGTGATCAGAAGGTTTATAAGAGGGCAGTGCACTCTGTTGAACCGGCGGTGCCTCGTAGTATTTACGCTGGTCGGAACAACCCATTGTGTGGAGTCGAGAGGATCATCCGCCCCGGGTTGATAATCCGGGTCAGCTGGCTCTGGTGGTGGTGCCTCGGGTCGGGGGTTATAAGTTCGCCAAGGTACTCATGGACGGAGGAAGCAGCATCAACATTCTGTATTATGAGACCTTTCGTCGCATGGGGTTGACGGACAAGAAGGTTAGACAGTCCAACACTATTTTTCACGGCGTGGTACCTGGCAAATCGGCATATCTGGTCGGTAAGATAGACCCGGAGGTCACTTTTGGAGATGAGCATGACTCAAGGTCGGAAACTTTAACCTTTGAAGTGGTAAATATCAAGAGCCCGTATGACGCCTTGTTCGGGCGGCCGGTTTATGCTAAGTTCATGGCGAGGCCTTGTTATGTTTATCTGCAACTCAAAATGCCAGGTCATAAAGGGACTATTACGGCCCATGGGAGCCGTAAGATTGCTTTGGAGTGCGAGGAAGGTGATGCAGCCTATGCTGAGGCGGTTTGTGCAACCGAGGAATTGAAATTTTACAAGGATAATGTTGATCCGGCAGACATGTCTCTGTTGAAGAAGCCGACCACGAAGCATGATCCGGCCTTGAAGTTCAAATCAGCTGATGAGACCAAGCAGGTTGACTTTGTTCCCGGCGATTCATCAAAGCAGTTTACCATCAGTGCTAACCTGGATCCGAAATAGGGAAGTGCGCTCATCGAGTTCATCCGTGAGAATCGAGACATCTTTGCATGGAAACCTTCTGACACGCCAGGTGTACCGCGGGGACTCGCTTAGCACACTCTTAAAGTTGATCCCAAGTTTAAACCAGTTAAACAGTTTCTCCGCCGCTTCAATGAAGACAGGCGCAAGGCTATTGGCGAAGAGGTGGCCAGGCTCTTGGCGGCAGGTTTTATAGTTGAGGTCTTTCATCCTGAGTGGTTGGCTAATTCGGTGCTGGTGCTTAAAAAGAATGGCACTTGGCGAATGTGTGTTGATTACTTAGATCTAAACAAGGCTTGCCAAGCTGATCCTTTTGCCCTCCCCGGTATTGATCAAATCATTGATGCTAGAGTGGGTTGTGTGCACTTAAGTTTTTTGGATGCGTATTCCGGTTATCACCAGATCAAGATGGCAGTTAAGGACCAGGAGAAAACATCTTTTATAACTCCATTTGGATCCTTCTGCTATGTATCCATGCCTTTTGGGCTCAAGAGTGCCCAGGGGACCGATCAGCGTTGTGTGCAGAATTGTCTTCATAAGCAGATTGGGCGGAACGTTCATGCATATGTGGATGACATTGTAGTTATGTCCAGGGAGGAAGAGACGTTGATAGCTGACTTGAAGGAAACTTTTGATAACCTTCAGGTTTATAAGATGATGCTTAATCTGGCCAAGTGCGTTTTTAGTGTACCAGCAGGCAAGCTCCTGGGAATCTTCGTGTCAAACAGGGGAACTGAAGCTAATCCGGAGAAGATCATGGCTATTACTTCCTTGGCTAAATCAGTGTGCATTAACGACATCCAGTGCTTGGCAGGCCGTATCGCGGCACTGAGCCAGTTTATCAGCCGTTTGGGAGAGAAGACCATCCCTCTTTACCAGATGATGTAAAAGACAGATCGCTTTGTCTGGAGTGATGCTGCCAACGCTGTGTTCGAGGACTTAAAGAAGCAGCTGGTGGAGCCGCCCATCCTTGCCGCCCCAGTTGATAATGAGCCGCTGTTGTTATATGTGGCTGCTAACGCCCGAGCGGTAAGCGTTGCCATTGTAGTGGAGCGCGAGGAGGCAGGAAAGGAATATTCGGTTCAAAGGCCGGTTTACTATATCAGCGAGGTGCTCATTGAGTCGAAGCAGAGATACCCGCATTGGCAGAAATTGGTATATGAAGTCTTCATGGAAAACCGGAAGCTTAAGTAGTATTTTCAGGGCCATCCAATCACTGTGGGCAGTTCTGCCCCCCTAGGAGATATAATCCAAAACAGAGAAGCAACTGGTCGGGTTGCCAAGTGGGCCATTGAACTTAGTCCTCACGGGCTGAAATATGTGCCTCGCACTGCAATCAAATCTCAAGCACTAGTGGACTTCATCAACGATTGGACGGAGTTGCAAGCACCGGAGGAAAAACTGGATCACACGTACTGGACTATTCACTTTGATGGATCCCGGCAATTGGAGGGCTTGGGGATAAAGAGCATCTGGAGTATGTAAAACCTCTGATCGACGTCTCCGGGCTGGTGTTTGCGGTAAACCGGTGGATTCGATAACTTGACCACTATGCCGAGTTGTGCGGCGAGCTTCATGTTGTTGTTTCTTCAAAATAAAGTTTGGGTCCAAGTAAGCGAAAGGGTGAGAGAATTGTACTCTCCGGCTTGCTCGACGAATTTTTGGTGTTGGCAGAGGATCTGAACCACAGGAAAGGGTAGTTACCTCGATGTCATCAGCCTTGCTGCCTTCAGCATTTCCCTGAGTACAATCATTGTCAATAAGATGCAAGAAAAGGGAGCCAAGGGAGTCAAGTGATACCTCTGAGGCTGGTTCATCATTATCATAATTGAATTCAGATGCTTTAGTGATTTTCTTCTTAACAGCCTTGGTTTTTTGGCGAGCTGCCTTTACCGGTTTATCCTGGGTTTTCCTCTTCCAGAATGGATCATTACCCTGATAAAGATTGTGAGGTCATTCAGAAAGGATACTAAAGACAAATGGAAGTAAAACAAATAAATGTAAAGAAGATTTACCGATGGCAGTTTATTGAACTCGCAGAAAGGGGCCAGTCCGGTTTTGCTACAGGCATCCATCAATTCATTAAATAGCTTCTTAACAGCTTCACTGACCTCATTCTCTGACAGCACAGCTTCAGTATGGCGTAGAGGATCTTTGGGGTTTCCGGTATATTCACACATTAAATCGGAGCACCGGCTTAGCGGGAGAATACTCCAAGAAATCCAACAGCGAACAAAGGCAATGCCTGTCAAGCCACTTGCGGTGAAGGCCCGAAGCTTTGAAAGCTGCGGTGCGTATTGGGCTCGCTCTTGGGCACTCGGCCATTGAGGGAAAGGATGGTTCTCAGAAAGCCGATGAGAATGGTAACCCGACAGAGGATTTTCGTCATCTGGAGATGTGTCTAAACAATAAAACCAGGTCTGGTTCCAATCTTTAGGATGGCTGTGATGTTGGGCATGAGGAAAGCTGACATCTTTCCTTTTTTGGATGGACATTCCTTCAAGTTCAGTGTTGGGCCCGTCAGTGAACTCTGTGCGATGGTTTAAATGGAAGAAATCCCTGAACAGTTCAATTGAAGGTTCCTCTTGCAAATAAGCTTCAAGGAATACTTGGAAGTTGCAGATGTTGGACACATAATTCGGTCCGATATCTTGAGGGTGGAGCTGAAAGCTAGCCAGCACGTCACGAAAGAACTTTGATCTGGGAGGACTGAATCCCCGGGCTAGATGATCAAGAAATACGATAACCTCTCCATCTTTGGGCTCTGGAGGACATTCCGGTCCAGGGACTCTCCAACGGAGGACATCGTTCTTGCCTAAAGCGCCAATTTCAGCCCGATTATGCAGTTGCTCTTCGGTAACCCGAGACTGGACCCGGTTGTAGGAAGTAAATTGCTTGGCTTGCTTTGCCATTTTGAAGGGAAAAGCTGAAAATATAGTGAAGGGCTGATTTATGATTTATGCACTGATAAACCGACAGTGTTTCAAAGGTAACTACAGACAGCGGTTTAAGCGGGGCCTAATGATATCTACCGGTTTACGATTTTTTCTAAAAGTTAAACTGCCGGGGAGAAGATAAAAGGTGCAGATTTAAAGTTATGGAAAAAAAGGTTTCGCAAAATCAGCAACAGAATTACAGATCTACGGCATGTTAGAAATTCAGAAATATTCAAGATTAATATTGATCAGACGCTACAACAGTTCAGATGGATCTAGATAAGGGGAATATTGTAAAGGAGGATAAGCACTTAACTGAGCGGAGTTATTAACACAGTCGCAGGCGAAGACATCAGATCTACACTAGTTATCGGAGCTACGACGAAGAACAGTGCCCTAGCCATGACGAACTCGCAACAGAAACCCTAATGAGATCTATATAAGAAATAAGGAAGGAACTTACCAGAGCTGACGGGTGCGGAGGTGTGCTGGCAAGTTTCTGGTCCGAACAGGTCGATGCAGCGGCCTGAGTTGACGAAGGTGCAAAGGTCGACAGCGGCGGTAGTGTTTGATCACGAGTGAGCATGAGGAAGAAGAAGAAGCGAAGAGATTAGGGGGGAAAGGAAATGACCCTTCGCACTATTTATAAGCCAAAAGGTAAAACGGCAGGCGCGGGAATCAAGGAGCCCGAAAGGTGGATATGGGACGATACTGTCGCCTCGATCTTCGGAGATTTTAATAAGTAAAGAATAAAACAGGCACAAGATTTAAATAAACAGATGACGTCACGGCGGTTCAATGTGATCCAGGAAGATGATGTCATGGCGGTTTACGAAATATTTGAAGCCACATAGGGCCAAACTTTTACAAGGCGTTGAAGATTGACATGAACAAGTTCAAATCAATCTGGGGCCTAATGTCAGGGATATAACTACTAGGTATAAACCGCCCAGGGAGGGGCAGGTTTATGACCGTAAGGATTACTTCTACTGAAGCCCAGCGAGGCATGGAGCATGGACTTTATTATAAAAGACTAGAGATCCAGGGCCCAAGAGATGTTAGGGCCCATAAGTGTAAACCGCCATAGAGCGTGTAACTTGTACTGTAAAGATAGAGACCGAGCCAGGCACGTTTGTGAGCCGGCCTCGGGATTCTGTAAACCGGCCTGGGCGTCATCCTGTGTATATTAAGGAACGACCCGGCGACGGTTCAGGAACAGAGAACAACAACTCGAGACACAAGCAACGCGGATTCGCTCCCTGATCATCGAAACCCTAGCAATACCACACCAAACTAGAAGTAGGCTTTTACCTTCATTGAAGGGGCTGAACTAGTATAAAAACCCTTGCATCCTTGTCCGCTTTAACCCCTTTAAGCTAACCCATAGCGATGGGTCCATGACTAAGTCCTTTTTCTAGGACATCTGCCGTGACAAAACCACAATAGTCGGCTTGTCCGACCACTTTCTATCGCAGGGATCATTCGACTGATATTCGTCATGGGGGTTCTGCTGCCCTAGTGCTCGACCAAATAATCGATGGATACCATCTCACCCGAGTCCTTATGGACGGTGACAGCAGTCTTAATCTTATATATCAGGACACTGTCTGCAAGATGGGGATAGACCCTTCAAGAATCAAGCCAATCAGCATGACCTTTAAAGTAGTGATACCGGGCGTAGAATCCCGATGCACAGGCTCTTTAAAATTGGAGTTCGTATTCGGCTCTCCTGATAACTTTCGAAGCGAAGAGTTAACCTTCGACATAGCACCATTCAGAAGTGGCTATCACGCTCTACTTGCCAGAATGGCCTTCGCCCGCTTTAATGCAGTCCCACATTATGCTTATCTAATGCTTAAAATGCCTGGACCACGTGGAGTCATCACGGTCAATGGAAATATGGAGCGCTCTCTCCGTACGGAGGAGGACACTACGACCTTAGCAGCCGAAGTCCAAAACGGCCTATTCAAGCTGGATAATCTGTCAGTCGCGGACATAACTAAACGTGTCTGAGACACGCCTCAGTGCGGCAGCTCAGATGAACCTGAGCTAGATTAGCAGCTACGCCCCCATTGACTGCCCCATAAGGTGATAGCACATGTACCTCGAGTGCATAATTATGCCTTAAAAATCCCTTGGGCGATGCTGGGGGCACACTGCATATAGTCCATAGTTCGGCTTGACCCTATTCGGACTCTAAACTTATCTTTTTAGGTTCATTAAACGAACCAGTCTTGTCATGGCCACACTGGATTTCTTTTTTCCTTTCCAGGTTTCTTTTTCCTTTTACAGACAACCATCATACTCCCCCTTCAAGGACACATTATAGAGGAGGAAACGGCGCAGACGTGCAGCAGGGACCCGCACTAAGGTTTCTTTTTGGATTAAGACCCTGTGTAAAACTTTTTTCTTTTTCTTGTTATATATCTTTATGGCATGTAAAATCCAAGAAGGTTGTCGACATTATCTCTAATCTTACGGCTCGCCATACTATAAAGGGATATTAATAGAGCAGCTTGATTCGCATTATGTTCGGAGTTTTATTCACTCACCATAAAATGTTCTCTTCCCACATCAGATTGCCACATGTGCCTTGTCAATAAGGGGCCATTACGAGGGTCTGTATTCAGCTCGGTATATGTCTAAAAGACCGAACACCTATAGGGAGTCTTCGGCCTCCTGGATGTTTGTCTTATATGCATCAGTTTCGAATCATGTATTGGGTCAATAGTTGGGTTGACCGGCTCCTGTGCTTAACTCTACGTTCCCGATTGTTCGCCTAGGGTGTAAAGGGAGAACTTCTACGATTGTACTTCTGGCTTATCCGATCAAGTAGCTCAGTAGAAAAAACTAAAAACTGACCGTCATGGTAGGCGAGAACCTGGTCCGCAATCCGGTGACTTAGTTTTATACTACGATCGATAGAGATCTACCCCGTGTTATACGAAGGGTTGGTTTTTCGCCCAGCCAGGTGCAGTTGGATACCTTAAGTAAGGAATATCATATCCGCACCAGGGTCTAGTACCTGGCCCCACATGTCAAACTCCTACGACTAAGTGAAAGTAATAACGTCGCATAGTCTGATTGCCTGGTTCGCTCCGCATACACCTCCTATATGGATCAAGACGCTGGATAAAGAGTGTACATGCATATGACCTGGTACCCTAGTACTATGTACATGGGGGCTGAAGCCGACGACTGGAAACTTCTAGATTTACATAAACAGTCGCGCAGGAGGTAAAAGACGCTAGATTATAATAGCGCAAAAGTCATATACATCGGATTCATAAGCTTAAGTCTTTACACCCGGATACAATTACTCGAAGATAATGTCCTTTGAGCACTGGCCTGCTACAAGGCAGGCGCCTTCTATGACGTCCTCGAAGTACTTCTTCGGCTTGCGGTGCTCCTTTCCTACGGGCGGCCAATCGGAGGCTATATGCCCCGCCCTCATCTTCGCCCGGTGCACTTTCACACGAGCGAAGGCCATCCAAGCATCTTCTATGCAGGCCGAACGCGTCAACGAGTCGACCCACGGACTCGCCTCAACAAGCCGCTCTACCAATCTGAAGTAGCTACTTGGGATTGGATCAGCGGGCCATATCCGGACTATCAAGTCCTTCATGGCCAAACCCGCCATGTTGTGCAGCTCTACCAGCTGCTTCATCTGGTCATTGAGGGGCACTGGATGTTTTGGCGCATAGAACTACGACCAAAACAACTTCTCCGTGTCGTTCCCCTGCTGGGCTCGGAAGTACTGGGCAGCGTCAGCACTGCTCCTCGGAAGATCAACAAACACGCCAGGAGAACTCCATAACCGTGTCTGCCCAAGATACTTCTGCCCTCCGAAGATGCTCTATAAGAGAAATGTCTTACCAGATGCTATCTGTCGCGCCTGCTTGATTTCCTCATAGGCGTTGCGCGCCTCGCCTCGCGCATCCTGGGCAGTCTTCACCGCCGCAGTAAGCTCGGATGCTTGTTCCAAAGCCTTCTTTTCCAAAGCCTCACATTTGAGAATGGCATCGTTGAGCTCGACCTCGACTTCGGACACCCAAGCCAGGTGCTTCTCGCACCCGTCCTTTTCGGCCTCAAGTTCGGCAACCGCCTTATCAGCGATCACCTTGCTCGCCTCGGCCTCCTTCTTGGCCTTCGTGAGCTCACCCATGAAGGCCTCGAGCTGAGTGGCGCCAACTTTGTAATACAAAATATCATAAAAGAGTTTATACCCATAATCAATTAATATTGTTAGTCTTCTTGACATTTTAATTTCTTAAATCCGCATACCTTGCGTTTGATCCAAACACTGGTTGACGCGGTCGAGGTCCGCGTTGGCCAACAGGAGCTTCCGGTTTAGTTCGGCAACCTCTGCATCTTGTGCAGTTGCTGTAACTAGTGAAACCTATTCAAATACAACAAAAACATACAGTTCAACTCTAGAATATGCTATAGTATGGATAATTCGTCTGATTCTGTTCGGAATCACACAAAGCATCAGGGGCTACTGGCTATATATGATTATTTAAAACAAATAAAGTTCCATAAAGAACATTACATTGCTTACCTCAAAGCCAGTTAACAGGCTGCTGAAGGCTTCATTTAGTCCTCCCTTGATGGACTGAATCTTCTTCATCACCGCACCCATCATGGTGTGGTGCTCCTCCACAATGGAAGCACTTTGCCTTGCTCCCTCCATAGGGTCCGGCGCCTCTGGATTAACTCCGGGTGCCGTCGTATCCACCCCCTCCTGGGGGATCTAATCTTCAGACCCCGAAGCCGCACTAGGCTCCGGGTCAATGTTCGGGAAGGCCCCGGATTGTTCGGACCCCCTGTCTTCAGTTTCCATGGGGGTTGTTTCCCCATGGTCAGCTGCGGCCGAGGTATTACCCCCGCTCGCCCCGTCACCTAGCCCGCCCTCATCTCCTCGGACCAACGGGTCACTCTCCGCCTCTCCAGGCGCTAGAGAGTTCCCCTCTGATAAGGAGGCGTCGGGGTGTCCTCCGGGAGGGTTGTAGGTCAGCAGGTGAGAAATACCAAGTAAGCGTCAAAAATGCTAAAGAAATAAAGGTGCAGCAGTTAATCCAAACAAACTTACGATTCAGGCAGGGGTTTCTCCGTGGACTTCACCACAAAGCTATGTTCGGACGAATCCGAACTAACAGCGAGGTTCAGTTTCCTCCGAGGTGCGGCCGTGCCCGTGTCAGCAGTGCCCCCCCTCTTCGTCCCTCTGCCTTGCGCAGGGAGCTCTTGTTCTTCCTCTTCCTCGTCGTCGTCCTCCTCTTTGTAGGAGAGGATGTTGATCTTCTCGGACTGCTCGTCCCTAGGCCGGGGGCAGTCTCCGCCCCCTTGCCCTTTTTCTTGGGCTTCTTGACCGGCGCCATGTACGGTACCGGGACCAGCATTGCCGACAGCTGAGGCGATTCTGGGTCTTCGGGCAAAGGCGTCGGACACTTGATCCGGGTCGCCTTCTTCGTCCAGTTCTATATATCATGCAAAAGCTCCAAGTCCTCTTATCATTAAACAAGGGAAGAGATATATGTTCGGCGAAATTTTCTATTTCCTCTGGGGCAGAGAGCGCGGTACTAAAGCCCGCGTCCTCGGTTTCTGCCGGCCACTCCTTCTGGCTCTTGAAGAGATGCTTCCAGATCTCTTTGTGCGTAAAGCCAAAGAGATGCTTCAGCAGCTTATCTCCTGCCGGATCGAACTCCCATAGGGAGGAGTCCCGGCTTTGACAAGGGAGAACAAGTCGGGCCAGCATCACCTGGACCACGGACAAGAGCTGGTGCCCCTTGGAAATCACGCCGGATACACGGCTCTGGAGTGTCGTCACTTCAGTTGGAGACCCCCAGTCCAGACACTTTTTGGTCCAGGAGGTCAACCTCTCTGGGGGGTCCAGATCTGAAAGTAGGCTCCACTGCCCATTTGGCGTCGCGGGGTTCGGTGATATAGAACCACTCCTGCTGCCAGAACTTTTTCATCTCTATGAATGACCCTTTTGGCCAAGTCACATTCGAGAGCTTGCTAATCATAGCGCCCCCGCACTCTACGTGCTGCCCATCCACCACCTTCGCCTTCACGTTAATGGTTTTAAGCCATAGGCCGAAGTGTGGAGGGATGCGGAGGAAAGCTTCACACACCACTATGAAAGCGAAGATGTGAAGGATTGAGTACGGGGCTAGATCATGGAAATCTAGCCCGTAGAAGAACAGTAAACCCTGAACAAAGGGGTAGAGCGGAAACCCTAGCCCTCTAACAAAGTGGGAAGTAAACACTACCCTATCACCCACCTCTGGGACACGAATCACCTGACCCTTGGCAGGAACTCGGTGCGTGATATCGGTAGCGAGATAGCCCGCGCTCCGCAGATCCTCCATGGTTTTTTCAGTGACCATGGAGGTCTCCCACTTGTCCTGGCGCCGGAACCAGCCATTGCTGGGGAGGGAGGTGGTGGTTGAGGAACGCAGAGCGGTGGGCGCAGGAGATGGGGAAGCTGGGGCTAGGGAGATTGGAGAGCTCGGGCTTGAGGAAGGCGTGGGGCTGATGAAAGGGATTGGTGTCCTTTTATAATGTTGTGAATACAGAACGTCCCCCCACTTTAGCCATAAACCTCGCCGTTTCCCAAAGCGGTCTTGCGTAATGCGCGGCATGGGTGCTCATGTCATATTGATAAGAATCCCACAATAAGTGGGCACGGTCTCTATTCTGATAAGACGTGTCAATGAGGATATACCTCGAAATGCGAAACCAGGACCGAATAAAACGGTTCGATATGTTAGTGGGATGGACGCGACGCCTCACCAAAAAGTTGTCAGTAAAGACACACTACTCATATTCTTTTTAGAGCCTTGCCTTCGAGGCTAAGGGTTGTACTAACCTTGCAGAGCCGAACACAATACACCTTTTTGCAGAAGATATATTCGGAAGAAGAAACCCACCTTGCAATGTGGAAGACAATACGGAAGCCGAATTCATTGTCATCGAAGACAGGTTCAAGGGCTACTGAGGGAGTCCTGGATCGAGGGGTCCTCATGTGGCCGGATAGCTCGTGGTGGGCCGGACTGGTGGGATGTGAAGATCATTGTTGAAGATCGTCTCTCGTATCCGGATAGGACTCTTATATTTGTATAATGGCAAGTTTTAGGTTCGGGTGTAATTTTTGAGTACTTCCTTTGGGAACCCATGCCATGTTCCTTTCTTCAAGATCTTATGCACTAAGCTTTTGTACCTCCTTCTTTTGCCAATATGATAAGCCGAGTGAGCACCTCGACTGTGATTTTTTTCAACTAATGGCAACTCTTTTTGGGCCTCGTGCACCCTCAACATCTTTTCTTCAGATTTGGCACTCTGATTTTTATCAATTGATTGCTTCACGTCTTTGCCTTTTGTAGCCAATGTCAATACTTTAATTGGATCTTTGTTATTTGAGATCAAATCTGAAGTAGCACACTTACAACCATCTCTTTTCATGCGCTAAACTTGCTTTACCACCTCTTTCTTCTTCCTTGAGCTCTGGACCGATTCCTTATGATTGAAACGGTCTATGACGCGTGATTGTTCAAATGTTGATCTTCTTGGAGCTGCATAGTATTTGTGAGATGGTCTAAAATAAGATGAAGAATGTGCTCTTGTATCATACCTGTCCCATGATGAATATGGATCTATATGAGCATAGGGAGGCATCCACGGCATTGGCATTGGCATCCCAAAGTAAGGGTAGCAGTATGTTGCATTAAAATTCTCACTTGCCAATACCGATCCTCATATTTGTGCCTTGGGGGTGATCTTGATTTCTTTGCATGATTCGGCCGATAAGCATTCTTGTCCTCACTCTTTATTTTATATTTATCCAATAGTTCAGCGACGGTGATTTTTGATCTCTTATACTTGTACTTATTTGGGTCTTTGTTTTCTTTTGGTTTACTTCCATCGACCATTGGATTTGTGTGCTACCCCCAAGTCCTTGGCATCTCCATTGTAGCTTCGATGGACTTGCCCTCAAGATTATGTTCATTATGCTATTCAACAACTTCTTTACTTGAAAGCTTGATCCCATCACCTGCAGTTTTTACCTTCTCTTTAAATGGATCGGCTTGAAGCAACCGATGCAATAACTGTTCGCCATCGGGACCAATCGAAATAGACTAGTCATCTCTTGGTGTTTCAACAAACTTCAATCATCCTTTTACAATGGCCGATTTAACTACTTGACGAAACATGTTGCATTCCTCAAAATTATGCTTGATCGAATCATGCAACTTACAATACATTGGTCCTTGGATAAATGGCTCAACATGGTGATCAAGAATTCTTATGTAATTATTTTTCAGCAATAAATAAAATATTTGGTCACACATGCTTGAATTGAAGGTAAACTTCTTGCTTTCTAGCCGATCTTGCTGTGTGCACGGCTATGGAGATAAGCAAACGGATGGTTCAGATTTGGAATCTCCCCATTCGACTATGCATTTTGTTTTCTACTCTATCTCCAATGTCTTTGGATAAGATATTATATTAGCATCGGATTTCTCAAAAGAATTTAACCATTGGCTTTAAACTTCTGAAATGAAAATATTTAGATCACACATGTCTCAATTGTGACCAAGTGCAAGCCAAGTACGAAATAAGCAAAGCTACCCCACTAGATATGAACTTTAGATAAAGCAACGGGGAAAGCTTTGGCCGCAACAATAAGTATTATCAGTCTTTATAAATGGCGCAATGGGTTTACCGATATGTTCCATAATAATTTTATTGCTAACAAGTAAATTACCCTTCTTCATTGGTCTTTCGAAATTACTTATGAGGATTTTTCTAATAGATGCATCAACAATAAAGTTCTGACCAAATCTGAAAATAGGTAAATTACTTGCTAAACATACCTATTCAAATATGTTGGGAGAGCATGATGGTTGTGTGACTTGAACAATATCTTGCTTTGCCTTTGGATGACTCCCCAATGTCTCTTCATCATCTCTTTCTTGATTCCGTGTATCATTACATTAAAGATTTTTGTTAGCCGAACATTGTTCGGCTAATTGTTTTTGTCCTTGAGGTTCATCAATTTCTATGGCACAAAACTCATAGGGCAGGAAGTAGGTTCCATTAACTTTAGAAAAATCAAGTATGGTCATTTTGCCATGCTTTCCATGCCCTTTCTCCATACTACTTGCCTCTTTGGATTTGATGGATTCAGAATATATACTACTTGATTCGGCTTTTTCAACCGAAGCACTTTCATGTTCTGAATCATCGTTCTTTTCATTGATACTACCAATTGGCAGTACTTCTTTTATTTGAGCCAATTCTTTTTTTATTTGTTTCTGGCGGTGAGCGGCAAAATTGGCCTTAAGATTTTTCTCAACTTCAGCCCACTCCGGATATGATTTCCCCCCAATGCTTTTAGATTCTTTCGGCAATGACACATTGGTGTTTCCAAAACTTTGCAATTGTGTAGGGGGTGTATAATATGATGTAGTACTAGGTGAAGTCATATGCATTGTTGTAAAACCATATCTTTGCTCGCCAATTTTATCAAATGGTAAAGATTCATTTTCTTGCAGAACTCTAGCTTTTATTGCGGCATAATCAGGAAATAGCCCCTTTTGATGTTGTTCAAGGCAAAGAGCACTAGTCCTCTTATTTTGGGCTAAACTCTTCAATGCAGCCACTACTACCTCATCTTCTACAATATTGGGCACAACCGCTCCTATAAAATTTACATTTATTCGGCTATGACCAGGAAGGTGTGAAGCCGAACTATGAACATACAGTTGTGTATGGTGCTGCAAAATTACTAACATGAGGTGTAGAATATGACGGTTGAGAGTAATTGGCCGAATAGCTAGTAGTAGCGTGGCCAATTCTCCCATCCATTGGCATGGTTGAACTAGTATATTGCAAATTAGTTGCCGATGAATAAAAATGTGAAACACTTTGTTGCATGCTATTTGAAGTTCCTACAAGAGGTGTTTCAACTTGATTGACCAAACTCATCATGTCATTCATGGGCATAAGGATTTCTCGGGTTGCCGATGCATGAGATATGGAGTACATATGGTGCATGTTACTAGTATCATAAGAAGTTAAAGCATGTAAATTACTTTGAATCAACCTTTGCATGTAATTAGAAGCATTATTGAAAAAACTAGGGTTGGCCGATAGAGTATACTCATTGAACGATCTAGTAACACCATATGAATTATCTGCATCTACACTAGGGAATTGGGTATTCATATTATCTTTGTAGATTGCAAATCCTAGATGACGATCTCTTCGTAGCAAGAACGGGCTGGAGACCGTTCAAAGCTTCGTCCCCAGTGAAGTGGCCAAAAAGTGTGTTCGCACACAAACACGTCACCGTGTACCCCCAATGCTGAGGTTGATGCACCGCGGCTCACATCGAAGGAGACCCGTCCGAAAGCGTGGTACGCAAGCAATCCGACGGGCACTTTTGTATACACGGAACACCACGCGCCCGGGAGGGACCCCGTCTGGACGCACGGCGGCTATGGGCTGCCCTAGGTCGGCCTGACCGCCACTAGGACCTCGAGGTTCGCCGCCTTGCAAATGAAGAACGAGCAAATAACGAGAAGAAGAAGAACTAGGGTTAATGAGAAAACATAAAAGATAAAAAGTGGCAGATGAATTGATCGATTGTGTGTTTTTCAATCGGCGGTCACTCCTTAGGTATATAAGAGGCGGCTGGACATCCCATGCAAGGAAAAGGCTTGGATTCATGTCCAAAACCCTAGAAAAATTTGGATTGGATTTGTCCGAACTTTCCAAAACAGTTCGGTTTAAACTGGCTGCACCTTGTGGGTAATTTTTGAGGTGGTAAACAACCTCGGATGGAAACGAGCCCAAAAGAAATCTTGACCGTTTCGACGAGATGAACAACTTTCATGTTGAACGTTTTTTGATCAGAGGTCATATTGAGTGCCAAATCGCTCGCGCAAAACAGGCTATCATTCGCGCTACCTATCAGATAGGGTGTCTGGTGGGGCACGCCACTTTTGGCTCGTGATAGAGCTGTATTCTGATGGCTCTAACTTTTGTGCACGAACTCGGATTGGGACGATTTTTATAACAAAATCGACCGTTTCGACGAGAAGAAGACAATCCATATAGATCATTTTTCCAGACGAGGCCGTCTTGGCGGCGCAGCCAAATAGTGTTGTGAACACAGAATCTGAGTACTTCAAACACAACTTTGGCCTTAGAGATGAGATTGGATGGCTATGGCCCAAATATCAAAGTTTCTCCTTTTGATGATACATAACTTTCTCCCTTTGAGCACCTTTTCATTTGAGGCCATCTTAAATGTGTTTTTAACCATGCCAAAATCTGGTGTCAACATCATGTTATGCAGCTCGACCAGCTGCTTCAACTGGTTGTTCGGAGGTGTCGGATGTTGTGGCGCAAGGAATTGCGACCAGAATAGCTTCTTCGTCGTGTTCCCCTCTTGGGGTCTGAAGAATTGGGCAGCGTCGGCGATATTCTTCGGGAGATCCGCAAACGCGCCTGGAGAACTCCACACTCGAGTCAGCGACGCATACTTCTGACCTCCAAAGATACTATGCAGAAGAGAGGCCTTCCCAGCCGCTATCTGCCGTGCCTGAAGGATCTCCTCGCGAGCACCCCGGGACTCGCTCCGTGCCTCCTTGGCAAGATGGAGAGCTTTGTTGAGCTCGGATGTTTGGTCATGAGTCTCCTTCTCCAACTCCTTGCATTTGCGAATGGCGCATGGCAGTTCTTGTTCGACTTCGGCCACCCGAGACTCATCTTAACGGCGGGAGGCATGTTCGGCCTCCAGCTCGGCAACCGCTTTGTCAGTGGCTATTTTGTTCACCTTGGCCTCCTTCTTGGCCTGAGCAAGGGCACCCTTGAGGGTCTCGACCTTGGCTGCGCCAGCTGTGGCCATAATCACACCAAATAATGATTTAAAACTCTTAATCAAAACATATCATCTTTTGACATAATAATTTTCTAAGCCCCCATACCTTCGTTTCATGAAACCGCTTGTTAATGCGGTCCAGCTCTTCGTCAGACTCTCGAAGCTTCCGACTGAGCTCGGAACCTCCGCGTCCTAGACGGATGCCGCTATCAGGGAAGCCTGGTCAAAAGAAATGGCACAATATATTATTTTGGTAGATACTATGTGGATCCTCTGTCCAATTCCTTTTAGAATCAAACAGAGCATCAAGGGCTAGAGTCCATACACAGGTTTATTATCCTATTCAAATAAAACGTAAAGTTCTCTTAGAGTATTATATCGCATACCTCAAAGCCCGTTAGTAGGATATTGAAAGCTTCATTCAGTTCGCTCTTAGTAGACTGAATCTTGCCCATAACCGCACCCATCAGGGTGCGGTGTCCCGCCACAATGGAAGCACCTTCCAGTGCCTCCTCCAGCGTGTTCGGCGCCTCCAGATTAATGGAGGTCGCCGGTGGAGCTGATGCTCCTACCCCTATCATAGGGGGCTATCTCTGTGAGAGCCCGGATTACTTGGGCTTCCCGCCGTCGGTTGCCATGGGGACTATTTCCCCTTGGCTGACGGTGGCCGAGGTGTTGACCTCGAACACCCTCTTGACGGCACCGTTCCGACCTTCTCGCACAGGGGACGCCCGCAGGAAGGACACCTTGGTGTCCCCTAGGATGGGTGATTGAGCCCGCGGTGGCGTGTGACTCTCCACCATGTCAGTTAGGGAATGTGTGGGGAGGGCTCCAAAACAACAAATAGAGTTGCTTATACAATAATAATAGACTGACCGAAGATAACAGTGAATTTCGAACACTTACGATTCGGCAAGGGGGTTGACCCTGGGCTGTTTTCGAAATCAGCTTCGGACGCTGAGTCCGAGCTATCCGGGAGGTTCAGCTTCCTCCTGGGTGCCCACTTTCCCGTGTATTTAGGGGCCTCCCTCTTCTTCACCTTCCCCTTTATGGGGGAGTCGCTTTCCACCTCCTACTCCTCTTCCTCTTCATCATGGGAGGAGGGGGCGTCGGTCTCTCCGGATATATCTTCCGAAGGACCCTTAGGGCGGGGGCTGCTCTTGGCCTCCTTGCCCTTCTTCTTGGCCTTCTTCTCTAGAGCCTTGTGTGGCGCCGGTACCAGCATCGTCATTAACTCAGGCGTGGCTGGGTTCTCAGGCAGCGGAGTCGGACAGTCGATATGCTCCGCTTTCGGCGTCGAGGCATGTATGGTACTCAAATATTATAACTCATGTTATAATTGAAATATGGACACGATGGGTCTTCGGCGAAATCGTGCTTACCTCCGTTGCTGGAGTCACGCTGTCGAAACCAATGTCTTCGGTTTCTTTTAGCCACTTCTTCTGGGCCTTGACAAGTTGCTTCCATATGTCTTAGTGCGTGGTGCCGAAGAAGTGATTCAAGGTCCGTGGTCCCTCCGGATTAAACTCCCACAAGTGGGAGGCCCGGAGCTGGCAGGGGAGGATGCGGTGAAATAGCATCACCTGAATAACGTTAGTGAGGTGGGTGTCCTTCACTATGATGTCAAAGATGCGATTCTGGAGCGTCTTCACCTCCAATTTAGACCCCCAATTGAGGCCCTTGGTGGTCCATGAGGTGAGCCTCTCTTGGGGTCTGGATCTGAATTTGGGCATGGCCGCCATTTAGCCTCACGAGGTTCGGTGATGTAGAACCACTCCTTCTTCCATACCTTGCTGGTTTCCACAAAAGCCCCTTTGGGCCAGGTGGCGTTCAGAGCTTGCTTACCATAGCTCCCCCACAGTCCACGTGCTGCCCCTCGACCACCTTCGGCTTCAGCTTGAAGGTCTTGAGCCACAGGCCGAAGTGTGGTGGGACACGGATGAAAGCTTCACATACGACTAAAAGATGATATGTGAATGATGGAATTCGGGGCTAGATCACGGAAATCTATCCCATAGAAGAAGAAGAGATCCTAGAAAAATGGGTGGCGGGGAAATCTGAGCCACCGAATAAAGTGAGGGATGAACACAACCCTCTCGCCAGGCCCTGGAATGGGGGTCACCTGATCCTTGTCATGAATCCGGTGCGCTGTGTTGGCAGCGAGATATCCTGCGCTCCAGAGACTCTTCACGTATTTCTCCATGATGGTGGAGGCTCCCACTTGCTAGATCCATCCATTGCTGGAGAAGGAGGTGGTGGCGGAAGGGATGGGAGTTGTGGGCGCTGGAGCTGCGGGCGCTGGAGCTAGGAGATTGGGAAGCAAAGGCTAGAGGAGAGTGTGAGGTAAAAGGAGGGGAGTTGTGTCCGTTTATAGGCGGTAAATACCAAGCGTCCCCCACTCAAGTCGTAAAACTCGCCTGTTCCCAACAAGATCGTGTGCAAGGTACGGTTGGGTTACCCAAATCATATTGATGAGGATCCCGCGATAAGCGGGCATGATCTCTGCTTTGACAAGATGTGCTAATGGAGGCTATGCCTCAAAACGCGAAACGAGAGCCAAGACAAACGGTTCGGAATATTAAAGGGTCAAATGTGACGTTTCACTGAGAAAGTTTCCAGTAAAGACATTGTACCTATTTCGATGTTTATGCCTTCGTGGCTAAGGGTTGTACTAATCATGCAGAGCCGGACATAGTTCCTTAACACAGGAGTCTGGTCCGCATATTGTCTTCGGCATATTCTGTGTTGTACTAAGGGTTGTACAATTTCAATCTCGAGGTAGATCAACTCTTGTAACCATATTCATCAAGATAAATCAACCAGGAAGTAGGGTGTTACCTCCATCAGGAGGGCCTGAACCTGGGTAAACATCGTGTCCTTCTTTTTCCCTGTTACCATCGATCCTCAGACACATAGTTCGGACCCCCTACCCGAGATCCACCGGTTTTTACACCAACACCCATTGCAAGAAAAGCCAATCTAGTTGGCCAAACGATATCGATGGATCAAAGAGAAATACAAAGCTATTTCAATCATGCATAAAAAGACTTCAGAGAAGACTCATATAACATTCATGGATAATCTGATCATAAATCCACAATTCATCGAATCTCGACAAACACACCGCAAAAGATGATTACATCGAATAGATCTCCAAGAACATCAAGGAGAACATTGTATTGAAGATAAAAAAGAGAGAAGAAGCCATCTAGATACTAGCTATGGACACATAGGTTTGTGGTAAACTACTCACACATCATCAGATGAGCAGCAAGGTTGATGTAGATGCCCTCCATGATCGAATTCCCCTCCGGTGAAGTACAGAAAAAGGCCCCAAGAGGAGATCTCATGGAACAAAGACCTGCAGCAGTGGAAAAGTATTTTTGTGGATGCCTCTAGGGTTTCTAGTATATTTCTGAATTTATAGGCCGAAGAGTAGGGTCGGGGGACTCTCGAGGGGCCACAAGCCCAGGGGCGTCCCCCTAGGGCACGCCCCTGAGGCTTGTGGTCTCCTTGAAGATCTTCTGACTTGCATCCAAGTCCTCTAGATGTCTTCTGGTCCAAGAAAAATCATCATAAAAGTTTTATTCCGTTTGGACTCCCTTTGATATTCTTTTTCTGAAAAACTCAAAAACAAGAAAAAACAAAAACTGGCACTGGGCTCCATGTTCATAAGTTAGTCCCAAAAATAATATTAAGTGGCGTATTAATGCATATAAAACATCCAACGTTGATAATATAATAGCATGGAACAATAAAAAATTATAGACACGTGGAGACGTATCAAGCATCCCCAAGCTTAATTCCTGCTCAAACTCGAGTAGGTAAATGATAAAAACATAATTTTTATGTGAATGCTACCTAACATATTTAGCAATGTATTTCTTCTTATCTTGGCATGAATGTTCAGATCCTCATGATTCAAAAAAAGTTGATTAACATAAAAACAATAATACTTCAAGCATACTAGAAAGCAAAATCATGAAGCTTCAAAAATAACATGGCCAAAGAAAGTTATCCCTACAAAATAATTTAATCATGTTATGCTCCCTCTTATTAACACAATGTATAAACTATGTACCACCCCGGCATCAGCCAAGCAATTGTTTCATACTTTTTAACGCGCTTTAGCCTTTTCAACTCTTCATGTAATACATGAGCGTCAGCCATGGACATAGCAATATAGGTGGAATAGAAGATGGTAGTAGACAAAACAAGGGAGATTTAATGGACTATGGATATTTCCATCAGTTGATATCAATGCGAGTGAGTAGGGATTGCCATGTAGCGGATCCACTAGAGCTATAGGTGTATGAAAGCTAAAAATAGAACTAAGTTGGTGTGCATCCAACTTGCTTGCTCATGAAGACCTAGGGCATTTTAGGAAGCCCATTGTTGGAATATACGAGCCTAGTTCTATAAAGAAAATTTCCCACTAGTAATATATGAAAGAGTCAAAATAGGAGTCTCTCTATCATGATGAACATGGTGATACTTTGAAGCACAAGTGTGAAAAAGGATAGTAACATTGTCCCTTCTCTCTTTTTTCTCCCATTTTTTTGGAGACTCCTCTTCTTTCTGGACATTCATTTTCTCTCTTTTTTTAGACTCTTTTGGCCTCTCTCTTCTCTTTTTTATAACCTCACATGGGACAATGATCTAATAATGATGATTATCACACATTTTATTTACTTACAACTCAAGGTAAACTCAAACTCATAATGACGAAATGGTGGAGTTACATGGCAATATATCTCAGAATGGCTATGAAAATGCCATAATAGGCAGGTATGGTGGCTGTTTTGAGGAAGGGTATAAGGTGGGTTTAATGCACCGACGAAAGTTGCATGGTACTAGAGTGGGCAGCAAAGGTGGAAGGGTGAGAGTGCGCATAATCCAGGGACTTAATATTAGTCATAAAGAACTAGCAAACTTATTATAAAAAAGTTTATGAGCCCTCGAAGCAAAGTACTACTACGCATGCTCCGAGGGGATAGGTTGGCAGGAGTTAACAATTGCGTGCTCCCGACTTCCACAGAAAGGAAGACAATAAAAAAATTGCGCTCTAACTTCATCACATAACTAGAAGACCATACGTGCATCCTACAGTAATCACAAACCTTTACACAAGTATTTATTTAACTACAAAGTTCACTACTAGCATAACTCTAATATCACAATCTTCATATCTCAAAACAATTGTAAGGAATCAAATTTCTCATACATTCAATACTCTTTATGAATTTTTTTATCATATCCCCTTTGGTGCCTATCATATTAGGACTAAATTCACAACCCAGGCAAATTACCACGCTGTTTAGAGACTCTCAAAATAATATAAGTGAAGCATGTGAGTTCATTAATTTATTCAAAATAACATCACCGCCGTACTAAAAAATATATAAGTGAAGCACTAGAGCAACTACCCTAGCTCAAAAGATATAAGTGAAGCACATAAAGTATTCTAATAAATTCATGATTAATGTGTGTCCCTCTCGAAAGGTGTGTAAATCAAGGATTATTGTGTCAAACTAAAAATCAAATACTCAAATAATACAAGACTCTCCAAGCAAAACACATATGATGTGGTGAATAAAAATATAGCCTCACGTAAATTTATCGATGGGTTGAAGACAAAAGAGGGGATGCCATCCGGGGCATCCCCAAGCTTAGATTCTTGGTTGTCATTGAATATTACATTAGGGTGCCTTGGGCATCCACAAGCTTAGGCTCTTTCCACTCCTTATTCCGTAGTCCATCAAATCTTTACCCAAAACTTGAAAACTTCACAACACAAAACTCAACAGAAAACTCATGAGATTCGTTAGCGTAATAAATCAAATAACCACATTAGGTATTGTTATGAACTCATTCTAATTTTATATTGGTGTTATATCTACTGTATTCTAACTTCTCCATGGTTCATACCCCCCGATACTACCCATAGATTCATCAAAATATGCAAAGAACACGATGAAAACAGAATCTTTCAAAAAACAGAACAATTTGTAGCAATCTGAAAACTCCGCATACTTATGAAACTCTAAAACTTATGAAAAAATAGGAGAACATGTGCAATTTGTATATCAATCTTATGTAAAAATTTCAGAAAATTATTACACTCCAGTGAATTATAGAATTTTCTGCACCGGACACAAAAGTTTTTGTTTTTCAACAAAATCAAATCAACAATCTTCCAAACCATCCCAAAGGTCTTACTTGGCATAAACACTAAATAAAAACATGAAAATACATCTAAACAGAGGCTAGATGATTTATTTATTCGAAAACAGAAAGAAAAATATTAATACAAAAATAAAATTGGGTTGCCTCGCAAAAAGCACTATTCTTGAACGCCCCTAGCTAGGCAAAAAGCAATGAACTAGGTATTGTCATCTTTGGTATTCATCCCATAAGTAGCCCTCATAATAGATTCATATCGTAACTTTATTTTCTTTCTTGGAAAGTGTTCCACGCCGTTCCGTATTGGAAGTTGAATTCTAATGTTTCTTTCTTACATATCAATAATTGCACCAATCATTTTAAGGAAAGGTCTACCAAGAATAATAGGGCATGCTGGATTGCAATCTATATCAAGAACAATAAAATATATGGGCACATAATTCCTATTTGCAACAATAATAACATCATTAATCCTTCCCATAGGATTTTATAGTAGAATCCGCTAGATGCAAGTTCAAAGAACAATCATCAAGTTTATGGAGCCCAAATCACACAAAGCATTACACTCACAATATTTAATCTTGATTTTAATAGTAGGTTCCCAATC
Organism: Secale cereale; assembly: GCA_902687465.1. Classification (NCBI taxonomy): domain Eukaryota; kingdom Viridiplantae; phylum Streptophyta; class Magnoliopsida; order Poales; family Poaceae; genus Secale; species Secale cereale. The sequence goes on along the minus strand of LR738715.1, from coordinate 390,215,081 downwards.
ATCATAAAGCTTCCTAGGGATTGAAACTTCTAACTCAAGTTTTTCTTCAAAAGATTTCATCATAGCATCAACAGTGTGTTTGAAAAAGCCTTATTTTAATTATAAGCACGAGGAGAATTTAACATGGATTGTGATACGTCTCCAACTTATCTATAATTTTTCATTGCTCCATGCTATTATATAATCTATGTTGGATGTTTTATATGCATTTATATGCTATTTTATATGATTTTTTAGAATAACCTATTAACCCAGAGCCCAGTGTCAGTTTCTGTTTTTCCTTGTTTTTGAGTTTCACAAAAAAGGAAAATCAAATGGAGTCCAAATTGAACGAAACTTTTTGGAGATTTTTCTTGGAGCAGAAGACATCAGATGGACTTTGCGTACACGCCAGGGATCCACGAGGCCACAAGGGTGGAGGGCGCGCCCCCCTACCTTTTGGGCCCCTCGTGCCTCCCCGGCCAACTTCTTCCGCCTATAAATACCTATATATTCAAGAAACATCAGAACATCCATCGAAATCAGTTTTCCGCCACCGTAACCTTCTATTCTCGCGAGATCCCATCTAGAGGCCTTTTCCGATACTCTGCCGGAGGGGGAATCAACCACGGAGGGCATCTACATCAACCCTATTGCTCTTCCGATGAACTTTGAGTAGTTTACCATAGACCTATGGGTCCATAGCTAGTACCTAGATTACTTCTTCTATCTCTTTGATCTTCAATACCATGTTCTCCTCGTTGTTCTTGGAGATCTATCCGATTTAATCTTCTTTTGCGGTGTGTTTGTCAAGATTATATTATGTATGAATAATATTTGAGTTCCTTCTGAATTCATTTATGCATGATATTATATCTTTGTAATTCCCTTCGAATTATCGGTTTTGTTTTCCAACTAGATTGATAATTCTTGCAATGGGATAAGTGCTTTGCTTTGGGTTCAATCTTGCGGTGCTCAATCCCAGTGACAGTAGGGGACATGACACGTATTGTATTATTGCCATCGAGGATAAAAATATGGGATTTTCATCATATTGATTGACTTAATTCCTCTACATCATGTCATCTTGCTTAAGGCATTACTCTCTTCTTATAAACTTAATACTCTAGATGCAGAATCATTTCGGTCGATGTGTGGAGTAATAGTAGTAGATGCAGGGAGGAGTCGGTCTACTTGTCTCGGACGTGATGCCTATATTCATGATCATTTCCATAGATGTCGTTATAATTGTTCGCTTTTCTATCAATTGCTTGACAGTAATTTGTTCAGGCATCATAAACTTGCTATCATGAGAGAAGCCTCTAGTGAAACCTATGGCCCGCGGGTCTCTTTTACATCTTATAAGTTTTAGATAAACTATTTTGCAATCTTTTACTTTTCAATCTATAAACCAAAAACACAGAAATATTTACTTTATTTTTTATCTATCTCTATCGGATCTTACTTTTGCAAATAACCTAGAAGGGATTGACAACCCCTTTATAGCGTTGGGTGTAAGTTGTTTGATTGTTTGTGCAGGTATTTGGCGACTTGTGTGTAATCTCCTACTGGATTGATACCTTGGATCTCAACAAACTGAGGGAAATACTTACTTCACTCTGCTGTCTCACCCTTTCCTCTTCAAGGGAAATACCAACGTTACCTCGGGAAAGTAGTGAGGAAGCAGAAGAATTTCTGGCGCCGTTGTCGGGGAGATCTACGCCAAGTGAAGACCCACGAAGTACCCTTCATTAAACACTCATATCGCTCATTTACATTATTTGCCATTCGCCTCTCATCCCCCCCCACTTCTAAAATGATTAAAAAAATCATTTTCTTCGCCCTTCTTTCGTTCTTCTTGTTCGCTTGCTTCTTGTGTGCTTGTGTGTTAGATTACTTCCCTTGCTTTTAATGGCTAGCACCAATATCTCTCCTTCGTCTTCGGACCTTGAAGTTCTTCACTTCAAGAAGAAACATGGAGAAAATTTTAAAGATGCCTGGTAGAGTATGATAAAATTTTATCGTATCTGCACTACAAAGGAGGATGCTAAGATTTTTCTTCGCAATTTTTACATTGGATTAAACATGCCCCATAGGCAACTTCTGGATTTCACTGCTAAAGGATATTTCATTGAGATCGATGCCAACACTGCTTTTGATATAATAGAGGGTATGGTAGGAATACCATCACCACCAGAGGCATTTGATAAATCACAAGAGAAAATTCAAGTTCTAAAAAAATTATGTGAGGTACATAAAAAACTGGTCGATTTACAAAAATCTATTGAACCTCTCAAAAATATTAGTCAAAACATTAATCGCATGAATATGTTGATCACTCTTTGCAACAAAAGGTTAGATGCTTTAGATATAAGAATTGTTGAAGATGATGGAATGCACAAGGAACCTCCCGGATTTGAGCAAAACATGGCTAAAAGAGTTAAGACCAAAGATGATAATATCTATATCTATTTGCGTTTTATGGCTAGCTAAGGGCGTTAAACAATAGCGCTTGTTGGGAGGCAACCCAATTTTATTTTTGGTTTTTACCTTTTTTGTTCTGTTTTGCAAGTTTTACACATTATTACTTCTATAGTAATTGTGTTTTGGTGTTTTAATTAGTGTTTGAGCCAAGTAAGACCTTTGTGATGGCTTACGGGTATCGTTGATTCGACTTTGCAGAAACACAAAAACTTTTATGTCCAGTGTAGAAAATTCAATAAATCACGGGAACGTCGAAACTTTCTGAAATTGTTACACAAAATTGATATACAATTTCCCCACGTCTTCCAATGTTTTCGGAATTTTTAGAGTTACAAATGTATGTGAAGTTTACAGATTGCTACACACTGTTATGTCTTTGACAGATTCTGTTTTTTATGTGTTGTTTGCTTATTTTGATGCATCTATGGCTAGTATCGGGGGGTATGAACCATGGAGAAGTTGGACTACAGTAGATATTACACCAATATAAAATTAGAATAAGATCACTACAGTACCTCGGGTGGTTATTTGCTTTGTTTTACTAACGGAGCTCACAAAATTTTCTGTTGAGTTTTGTGTTGTGAAGTTTTCAAGTTTTGGGTAAAGATTTGATGGACTATGGAATAAAGAGTGGCAAAAGCCTAAGCTTGGGGATGCACAAGGAACCCCAAGGTAAAATTCAAGTACGACCAAGAGCCTAAGCTTGGGGATGCCCTGGGAAGCAAGCCCCTCTTTCGTCTTCATCCATCGGTAACTTTACTTGAGGCTATATTTTTATTCACTACATGATATGAGTTTTTCTTGGTGCGTCGTGTATGATATGAGTCTTTGCTTTTTAGTTTGTCATAATCATCCTTGCTGTTCACACCTTTCAAGAGGTACACGCTTCAATCGTGATTTATTAGAATATTCTATGTGCTTCACTTATATCTTTTGAGCTAGGCAATTTTGCTCTAGAGTTTCACTTATATCTTTTTAGAGCACGGTGATGGTTTTATTTTGTAGAAATTGTTGAAATCTCTTGCTTCAGTTATATTATTTTTAGAGTTTTTAAGAACAACATGGTAATTTGCTTGGGTTATGAAATTAGTCCTAATATGATAGACATCCAAAGGAGATATAATAAAAACCTTCATATAGAGAGCATTGAATATTATGTGAAGTTTGACTTTTTATAATTGTTTTGAGATGTTAAGATGGTAATATTAGAGTCATGCTAGAGGTAGCTTGTGAGGATAAAGAAATAATTGCGTTAAGGTTTGTGATTCTTGAAGCATGCACGTATGGCCTATGTAACCAAATTGGTGTGCACTGTATTTTGATTGTTTCATCTTTGTGGGATGGTTGGGGGCGCACAATGGTTAACTCCTACCAACCTCCCCCCTAGGGGCATGCATCGTAGTGTTTTGCTTTGAGGGCTAAGTAGATTTTTTACAATAAGTACGTGAGTTCTTTATGACTAATGTGAGTCCATGGATTATACGCACTCTCACCCTTCCACCTTTCTAGCCACTCTAGTGCCGCGCAATTTTCGCCGGTGCATAAAACCCTCCTTATACCTTCCTGAAAACAGCCACCATAGCTACCTATTATGGCATTTCCATATCCATTCCGAGAATATTGCCATGTAACTCCACCGTTCCCTTTATTATGAAACGCTTCATCATTGTCATATTGCTTTGCATGATCATGTAGTTGACATAGTATTTGTGGCAAGGCCACCTTTCGTATTTTTCATACATGTCACTCTTGGTCATTGCACATCCCGGTACACCGCTGGAGGCATTCATATAGAGTCATATCTTCGTTCTAGTATTGAGCTGTAAGTAAATAGAAGTGTCATGGTCATCATTATTAGAACAAAAAGAGAGAAGGAACAATGTTACTATCCTTTTCCATACATGTGCTTCAGAGTAACACCAAGTTCTTCATGATATAGAGTCTCCTGTGTTGTGACTTTCATATATCACTAGTGGGAATTTTTCATTATAGAACTTGGCTTGTATATTCCAACGATGGGCTTCCTCAAATGCCCTAGGTCTTCATGAGCAAGCAATTTGATGCACACCCACTAGTTGTCTTTTTGAGATTTCATTCACTTATAGATCTAGTGCATCCATTACATGGCAATCCCTACTCACTCACATTGATATCGATTGATGTACATGTCCATAGTCCATTGATTTGCCTAGTTGATGTGAGACTTTCTCCCACCTTTTGTCTATTACCACCTCCATTCCACCCATAGTTCTATGTCCATGGCTCATGCTCATATATTGCGTGAAGAGTTGAAAAGTTAGAAAGAGTAGAGCATGAAAGCAATTGCTTGGCTGACTCCAAGATGGGCATGAGGGGTGCATTGTGTTAAGAAAAGGGAGCATAAGGAGTATATGATTTGTAGGGATAATGCTATTTAGCCATGTTATTTTTGAAGCTTTATAGATTGCTTTTGGTATGATTAAAGTATTATTGTTTTGAAACTGAGAAATTTTTGTTTTGAGTCCAATGGATCTGAACATTCATGCCACAATAAAGTATATTACATTGATAAATATGTTGGGTAGCATTCCACATAAAAAATTCTATTTTTATCATTTACCTACTCGAGGACAGGCAGGAATTAAGCTTGGGGATGCTTTATAATTTTTTATTGTTCCATGCTATTATATTATCTATCTTGGATGTTTTTTATGCATGTATATGCCATTTTATATGATTATTGGGACTAACCTATTAACCCAGAGCCAAGTGCGAGTTTCTATTTTTTCTTGTTTTTGAGTTTCATAGAAAAGGAATATCAAACGGAGTCCAAATGGAACGAAACTTTTTAAATATTTTTCTTGGACTAGAAGACATCAGATGGACTAGGAGTACACGCCAAGGGATCTACGAGGCGGCCACAAGGGTGCAGGGCGCGCCCTGGGGTGTAGGGCGCGCCCCCTACCTCATGGGCCCCTCGTGCCTCCCTCGATCGACTTCTTTCGCCTATAAATACCTATATATTCAAGAAACATCAGAACATCCATCAAAACCACTTTTTCGCCGTCGTAACATTTTGTTCTCGCAAGATCCCATCTGGAGGCCTTTTTCGGTACTCTACCGGAGGGGGAATCAAACACGGAGGGCATCTACATCAACCCTATTGCCCTTCCGATGAAGTGTGAATAGTTTACCACAGACCTACGGGTCCATAGCTAGTAGCTAGATGGCTTCTTCTCTCTCTTTGATCTTCAATACCATGTTCTCCTTGTTGTTCTTGGAGATCTATCCGATGTAATCATATTTTGCGTTGTGTTTGTCAAGATTCGATGAATTGTGGGTTTATGATCAGAATATCTATGAATAATATTTGAGTTTCTTCTGAGTTATTTATTGCATGATCTTATATCATAGTAATTCTCTTCGAACTATCGGTTTTGTTTGGCCAACTAGATTGATAATTCTTGCAATGGGAGAAGTGCTTTGTTTTGGGTTTAATCTTGCGGTGCTCAATCCCAGTGATAGTAGGGGACATGGCACGTATTGTATTGTTTCCATCGAGGATAAAAATATGGGGTTTTCATCATATTGCTCGAGTTAATTCCTTTACATTGTGTCATCTTGCTTAAGGCGTTACTCTCTTCTTGTGAACTTAATACTCTAGATGCAGAATCATTTTGGTCGATGTGTGGAGTAATAGTAGTAGATGCAGGCAGGAGTCGGTCTACTTGTCTCAGACATGATGCCTATATTCATGATCATTTCCATAGTTGTCGTTATAATTATTCGCTTTTCAATGAATTTCTTGACATTAATTTGTTCACCCGCCGTAAACTTGCTATCATGAGAGAAGCCTCTAGTTAAACCTATGGCCTCGGGTCTCTTTTACATCTCATAAGTTTCAGATCTACTATTTTCCAATATTTTACTTTTCAATCTATAAACCAAAAAACCAAAAATATTTACTTTATTTGTTTATCTATCTCTATCGGATCTCACTTTTGCAAATAACCTAGAAGGGATTGACAAACCCTTTATAGAGTTGGGTGCAAGTTGTTTGATTGTTTGTGCAGGTATTTGGTGACTTGTGTGTAATCTCCTACGGGATTTATACCTTGGTTCTCAACAAACTGAGGGGAATACTTACTTGACTCTACTGCATCACCCTTTCCTCTTCAAGGGAAACACCAACGTTACCTCAGGAATGCATCGAGGAAGAATATTGAAACAAGGAAATACAATCTATGAAAGAGCAACTATCAGAATTAAAATCCTTGAAATCCAAAACCGTGGGTTCATTGCTAGCTAAAGTTTTAACCTCTCCAATCCCACTTTTTTTCACTTTTTTCACTAAGATCTTTTTTCTCCAAATTATCGAGACACATTTTATTTAAATTTGACTCATCTCCGGTCCCTTATTTTTCAAGATCTATATTAGCAAAGGAAGATTAAATAGGATTCAAGCCAAGCATTTTAAGATCTTCATCATTGTTATCGCAAAAACTAGAAACAACACATTTTTTCTAGCAATTATCTTTTAGCACGCAACCTAGCCGCTCTCTCTTTATTACCATTAATGGAAATTTGCATAATCTTCAGAGATTCATTAATATCATACTTTGGTGGCATAGATCTAATTTTCAAAGAATCAATCTCATGAGAAATTCTATCAACGTTACTTGCCAAATCACCAATCTTGAGCAATTTTTCTTCTACCATAGCATTGAAAACCTTTTGAGAATTTATAAATTCCTTAATTTTACTATCAAGATCAGAAGCTATTTTATTAGAATTTCCATAAGAACTTTTGTAGGAATTACCGTAATTATTCGAGAAATTACTAGGAGACGCCCTAGGTGGAAATAACCTCTATATGTGTTATTACCAAAATTGTTCCTACCAACAAAATTCACATCCATAGATTCATCATTATTCTCAAGAAAAGTGAACAAAGTCATATCATTAGGATCTATAGAAGAGCCCTTGCTAGCAATTAATTTCATAAGATCATATCTTTCCCCTCAAAACAATTATTTCTTCCATTGTATGCACTTTCTTACTAGTAGATGATCTTTCGGTATGCCACTGAGAATAATTCTCCTTAATTTTCTCTAGGAGTTTAGTAGATTCTCCTAATATGTTTACATGAAAGTACCTCCCGCAGCGGAATCTAGAAGATTTCTAGATGCAAAATTCAATCCAGCATATATTTTTTGTATAATCATCCATAGACTTAAACCATGAGTAGGGCAATTTCTTATCATCAATTTCATCCTTTCCCATGATTATGCAACATCCTCATTATCTAGTTGCTTAAAATTCATTATATCATTCCGAAGGGCGATGATCTTAGCAGGAGGAAAATACTTGGAAATAAAAGCATCTTTACACTTGTTCCATGAATCAATACCATTTTTAGGCAAAGATGAAAACCAAGTTTTAGCATGATCAGGTAGTGAGAATGGAAATATCTTCAATTTAATGATATCATTATCCACATCTTTTTTCTTTTGCATATCACACAATTCAACAAAAATATTTAGATGGGATGCAACGTCTTCATTAGGACTACCAACAAATTGTTCTTTCATAACAAGATTCAACAAAGCGGCATTGATTTCATAAGATTCCGCACTAGTGGCGGGAGGAATCGGAGTTGTCAGCGTCCTGGGAACATGGGTACCCAGACTTGCCTGCCCGCGGCCCACGACGTGGCTCCATCAGCGGCCTGGTGCGGCCCAACATCAGCAACCGCAACTCAAGGCCCTCGCGAGGGGCCAAGACTCGCGAGGTCGGCAACATCAAGACCTCCCTGGGGGCAGTTTCTCCAGGCTGGCTCCCGAGGAGCAGAGATATCTATGCATGGTGCACCTCGCGAGGTTCACGTGACGTGAGCCATGACGTCCAAGGCCAGGGGGCGCTAGCGGGCGCAGTGTACCAGTTTCCTCTTTGGTGCTAAGAGGGCAAGCGCAGGCGTGGAGGCCCGACGAATCATGCAAAGGTTTCCATACCGGTGCAACAAGACGAAGGACCGTCAGGGCGGCAGAATGGAGGTCATCGTGGAGCCCGGCGCGGCGTCACCACCTGAGCCTTTGGCAGGCGAAGACTAATTTTGTCAGGATAACTTGTACTCGCTGTTCCCCTTCAAATTTGGCCGTTGTGGGTTCCCTTCCCCCAAATATTTGGGAAGAGGACCAAGGCTACTATAAATAGGACCTAGCCACCACCATAGAGGGCATCTCATCTTGAGTTGATCCAACCATAGAAGGGATCGGATCCATTCCACCCTCAGCCACACCACAAGCTCATCCGAGCCCAAGAACACCTCTCCTCTGGAGGCTGTTCATCCCTTGTACTACTTCATTCTTAGCCCCAAGAGGCAAACCACCACACACACTGGAGTAGGGTATTACACCGCAAGGTGGCCCAAACCAGTATAATCCTCTGTGTCCCTTGTTCTTTGAGTTTGTCGAGCTAGGCCGTGGAATCGTAGGGCGAGCACGCTGGGGAGAGAGTGTTCTTCATGCGCACCCCATATTTCGAACCTCTCAAGGGTTTGCGGAACTCGAATTTCGACATTTGGCGCGCCAGGTAGGGGCTGTACACGCCCCGGAGTCTCCGGAGAGCCGCCCTCGGGCCTCGGGGGCTCCCGCCCACGTCCTAGTGGAAGCACCATGCTCCGCGCTGGCCGTCGACACTATCCCCCAATGACTATGCTCACAACCAGTGAATGCACTTAGCTCCGTGCTGGTGGAAGACAAGAAGACTAGCTAGGTGCCGGACGCGGCCATTAGCTTTCATCCCCTTTTCTGTAACTCGATTCTCCATGCCTTTTGAGTTGAACTTGGAGTCTATTTTCTGCCAAGCTTTGGGGGGATCTTCTCGTGTTCGTGTTGATTTCTTGCGTTTTGGTCGCATGCTTTAATTCATTTTGAGACTAGTGCCCGTCACCCATCCCCTGCCGAGCACCTCGCAGGCGGAACTGGGTGTGGTACAAGCACGACGACCCTGCTCGGTCAATTCCGGGCGGCGGAGAGCACCCCAAGATCAGGAGTACCATTGCCGCGGCGTCACCATGTGCACACCCTGCCTTGACCTGGCATGCGCCCCTCGCAAGGCTTCCTCGGGTGACTCAGCGGGCCCTTCAAGGGGCCTAAAAGCCAGTGGGCCACCAAGAGACTCCCCTTAGGAGGAAGACACATCCGCCACCTCAGGAGTTTCCCAGGGCCCACTGGAATCAAGGTGAGTCTTAGACACTACCCCGCTTGGGGGCTCACAAGTCAGGAAGGCAAGTCCCAAGTCAAGCTTAAAGAAAGAACATTAATTTACATACTCCGGGGGGCCTCCCCTCCAAAATTCTCTCAAACTTTCGGATTTCGGGTTCCGCAAACCCTTGAGAGGTTCGAACTCTGGGGTGCGCACGAAGAACACTCTCTCCCCAGCGCGCTCACCCGGCGATTCCACGGCCTAGCTCGACAAACTCAAAGAACAAGGGACACGGAGGATTATACTGGTTCGGGCCACCCTGTGGTGTAATACCCTACTCCAGTGTGTGTGGTGTATTGCCTTGTATTGCTGAGGATGAACTAGTACAAGTGATGAACAACCTCCGGAGGAGAGGTGTTCTTGGGCTCGGATGAGCTTGTGGTGTCTCTTCTACTAGGCGAGCTCTCTCTCAGATCAAGATGAGATGATCCGATCTCTATGGTGGTGGCTAGGTCCTAGTTATAGTGGCCTCGGTCCTCTTCCCAAATATCAGCGGGAAGGGATCCCACAACAGCCAAATTTGAAGGGGAACAACTAGTACAAGTTATCCTGAAAAAAGTGGTCTTCGCCTACCAAAGGCTCTGGTGGTGATGCCGCACCGGGCTCCATGACGAGCTCTGTTCTGCACCTCTGATGGTCCTTGGTCTTCTTGCACCAATATGGAAACCTTTGCCTGATCCCTCGGGACTCCGCGCCTGTGCTTTCCCTCTTAGCACCAAAGAGGAAACTGGTACACTACGCCTGCCTGGCTTTGGTCGCCATGGCTCACATCACGTGAACCTCGCGAGGTGCACCTTGCATAGATATCTCCGCTCCTCGAGATCCAGCCTAGAGAGACTGCCCCCAGGGAGGTCTTGCTGTCGCCCACCTCGCGAGGCTTGGCCCCTTGCGAGGCTTGGCCCCTCGCGAGGGTCTTGATTTGCGGTTGCTGGAGCTGGGCCGTACCAGGCCACTGATGGAGCCACGTCACGGGCTGCGGGCAGGCAAGTCAGGGTACCCCCGTTCCCAGGACGCTTACAGTGGCCCTCGGGCCCAAGGCACGCATGGACTTGGCTTCAAGGCAAAGCCAAAGGGGCGAGGGCAAAGCGCCGCTGACCCCAAATGCCTGCAGCCTTGGTCGACGCGTGGAAACTTGATTGGACGTGGGCATCTCCGCTTCCCCACACTGCCTCGACAACTACTCGAGTTGACGAGAGCCTGCTGCATGCACAGTAGAAACATCATTACGTGAGATTGTGGAGGCCGACGGTTGGCCTCCTCCAACCTATAAATGGGTAGGGGGTGAAGCCCCCGTTGCCCATCTCCTTCCTCTTGTCGCCCTCCTCCTCTTCTTCATCCTTGCCGCGTCTACTTACTATGACGCCCATGGCACTGATAAGGAGATTCTCTGCTACTGAGAAAGGAAAGACTCCCTGCAAGGAGCGGGAAGCGCTCCCGCCGAAGAAGAGGTTCAGCCGCCTCCGTGGTGCTGGCCAGAGGCGGGAGGTGACGAGGCCATGGTGCGAGCGACCTCCTCCTGGCTACCCGCTGCCCTTGTATGCCCAGGGGCAAGGGGGTCGTGCTCCATGCCACTTGCATCATGGTCGAGGTTGTCCTGCTGGGGCTACCGGTCCCCGAACTCAAACCGAGGGCTCCTCGCGCGAGTTCGTGGTGTGGACAGCGATGCCGCCGCCCTCTTAGATTCTGTTCCCGAGGTTCTTTGGCAAGCCGATGCTGGCGAGGGGGCCTACCAAGCTGTGGTTGCAGCATGCTGGGTGCTGTAGCCAAGCTTCGGAGGCGAAGGTTGAGGTTGTCCTCCCGGCCAGTGTCTTCATGACACGAGGATGGGGCCAAGTCGCTTGCTTGTGTCGCCCTGATGGAGTCTCCGTCGTCCACTTTGAGTTCGACGGTGCCTCCACGTTGTTATTCAAGGTCTTCGACGAGGAAGGATGCCGCCAGGAGTGCTGACCTGGTGGGAACCGCCAAGGAGGCATAGCGACGGGCACCATGCCTGCTCTCGGTCCCACCGTCAGCTCTCCCAGCAGCAGCGATGGCCCTTGGGAGTCCAGTGGCTCTCCCGAGCATGACGAGTTTTCAGAGACGAGCGGCCTGGGGTTGGAGATGGCCTCTCATGGCCCACTATTGATGATGGCGTCGGCGGTGGCAGTCGTAGTTAGGGTCTCCAGGAATCTCTTTATTTTGCTCCCTGCGAGGAATCAAAGCCAACCCCGTGGGGGCGTGTAAATAACTTGTAATGCTTTTGCTCTGATGCCTATTGTTTTTGCTATGAAACCATGTTAGCTAGTCTTGCTTCGGCAGTGTCCCTAATTTTTATCCTTCCAGTAGCTTTGCGCTCTATGCCGGTAGGTCCCAGTCCCAAGGCAAGCTTCAGCCATCGCTGGTATGCCAGGTCGCGATGCCGTGGTCAAGGCCAGGAGGTGAGCGGCCTGGGGTCCAATAAGAGCTCCTAAGGCGCGATGCTCAAGAGGTCCCCCTTGGCGTGCAAGCAGCTTCCGGAGGTTAAAAAGGGAGGCGACATTGCCGGAGCATGACTACGGAAACCAAACTTGTCGAGTGATGGTGGCATGCTAGTTGGATGCATGACTTATCTTGACGGGCCTGAGGTGATTCTCCATGCGGTGCACCTAGCTCGCTCCCGATGCAACATGACTGAGATTTCGCGATTTCCTTCCCGCTTGCCTTAGAGTTCTACGTCGGCAGAGCCCAACCACGTGCATACCTCAGCCACCACTGCCTCGTCCGCATCGCCAGGACGAGACCAGGGAGTGAAGGGCTACGTGGCCAGTTAGGCCCCTGAGACGCGATGCTCAGGGGTCCCCCTTAACGTACGAACAATCCTCGGGAAGGAAATGATGGACTAGGCCTTGGTGTTCTGCGTTGGCAGGGCCCGACCCCGCGCATACCTCAGCCGCCGCTGGCTCGTGCTGATTGCGAGGACAAGACGAGGGACTGAGGGGCTACCTGGCCAGTTAGGCCCCTGAGACGCGATCCTCAGGGGTCCCCCTTGACGTACGGACAAACCTTAGCTCTCTGAGCCGGCCTCCCATTCTCCCATTCTTCTTGGTGCTCTGCATGCTCGGGTCCCGACACTCGAGCGGAGCCTAGCCGCCACTCATATGCCTGGTCATGATGCCGTGGTCAAGGCCAGGGGCGAGGGCTGGAGAGTCAGTAGGAGCCCCTGAGATGCGATGCTCAAAATCCCCCCTTTATCGCGCATGCGAATTACGTGAGAAGGAGAAACCAGCAATGTCGTATGCCTCCGGGCTCCTGAGATTCCCACGGGTTAGTCTGACGAAACAACACAACTTAAAATCACGCCTACCGCTGGGCCACTGATCTTTCCGCAGGAAGATGAAGGCACTGAGGACCTGGTGAGGTGACGTGCGTGAGGCGGGCCGCGAGTCAGAGCTCGATCTCTCGGACTTGTCAGTGTTGCAGGGACGACCCCGAGCAAAAGCGCTGTGCCAACGTGTGTAGCCCCCATTGCGAGATGAGCAGAAGTCCGTTTGACAGTGACCGAGGCCAAAAGAGGTGGTGAGTGAGTAGGTGAGGATCATAAGGTAATCCATACAAGGAAATGAGCTAATGTAATGCCCCAGATGTAACATTTTCCCTATATGGAAATATATAAACTTTGGCTTCATCATTTCCTTCCGGGTTCTTCTTTCTTTTCGGGTTTCTCCGTTTTGTCGTGTGCGTGTGTGCATTTTATCCATGTCATGTTGTCATGTGCATTGCATTGCACTTGTGTTGTCGTTTGCATCCGGTCCCACTCGTCTCTTCCCGTTGTCCGTTTCAAGTTTCGGCGCTCACACACGTGCCCGTGGCATCCCCGAGTCCTTCTTTCGTGTGTAGCCGTGTAACATTTCCGGAATGGCGTGAGACTTATTGTGCGATGTTGTTTTGGTACGTCTCGGCCGCCTGCCAAGTTTCGTCGCGTTTGGAGTTCATTTGGTACTCCAACGGTTAACCTAGTGGGCTAAAAGTACCTCCTCTTTCAGGCCCAAGACCCCCTCCACAACAGCCCACCAACCCAGCACAACCCTTCCCATCATCTCGGTCGTGGAATTGTGATCGCGTGGCCGAAAACCGCTCCCCATTTGGAGTCTCCTAGCTCCTTGTGCCTATAAAAACGCCCCCCTTGCCATTTTCGTCCAAAAAACCCTAGATCTAACCCTCCTCCGCCGCCGGACATGTCCGGACCGAGCCGGACGCGTCCGCCGCCGCCACCGCACCTATCGGGCCACGTGCCACGTGGCCTCCGCCGCCGTTCCACCCCGCCGGCCCGCGCGGCCCGACGCGGGCCCGCCGCCGCCGCCGCCTTCGGGCCCATCCGCCCCCGCACACCCTCGCGCCTCGAGCAACCTTCGCCTACCCCGCCGCCGGCCGGGCGCGCCGCCGCCGCCCCGGCGACAGGTCGCCGTCGGCCTCGCCATACGCCGCCGCCTCCGCTTCACCTGCAGAGCCCGCCACCCCGAGCTTCAAGGAACTCCGGTCGCCGCCGCACCGGGTCCCCACTCCGGGCCCGACCCCGCCGTCGGCCCTTACCGTCCTCGCCGCCGGCCGCCCAGGGACCGCCGCCGGGTGCTGGCGTCGTCCCGCCGGCCGGGATCGAGCCGCCACCGCCTCCAGCTTCGGATCGATCGATCCGATCGAGCCGCCGGGCCGAAAACTCTAACAGGCCGCGCCCGCGACCCGCGGACCCGCTTCGCCCGCTCCGCAACCTGCACCGTTGACCCGGCCCGCACCCGCATTGACTCTGAGGTTGATTTTCCCTAAGTCTTTTGTTGTTTATTTTAGTTGTCTGATGCATTCTTGTGATGGCAATAACTTTTACTGTGCTTGTCCGATTTGTGCATATGATATGTCAAAATGATCGTGGTGATGTGTACTACGTATTGTTCCATTGTGTCATGCTTGTTTGAGTCCATCTAGATGTATTAATCTTCATGACAAGAGTGCTATATGATATAAACTGCTGCTATTAGTTGTTTTCTTGCCATGTTTGAGATGTGATAATTTGGTGCATGTTTATCCAAATGAAGCAAATGATATGTCCAAATGTTCATCATGAGATGCTCTACATGTTGGTTGCTATAGCATGCCCGTTAGAGTTCATATTGCCATGTTTATACCTGTTGCAAAAGTGCAAGTGGCTGTTAGGTTTTGTAACTTGTTACGAGATGCCTAGTTGAGGATCTCGTTGCTATTGTTGTGTTTGTCCCCATGTCACATGTTCATATGTTTTAGATTCCCCATCATGTGTTCTTTGCTGTGGTGCAAACCACTTGCCATGTTATGCTTTGAGATGACTTAAACATGCTCACAAACATGCCATGATAAAGTTACTGTTTTAACACATAGTGAAATTTCACTATGTCTGGAATCTGTAATATCCTGATGCTATGTTTGCTTGTTGTCCTAGGAAAATCCATGTTAGTTTTGGGGTGGCCTTTGATCATTCCTTGTTTTATATGTTGTTGTCTATCCATCCATGCCCTCACATGCTCATTTGGGTTGCTGTAGCATACTTAATTATTGCTCCCATGTTGCTATAAAATATTGTTGTCAGGTTTTTATTGTCATGATCAAAATATTGTAGCTTGTTGCTATTGATCCATGCCTCCTATGGAGATGCTCCAATGGAGTTGTTTGCTGTAGGATATGTCTACTTCATGTCCATGCTTTTGTCACCATGTTTGAGTGATGTAGAGTATATATTTCTTGCTCCAAAGTTGCTATCTGGCTGTTAATTTCAGCTTTGCCTTGTTTTTTTGTTTCGGGTGTATCTTTTAGCCCGTTGCTCCGTTTTGAGTGTGCCCTACATGAAACTTGTGTGTTTTTGCATGTAGAATCGTTATATCATCTTGTTTACATGTTTGGAGTATGTTTGCTTGATGTTTGGGTGCATCTTGCACCGTTGCCATGCTTATCTTGTTTTGATCATATCTTATGGACCGTAGCTCCGTTTTAAACAAACTTTATATGAAACTTGACTAGAATTTCATGTAGATTGTAATGGTGCATGTTAACTTGCTGTTTATAAATTTTAACTTAAGGTTTGTTCAGATCTGGGCTAATTTTAAACTATGCTTATGAGGACTTACCGGATTTGTCTTAATTAGTTTCCGGCCTCAACTAAACCTGTTGTTTCTTGTGTTGTTTCTCTGTGCTTCCTACCTTGCCATGTTTTGCATCCTAAATAGACTTGTCTTGCATCCTACTTGCTTGAGTAAATTTTCTTGTTCTTGTGTTGTTTCTCTGTGTTTCCTATGTTGTCATTCTGTGCATCCTAAGTGCATCTGCAGTGCATCCTAAGTGCATCTTACATGCATCTTGTGGTTTGCGCTTTGCACCTTGTTTGATTTCGTGCCTCGTGTGTTCTTGTGTTGAGTAGATTCGGAAGCCGAGGCCGAGTACGAGAATGAGGTTACTACCGAGGTTGAGAACGAGGAGCCGTCTTACGATCCCATCGATGACTCGACATGCAAGATGACCTGACCCAGATATCATTACTATCTTTGCCTATTGCTAGAAGTCTCGCTCTTTAGCTTATTGCCTCGATGCCCATGTTTGTCCGTCAGCCTCCTGTTGTAACCATGAATCTGTCTAACCACCCAACCTATGCAAACCTTTGATTGGCTACGTAGGTTTCGCTCAGCCCCTCTTATAGCATTGCTAGTTGCAGGAGAAGATTCAAAGATTCTTGCTTCATGTTGAAGCTTTTTGTGATATCACACTATTTAAACTCTTAAACTAAATCATCTATATATTGGACCGGTGTTATTGTGTGTGGAAGGCTAAGCCTCTTGATTGGTGATTTGTTCCACTCATGCCGCCCTAGGAACCATATAAACCGGTGTTATGTTCCTTGTTTTTGCGTTCCACACACGGTTGGGGTTATGGGACCCCCTCGATAACCCGCTTAGCGCTAAACCTTTTCCAGCAAGGCCCAACATTGGTACTCCATTTTCATAATAACTAAAACTTGCATAGGGACTAGCTATCCCCTTTTATTAATAAACCACCGGGCCAGTGCTCCACATGAGTGTTGGTCCGAACTGAGCAGACTGCGGGGCCGCCTTGGGGAAACCCGAGGTATTTGGTATTCTCCTGTAGGATGTCTCATCCGGTCGTGGCCAGAGACTAGATACGCGCGGCTATTGTCAGGGTGTCGGCACGCCGGGAGGTCTTGTTGGATTAGTTTTACCTATGTCGGTATATCTTGAGCACGGGATTCCGAGGATACTCGGGCCTTCCCGCCTTGGAGTTGCGACTCAGCGGATCATGGGCTTGTAATGGGCCAAGTTGGCACACCGTTGCAGGGTTTTGAACTTTCGAAAGCCGTGCCCGCGGTTATGTGGCAGATGGGAATTTGTTAATATCCGGTTGTAGAAAACTTGACACCATGTTCAGAACACACTACCAGCGTGAGTAACCGTGACGGTCATTTTCCGAAAGGGGTTCGGGAAGTGAACACGGTGGGGTTATGATTGACGTGCTTGGTTAGGATCACTTCGTGATCACCTTATCGCTCGTGGCACTTCTCTTCTCGCTCTTATTATGTAAGCTAGTGCTAGTGCAGCTGCAGCCTTTTATTCTTTCTTCAGCCTTGTTCCACACCCAAGGCTTAGATAGTTCTGTTACCCGGGAACGGGATTGCTGAGTCCTCCATGGCTCACAGATTCTTCACCACACCAGATGCAGGTACTCAGGTGACGACACAGAGCTGTACTGGGAGTACGATGAAGAACGTAGCCGTTACTATGTGCACTATCCCGATGATCAGTAGTGGTTTCTACTAGGGGCGATTTGGACCTGTGGCTTTATGTATGTTTGGTATCTTTTATTTGGATCTTCACCCGTAGTAGGGTTGTGATGTTATTGGATGATGATTGATTATGTAATGAATTGTGTGACGTGGCGAGTGTAAGCCAACTATCTCTTTTGCTTTTCATCCCTATTTTTACATGAGTCGTGCAAAGATACCGAACTTGCGATCATTCCAGAATGGGCTTATACCTTTAAGTCGTACCTCGACACGTAGGACGTATAGTCCCATCCTGGGAATTACAAGTTGGTATTCAGAGCCTTCTCCGACCTAGAAGCCCCCACTGATTGATCGAATCGTTGACGGTCGAGTCTAGGCACACACTTAAAATGTTTTGAGTCCTATATATATATATCGGAGAGTAGGAATTCTTTTGCTCCTCATCTCTTTTCACTCCGGTGAGGACTCCTGACGATTACGCTTGTCTCTTCTACTCTCAAAATTCACCAATTTTTTTTAGGAATCTCCCGAGTATTGTTTGGATTGTTCCGATGTCTTTGTGACGAGAACATTGTTCTCGATGCCTCCTGTCATTTAGGGGTTGTGGCAGTGTCCCGGGGAGTTGAGCTCCGAGGTGTTGTCGTCACAAATATATCACATCAGTTCTGGAATACTTAAGACGGCCGACATCAAAAACTCTCCTATGCGGTTAGTGGCAAGATAACCCCGACGTCACCCAGTACTGGGGAGATAGTTCGGGAGTATTGCCATAGCTTGTATAGTAGATGCGTTTCGAAGGTCCGAGGTAGACGGTTTCCGGAAATAACTGGTTATGTGTTGAAGGATGGATACAGCTGGATGTAGGATTAGAGTTGAGTGCGCCATGCTTCCCCTGTATCCCCAACACCTGATTGCATAACTAGAAACTTTCGGAAATTAATAGGTGGGTTCATCTAGTAGCTCATAGGCATTCTTCCAACGAATGCATGATATGGAGTTTGGGGTTCTACATTGAGTGAAGTAGTTTTATGGCCGTTGTTCCGATCGGGAGTTGCATCTTAAAGGGTCCTTGGCTATGCTGATCCCGGGATTGCAAAACCCTTTTGTAACACGTTCCATAAGCTTTCAGCACGAATATGTCGAACGAAACTTCTATATTGTATTTGTTCTATCTGCTCCTTGTTGTTTTATTTACCTTTTGTTCTCCCAACTGGCTTCTCGTGAAGATTGTTGTTACTATTAAACTGAGATTTACATTCGTTCATCTTGTTCGAATGTTCTTGTGAAGACTATGTTGCAATTTCTAGCCATTGATTCAGCTTATATATATTCTTTCAATCAATGGCTAATAGTTGTCATCTCATTCAGGATGGCTCCTAAAAAGGTTCCCAACGCTAACCCAGAGGGTGAAGAGGTTCCTGATCGTCCTCCTTCACCTCCTCCTCTGTCTGAGGCCTGGAGAGCAATTATGCAAGCGACGAACCAGAACACCCAAATGCTTATGCAAATGATGCAGAACATTCAAGCAAATCAAGAAAATCAGGATGCTCATGGGAACCAAGGCCAAGGCAATTTGTTCAACCAACCTCACTTTGCTTCGCTCAACCAGTTTCTGGCAAACCAACCAAAGGCATTCAGTTACTGCGTGGACCCTCTAGATACTGAAGACTGGATAACATATATCATGAAGCATTTCGAGTGCAGTAACGTCAGGCCCGAGGACTATGTGAAGTTTGCAGCCTTCCAACTCAAGGACCAAGCCGCTCATTGGTGGCAGCAGTACAAAGACTCCAGAGCAGGGCGTGTAATCTCCTGGGATGACTTCTGCAAGGAGTTTCGTTCTCACCACATTCCAACAAGTGTCATCGAGGGTATGCGTGAGCAATTCCGCAACCTGAAGCAAGGCTCTATGTCTGTCTACCAATATAATGTCAAGTTCCACAACCTTGCCCGCTATGCCAAGCAAGACATCCCAGATGCCAAGAGCAAGATCTATCAGTTCCGTGGTGGTCTGAAGGATGAACTCCAACTAGCTCTCACCTTGTTCGAGCCTGATGAGTTTGATCAATTCTATAACATGGCACTTAAGCAAGAGGCAGCCCAGCTCAAGATGGAAGCTTCCAAAAAGAGGATCAGAGAAGCTGTTCACTCCTCTTCTTCTCAAGTGGTCGCAAAGCAACAGAAGTTTTGGCTTCCACCTCCTCCAGTGATCCGAGCTCCCAACAACAACAACAAGAATTCTGGTGGCCGTGGTTTCTCCCACCCACCCAACCGAAGCAATCAGTCAAAGAATCATTTTCAAGCTTCCAAGTCAAGTGCTCCTTTTTACCATCCTCTCTCAGAAGTGGTTTGCAACAAGTGTGGCAAGAACAGTCACTATGCAAACAAGTGTACTCAAAGGTGCCTTCCGCCTCCTCCACCTGTCAGCACTGCTATTGTCAAGCATGATCCGATGGGAGCAAGAGTGAATCTGATGAATGCAGCTCAAGCAGAGAATTCTTCAGATGTGATACTTGGTAACCTTCCAGTCAACCTTAAACCTGCTAAAGTGTTATTTGATTCTGGTGCATCACATTCCTTCATGTCATTTCCATTTGCATCCAAGCACAATGTGGGCACAGTGGCCATGCCAAAGATGTTGCAAATTATTTCTCCGGGCAAGTGCATGACTTCAAATTTGATGGCTCCAAATGTATCTATTCGCATGGGTGATTACCGCTTTCTGGCTTCTCCGGTTGTTCTCGGCAACTCCGACATTGATCATATTCTTGGGATGGATTGGCTTTCTCAGCATGATGCTCACATTGATTGTGCAAATAAGGAAGTCAAGTTTACTCATCCTAATGAAGACGTGATTATCTTTGCCTCTCGAGATAACACAATCAGGCTATTCTCTCTCAATGACAAGGGCGAGATTAATGCCATCTCTCAAATTCCGATGGTCAATGAATACGAAGATGTTTTCCTAGAAGAGCTTCCAGGCATGCCCCCGCATCGTCAAGTTGAATTTGTCATTGAACTCGAGCCTGGTACTGAGCCAGCATGCCGGCGTCCGTACAAGCTCTCCCCTGAAGAGTTGAAGGAGTTGAAGAAACAGCTCGATGAGCAAGAGCGTATGGGTCTGATCAGGCCTAGCACTTCTCCTTGGGGCTGTGGTGTCTTATTTGTCAAGAAGAAGGATGGCACGGAGCGCCTTTGCGTTGATTTCCGGCCATTGAACAAGAAGACAATAAAGAACAAGTATCCGCTCCCCAACATCAATGAATTGTTCGAGCAGCACAAAGGAGCTAAAGTGTTCTCTAAGCTCGATCTACGAATGGGTTATCACCAAATTCGCATTCGTGAAGAAGATATCCACAAGACTGTCTTCAGAACGAGCTACGGCTCCTATGAGTATACAGTCATGTCTTTTGGCCTCGCTAATGCTCCACCTACCTTCTCGAGAATGATGCACTACATATTCAACCCCTACACCAACGAATTTGTGCTTGTGTATCTGGATGACATCTTGGTATTCTCCAAGCATGAAGAGGATCACGAAAAGCACCTCCGTCTGGTTCTCGACAAACTCCGTGAACATAAGTTCTATTCCAAGTTCTCCAAGTGCGAATTCTGGCTCGATAAGGTCTTGTATCTGGACCATATCATCTCCGCTGACGGTATTGCTGTGAACCCCGAGAAAGTTGAAGCGATTGTCAACTGGGAACCTCCTCAGAACGTCAAGCAACTCCGAAGCTTTCTTGGTCTTGCTAGCTATTGCAGAAGGTTCGTTGCGAACTTCTCCAAGATTGCCAAACCTCTCTTCAACATGCTGCAGAAGAATGTCAAGTACAACTGGTCTCCAGATTGTGATGTGGCATTCAAAACTCTCAAAGAAAAGCTCATCTCTGCTCCAGTTCTTACCCCTCCAGATGAGTCCAAGCCCTACGAAGTATTCTGTGATGCTTCTCTTCAAGGACTTTGTGGTGTGCTAATGCAGGACAAGAAAATTGTGGCATACACTTCTCGTCAATTGAAGCCAAGTGAGAAGAACTACCCCACACATGATATCGAGCTAGAAGCTGTGGTACACGCCTTGATCACGTGGAGACACCTTCTGTTGGGTAGAAAAGTCGACATCTTCACCGATCACAAGAGCTTGAAGTACATCTTCACACAGCCGAACCTGAACCTTCGCCAGACTCGTTGGGTTGAAATGATACAAGAGTATGATCCAAGCATCGAATACACGCCTGGCAAGGCCAATGTCGTTGCAGATGCCTTGAGCAGAAAGGCATATTGCAACAGTCTCCTTATCAAGCCGTTTCAGCCTGAGCTTTGTGAAGCATTCAAGAAGCTCAACCTCCAAGTTGTTCCGCAAGGCTTTCTTGCAAATCTTCAAGTTGCTCCTACCTTGGAAGATCAGATCCGTGAGGCCCAACTCAGTGATGCTATGGTGCAGAAAGTGAAACATGGTATTGCAAAGGGTACTCCCAAATACAAGTGCTATCGCATTGATGAGAGAGATACCTTGTTCTTTGAGGACAGACTTGTGGTTCCCAAGGGTGATCTCAGGAAGCTCATAATGAACGAAGCACATGATTCCCTCCTCTCAATTCATCCTGGAAGTACCAAGATGTACCAAGACCTCAAGCAATATTACTGGTGGACTCGCTTGAAAAGGAAGATTGCCCAATTCGTGAATGAATGTGATGTCTACAGAAGAGTGAAGGCAGAGCATCAAGGTCCAGCCGGTCTTCTCCAACCTCTTCCTATTCCTGAGTGGAAATTCGACCACATTGAAATGGATTTCATCACTGGCTTTCCCAAGTCCAAGAAGGGGAATGATTCTATCTTTGTGGTGATTGACAAGCTTACCAAAGTAGCTCACTTCCTTCCAGACAAAGAATCCATCAATGCAGCTCAACTGGCAGAGTTGTACACTTCCAGAATTGTGTCCTTACATGGCATTCCTCAAGTTATCTCCTCAGACCGTCGAAGTTTGTTCACATCCAAGTTCTGGGACTCCTTTCAGTCTGCCATGGGCACTAAGATCCGTTTCAGCACTGCGTTTCACCCTCAGACTAGTGGTCAAGTCGAAAGAGTGAACCAGATCCTAGAAGACATGCTCAGAGCTTGTGTCATCTCTTTTGGCATGAAGTGGGAAGATTGCCTTCCGTTTGCTGAGTTCTCTTACAACAACAGTTTCCAAGCAAGTGCCGGCAAAGCTCCGTTTGAAATCCTCTATGGCAGAAAGTGCCGTACTCCTCTCAACTGGTCCGAGACTGGTGAACGTCAACGTCTTGGCAATGACTTGATCTCAGAAGCCGAAGAAATGTGCAAAGTCATATGTGAGAATCTCAAGGTCGCTCAGTCGCGTCAGAAGAGCTACTATGACGGCAAGCATCGTTATTTGGCCTTCAACATTGGGGATCATGTCTACCTCCGTGTTTCCCCTATGAAAGGAACCCAAAGATTCGGTATCAAAGGAAATCTTGCTCCTAGATACATGGGCCCTTTCAAGATCCTGGGCAAAAGAGGTGATCTAGCCTATCAACTTGAGCTCCCTTCCAACTTTGCAAATGTTCATGATGTGTTTCACGTGTCTCAACTCCGCAAGTGCTTCAAGACACCTGAACGCACCATTCCGTTCGAGGAGACTGATCTTCAACAAGACTTGTCTTACCGAGAGCACCCCGTTGCTATTCTTGAAGAAACCGAGCGCAAGACCCGCAACAAGTCAATCAAGTTCTTGAAAGTTAAGTGGTCACACCATACCGACCGAGAAGCTACGTGGGAACGAGAAGATCACCTTCGTTCTGAGTACCCAAGCTCACGCTGCGCCCGGAGCACGGTAGCTACACGAGCTCGTCGCCGATGGTGACTTGAGCGGGGTCGGAGATGGCCTCTCATGGCCCACTGTTGATGATGGCGTCGGCGGTGGCAGTCGTAGTTAGGGTCTCCTGGAATCTCTTTGTTTTGCTCCCTACGAGGAATCAAAGCCAACCCCGTGGGGGCGTGTAAAGAACTTGTAATGCTTTTGCTCTGATGCCTATTATTTTTGCTATGAAACCATGTTAGCTAGTCTTGCTTCGACAGTGTCCCTAATTTTTATCCTTTCAGTAGCTTTGCGCTCTACGCCGGTAGGTCCCAGTCCCAAGGCAAGCTTCAGCCATCGCTGGTATGCCAGGTCGCGATGCCGTGGTCAAGGCCAGGAGGTGAGCGGCCTGGGGTCCAATAAGAGCTCTTGAGGCGCGATGCTCAAGAGATCCCCCTTGGCGTGCAAGCAGCTTCCGGAGGTTAAAAAGGGAGGCGACATTACCGGAGCATGACTACGGAAACCAAACTTGTCGAGTGATGGAGGCATGCCAGTTGGATGCATGACTTATCTTGACGGGTCTGAGGTGATTCTCCATGCGGTGCACCTAGCTCGCTCCCGATGCAGCGTGACTGAGATTTCGCGATTTCCTTCCCGCTTGCCTTAGAGTTCTACGTCGGCAGAGCCCAACCACGCACATACCTCAGCCACCACTGGCTCTTCCGCATCGCCAAGACGAGACCGGGGATTGAAGGGCTACGTGGCCAGTTAGGCCCCTGAGACGCGATGCTCAGGGGTCCCCCTTGACATACCAAAAACCCTCGGGAAGGAAATGATGGACTAGTCCTTGGTGTTCTGCGTTGGCAGGGCCCGACCCCGCGCATACCTCAGCCGCCGCTGGCTCGTCCTGATTGCGGGGACAAGACGAGGGACTAAGGGGCTACGTGGCCAGTTAGGCCCCTGAGACGCGATGCTCAGGGGTCCCCCTTTGATGTACAAACAAACCTTAGCTCTCTGAGCCGGCCTCCCATTCTCCCATTCTTCTTGGTGCTCTACATGCTCGGGTCCCGACCCTCGAGCGGAGCCCAGCCGCCACTCGTATGCCTGGTCATGATGCCGTGGTCAAGGCCAGGGGGCGAGGGCTGGAGAGTCAGTAGGAGCCCCTGAGACGCGATGCTCAAAATCCCCCCTTTATCGCGCAAGCGAATTACGTGAGAAGGAGAAACCAGCAATGTCGCTTGCCGCCGGGCTCCTGAGATTCCCACGGGTTAGTCTGACGAAACAGCACAACTTAAAATCATGCCTACCGCTGTTGGGCCACTGATCTTTCCGCAGGAAGATGAAGGCACTGAGGACCTGGTGAGGTGACGTGTGCGAAATGGGCCGCGAGTCAGAGCTTGATCTCTCGGACTTGTCAGTGTTGCAGGGACGACCCCGAGCACAAGCGCTGTGCCAACGTGTGTAACCCCCATTGTGGGATGAGCAGAAGTCCATTTGATAGCGACCGAGGCCAAAAGAGGTGGTGAGTGAGTAGGTGAGGATCATAAGGTAACCCATAAGAGGAAATGAGCTAATCCAGGTGATGTAAAATGTGATGCATGCCACAGGGATAGACCCATGCGGCCTGGGGATGATGCAGCCCAAGGGGCGTCCCCAGCAGAGTAAGCTAGATATGCAAAAAGGTTTCATGTCGCAGGGGCAAGCCACTGCGACTTGGGGATGATGCAGCCCGATGGGCGCCCCCATCTGAACAAACTGAAACAAAGTCACCTAGCTCCGATGCTTGAGTGGTGTTAATGTAGCTGAAGATGCTCTCTGCTGATGTCGGTCCTCATGAGCCGCCTGACTCCGGGGCCTCGCAGGGCTCTGGAGGTTCTAAGATCTCAGAAAAAACTGATGCCACTTCCGCCAAGATCTACTAATGCC
Source organism: Secale cereale (assembly GCA_902687465.1). NCBI lineage: Eukaryota > Viridiplantae > Streptophyta > Magnoliopsida > Poales > Poaceae > Secale > Secale cereale. The sequence goes on along the minus strand of LR738715.1, from coordinate 390,189,879 downwards.
TGGCCTCGCGAGCCGCCAGGACTTCTTGCATGTCGCACTGGTGCAGGGCCGCCTAGTTCGGCAAGCCGAAGGGCATGCGAATGTAAATGTGAGGAGGACTCTCGCACCGGCCCACCTGAGATGGCCAGTAGAGCTCCACATACGCGATCCTGTTGAAACCTGGGATGTTGACGCAGACGCGCAGCCTGCCGCCCGAGCTTGGGACGACAGCCGCACTCTAGGGTGCTGGGCGGCAGTCTCCCCGCATCGCCCTTGGTACCTCCAAGTCTTCGATGGTCCGGTCGATGAACTCCTGAGTGCTTGGTGCCTCATGCCTTGTGCCCTCCCGAGGGAAGTGTCCGGTGAAGCATGCCTCCACATGGTGCTCGAGCACCTCCCTCGAGACATTGGTTAGGTCGAAGGCCCTCCAGAGGAGAGCCCCTAGCTTGAGGGGGGGGGTGCCGGGCACACCTTCCTATGCAAGGTAGGGAGACACTCCGTCCATGGGCTCGGATCGTGAGGTGCGACCACCGGGTGCTACATCTTCATGAGGATCCAGGTCGAGCAGCTGCTTCTTCTTCTTCGGGATAACTTCAGGGGGTAGATAGTGTCTTTGTTGACGGGGTCTTTGACTATCGCGGCCTGGTAAGCACGCTCGAGGGAGCACACCGCGTCCTTTTCTTTGCAAGCGACGGTGATGATGTCCCGGCTCCCTGGCATCTTGAGGACGTTGTAGCCATGTTGAGTCACGGTTGTATACCCAAGGATGGCGTTGTACGTGAGGCGGATGTGAGCGATGTCGAAGTCGATGAGCTTGGTGTGGTAGTTGTCATGGGTGCCGAAGGTAATGTGGAGCCGGATCTGTCCGATTGGGGTGGTGGAGCCGTCGGTCATTCCTGAGAAAGGCCTGGTGGGTTGCAGCTGGTCAGAAGGTGCTTGGAGATGGTCAAGTGTGTCAACAGAAAGAATGTTGAGCCCTGCACCGCCATTGATGAGGGTCTTGGTGACTTGGACGTTGCTCATGACGGGTGAGCAGAGCATTGGGAGAGCGTCTGCAGTTGCCGCGCACTTAAGCTGGTCAGCAGCGCAGAAGGTCATGGCACACTTGGACCACTTGAGCGGCCGTGTGGCTTCTATCATGGGAAGAGCTGCGTTTATTTCTCGGGCGAACTGCTTGAAGAGGTGCAGAGAGGCTGGAGCCTGCGCACCACCCAAGAAGCAAGCGATGTCGCCAGGCTCCTGGAAGCCCCCAGCCCCCTCGTCTTGGTCATCGTTCCTTCTTGGTGGTGGCAGCGGAGGGAGGCCGGCATTGCCCTGAGGACGGTCCTCACGAGGCAGGTCCCTCCAGGCACTCTCATGAGGCTGGTCCCTCCAGGCGCCCTCGCGAGGCTCATCGTGCATGCAGTCCTCACGAGGCTGATGATCACGCCACTCTTGACGGGGGCCGCGGTCGTCCTTGCACCCCCCGGTCCGGCTTCCTCCACGGCCGTAGCCTCGGTCGCTGCGCTTCGGGCGTCGGCCGATGCGCCCGTCGCGGATGGCCCTGAGCTCTTGGAAGTCGTTGGTGTTTTGGGTGTCACGTTGTGGAAGGCGCAGAATGGGCGGCTGCTCTTGGATAACTCCGAGTGGTCGCGGCCATGCTTCATCTCTGGTTCCGCCGCGAGCACGGCCACCCACTTGTGTTGCACATCCTTGGCCTTGGCCTTCTTGTCTTTAGGGTCAGCAGTGGGGAGCTCGACGAGGGAAAGGCACCCCTCCTCAGCTCTGGCGCACTTGGTCGCGAGGTTGAACAGCCCTAGGGCCGTGCACAGATCTTCATGGATGGCGAGCTCCTGCTTTATCTTGACATCACGAACGCCAACGGAGAATGCTGAGATGATTGCCTCGTCAGTGACCTTGGGGATCTTGAGGCGGACGCTGTTAAAGTGCTGGATGAACTTCTGCAGGGTTTCTCCTGGTTGTTTCTTGATGCGCCGCAGGTCACCTGCGGTTGGCTGGCGGTCGCGGGTGCCTTGGAAATTGGTGATGGAACGCTCGTGCATCTCACCCCAGGTAGAGATCGATTGTCACATCCCTAGCTTCTGTTACTGCCTAGTGCTAGCTTCTGGTGTTGTATCATGTTTACTTTCACAGAAAGTTGAAATGGGGATGTTCAAACCCTAGCACCAAATGAATTCAACTAGTGTCAAATTAAAATCTTTTTCAATGAACCCAAAATGCCCTTGGGAGAAGTTCATCATTTTTGGATTGATTAAAAACCTCTGCTAAAAATGTTGCACCTATTTCTAGGACCATTCTGGATTTTTGAATAACCCATATTGTATTTGAATTGGGGCATTTAAATATTTTTAATATCTTTAAATGCTCCAACAATTCTGAAAATAGTTGAGGGCCTCTGTAATATTTCATATAATGCCCACAATTATTTTTAGGATTTATTAAACTGATTTGGGCTATAAACTAAATCAAAACAAAATAATAAAAATAGAAAAGAAAACAAATTAGAAAGGTTAGAGTTACCTGGCGCTCACCTGGAAGCCCACTGGCCGGCCCAGCACTATGCTGGCCCAGTGCCAGTGATCCCCCTCCTCTCGCCAGAAGGACGAGGGCGTGTGCCCGGCGCCCGCAGCCACGCGCCGGCCACCTCCTGCTTGCCTGCTAGCCGCTGGAGGGCCCCGAGAGCGCCACACCCTCCCCTCGACCCTGCATCTCTCCCCTCTCTCGCTGGACCTCTCCCTCTTCTCCTTCCCTCTCTCACACGCGCGGCCGAACGCCACCATCGCCGCCGCTCGTCGTTGCCATGACCACCGCCTCCCCCTCGCTTCCCTGACCGGCTCAAGAGCTCCGCCTCATCGCCCTAGACCTCTCCGCCGAGCCACGCGGCACCAGACGCCTCCGAATGCCGTCTGTGCCGCCGTTCCCCTCGTCGGCTGCCGGCGATCCTCGCCGTCGATTCGTCGGCTGCAGGCCTTCCCCGAGCCCGCCGAGCACTCCAATCAATGCGCTGTGAGCCTCTGGTCCTTTCCCCCCTAATGCCGCATCAATTTGCACACCGTAGCCGTTGTGTTCTTCGAGGCCGAAGCCCAACCCCGTCGGAGCTCGTCGCCGACGTCACTCCGGTGACCCTTTGGTCATGCTAGAAGGCCCAACAACTTTGTTTGCTCCTGCAGCCGCCGTTTTTGCCAAGCAACGCATGCCTTGCTCACCGTAGCGATGAGTCCGTCGATGCCCGAGCTCCAGGCGCCGCTGCAGTGCTCGCCGTCGTCGACTCCGGGCACCACGCGACCTGCTGCTGCCTCCGCTGGATGCGCGGAAGCGCAGGCTCCCTCCTGGTGCCCTCGGCGCCTCGATCCGTCGCCTCTGGCGCAACTCCGGCGGACCCCCCGCCGTCGGCAGTGGTCGTCGCCCGCTATATCCCGACCAGCCGACGTGTCCTCTTGAGTTTACGCACTAACGACCCCCGCCCAGTCGCTGACAAGTGGGCCCTGGCCCCCGCTAATTTAAATTAAGTTTTTGTTAAGCTTAATTAACCCTTCTCGCACTGACATGTGGGACCTTGCGCCTAATTAGGTTAGTCTAATTTTCCTATTTAGATTAGTACTAATCCTATGGACCCCACGTGCCAGTTTTGACTTTGGTCAAGTCAACGTTGACTGGTCCCACCTGTCATGCACACAAACCAGCCCTTAGTCACTGACCAATGGGCCCTACTGGTCAGGTTTGACTGGACCAGCCCATGTTGACTTGCTGATGTGAGCATGACCTAGTGCTGACGTAGTAACTATTTTCTGTGATTTAAAATAAATCAGAAATGATTTATTTATTTCAGAAAATAGCTAAAACTTCTAAAAATCACAGAAAATAATCTATAACTCCAATGGAAATAATTTATATATGAAAAATGATCAGAAAAATTCAAGGAATATGTTTATGGTATTTTCATGCATGTTTGAACAAGTTAAACCTGCTGAACAGGTCAAATCAATTAAACGGCATTTAAATAATCACATATGGAGTTTGAATTTGAACCTTTGGTTCAAACCAACTTCATTTAACAAGGTTGCTAGTTCCATTAGCTCAATCAACAGCATATTGCCATGTCATGATCATGCATCATATTGTCGCATTGCATTGATTGTGTTCTCTCTTGTTTGCCGGTGTTTGTCCCCTCTTAGTAGACGCTGTTCCGACGATGTGATCGATGACACCGATGAAGAACTATTACTATCTTCAGAAGTGCCAGGCAAGCAAAACCCCATTGAGCATTCCGATACAATCCCACTCTCTCGCTCTTGCTCTCTTTTACTGCATTAGGACAACAACCCTTCAACTGTTACCTGCTGCGGTAGTTGAACCCCTTTCCACTGCATGACCTGTCATTGCCACAGTAAATAGTTGAAACCCACTAGTATGAGTAGGAGTTGTTTGAGCCATGTTGTGCCTACTCATTCATGCTTTCTGGTTATGCCTGCTATTGCTTAGAGTTGTGTCAGGTCTGATTCATCGAGCATGAATTGGAATGTGCTGAACATGTCCTACTGTTGAGAGCTAAGTGTGTGAACACGATTTGGTAAAGGTAGCGATGAGAGGCCATGTAGGAGTACATGGTGGGTTGTCTCATTGAAGACGTCCTCAGGAACTGAGTTCTGTGTTGGTTGATCCATGAACAGCTACTACCACACGTTGGGCCCTGAAATATCACCACACTCGACTTATTGACTGCCCTTGTTCTCTGTCCAGGAGTTGCAATTAGTTTCTAGTGTTTGTAGTTTACTGGAGGTCGTGCGCAGCGCTGACCCTCGGGGTGGGCTGTGACGCGGCAGGTATGTGGCACGGTCTACCGGTCGCCCATTTGGTGACGCGGGAACCCTGTACACATCATTTGGGGCCGTGACCGACACCCCGGCCGGATCTCCCCACGGATGGAACCCAAATAGGCGATAAACCTGGACGAGAGACTTGAGTGGTTGGTTAGGTCGTGGTCTACACCCACGTCGGCTTTCACTTGAAGTCCGCCGAGCACATGTCGTGTGCAGACGCTAAGTGGTGGAAACATGTGTGAAGAAGTACACCCCTGCAGGGTTATATATGATCTATTCGAATAGCCGTGTCCGCGGTATTGGACTTCTGGGTTGCCTATAACAGTTCATAGACAAGTGAACGTGGATACTCTAAAACACGTAAGATAAGTGTGAGTGCTATGGATGGCCTTCTCGTAGGGAGACGGGAGCGGATCCATAGTGGTGTATTGATTGGTGAATATGTGGACTCGTGTGCGCCACCTCAAAGAGTTACTTGCAGTCGTAGTTCAGGATAGCCACCGAGTTAAAGCTGGCTTGCTACTGTCAAACTCCACCACCCCTTTGCTTATACTGATGCATATGTAGCTAGTTCGGATGTAAGTCTTTCTGAGTACCTTTGTACTCACATTTGCTTAATCTATGTTTTGCAGAGAGACTCCAGTCTCGCTAGTGGTTCCGCGTGGACTTCGACGTTTAGCTTGTTACCTCAGCTACGATCTTGTACCCTTGGGAGGGTCTTGTAGATAGTCAGGCTTCTCAGCCTTTTTCATTTGTAGTTGTCTATACTCAGACATGTTATGCTTCCGTTGCCTGTATGCTCTATATGTTGGGTCATGTGACCTCTGTTTGTAATAAATGCTACGATGGCTCTTCTGGGCCTTTATCTATACGAGTTGTTGAGTTATGTTGTGATGCCATGTTGTACAACACATACTTGCATGTTATGCGTACGTGTAATGTGTATTGCTATGTGTGGGATCCGACACCTAGTTGTTTACCCTTGGTAGCCTATCTTACAGGGAAATGTCTCCTAGTGCTTCCTCTGAGCCTTGGTAGCTTGCTACTGCTCCGGAACACTTAGGCTGGCCGGCATGTGTCCTTCTTCGTTCCTGTGTCTGTCCCTTAGGGGAAATGTCACGCGTTGTTCCTTTAAGTCCTTGTAGCTTGCTACGACTTGGGTTCATACATTGATGACCGACACGTTCATTGCTGGGTCATGTATGCCTGTCTCTGTAATTTAGCGCCACTTTTGGTTTATAACTAGTCATGTCGGCCCGGGTTCTCTATCATATGGATGCTAGCGACACTATCATATATGTGTGCCAAAATGCGCAAACGGTCCCGGGCCAGGTAAGGTGGCACCCGTGGGGATACCGTGCGTGAGGCCGCAAACTGATATGATGTGTTACAGGCTAGACCTGTGTGACTTACGATCGGGGTCCTGACAACTTTGGTATCAAAGCCTGATTGCCTGTAGGATTAGTAAGCCAAACTGGTCGAAGTCGTGTCTAGAAATTCTTTAGTTATGTAAGGGAATTGTTTGTGGAAGGGGATGTAAGTCTCTTTTTACTCCTTTACCCTATGACTTTCTGATCTGAGTCACCTTCTTCTTTCTACGGGGATTAAGAACTAGGATTCTCATTCTATTTATTAGGATCACGTTAACGTGGTTTCAACCCTCAGTTCAGTTTCTACTACTTCTGTTTGTTCAACTGTTGGTCTCAGAGCCTTGACATTATGATGTTAAGTGGATATGCTACCCTTTTTGCATGAGTCTCAAAAGTATTTTCGAGCATTTACAGCCGTTATGCTGTCCGATTCATCCCAGGTTTCTAAATGGTCTGATGCATTTCCAAATCCTTTCTTCCTGTTCCCGATGCTCCTTTCGGCTAGATTAACCACACTAGCCAGTGTGTTGAGGTACTCTGTTACCTCGACATATATGTTGGAGTAATTACTATGACCCTAGGTGTCTTAGAAGATCACCCAGTAAGCTAGCAATGCTTTAATATTCACAGTGTGATGATTCTGGCCATCATTCTCGGAAGTATCCCGTGATGCCATTTAGTTAGTAGGCCTTCTATTCCTGGGTTCTACACCCGAGTTCCACCCTACTTACTTCATGTTGGTAGTATTTGCTCGTCCCTTTAGGATATTAGAAACCTTGTGATTTTCCTCGAGGTCCGTGGTTATCGTTCTTCCAATACCATGAACCATCATGGCAGAAGTTCTTCTGAACCAAAGAGCACAACTAGAGTGCTCTTGAGTAGTACTCCATTCATATTGTGACTCTGTCAATTCTACCTTTCTGCATGGGTTATCTAGAAGAAATATGTTGAACTAGTTCGACATGCTAATCTATGCATCCACAACTCGGAGGGTTATATGTTCCTTTGAGTTGTCCCTTTCAGTTGTTTTATGACCCCCGTCTATCAGTTGATAGTCAGGAGTAGTTGTGCATTCATGTTCATCGATGCCTATACTCTTGTGATCCGTCAATCCATTCTATTTCAGAATGACTAAGAGAAACAAACTCCAGTACCTTGTCCATATCCAGGATTGGGTCAAAGAAGTTGTACTTCGTAGATGGAGAATGCTAATACAGCTTCTAATCTGTTCTATCTTGGAGTATTACCATCCTTATGTCAAGAATGTCATGGGAATTGCACCACCTCCTATGAACTTTGGATAAGGTGATACTTCTCGCCATCATCGTTTATTCCTCGGCCTCCGTGTTATTGTAACCGGAATGCTGACAAGTGAATTGTGATGTGTTAAATCAATACTCCTAGCAACTTCGTTGCTTGGTAGTTAAAGGACAACAATTTCATTCTTAGCGTGCTGGTCACTGAATCATCATTCTAAGATTGATCGTGCTACCTAGTCCATCTTACTTGGTGCACTCTTCGATCAATGGGTTAGGATTGTTTCAATCTCTCTCTCTTTCAATCATATCGTCTTGCCCCGAAAAGCAAAATTGATCTCGAGCTTCCTAACATATCGGTGGTTCGTGATTTTCCGAATATCTTCTCAGAAGTATTACCAGGTTGCTCCCTGACCGTTATGTTGAGCTCGTGATCAAGCTGGTTTCTCTCTAAACCACCCTTTCTCCAAGAATCTGTGTTGGATACCCTGAGCTAGTCGGTTAAGCTAAACGACAACTTGGAGAGTTGGAAGATAAAAGCTTGCCTTACTTAGTTCCTTCCCAGGGATATCTTTTGTGTGTGTGTTGAAGAAAGATGATATCTTGATCGATTGATCCTCGTGATCAATTGTTGGATCTATTGTCTTGTCCAAACTTTGATTTGAGTATGGGCTATCGTCAAGTCAAATCAGAACCAATGGTATTCATAATGTTGACTTACTCGTGGTTGATCCCTCGAGCATACACCGTTACACCTATTGGTCTGAACAATGCTATCACCTTGTTCACATAGTTATGGAATTCTAGTTTATGGAAGCCTCGTTGAATTGTTGTTGAGCCCATCGGCAACATGTTTATCCCCTCCATGATTCATGTTGAACATTCAAGCTAGTGTTGGAAACTTTGTAAGCATTGCCTTCGTATCCCGTTCATGAGGTATATGTTCGATGAGAGGAGAGACTTTCCCTAATTCATGTGTAATTGATGTAAGTTGCCACCGTGAATTCGAGAAAGTTGTTTTGCTTCCTGTGGAATCATCCCAAGTCAGTCATGCATACGTGCGAAGTATTCTGTGGTTTGGAGACTTGCAACCTTCATTCCAGATGTATCCCTAGCACACCAAGCCACTGATTGATTTATCCGAGGAGAAGAAGTTCCTTCTTAAGATCCGGACTTATGCAAGGACTTCGATATCCTCGATGATGGTTCCCCAACCCGAACTTGGTAGTGTTTCATTGTAAGAGTACTACGTGGTCATGTTTGTCTTGGACAATATCTTCACACGTATGTAGCAGAACCACCTCATGTTTTGGAGCTTGCTATCATAGTTCATTTCCCGAGAATCTCGCAATGTCATCTCGTTGGTTTGTGTTGCAAACTTTCTTTTCCAGACATGTTATCTGAAATATCCCATTACCGACCAGATCTGAATCTCACGCAGATATGATGGTTGGAGCATTTTCCAAGAACTATAATATTGGTCTCTCGATAACCGGTAAAGTGGATGTCGTGGCCAACACACCCAGCCGGAAGACCTATTGTTGTAGCATCTTGATTGAAGAAGTTGGCCACCTCCCCATAAGGATTTCGTAGGATTTACTCCCTAGTTGTTCCTTATGGATTTTTGTGCTCCTGAAGTCCGACCTTTTTACTTGACGTTCTAGGTACAAAACCATTTTAATAAATGGGTTGCGCTAGCACATCAAGGAGAACATTAGAAGCGGAGTGCTAAATGTCTCTGGGTCGGTCATCCAGATTTTGCCCCTTGACTCCGCTAAGGTGAAATCTGAGAAAGTGTTATCTTCCTTTGCATCTGCACTATCCATCATTATTCATCATGGTAGTATGTTGTGTTGCCAGGATCCTTGACACGGATATTGGTAAAACCTTGATGAATATGGGAATGCTCAAGTTCTTGAGAGCACGCACTAGCACTAGGTGTTATCTCTGGCTCTAACCGGGATTGCTCCCAGTGTTCTTGGTTATGCTATAACCTCTCAAACAGTAGTTTCACTCTCTACTGTTGGGTTTCTTCCCAGTTACCAGAATCATTCCCATCATTTGCATTTTGTACCCAGCTTGCACCACCATCGTGCCAACTTTCCATTGGTTGCCCATCTCAGCAACTGCTGTTCAGGATTATTTTCAAAAGTGGACTTGCCATGGGTCCCATCCATTTCCGGTGATAAGCAAAATCAACCTTGGCGTTGTCTTTAACAAGGCAGTCCACATCATCCATTCTAGATGGAGAATGTTATTCTTTCAGACTCCGTCAAACGATCGATTGTGATTTACCTTAGGCTGGTATAGAGAATTTCAATGATCTCTATATCAAAAGTAATTCTTTTTGCCACTCAAGGAAATAACTCTATGAGTCACCTTCTCTAAGGTACCCCGTCTGGTGACATCGATCACTATCTTCTTAGGTGTGGAATTATTGCCTGTCAAGTGAATCTTCATCATTTGTTTCACTCCATCCCTTTGGATGAGTGTTCCGTGTCTCAGCTCAAGAGATGCTTAAATGTCTCACTCCATGAGTTGATCTTGAGTCGCTTGATCTTTCAGAAGATCATTTTTGTAGAGCTTCTTTCGTCATCACCGTGTTGGACAAAGACCTCGAAAGCAAGGATGTGAGGATCAACATAATGCAAGCAATCAACATTCATATGAAGGACAGTTGGATCATGAAGATTGTGTTAGTTTGCGTCCCCCCCTTCATCTTACCCTACACTTGAATCTCGGGACGAGATTCTTGTTTAGTGGGGGTGAGTTGTCACATCCCTAACTTATGTTACTGCCTAGTGCTAGCTTCTGGTGTTGCATCATGTTTACTTTCACTGAAAGTTGAAATGGGGATGTTCAAACCCTAGCACCAAATGAATTCAACTAGGGTCAAATTAAAATCTTTTTCAATGAACCCAAAATGCCCTTGGGAGAAGTTCATCATTTTTGGATTGATTAAAAACCTCTGCCAAAAATGTTGCACCTATTTCTAGGACCATTCTGGATTTTTGAATAACCCATATTGTATTTGAATTGGGGCATTTAAATATTTTTAATATCATTAAATGCTCCAACAATTCTGAAAATAGTTGACGGCCTATGTAATAATCCATTTAATGCCCACAATTATTTTCAGGATTTATGAAAATGATTTGGTCTATAAACTAAATCGAAACAAAATAACAAAAATAGAAAAGAAAACAAATTAGAAAGGTTAGAGTTACCTGGCGCTCACCTGGAAGCCCACTGGCCGGCCCAGCACTGTGCTGGCCCAGTGCCAGTCATCCCCCTCCTCTCGCCAGAAGGACGAGGGCGTGTGCCCGGCGCCCGCAGCCACGCGCCGGCCACCTCCTGCTTGCCTGCTAGCCGCTGGAGGCCCCCGAGAGCGCCACGCCCTCCCCTCGACCCTGCATCTCTCCCCTCTCTCGCTGGACCTCTCCCTCTTCTCCTTCCCTCTTTCACGCGCGCGGCCGAACGCCACCATCGCCGCCGCTCGTCGTTGCCACGACCACCGCCTCCCCCTCGCTTTCCTGACTAGCTCAAGAGCTCCGCCTCGTCGCCGTAGACCTCTCCGCCGAGCCACGCGGCACCAGACGCCTCCGAACGCCGTCTGCGCCACCGTTCCCCTCGTCGGCTGCCGGTGATCCTCGCCGTCGATTCGTCGTCTGCAGGCCTTCCCCGAGCCCGCCGAGCACTCCAATCAACGCGTTGTGAGCCTCTGGTCCTTTTCCCCCTAATGTCGCATCAATTTGCGCACCGTAGCCGTCGTGTTCTTCGAGGCCGGAGCCCAACCCCGCCGGAGCTCGTCGCCGGCGTCACTCCGGAGACCCTTTGGTCATGCTAGCATGCCCAATAGCTTTGTTAGCTCCTGCAGCCGCTGTTTTTGCCATGCAACGCATGCCTTGCTCACCGTAGCGCGAGTCCGTCGACGCCCGAGCTACGGCCGCCGCTGCAGTGCTCGCCGTCGTCGACTCCGGGCACACCGTGACCTGCTGCTGCCTCCGCTGGATACGCGGGAGCGCAGGCTCCCTCCTGGTGCCCTCGGCGCCTCGATTCGTAGCCTCTGGCGCAACTCCGGCGGACCCCCCGCCGTCGGCTGTGGTCGTCGCCGGCTATCTCCCGACCAGCCGACGTGTCCTCTTTAGTTTAGGCACTAACGACCCCCGCCCAATCACTGACAAGTGGGCCCTGGCCCCTGCTAATTTAAATTAAGTTTTTGTAAGCTTAATTAACCCTTCTGACAATGACATGTGGGCCCTCCCGCCTAATTAGGTTAGTCTAATTTTCCTGTTTAGATTAGTACTAATCCTGTGGACCCCACGTGCCAGTTTTGACTTTGGTCAAGTCAACGTTGACTGGTCCCACCTGTCATGCACACAAACCAGCCCTTAGTCACTGACCAGTGGGCCCCACTGGTCAGGTTTGACTGGACCAACCCCTGTTGACTTGCTGATGTCAGCATGACCTAGTGCTAACGTAGTAACTATTTTCTGTGATTTAAAATAAATTAGAAATGATTTATTTATTTCAGAAAATAGCTAAAACTTCTAAAAATCACAGAAAATAATCTATAACTCCAATGAAAATAATTTATATTTGAAAAATGATTAGAAAAATTCAAGGAATCTGTTTATGGTATTTTCATGCATGTTTGAACAAGTTAAACCAGCTGAAAAGGTCAAATCAATTAAACGGCATTTAAATAATCACATATGGAGTTTGAATTTGAACCTTTGGTTCAAATCAACTTCATTTAACATGGTTGCTAGTTGCATTAGCTCAATCAACAGCATATTTCCATGTCATGATCATGCATCATATTGTCGCATTGCATTGATTGTGTTCTCTCTTGTTTGTCGGTGTTTGTCCCCTCTCAGTAGACGTTGTTCCGACGATGTGATCGATGACACCGATGAACAACTATTACTATCTTCAGAAGTGCCAGGCAAGCAAAACCCCATTGAGCATTCCGATACAACCCCACTCTCTCGCTCTTGCTCTCTTTTACTGCATTAGGACAACAATGCTTCAACTGTTACCTGCTGCGGTAGTTGAACCCCTTTCCACTGCATGACCTGTCATTGCCACAGTAAATAGTTGAAACCCACTAGTATGAGTAGGAGTTGTTTGAGCCATGTTGTGCCTACTCATTCATGCCTTCTGGTTATGCCTGCTATTGCTTAGAGTTGTGTCAGGTCTGATACATCGGGGATGAATTGGAATGTGGTGAACATGTCCTACTGTTGAGAGCTAAGTGTGTGAACACGATTTGGTAAAGTTAGCGATGAGAGGCCATGTAGGAGTACATGGTGGGTTGTCTCATTGAAGCCGTCCTAAGGAACTGAGTTCTGTGTTGGTTGATCCATGAACAGCTACTACCACCCGTTGGGCCCTGAAATATGACCCCGCTCGACTTATTGACTGCCCTTGTTCTCTGTCCAGGAGTTGCAATTAGTTTCTGGTGTTTGTAGTTTACTGGAGGTCGTGCGCAGCGCTGACCCTCGGGGTGGGCTGTGATGCGGTAGGTACGTGGCACGGTGTACCGGTCGCCCGTTTGGTGACGCGAGAACCGTTTACACATCGTTTGGGGCCGTGAGCGACACCCCGGCCGGATCTCCCCATGGATGGAACCCAAATAGGCGATAAACCGGGACGAGAGACTTGAGTGGTTGGTTAGGTCATGGTCTACACCCACGTTGGCTTTCGCTTGAAGTCTACCGAGCACATGTCGTGTGCAGACGCTAAGTGGTGGAAACATGTGTGAAGAAGAACACCCCTGCAGGGTTATATAGGATCTATTCGAATTGCCGTGTCCGCGGTAATGGACTTCTGGGTTGCCTATAACAGTTCATAGACAAGTGAAAGTGGATACTCTAAAACACGCAAGATAAGTGTGAGTGCTATGGATGGCGTTCTCGTAGGGAGACGGGAGCGGATACATAGTGGTGTATTGATTGGTGAATATATGGACTCGTGTGCACCACCTCAAAGAGTTACTTGCAGTCGTAGTTCAGGATAGCCACCGAGTTAAAGCTGGCTTGCTGCAGTCAAACTCCACCACCCCATTGCTGATACTGATGCATATGTAGCTAGTTTTGATGTAAGTCTTGCTGAGTACCTTTGTACTCACGTTTGCTTAATCTATGTTTTGAAGAGAGACTCCAGTCTCGCTAGTGGTTCCGTGTGGACTTCGACGTTTAGCTTGTTACCTCAGCTACGATCTTGTACCCTTGGGAGGGTCTTGTAGATAGTCAGGCTTCTCAGCCTTTTTCATATTTAGATGTCTGTATTCAGACATGTTATGCTTTCGTTGCCTGTATGCTCTGTATGTTGGGTCATGTGACCTCTGTTTTTAAATAAATGCTATGATGGCTCTTCTGGGCCTTTATCTATACGAGTTGTTGAGTTATGTTGTGATGCCATGTTGTGCAACACATACTTGCATGTTATGCGTACGTGTAATGTGTATTGCTATGTGTGGGATCCGACACCTAGTTGTTTACCCTTGGTAGCCTATCTTACAGGGAAATGTCTCCTAGTGCTTCCACTGAGCCTTGGTAGCTTGCTACTGCTCCGGAACACTTAGGTTGGCCGGCATGTGTCCTTCTTCGTTCCTGTGTCTTTCCCTTAGGGGAAATGTCACGCGTTGTTCCTTTAAGTCCTTGTAGCTTGCTACGACTTGGGTTCATACATTGATGAACGACACGTTCGTTGCTGGGTCATGTATGCCTGTCTCTGTAATTTAGCGCCACTTTTGGTTTATAACTAGTCATGTCGGCCCGGGTTCTCTGTCATATGGATGCTAGCGACACTATCATATACGTGTGCCAAAATGCGCAAATGGTCCCGGACCAGGTAAGGTGGCACCCGTGGGGATACCGTGCGTGAGGCCGCAAAGTGATATGATGTGTTACAGGCTAGACCTGTGTGACTTAGGATCAGGGTCCTGACATCGATCCCACGGGCAGGTTCAGGAGCCACGTGCGCGCGTCGTCCTGGAGAGCCATGTGGAACCAGTTCGTCATGATCTTCTCGTCGCCGTTGGATGCCTCGATGCTCAGCTCATAGAGCTGCAGGAACTCAGCAGGGTCAGAGGTGTCGTCATAGCGTGGAGGCAGGTCGGGCTTGAACTTCCCAGGCCAGTTGACGTTGCGCAGCTCAGGGGTGAGGGCCTTTCAACCTACTGTTGACACTGGAGCCTATCGCGGAGGCAGAGCTTGGTCTTGGTTTCTGCACACCGCCACTGTGGGCGGCGCACAGTCTCGACGCGGCGGTGGAAGGAGTGCGGGTGCTCCTCCTTGAGGTTGCCGGATCTCTTGGCAGCTTCCTTCTTCATGCTCAAGCGCCCCACGCGGTGGCTTGCGCCACGGGGCCGCGTGCCTTCGATCGTGGACGACACCTTGATGCGGAGGTGGTGGAGGTGCTTCATGGGCCACGTTGCCCGCAAGGGTTGGTGGGCTAGGTAGCGAGAGAGACGGGGCAGGAGAGCCCCCAGCGGCGCTGACAAGCTTGGTGATGCGTTCGAGCCAGTCCTCGTAGAGGTCGTCGACGAGGCAGTAGCACAGGAGCTGGAGCGCCATGAGCAGCGCAGCATGCGTGTCCGCAGGTCCGCGATGGCCATGGGACGACGATCTAGCGGGGGTCAGCAACGGGGTTGCGGTGCGTCCATCTCGCCGCACCGAGGGATGCAGTGACGAGGCCTGCTGCTCGTGCCGCGACGGGCCGGTAGCTGCATCGGAGCCGGGCTATGGAGGACGGCTAGCAGGTCCGCCGACGGGAGCTGTCTGAGCGACACGGGCAGCGAGGGCGGCCCGTCACTCAGCATGAGCACGGCGAGCGTCAGCCATGAAAGCGATGGAGCGGTGACGCACCGACCAACGGAAGAGAGGCTTCGGCACACCCCTACCTGGTGCGCCAAATGTCGGATTTTGGGTTCCGCAAACCCTTGAAAGGTTTGAACACAGGGGTACACATGAAGAGCACTCTCTCCCCAGCGCGCTCACCCTGCGGTTCCACGGCCTAGCTCAACGAACTCAAAGAACAAGGGACACAGAGGATTATACTGGTTCGGGCCACCCTGTGGTGTAATACCCTACTCCATTGTGGCGGATTGCCTTGTATTGCTGAGGATGAACTAGTACAAGGGATGAACAGCCTCCGGAGGAGAGGTGTTCTTGGGCTCGCATGAGCTTGTGGTGTCTCTTCTACTAGGCAAGCTCTCTCTCAAATCAAGATGAGATTATCTGATCTCTATGGTGGTGGCTACGTCCTATTTATAGTGGCCTCGGTCCTCTTCTCATATATCGGTGGGAAGGGATGCTACAATGGCCAAATTTGAAGGGGAACAACCAGTACAAGTTATCCTGACAAAAGTGGTCTTCGCCCGCCAAAGGCTCTGGTGGTGATGCCGCACCGGGCTGCATGATGACCTCCGTTCTGCATCCCTAATGGTCCTTGGTCTTGTTGCACCCATATGGAAAACTTTGCCTGATCCATCGGGATTCCGCACCTGCGCTTGCCCTCTTAGCACCAAAGAGGAAACTGGTACTACTACAAAAAAAGACACATCTGTGACATTTTGGGCCGAACGAAACTTTTTTCTGTCATACTTATGACACTTCTATGACAATAATTGTTGCAAAACACGGTATCATCATAGATGTGGTGGGGTCCTATTTCTATCACAAAAAATCATGACTAAAAATGGGCTTTTTGTCCTGTGTGGGCCGAAGACGCAGCTGGATGACATTCTTTGGGCCGTCCATGACGGAAAAAACCGTGGTAGAAGCAAGGGCGAGGAAAATATCGGGGTGTTCCCGATTACGGTGGGTAGTCCGGGCCGAGCGATGCACGTTTCTCTCGTACACGCACGCGCGTGGGTGCGAGGCTTTGGGCTCTAACTGAACCCGAGCGATTGCACTGCAGGCTACGTGTTACAGAATCCGAGCGATCCATCGATGGCTGTTAACTGAACCTGATCGAGCGATTCCTTCGCTACTGCTGCTAACTGAAGCCGATCGATGCTGCCTCTGCATGAAAAGTGAGCGTTGCTGGGGGTGTTTGGATGAACAGTTCCCGATGGGGGTGGCTGAGCAGGACCCCGTGGTGTTGCCTCTGCATGAACGGGACCCCGTTCGATCGAGCCGGTTGGGGCTGCATGAACAGGACCCCGTGGAGAGCTGCATGAACAGGACCACCCCGTGGAGGGCTGCATGAATAGTATATGGTGGAGGGCTAGATGAACAGTAGCCAGTGGAGTAGCGCGCGGTGGAGGCTGAACAGTCGCAGGTGGAGGCCGGAGGAGGTCGACGGTGGATGAACACTAGCCCATGGAGGCTCGAGGGAGTCGACGGTGGTGATGAACAGTATCCCGTGGAGTCCCGTTTTGCGGTACACCACACCCCTCCCGATGAACAGGACCCCCGTTTCGACCGTAGCGCTCCAACACAAGTCTGTTTCCTCCATTTTTTGGTACGCCACACCCCTCCCGATCAACAGGACCCCCGTTTTGACCATAGCGCTCCAACACAAGTGTGTTTCCTCTGTTTTGCGGTATGGCACACCCCTCCCGATCAACAGGACCACCGTTTCGACCGTAGGACGTCCGTTTCTTCCGTTTCCGCCGTTTTGCCGTACGCCAGACCCCTCCCGATGAACAGGATCCCGCTTCGAACGTGGCCGGTCGAACACAAGGCCGTTTCCTCCGTTCTTCGGTACGCCAGGCCTCGTTTCCATCGGCTGTTCCGTCCAAGCCCTCCCGATGAACAGGACGACGCATTCCGTTCCAACCAAGCCGGTTGGCTCCCCACGGACACGATGACGACGCTGTTTCTCCATGCCAACCTAGCCATGTACACGAGCCCTGGCCGTACGTATGCGCTAGTAGGCGTTCGAGACCCTGCCCGTATGTACGTACGTGGCCGTATTTTCTTTATTACACACTTGTCGTTGTAC
Source organism: Secale cereale (assembly GCA_902687465.1). Taxonomy (NCBI): domain Eukaryota; kingdom Viridiplantae; phylum Streptophyta; class Magnoliopsida; order Poales; family Poaceae; genus Secale; species Secale cereale. The sequence continues at coordinate 390,172,497 of LR738715.1, read as the reverse complement.
GTACGTGTACATGCTACGTGCGCGCATCTACTACGACACATGCGCACCTCTACATCGACCAGTATGTACATACACGTTCGCGGAAATAAAGAAACCGGTACGTACGCTTCGACTAGGTGAGTCCCGACTGTCACTCACTTCCTTGCGTGCAAAGATGTAGCTGGTGGGTCCCAGTAGTCCGGGGGCGAATCGTTTTTTTTTTGCCCGGACGCACTTCCTTGCGTGCGAAGATGTAGCTGGTGGGTCCCAGTAGTCAGGGGGAAACGTTTTTTTGCGAAATACCGTGGCCCGTCCGGTGGGTCCCCGCTGTCTGGTGGAGGAATAATTATTTTGTGTGTAATAAGGAGGCACTTCCTTATTGCGGTCGTGAACCCAGCTGTCAGCCTGTCCACGTACAGTCCACGTCCGATGGAGGCCGTTCCTTGACCATGTTGACCATGCCGCGGCAAGAGCACTACGGCGGTGGACGATGGCGAGGCCTAGGAATGGGACGACGCGGAGTCGGGGAAGACGCGGTAGTGGATGCCCACGCGTAGAGGAGTACGAGGGTTCACTGGTTCACTACGGTGTGAGGCTGCCGTCACCATAGAATAACAGTGGGTGTGGGTGAGTAGAGGGATGGCCTGGCCAGCGATCAGAATAGTAGGGGGCGGTGAGGCCTCCGCAGCAGCACAGCCGGCCATGGGAGACACGAGCATGACGCACAACCGGCGCTGCTTTGGGCGGCTGGAGCAACAAGACAAGAGGTTGAAGAAGCACTAAGGCCGTTGGATGGACATCGTACGGTCACTGGAGCTAGAATCGTTCATATTGACTAAGTTGACAAAGCACTCCGTCCCCGTCAACTTAGTAGGCCCACAAGTCAGCCTCCCACCAAGGTGGGTCCCAACGAGCAGGGGGGGTATTCATTTTTTTGTGCCTAATAAGGAGGCGCTTCCAGTGGGTCCGAGCTGACAGCGGGGGGAACGTTTTTTCGCGCAATACGGTGGCCCGTCCGCTGGGTCCCAGCAATATGGGGGAAACGGTTTTTTCGCGAAATACGGTGCCCCGTCCGGTGGTTCCCTGCTGTCAGGTGGAGGAATAATTATTTTCCGTGTAATAAGGAGGCACTTCCATGCTGCCGTCGGGGACCCAGTTGTCAGCCTCTCCACGTACAGTCCACGTCCAATGGAAGCCGTTCCTTGACCACGTTGACCACGCCGCGCCGAGAGCACCAGGGCGTTGGACGACGACGAGGCCTAGGAAGGGGACGATGCGGAGCTAGGGAAGACGCGGCAGTGGATGCCCACGCGTAGAGGAGTATGAGGGTTCACTGGTTCGGCTGCGGTGTGAGGCTGCCGTCGCCGTAGAATAACAGGGGGTGTGGCTGAGTGAAGGGATGGTCTGGCCAGCAGTGAGAGTAGTAGGAGGCGGTGAGGCCTCCGTGGCAGCACAGATAGCCACGAGAGGAAGGAGCACGAGGCCAGACCGGTGCTGGTTTGCTAGCTGGTTTGGGCGGCTGTAGCAAGAAGACCAGAGGTTGAAGAAGCACTACGGCCGTTGGATGGACATCGTACGGTCACTAGAGCTAGAATCGTGCATATTGACTAAGTTCACAAAGCCCTCCGTCCCCGTCAACTTAGTAGGCCCACAAGTCAGCCTGCCACTATACTGGGTCCCAGCTAACAAGGGGAGTATTCATTTTTTTTGTGTAATAAGGAGGAACTTCCTTGCGTGCGAAGATATAGCTGGTGGGTCCGAGTTGTCAGCGGCGGTAACATTTTTTTTCGCGAAATACAGAGGCCCTTTCCGTGGGTCCCAGATGTGAGGTGGAGGAATCATTATTTTGTGCGTAATAAGGAGGCATTTCCTTGGGTGCGGCCGTGGACCCAGTTGTCAGCCTCTCCACGTACAGTCCACTTCCGATGGATGTCGTTCATTGACCACGTTGACCAAGCCGAGCTGAGAGCTCCAAGGCGGTGGACGACGGCGAGGCCTAGGAAGGGAACGACACGGAGCCAGGGAAGTCTCGGCAGTTGTTCCCACGAGGAGGAGTACGAGGGTTTACTGGTTCGTCTGCCGTCCCCGGAGAAAATAGTAGGTGTATGTGAGTAGAGGGATGGCTAGGCCAGCGATGGGAGTACGGTTGGGCGGTGAGGCCTGCGCGGTAGCACAGCCGGCCGTGGGGAGGAGAGAGTAGGCAGGCCCGCCAGCGCTTGTTTGAGCGGCTGGAGCAGGAAGAGCAGAGATTGAAGAAGCACGACGGCCGTTGGATGGATATCCAACAGTCACTGCTTGTGCGTCAACCTTTTCTTTATGAAAGCCTCCAATATGTGGAAAACATCATACAGCCCATCTGCCATTATTAATAATAATGTACATGCCATTTGGTAATTCTTAAGGTTTTTTTGGAGCCCATATTCTTTTTGTTAGCATTACAGCCCATATTGTGGCCACAGTTAAAAAATTATACGAAATTTTGCATATTTCGTTACGGTCCGAACTGTTTTTAATCCCAAAATTTTGACTCACATTTAAACTAATTTTAAAAATGAATGTATATAAATATAAAATCCAACAAATTTTCCAGCATAAAATTCAACGCAATTTAAAATCTCAAAATGAAAAAAAGAAATTTGAAACTAATTGACGGTTTGATGTGTTTTAAAAATGTGCAACCCATTTCTCATTACTGATAGGCCATTTTCTCGGCCAGCCGAATGAAGCTCTTCTTGTCTTGGAAGATTTGCAGCCCAACAGGCCTGACAAAGCGACTTACTTGGCAAGTCACAAAAAAACTGGGCTGTGGCCATGGACCCAGCTGCAGCCGTTGTAACAGCCTGGATTTTGCCCTTCTCTTTTTCTTTTGATTTTCTTGATTTTAATTGCTTTTCAGTGGCTATGTCGTTCTAGGTTTTATAGTGGCATGCCATCCTCCTCATCATCCCAATACCCTGTCATTTCCATCCTTGACCTAACCCAATATTCTTTTTCCAAGGAATGTTCCTTTGTTCTATTAAAGGAATAATTATTTTTGCCCTAGGTTGTGAAGCAACCTATATCTCTGTCATTCTAAAAATTCCCAAATAATTCTCATAAATTGTTTGGGTCCTATCTTGCTGAAATATGGCAAAACATTTCATTGCCATGTTCAAAAATAATCCTCCAATAATCATGTTCCTATTCTGCCCTAAATGGCACTTTGTGAAGCAAGTGCTATTTATCTTTGCCCAATTGACTCCAAACTTTTTGGACATCTTTTCTTGTCCATATCATTGCCCTGTGCCAACTTTCATACTCATTTGCCTAATAAATATTTTTCAGTGATTTTCCCAAGTTTCTGTCCAGTAAGGAACTTTGTGAAGGAAGTATATTCTAGGCATGTCCAAATGAGGTCAACTTGGTCACATCCTTCATTTGACCAAATCATGCATCTCCACCAAATTTGAGCTCATGGAGATCATCTATGAGGTCAGCTCCAAATCTTGATTTCCGGTAAGATTTTCACTTTGTGAAGCAACACTATTTTACCTTGCTTCAGTTGAGCTGAAAATTTAGGAGGACATTCTTACATCTACATCTACTCCCTCCACCAAGTTTTGGCTCAATCCACTTACCCATTTACCCTCAGTAAATTCTCCTAGCTTCTGGGCAGAATGGAGCTTTGTGAAGCAAGTGCCACTTTGGTAACTCCAAATGGCATGAGATTTTTACAGCAGCTCCATATGGTCAAATAACTCCACTCCACCAAATGTCAGCTCATGACACTTAAGTATGTGAGTGCAACATCATGGTTCCTTAATCTGTCCAGTTGTGCACTTTCTACAGCAACCATCATCTAAACTCCTCCTATTGGTCTGATTTTTGGTGATCTACATCATCTTAGTGTAAGATCATCTCCAGACAATCTAGTTACTGAGTTACCAAGCTGGTTTAACCACAGGAAGTTACAAGCACCTTCCTGTTGATTTACTTTGGGGCCATCTGCAAATCTCCTCTTTGCCCCTGGACCCAATTATTTCCTCATTTAGACTTAGGGCACTTAGGTAATCCTACTGGACACGGTTGGCCACACCAAAGAGCGCCGCTTGCGCCAGTGCGCGTGGTGATCACACTTGCGTCATGCACAGCGTGCGCTCTGGCTCGTTTCGGCCACTGTTTCCGTCGCCTCTCTCCTCGTCTCGACCTCCAACCTTGTCCAGGAGCTCGCCTGTGCTCGACTGCGTCGCCATGCATCGATGCCTCGTCCTGGTTCGCCAGCCACTACTAGGAAAAGGAATGCTAGTGGCGCACCACTTTTGCCTACTAATGGCGCACTAGTGGTGCGCCACTAGCACCATGCCATTAGAATTAAATACTAATGGCGCACCTCTGGTGCGCCATTAGTATCTGGTGTTCTAATCAAGCACCAGGAAGTGCGCCATTAGTATAGCCCACTGTGCGCCATTGGTATGCCTCCCAGGGAGCCATATGTACCCATGTGCTTTGGCATACTAATGGCACACTGGTGGGTGCTGCGCCATTAGTTTCATTTGAACAGTGCGCCATTAGTGTCTTGAGTGGTGCGCCACTAGTATGAATATTAGGGATTTTTTTATTTTCTGATATTTTCACAGGATACAAAATATATTATTGGACAGAATTTAGACAACACCACACAACAACACCAGATTCATCGAATACAATAGAAGGTTAGTCTCCTAATACAATTCATCATATTAGTCTCCGAATTCAAAAGACCGAACAAAGATAGAACATTATATTACAAGTCTCGAGACCGCGAGTAGCGAGTTTGTCTTCACATTACAAGTCGATATCGATCATCTAAACTACCATCACATAGAAGAGAGCTGCGGTCATCACGATGAGCATCATCGCGATGAAACTCTTCTTCATCTGGTTCCTCCAACGCTCCCTCCTCTCTCCCGCTAGATAGCGCGCGTATCTAGATTCCGCCTCCGCCCTAGTGGTGTACCCTTTGTAACTGTTATCGCTGAAACGGTGAACCTGTCTCCAACACTCCTCCCAGTCGTCGTAGACTTCGGGAACCTTACCCTTGAACACGACATACGACGGCATCACTATGCACTAGCCAAACTAAACGTTAGTACCAATTCACAGACAATACATAAGCAATATATAAGTATGCAACAAAAGGATCGGAAGAGCAAAGCAAGACATTAATAGCATCGATTACATCTAAGTTGAACGGCTGTCCAAACCAAAGAGACATACAAGTTCATTAAAGTTTAATTACAACATGAGCCAATCGTTGTTTCAGAACTAGACATAGCATCAGTACTTTCGACTCGACTCAAGGGACCGGAGCGTGGATGAAGTCGGCGTCTATCGTGGGAGTCATGAAATCGCGGGCGTTGTCAGCCTGCATTTGTAGCATTGTGTCTATGTCACTGTTGGACGGTTGATTTCTGAGGTTGAACTGCCCCGAGGTACGAAGGACATCTTGATGGATGATTTCCGCAAAATCCGACTGGATGCGAAAGAATTCTTGTCTGATGTTCGCATCCTGGATTGCCGACAAGCTCGCGGCCCAATCTTTGAGTTTATTTGGCAGCAGAAGGTGATGATGGTCCCGTACGATCGCCCGCATGTGATGGATGGCGTAGTAGGCACCCTTCTGACCGCCAGGCGGCTGCTTGACGCAGCAGAACGTCGTATTGTGGGCGAACACGTGCTTGCCGTACTTACGAACTGGCCTGGTGAAGGTGCCTCCAGATTTTGCCTAGCCGGGGAGAACATCATCAAGAACTTTTATGACATTTGTGTAGTCTACCTTCGACTGACGGTCCGAGTCAAAATACCTGGCCAAGTAATATTTCGGGCTTAGGAGGATGAGTGTGCAATGTGTGTCACTGCACAAAACACGGAATGTTAAAAAAAACGATCGAAATCTAAGAAATCATATGTTACGGGGCGGTTGAGGGGACGACTTACTCGGGAAAGTAAGGCATGAGGAAGTTATCCTTATCTCGGTTTGCCAGAATGACGCCTTCGAGGTAAGAACTCGTGACTTGCCGGTCCCCAGCGCTGCCCAAGATCTTGGCATGCAAGTAGAAGGGGTCGACTATCACGATGTTCGGGGTCTTGTCTCTAATGATCCGCATCTCCATACTCAGCGAAAATAGCCGAACGAAGGTGTAGTACGGCGGATGATGGTTAAACATAGCGAAGATGTCATCAAACCAGAGGACGGTCGTACCCCCGATGGAGTTATCCACAAAGCCCTTGCCCTCTGGCACCTTGGCCACGGAAACCGGGTATGCCAAATCCTTCTCTCTGAGACACCGCTTCTCCAAAGAAAGAACACTGTCATTCAGACTCCGCATAGCACCGGTTGTAGCATTGAGCATATTAGTCGGTAGCATCGGCCTACCCGCCACAGGCACCCTCCTCATTATATCCTTAGGTGAAGGTGGCCCGTCCTGAGCACGGATCGTACTCGGTTCCGGTTGTCTCGCACCCTTATTACTCTTTCTTTTTCGTCACTTCTTCTTCTCCTGTAATGGGACCGAGTTCTGCTCATAGACCGCCTTCTTGAGTGTGTTGGGGCTGATAATATTTCGCACCTCGGCTATCTGGGGCTCGGTGAAGTCGACAGCTGGAGGCATCTCCTGAGAACTGAACGCCAGACGACGCCTGTTGCAACTTGGTTTCTCCGTGGTACCGGCTAGATCGTGATCATCTTTTGTAGGGTTGGGTTCTTGAGAAGGAGCCCCATGAATTCGCCATCATACCCATGATCGACAAAGTACTTATCGATGTTGGCAAATGTATCATCGTCGTCGTCGTCGTCGTCGTCCGGATCCTGTGCCATATGCATGTTTGGATCCTGTGCCATAGGGATGTCCGGCAGCGTTGCGGCGGTCTTGCCATGGCTTGGCGCCGGCAAGACTGGCGGTGTTGTCTTTGGGGTGGTGTCCCTCGCCCCCAAACAAATCTGGCTCTTCGGCCAAAGCAGGGGCCAGCTTAGGCAGGCGCTGAGGGTCATCACATCATCTTCGTCGGCCCCGGCGGGTCGAATCGGAGGTAACAACTCGTCGCAGCCTGGCAGCACCCGAACCAGTTGAACCCTATACACGGTGGGTGGCATCGGATTACCGTGGAACATGGGGTTGCCCGGTTAAACGATTCTTCCCTTGGCGACATCGACCAACTCGTCGTTCACGAAGTGCAGGAGAGTGCATGAAACGTCAGCGGCGCCCTGCGAAAACATGTAGGGCGTCAAGGATGCCCAGTCAAAGGCAAGGAGATGAAGTCCTCGGTCGAGAGGCTTAATTAGTTACCGTGATGATGGCGTCGAGCTCGGCTAATGTCGAGGCACCACCAATGGCGGGCGTGCAATTGAAGGAGGGGCCGCTTGCTGCAGAGGTGCCGGCCGGCGTACACCCGGGTGCATTAAGCTCCAATGCCCGTGCCGGCGTCGGAGACACCAATGCCGCCTCCGCCGGAGACACCAATGGCCCCGCCTGCGCGTTCTGCGAGTTGCTGGCCGTGAAGCTGGGAATCGGGGGTGGCCCCTGTTGGCCGCCCGCAATCCACGTCGTCAGCCCCTGAATCAAGGTAGGCATAATGCCAGTGAGCGTCGATCCCAGTTGTTGTAGCACTTGCTTTTGGACAATCTCCGGAATCCGCGCCACTTGTGCCTTGAGTTCTTGAACCTCGCGCGCCTGGCTTTCCGAGCTGGTCTTTTTCTCCTTTCGCCCACCAGGGTTATAGTATAACGACCATTTTGTGGACAAGCCTTTGCCGGCCACACGACCAGCTGACGACGTCTTACTGAGCTTATCCTTTTTTTTCATTACATTCAACGCCCTATTTAGAGTGGTGTCCCAAGGGGTGCTCTGAGTCGACCCCGTGCTACTGCTTTCCGTCGCCTGCGGAAGGAATGTGAACCATTTAGAAATTTGGCTTCATTAATTAGAATGCAACCATATGGAGATAATTACACGGGGTGTATTCCTTACCAGAACAAGCTCAAGGGCCCTGGTCGTCGGATCCGTGGTGAGCTCCTTTGTTACAGGGTCCTCCTTGTACCGGGCCCTGACAAAGTTCCTGGTCTTCTTGTCACCATATTTATCGAAGAGGGGCGGTAGTCCTTGCTCGGCATGCTCCGCGTCCTCCTTGTCGCATATAGGCTCTGCCACTCTGTAACCGCCGGGACCGAGTGTGTGTTCCCCTATGTTCAACTGCCGCATTTATTACCCCCACTGACTTGATTCAGAGGTTGCGGCGCTCTCACACTTGATCTTGAACTCCTTGTAGTCATCTTCGGTGATCGAAGGATTTTTCTCCTTGATCTTCTCATAACAAAAACCTTTGTCAATCATTCTCTTCACCGAGCTTCTCCAAGTAGACAGGACCATGCTCATCCCCGTGAGGGCGGCATTCTTCACTTTATTCCCTGTGAGGCGTGTGTTTTCAAATTCAGCGGGGAACTTGTATCGTTCGTGCAGCTTCGTGAAGAGGAGGTTGTGCAAATTCCATCGATCCTTCTGCCTTAGGTTCTCGGTGTTGATCGAGGCGGTGTTCTGGAGAATGCACCCGAGCTGAACCAAGTACCCCTTGACTATTTTTTTGGGCGCCGTTGGATTCCCGTCGGAGTCCACTTCAGTAAATTCCTCCTTGATGGTGCGGAGCACGGTCGGGCGCCGGTCCTTCCGTTGCCTCTTCGGTTGGCTGCCATCTGTGCGTGCGCTGCCATCATCCGTGGTGGCATCCTCGGCGGCACCATCAGTGGTGTCATCCCCGACGGCACCATCAGTGGGGTCATCCTCGGCGAATAAAATGCACTAGAGCATCAATGTAGTATTGGCCCAAAAGCAAAGAACTTGTGTAGATTGCCCATAGGAATAGGATGGCGTGAAACTCGATCGCTGACCGCGCACGAGTTTGCCCCGTTAATTTGTTTGTTTGGACGAGAGGCGAGATGTGGCTGCTAACTGCTGGATGGACAGACATACAAGAAGCACGCCTCCACAAGCGTGTGGCTTCTTTCAAGATTATACGGCCATGGAGGTTGCTGAGCTAGATGAACACAAGCAAAGCGCAAGCGCGTGTGCCTGATTACGCTGGTCAATTCGGCAGTAACTGTTCCTACTCCTATCTCCATGGATAGAAACAAGCACTCAACATTGTATTGGTAGGCTATAAAATCATGCAAGGCTCAACAGAGAATTGATACAGACAGACAGACAGATTGCTAGCAAGAATAAGATAGATACATAGATAGATAGAGATATGAATCAAATTGGGGATCCCAGGCACATACTCTGCAACGCTGCCTATATACGGCAACATGATATAGCAGCTCCATGGAAATATATGCAACCAAATAAGCATACGAATCACTAGGACAAACCAGTGCGCCAACCACTTTACTACCTAGTATGCCACGGGCGGTTCAACATGAAAACGAAATTTTGCATTTCTGATGAAGAGGAATTACCACAAACACTTGGCGTGCACGGTGCCGATGCAACCTATAGGCATCGGCGGGGAGGGCGCTGGCGTCGGAGAGGTGCGGGCGGCGGCGGTATCCAAGAGGCCTCGCGCGCGACGAGGTCGAGGTCGGAGCGGTAGGCGGGGCTGGTGGCGATGGTGATGATAGCGCGGCGACGACGGGCTCAGAAGGGGCAGCTAGGGTTCGTGGGGAGGGCAGGGGAGCGACGGGGCGGCGAGCGTGTGAGGTGGAGGGGGCAGCAGTGGAGGCCGGGGCGGCGGCGCAGTGGAGGTTGAGGAGTGGATGGGGCGGCAGCGCAGTGGAGGCGGCGGAGCAGAGGCGGGGGGCGAGGGGATCTGGCGTAGTGGGGGAGGGGATATGGCGCAGAGAAGGAGAGGGGGGATCAAGTCGAGTGGGGGAGGCTTACTAATGGCGCACCTCCCCCTGGTGCGCCATAAGTACTTCTATAGCAATGGCGCACCTCCTCGTGGTGCGCCATTAGTAAAAAAAAATTGAATTCCTGTACGAGCCCATAGGTTATCTTCCACCAAACCCCATCTACATCAGACCACATACACTAGCCCGACTGGTCAGCACGCAGCGCACACACCAGGAGGTCCTGGGTTCGTGTCCTAGGCTCCCCAATTTTTGTTTTTAACCATTTTTTCTTTGCTCATATCTTTTTATCCATGCATCCAAATATAACATGTCGCATATGCTAGATGCTCAAAATTTCATGTAGAAAAATAATATGCAGTTTGTTGACATGTTAACAACATTCAAAATGTTGTTTGATATCTATTTGTGTTTAAATATGTTCAAACTTGTTTAAATCATAACTAAATATCCATAGCTCCAAATTTGACAAACTTTATATGCTTTTGGGGGTAACATATAACCAAGCAAAACTAGTCTTTTTTCGGATTTTTAGTTACATTCATTTGTTAATTGGTAAAACATTTATGAATGTGAAAAAATATTATCAAATTTCAAAAAAATATTCATGAATTCAAAAAGTGCCCATGAAATTTTAAAATATTCATGAATTCAAAAAGTGCCCATGAAATTTAAAAATATTCACGAGTTCAAAAAATATTCATTAGGTAGGGTGGTCCTGCTTCTTATTGCCCTTCTTTTTCGCAAATGGAGTTCTTCTGTGGAACATACGTCCTTTAGGTAGGGTGGTCCTGCTTCTTCTTGTGGTGTATGCTGCTACTTCATCGTCGTCGTCATGTTCCATCTTCGGGTCGCCGCACTTGTCGAAGTCTTGCTCATTGGCGACTCCATCCATTCCGATGATCTTCCTTTTGCCTCTCCTCATGACAACACAACTGGGCTTTGACGGGTCGGTAAAGAAGAAGCATTGGTCCACTTGGGAAGCCAGTACCCATGGCTCATTTTTTGCGGTGACGTTTGCGCCCGCGGTCTTGGATTTGGCTTCGGGTATAACCATGGTGGTGAAATACCGGTCCTCTTTTAGGACGCTCTTGGCCCATCTGGCACGGAACATCGGGACCTGCTCTCCAGCGTAGCTCAGCTCCCAGATCTCCTCGATCCTTCCATAGTATCTGTCCTTGTCGTTACCGGTGTAGGATTCCATCGTTACCCAGGAGTTCTGATAACCACCGTTCTTCATGTCCTTGTCCTCGGTGTAGAATGTGTAGACGTTGATATCGTACGCCTCATAGGTCATCAGGTTGTGCTCGGCGCCCTGTGACAAGGCAAATATTAGTTGTTCTTCCACGGAAGAATCCTCATGTAAAGGGTACGACAGAAGCTTCTACTTGAACCAACGCGTGAAACATGAGTTGTGCTCTTTGAACCAACACATCTTCTCAATAAAGGTTTTGTGCTCTACCACCCAAGGATCGACCATGTCTATGTGTTGTGGCGCGACTAGGTTTGCTCTTTCAAAGTCGGCGAGTCTACCCTCTAAGTCGACATGCATTTCGCAGCGACCCTCGTGGTGACCCCATCCAGCAAGCCTGCCGAGGTGCCTGTTGACGGGCAGAACTGTGGGGTTCTCGATGCCTAGATAATTTGTGCAATAGGGATGCACTCTTCGGTCAGAAAGCCCCTGGCTATGCTTCCCTCTGGACGTGAGATGTTGTGAACGTATCCTTTGATGACACCATTCATCCTTTCGAACGGCATCATGCTGTGCAGGAACGTCGGCCCGAGTTCGATGATATCCTCCACGATATGGACCAGCAGATGCACCATAACGTCGAAGAATGCGGGCGGGAAGTACATCTCAAGCTCGCATAGTATCACCACGATCTCTTCCTGTAGCCTTCCGAGTCGCCTCACGCCAACCGACTTTCGAGAGATGACGTCAAAAAAGTTGCATAGGCCAAATAGCATTTGACGAACGTGCGCGTCCATGATCCCACAGATTGCAACTGGAAGTATCTGCGTGATCAACACGTGACAGTCATGAGACTTCATCCCACTAAACTTCTGCTTCGCTAGGTCTAGGTATCTGCTTATCTTCCCCGCGTAACCGTAAGGAAGTTTTACTCCTACGCGGCAGGTGAAAAACTGCTCGATCTCCTCCTGACTTAGAGTGAAGCACGCGGGAAGGTAGTCATTTCCGGTCTTCTTGGCCTTTTTGCCTTTGCGATGACTTTTCGTGTCCTGCTTCGCCTCATCATCATCATTAGCGTGAACCTCCTGCCTGATGCCCATTGATTTCAAGTCTGCCCTTGCTTTCGGCCCATCTTTTGTCCTCTCTGGCATGTTGAGCAGGGTACCAAGCAGACTCTCGCACACGTTCTTCGTGATATGCATGACATCAAGGCTGTGAGGCACACGGTGGATCTTCCAGTACGGCAAGTCCCAGAAAACAGACCTCGTTTTCCATACCTTCAGCTGCGGCTCTGGTGCCTTTCGCTTCTTTCCCGGCTCTGGCGCCTTTTGCTTCTTTCCCGGCAGTGGGCAATCTTTCCAATTTTTCAACAGCTCGTCTATTTCCTCGCCGCTCCTTGTACGCGGGCGTCTTCGGGGTTCGGTTTCACCATCGAACAGATCCTTGCGTTTCCTCCACGGGTCATCTTCGCGAAGCCACATTCGATGTCCCATGAACACGGTTTTCGAAGACCCGGGATCTCTATCTAGCTGGCGATACGTTGTGTCATCAATGCACGTCACGCATATAGAAAATCCGTGGACCACCTGCCCCGCGACATATCCGTAACCGAGATATTCGTGCACCATCGTGAGCAGTGCGGCTCTCATAGGGAAATATTCTTTCTCTGCAGCATCCCATGTATTGGCTAGCATTTTCGACAGCGTGTCTAGCTCCTCTTTCAGCAGCCCCAGATACAGATTGATGTCGTTCCCTGGTTGTTTCGGCCCTTCAGTTAGCATACTCATGTGAATGTACTTCCTCTTCGTGCACAACCAGGGGGGAAGGTTGTACATCCACACAAACACAGGCCAGGTGCTATGTGTGCTTCTCTGGCTGCCAAACGGATTGACTCCATCGGTGCTCGCGCCCCACACGATGTTCCTTGGATCGTTCCCAAATTCTAGGTCTTCGAAGTTCAACGCTTGCCACTGGCTCGCATCCTTAGGGTGACTCAGCATCTTGTCTTTTTTATTTATCTCCGGATCATTTCCGTCATCTCTCGCTTCTTCTCCTCCCTATCCGCGTGCCAACGCAGGAGCTTTGCTACCTTAGGGTCCGTGAAATACCACTGCAGGCGAGGAGTGATCGGAAAGTACCACACCACTTTTCGAGGAGCTTTCTTCCGCTTCTTGTTTCGAGTGACGCCACACATCGGACATATGGTAGACTCTGCGTGCTCGTCCCGATAAATAATGCAATTGTTCATGCACACATGGTATTTCATGTGTGGTAAATCCAGAGGACACACGATTTTCTTCGCCTCCTCGAAACTGGTCGGGCACTTGTTCCCCTTGGGAAGACGTTCGTGCCATAATGACATGTTCTCGTCGAAGCATGCGTCGGTCATTTTGTGTTTTACCTTCATCTCTAGAGCCATGAGCATTACTTTCAGGCGGGTATCCTCGGGCCTGCATCCTTCATACAATGGAGTAACCGCATCTATCTCAAGTTGATACAGCTTGGCTTTCTCTCGGGCGGCAGGTCTTGCGTTACCCGTCTGCTTGAGAAGAAGCTCTTGAATATGAGGGTCCTGCACCCAGCCTCCATCGTCGTCTGCTCCGGCATCTTCATCTAGATCACGATCATGCACTTCATTTTGATCTTCCTCATCATCATGTCCGGCATCTTCTACATGATGACTGTGTACAGCATCACCGTCGTGATCATGTCCTGGAGATTCTTCGTCTTCTCACGCGCCCTCACCGCGGTGGTTGTCTTGCTGCCCTTTCTCATTTCTTGCACGGCCATGGATGACTTCATAGTCATCTTCATCACCTTGCCACCGATAGCCATCCATGAAACCACCCAAGAGCAGGTAGTCCTGCATCTGCCCGGAATCCGGGTCCGCAATAAGGCTCTTCGGCTTGCATCATCAACACGGACATCTTATCTCCGTCTCTTTCTTTTGAAGCATCTCGACCTTCGCGCAGCTCAAAAACCTATTCACGATGCCTTCGGTCATCGTGCGGACCATGGTCGCCTGCGGGGTAGAACAAAACGATATTTAAGAACCAAGAAAAGATTTTGCATGACTTTCCCTAAAAATAGGACCAAAAAGAATGCATAGTGCCAAAATTCTCGCCAAAACGGAAATGAATCAACATTTCGGCAAAATATTGGCAACTATCGCATTTCAAATACCGGTACCTGCAAACACAAACATATATGCAACACCACAAACATACATAGATCTAGCTAGGCCATAAAAAGTGCATGTGCATGGTTGTTGGAGCTCGAGGGAGAAAAAATGATCTACAACATAAAGATAGCTTTCCTCCCTTACTTACTAAAAAAGGTAATTTAACCACTTAACTTTGATGCATCTATGGTGCAAATGAGGTGAGGAGGAGGAGGCAGCCGACACAAGCTTGGAGGAGGAGCTGGAGAGAATGAAGTGGGGAAAGTGAGTGTGTAGGTGTGGCTGTCCAAAATATCTAGCTGGTCCCAGTTTACTAATGGTGCACCACTCACTAATGTGCCATTAGTAACTAGTGTTACTAATGGCGCATTACTGAGTGGTGCACCATTAGTAGTTTTGCAAAAAAATACTGGTGCACTGAGTTGGAGGTGCGCCATTACTAGTTAAACTAGTAATGGCGCACTGTGCCACGGTGCGCCATTAGTATGTCCGAAAAAAATTGTTACTAATGGCGCACCGGCACATGGTGCGCCATTACTATATAGTAGTGGCGCACCATGTGTCTGGTGCGCCATTAGAGACCATATCATCTATAGCCCTTTTCCTAGTAGCGAGCATTGCGCCATCACAATAGTGCCCCTGCGATGCCCAGCCTCTGACCTCCATTAGAGCACTGCACAAGCTCGCTAGTGATCGTCTAGAGCCCTCCCCTCGGATATTTAAGGAGTGCCCGAGCCCTCCCGTAGCTCACAAGCCTCTCCCCGCTTCTTATCGGCCACCAGGGCCCTCGACCTCCTCTTCTTTTCATCGGAGTCCGCCATGGCCGTCGCGGTATGTCCTTGGTTCTGGTGCGCCTAGTTCTCCTCTCGTCGTTCCAAGCTATCCACCATGTTCCTCTCGTCCCACTGAGCCGCTCCACCCCTTGCCCCCACGCCGGAGCGCCCGCATCGCCGAGTCCCACCACCGCCTATAGCCTTCTGTAACCTCTCGTCACCATGGAATCCTCTCCATCCCACTCCTTCCCGGTGCCTACTAGACACCTGAACGGACGCGGCGTGGTTCGCTGGTCCCACCGGTGTCCTCAGATCGTCTATAGCCCGCCGGAGTCGCCCGCCCTCTCATCGGCTGACGCCTATGCCACCTCCCATCCTCCTCCCGGCGCCGCACCTCCACGCCACCCGGTGTCCGCAGTCCGTCCAGGCGGCCTCGCCTCGGCCCCCGCGCCCGCCGCGGTCTCCGTTTAGCCGGAGGTGGCCAGAGCCGGCCAGGCCATCGGCCGGTAGGGCCCTCCCCTGCTCCTCCTCTGTCCCGTGCGGGGACATGGCGCGAGGAGGAAGACGACGACACCTGTGCCCCTCCCTGTCGCCTGGGCCCCGCCATCAGTGGCTCGGTCGGCCCAGCTGACGTGTCAAGTGAAAGCGCCCCGAGTGAGTGCGTTTTATTTGCCCGAAGGCGTATTTCCGTTGGTACGCTTTCATTTGCCTGAAAGCGTATTTCTTTCCTTCTACAGCCCAGAATACGTTTTCTTTCTCAGAAAGCGTATATTGTGAAATCTATTTCAGCCTTATCCACTCAGGGACCTGTTGGTGATGAAAACTTTCATAGATTGGTCCTTGGTGTTCAACCCCTAATATCTTCGCGACCGTAACTCCAAATCAGGTGATTCCAAAGCCCACTTCTTCGTATCGACGAGAAATTTCACTTAGTGTTCACACTGTGAAAATGACCATTATGCCCTTGCCTCTAATCAGCCCCCTTCGAGAGAGAAGCATTTCGGCGTTTCTTTCTACGGCTTCACCGCACTTCTTCATGGAGTCTCCCTCACCCCCAGGCAAGCCACAACAACCACTTGCATGATAGCCATGCAATAGCCATGGTTTTCAAATTGAATATTTAATAAAAGTTTGATGTTATTTGTCTGCTTGTTTGCTACTCCTATCATTGTTTCGTTTATGCTTTTGGTTTCATGTTCACTTTCATGCTATGGTCTGATGCTTCTTGTTATCTTGTACTACTTGTTAGTATCATGTTCACATGTTATGCTTGGTAGTAGAAGTACATGATAGTAGTAGTATTGATGCATGCTTGTTATCTGTCAAGTACCGTGATATGCATGTTCCGTTGCAACTAGTTAGTTACATGATTACTTGGTAGTGTTCTTGCTATGTTCTTGCATGGTATTTATTTATGATGCTAGTAGTCATGTATGCCATGAGTAGCGTTATACTTGTGATATTCATGCTTGTCAGTATGCCATGTTCGTTTGGATATATGCTTCATTGAGGTTATGCTCGATGATTATGTTGCACCTCCATGCTTTAGTTGATATAATGCTCATGCATTGTAGTTGCATCATGTTATTTTATTATGGCTCAGCATCATTTGCATTCAAGTTTAACCAGATTAAATTGAACTTGAACAATTGTTGGCTGAGTCATGGTGCCACCAAATCGAGCTGACCAGTGCAGCCACACTTGCCTTTATGGGAAGGGCCTAACTGGATCTATTGTCGTGCCTCTCGCCGGTGCCTCCAACGAGGGAAGGTTATGGGTGCGCGCTATCCTGATCAGCTAGGCGGACATAACCTTGTGTGCTCGTTGTTGTTGTTTTGAGCTCGTGTCCCCGTTTGGGACAGTTTATGTTTTGGGCACGACGGTGGTTGTTCTGTCTTTGGTAGACACGGGGCCACCCAGGACTAGCCTAGTGGGGAGTGAGTCGGAGTGGCCGGGAGAGTGTCATGGTAGTAGGACGGTTTTGTCAGAACGTCGTTGGTCCACCCGAATGGGAGTGCGAGGCCATGGGTTCTATGGTGTGGGTACATTGCTCTACCTCTGTAGAGTGTGTCTATCTAAATCTATCGATAGCTGCGCCCGCGGATAAGGGCCCAGTTCGTGTCGGTCACACTATGAGTCAACAGTAATAATAATAATAACTTGATTAATAACAACCCCGATTCGATGATGAGATAAGTTGGTTGTGATCACCGGAAAGATCACCGTTTGATACCAATTGTTTGTCATGGTTGTGATCGCTGGAATGATCACCGTGGTATCGAGGATACCGAGTTGTTCGATATTCGTGATGTTGTGTGAGAATCAAGGGTAAATGTCAAGCTCCTTGTGGTCATTTAATGATTACTACGGTATTGTTTATACCAAGCTTGATTTGATCCTGAGATGATCGTGTGATGTCCGTGGTGGTAAGGTTGTGCATATGATGGTTATGAGGTAACCTGAGCAGAGTAATTTGGTGCATCATGTTGCATGTAGTATCATCATGTTCGTATGTTCATGCTATGCTTGTTCTAGTCGTATCATGTCCAGTTGTGCGTGCCATGTTGTTCTGCTACTACCATGTTCATGATTGTATTAACCTGCTAATGCCATGCTGTTGTTTGCCTTGATTGCTTTTGGTTTATTGTGAGCTTGCAAGTACATTCAATGTACTGACCTGGCGTGTCATGCCAGTTTGCAGGTCGTGCCTGGATTTCTTGCTCGTTTTGGTGTGGTTCCTGTGTTCGTGAGCTAGGATAAACGTTCCAGACAGAGTCCCTACGGATTGGAGTCCATCATCGCCGTTCGTTGTTCCGCTGCCAGTAGAGGTTCCGCTGCCTCGAGTTGTTATGCTGCTTGCATAGAGCAACTGTGGTTTGCATAGTGTCGCCGTGCTGGTGTTATTCATTGTAATATCGGAGACCTTGTATCCATATTCGTGTTGTAATAGAAAGCTGCTTTGTTCTATGCTAAGTAGTTCCGTATTCCAGAAGACTTCACCCCGATCTCTGGGCTGGAATACGGGGCGTTCCGGTTTCTCCGAGCCGGAGTGCCACAGGCTTGGTATCAGTGCATTTCTGGCTGTAGAGCGTCCTAGTCCGCTGGAACGTTAGAAAGCAGTAGTATACGGTCTGGTTATTGCCCTTGCTTGCTGCATTTGGTTATTGCATTTGTTTGCTGCATATAGTCTTATTCGGTTACGTCTAACCCCTGTTTAGTGCGTAGACGGCAGTCAAGTTTCATGATTTCAGTGCCTTCCCCAGAGTTTCCGGTGCTGTTCCTATTAAGTTCAGTCCCACCCCTGCACTTCTCAGCTTTGCCAATCTCCTTGGAGATATGTGGCGCAATATTTATCCCCTCGGAGATCAACCCCAGTACCAAGTATTCATGTTTTCTGCCAAAGGAAGAATTCTGGAATATGTTGCCCATGTCCATCTGTCAGTCCCGATTCCTGTTGGTAAGCGCACCTACAGTTTCCACGGTGGTTACGGCGCTACTCCCGAGCGTGCCGTTCAGCTTGCGGCAATGGCAGGAATCACCGATCTTCGTCATCAAGAGAGCTTGGTGCAAGATAACCATGCTTATCGATATTATTCCACCATCATCGAAAATCCTAGGCGAATTCAGTTTCCTTCTGTCAACCCTCAAAATGACCCGGCTATCCTCGCCATGTCTCGTTACATGACGAGCGAGTGTCTTCTTATTTCCACGTTAGTCCGAGATGCCATTCGAGACAGGAGATTGCTTGGTGCTGCTTTACCTCAGTCTCTGCCAGCTTCTCAAACCCCTGTGCCTCGTCCATCCGGAGTTTCGGAGTCCGCCGTCCCGCTAGCTACTTTTTCAGCTCCCGAGCCTTTTCTCAAGCGTAGGGTGTAGTCCCACTTGTATTGCATGTGCATTTGTTGTAGTATCATTACTTGTTTATGCTTGTGTGTGCTTGTGTGTGCCTGTGTGGAATAGTTTTGTAGCTTGTTTGCTGTGTGATTGGTTGCAATCGCTTATTTTCTCATGCCTTTTTGTTTTGAATCTTCACTGTTACCCCCTTATGGAAATGGCTCATCAGCACACCGGATCATAAGAAGCATTGAGGAGTAAAAATATACACCAAGGCACTCAGCTAAAAGCAAGGAGATTTTCAACCGACATCATTGTATTGCAGACATCCGGTCTAGGTACAAATTATATTCTGCTCAGAATTTCAGTAACAAATACCTGTCAGAGATCTATCTTTGTTGAAGCAATAATTGAACCAGCAGGAGAACAAAATTGGATCGAAGTCCAACTGTGCATTTCAAGTCAGAGGTATGGTCAGTACACAATGATTAATTCTGCTATGGGTCAGTTTTGAAACACGCGACAGCCAGAAGTCAGTTCACATATGCAATGAATTCGGCAAGGACAGTCAGAAAATTCTTGTCATACAAGATATCAGCAGCCGGAATGACAAGAATATATGTTATTCATTCACAAAGAAAATCAGGCCAGTCCTTCTCCACAAATTATCTGAGAAGCGTACAAGGCAAGATTCCCAGTCTGCATCAGTAAGGTATGAATAATTTTCCCATGCAAGACATTCAGTACTCTTAAATAAGATACTGCACAAGCTTCTGGCATAAGAAACCAAATCTTCCCTAGTAAGTCATTAAGGGGGGAAGCTTCTAAGGTACGGTGTCCAGTCTTCCTCAGCAAGCTATCCGCCGAAAGCTTTGAGCACAAGCCATCCATTTTTCCTCAGCACGATAACCCAGTGGCTTCCAGTGCAAGCTACCCAGTCTTCATCAGTACGACACTCGTACAAGAGATTAAATAAAAAATTGTCAGCATACGGCTGTTTATTTCAAGTGTCAGATCTGCAACGGTTAATTCAGAAATGAGAATCAGTTGGAACAAAGTCTTTCAGTTGAAAAGCCAGACACAGAAAATTATAATGAAGGATCAAGACTGACAATACAGTAAGGATCTCGCATCAGGACAACTTGCTCAGTCCATAGTATGCTCAGAACTGACAAGAATTGAATACCCATGTCTATCACGTCCGACCTCAGGATAGCTCAATATATTGACCTCAGCGAAGCATCACACGGACAGTCATCCCCATGGATATACCGACAAAATAAAGAATTAGTGAGCTGGTGCATTTTTCTATTCAGACACATCAAGCAACAATCAAACCTCTGTATACTCGCGACTGAGAAGCCAATCAATATAAGTCAGAAAGTCCTGCAAGACGTCAGAATCCATCAAAAGAACATGTATGGTTCACATCATAGTTTTGAAACCAGAAGGTATGCATATATATATTCGAGCAACACGATGCCTGTATAAAAGAGAATTCTTTGTTCCACGGGAATGTATTCTCAACTCCGTGGAATATTCTCGATACTCGATACAGACTAATATCTCTCTCAAGGATCAATATCGAAAAGGACGCGTATGTTAGAATGATAATCTGTCGGACCTCAGCTAAGTCAGCAGTATGAAAAGAAAAATTTGAGGCAGTATGAACAGGAGCATATCAGGCAAGCCTGGTCAAAATTTCAGGTATGCTAAAGCAAACCACCCCAGATCAAGGCAGTCAATCTGATCAAATTTGTGGAAATATTATATGGGAGCATAATGTGAGAAGTGAATAAAAGAAACCCGAGTTGGAAACGGTTTCTTCAAGTCAGAATATTTACTTGTTCCCCAAGCACACAAATCCCGAGGACGAGATTTCTTTAAGGGGGGGGGGAGGTTTGTAACAGCCTGGATTTTGCCCTTCTCTTTTTCTTTTGATTTTCTTGATTTTATTTGCTTTTCAGTGGCTATGTGGTTCTGAAACTTGGGAAGATCATGTCTTCCTAGGTTTTATAGGGGCTTGTCATCCTCCTCATCATCCCAATACCCTATCATTTCCATCCTTGACCTAACCCAATATTCTTTTTCCAAGGAATGTTCCTTTTTCTATTAAAGGAATAATTCTTTTTGCCCTAGGTTGCGAAGCAACCTATATCTCTGTCATTCTAAAAATTCCCAAATAATTCTCATAAATTGTTTGGGTCCTATCTTGCTGAAATATGGCAAAACATTTCATTGCCATGTTCAAAAATAATCCTCCAATAATCATGTTCCTATTCTGCCCTAAATGGCACTTTGTGAAGCAAGTGCTATTTATCTTTGCCCAATTGACTCCAAACTTTTTGGACATCTTTTCCTGTCCATATCATTGCCCTGTGTCAACTTTCATACTCATTTGACTAATAAATATTTTTCAGTGATTTTCCCAAGTTTCTGTCCAAGAAGGAACTTTGTGAAGGAAGTATATTCTAGGCATGTCCGAATGAGGTGAAACTTGGTCACATCCTTCATTTGACCAAATCATGCATCTCCACCAAATTTGAGCTCATGGAGATCATCTATGTGAGCTCAGCTCCAAATCTTGGTTTCTGTTAAGATTTTCACTTTCAGAAGCAACACTGTTTTACCTTGCTTCAGTTGAGCTGAAAATTTACTAAGACATTCTTACATCTACATATACTCCCTCCACCAAGTTTTGGCTCAATCAACTTACCCTTTTACCCTCAGTAAATTCTCCTAGCTTCTGGTTAGAATGGAGCTTTGTGAAGCAAGTGCCACTTTGGTAACTCCAAATGGCATGAGATTTTTACAGCAGCTCCATATGGTCAAATAACTCCACTCCACCAAATTTAAGCTCATGACACTTAAGTATGTGAGTGCAACATCATGGTTCCTTAATATGTCGAGTTTTGCACTTTCTACAGCAACCATCATCTAAACTCCTCCTATTGGTCTGATTTTTGGTGATCTACATCATATTAGTGTAAGATGATCTCCAGACAAACTAGTTACTGAGTTACCAAGATGGTTTAACCACATGAAGTTACAAGCACCTTCCTATTGATTTACTCTAGGCTATCTACAAATCTCTTCTTTGCCCCTGGACCCAATTATTTCCTCATTTAGACTCAGGGCACTTAGGTAATCCTACTGGACATGGTTGGCCACGCCAAAGAGCACCGCTTGCGCCAGTGTGCATGGTGATCATGCTTGCGTCACGCACAGCGCGTGCTCTGGCTCGTTCCGGCCATTGTTTCCGTCGCCTCCCTCCTCATCTTGACCTCCAACCTTGTCCAGGAGCTCGCCCTTGCTCGACTGCGTCGCCCTGCATCGATGCCTCGTCGTGGTTCGCCGGCATTGCGCCATCACCACAGTGCCCTGCGATGGCCAGCTTTTGACCTCCATTAGAGCACTGCACAAGCTCGCTAATGATTGTCTAGAGCACTTCCCTCGGCTATTTAAGGAGTGCCCGAGCCCTCCCGCAGCTCACAAGCCTCTCCCCGCTTCTCATCGACCACCAAGGCCCTCGGCCTCCTCTTATTTTCGCTGGAGTCCGCCATGGCCGCCGCGGTACCTCCTTGGTTCCGGTGCGCCTAGTCCTCCCCTAGCCGTTCCAAGCTATCCGCCGTGCTCTTCTCGTCCCACTGAGACGCCCCACCCCCTTGCCCCCTCGCCAGAGCGCCCGCATCGCCGAGTCCCACCACCGCCCGTAGCCTTCTGTAACCTCCCGTCACCACGGACTCCTCTCCATCCCACTCCTTCCAGGCGCCTACTAGACACCTAAATGGACGCGGCGCGGTTCCCTGGTCCCGCCGGTGTCCTCAGATCGTCCAGAGCCCGCCGGAGTCACCAGCCCCCTCATCGGCCGACGCCTGAGCCTCCTCCTGTCCCCCTCCCATCGCCGCACCTCCACGCCACCCCGGCGACCACAGTCCCTCCAGGCGGCGTCCGCTCGGCCCCCACGCCCGCCGGCGGTCTCCGTTTAGCCGGAGGCGGCCAGAGCCAGCCAGGCCATCGGCCGGCAAGGCCCTCCCCTACTCATCCTCTGTCCCGTGTGGGGACAAGACGCGAGGCGGAAGACGACGACGCCCGTGCCCCTCCCTGTCGCCTGGGCCCCGCCGTCAGTGGCTTAGCTGGCCCAGCTGATGTGTCAAGTGAAACCGCCCCGGGTGAGTGCGTTTTATTTGCCCGAAGGCGTATTTCCGTTGGTACGCTTTCATTTTCCTGAAAGCGTATTTCTTTCCTTCTTCGACCCAGAATACGTTTTCTTTCTTAGAAAGTGTAGTTGCTGAAATCTGTTTCTGCCTTATCCACTTAGGAACCCGTTGGTGATGAAAACTTTCATAGATTGGTCCCTGGTGTTCAACCCCTCATATCTTCGCGACCGTAACTCCGAATCAGTTGATTCCAAAGCCCACTTCTTTGTATTGACGAGACCTTTCTGTTGGCACCATTTTCACTAAGTGTTCACACTGTGAAAATGACCATTATGCCCTTGCTTCTAATCAGCCCCTCCAAGAGAGAAGCGTTTCGGCGTTTCGTTCCGCGGCTTCACCGCACTTCTTCCGGAGTCTCCCTCACACCCAAGCAATCCACAACAACCACTTGCATGTTTGACATGCAGTAGCCATGCTTTTCAACTTTAATATTTAATAAAAGTTTGATGTTATGTGTCTGCTTGTTTGCTACTGCTGTCATTGTTTCGGTTATGCTCGTGGTTTCATGTTCACTTTCATGCTATGGTCCGATGCTTCTTGTTATCTTGTACTACTTGTTAGTATCATGTTCACATGTTATGCTTGGTAGTAGAAGTACATGCTAGTAGTAGTCTTGAGGCATGCTTGTTATCTGTCAAGTACCGTGATATGCATGTTCCGTTGCAACTAGTTAGTTACATGATTACTTGGTAGTGTTCTTGCTATGTTCTTGCATGGTATTTATTTATGATGCTAGTAGTCATGTATGCCATGAGTAGCGTTATACTTGTGATATTCATGCTCGTCAGTATGCCAAGCTCATTTGGATATATGCTTCATTGTGGTTATGCTCGATGATTATGTTGCACATCCATGCTTTTGTTGATATAGTGCTCATGCATTTTAGTTGCATCATGTTATTTTATTATGGCTCAACATCATTTGCATTCAAGTTTAACTGGATTAAATTGAACTTGAACAACTGTTGGCTGAGTCATGGTGCCACCAAATCGAGCTGACCAGTGCAACCACACTTGACTTTATTGGAAGGCCCTAATTGGGTCTATTGTCGTGCCTCTCGCTGGTGCCTCAAACGAGGGAAGGTTATGGGCGCGCTCTACCCTGATCAGGTAGGCGGACATAACCTTGTTTGCCCGTTGTTGTTGTTTTGAGCTCGTGTCCCCGTTTGGGACAGTTTCTGTTTTGGCCACGACGGTGGTCGTTGTGTCTTTGGTAGACACAGGGCCACACAGGACTAGCCCAGTGGGGAGTGAGTCGGAGTGGCCGGGAGAGTGTCATGGTAGTAGGACCGTTTTTTCGGAACGTGGTTGGTCCACCCAAATGGGAGTGCGAGGCCATGGGTTCTATGGTGTGTGTACACTACGCTACCTCTGTAGAGTGTGTGTGTCTAAATCTATCAATAGCCACTCCCACGGATAAGGGCCCAATTTGTGTCGGTCACACTATGAGTCAACAGTAATAATAATAATAACTTGATTAATAACAACCCCGGTTCGATGATGAGATAAGTTGGTTGTGATCGCTGGAAAGATCACCATTTGAGACCAAGTGTTGGTCATGGTTGTGATCGCCGAAATGATCACCGTGGTATCGAGGATACCGAGTTGTTCGATATTTGTGATGTTTTAGAATCAAGGGTAAAGGTCAAGCTCCTTGTGGTCATTTAATGATTACTACGGTATTGTTTATACCAAGCTTGATTTGATCATGAGATGATCGTGTGGTGTCCGTGGTGGCAAGCTTGTGCATATGATGGTTACGAGGTAACCCGAGCAGAGTAATTTGGTGCATCATGTTGCATGTAGTATCATCATGTTCGTATGTTCATGCTATGCTTGTTCTAGTTGTATCATGTTCAGTTGTGCATGCCATGTTGTTCTTTTAGTACCATATTCATGATTGAATTAACCTGCTAATGCCATGCTGTTGTTTGCCTTGATTGCTTTTGGTTTATTGTGAGCTTCTATTTACATTCAATGTACTGACCTGGCGTGTCATGCCAGTTTGCAGGTCGTGCCTGGATTGCTTGCTTGTTTTGGTGTGGTTCCTGTGTTCGCGAGCTAGGATAAACGTTCCAGCCAGAGTCCCTGCGGATTGGAGTCCATCATCGGCGTTCGTTGTTCGGCTGCCAGTAGAGGTTCCGCTGCCTCGAGTTGTTATGCTACTTGCATAGAGCAACTATGGTTGGCGTAGTGTCGCCGTGCCAGTGTTATTCATTGTAATATCGGATACCTTTTATCGATATTCGTGTTGTAATAGAAAGCTGGTTTGTTCTATGCTAAGCAGTTCCGTATTCCAAAAGACTTCACCTAGATCTCTGGGCTGGAATACGGGGCGTTCCGGTTTCTCTGAGTCTGGGTGCCATAGTCGTGGACCCAGCTATCCGCCTCTCCACGTACAGTACTCTTCCGATGGAAGTCAGTCATTGACCACATTGATCACGCCGCGCCGAGAGCACCAAGGCGGTGGACGACGGCGAGGCCTAGGAAGGTGACGACGCGGAGCCGGGGAAGTCGTGGCAGTGGATGCCCACGCGGAGAGGAGTACAAGGTTTCACTGGTTCGGCTGCGGTGTGAGGCTGCCGTCGCCGCAGAATAACAGGGGGTGTGCGTGAGTGGAGGGATGGCCTGGCCAGCGGTGTGAGTTGTATGGGGGCGGTGAGGCGTCCGCGGCAGCACAGCCGGCCACGGGAGGTAGGAGCAGGCGGCACGACCGGTGTTGCTTTGGGCGGCTGGAGCAAGAAGAACAGAGGTTGAAGAAGCACTATGGCTGTTGGATGGACATCGTATGGTCACTGGAGCTAGAATCTTTCATATTGACTAACTTGACAAAGCCCTTTGTCCCCGTCAACTTAGTAGGCCCACAAGTCAGCCACCCACTATGGTGGGTCCCAGCTAGAAGGGGGATATTCAGTTTTTGTGCTTCATAAGGAGGCACTTCCTTGCGTGCGAAGATATAGCTGGTGGGTTCGACCTGTCAGCGGGGG
>LR738715.1:390113876-390146369 GCA_902687465.1 Secale cereale | reverse complement strand
GGACGTTTTTTTCGTGAAATACAGAAGCCCTTCCCGTGGGTCCTAGCTGTCAGGTGGAGGAATCATTATTTTGCGTGTAATAAGGAGGCATTTCCTTTGTGCGGCCGTGGAGCCAGCTGTCAGCCTCTCTACGTACAGTCCACTTCCGACGGATGTCGTTCATTGACCATGTTGACCAGGCCGCGCCGAGAGCACCAGGGCGATGGAGAACAGCGAGGCCTAGGAAGGGAATGACACAGAGCCAGGGAAGACTCGGCAGTTGTTTCCCAGGTGGACGAGTACGAGGGTTTACTGGTTCGTCTGCCGTCCCCAGAGAAAACAATAGGTGTGGGTGAGTAGAGGGATGGCTAGGCCAGCGATGGGAGTATAGTGGGGCGGTGAGGCCTGCGCGGCAGCACAGCCGACCGCGAGGAGGAGATAGCAGGTAGTCCCGCCGACGCTTGTTTGAGCGGCTGACGCAGGAAGAGCAGAGATTGAAGAAGCACGACGACCGTTGGATGGATATCCAATAGTCACTGTTTGTGCGTCAACCTTTATTTTAGGAAAGCCTCAAATCTATGGAAAGCATCATACAACCCATCTGCCATTAATTCTAATAGTTTACAGCCCATTTGCTAATTCTTAAGGTTTTTTTTGGAGCCCATATTCTTTTTGTTAGCATTACAGCCCATATTATGGCCACAGTTAAAAAATTATACGAAATTTTGTATATTTTGGTGCGGTCCGAACTGTTTTTAATCCCGAAATTTTGAGTCACATTCAAACTGATTTAAAAAATAAATGTATATCAATATAAAATTCAACAAATTGTCCACGCATAAAAGTCAATGCAATTCAAAATCTCGAAATGAAAAAATTAATTTTGAAACTAATTGCCGGTTTGATGTGTTTTAAAAATGTACAACCCATTTCTCATTACTGATTGGCCATTTTCTCAGCCAGCCGAATGAAGCTCTCCTCGTCTTGAAAGATTTGCTGCCCAACAGGCCTGACAAAGCGACTTACTTGGCAAATCACAAAAAAACTTGGCTGTGGCCGTGGACCCAGTGCGGCCGTGGACCGAGCTGTCAGCCTCTCCACATACAGTACTCTTCCGATGGAAGTCGGTCGTTGACCACATTGATAACGACGCGCCGAGAGCACCAAGGCGGTTGACGACAACGAGGCCTAGGAAGGGGACGACGCAGAGCCAGGGAAGACGCGGCAGTGGATGCCCACGCGGAGATGTGTACGAGTTTTCACTGGTTCGGCTGCGGTGTCAGGCTGCCGTCGCTGCAGAATAACAGGGGGTGTGGGTGAGTGGAGGGATGGCCTGCCCATTTGTGAGAGTAGTATGGGGGTGGTGAGGCCTCCGTGGCAGCACAGCCGGCCACGGGAGGCAGGAGCAGGCGACACAACTGGCGCTGCTTTGGACGGCTGGAGCAAGAATACGAGAGGTTGAAGAAGCACTATGGCCGTTGGATGGACATCGTACGGTCACTGGAGCTAGAATCGTTCATATTGACTAACTTGACAAAGCCCTCTGTCCCCGTCAACTTAGTAGGGCGACAAGTCAGCCACCCACTATGGTGGGTCCCAGGTAGCATTGTGGTATTCATTTTTGTGTGCGTCATAAGGAGGCACTTCCTTGCGTGCAAAGATATAGCTGGTGGGTCCGACCTGTCAGCGCGGGGAGCGTTATTTTCTTGAAATACAGAGGCCCTTCCCATGGGTCCTAGCTGTCAGGTGGAGGAATCATTATTTTGCGCGTAATAAGGAGGCATTTCCTTGTGTGCGGCCATGGACCCAGCTGTCAGCCTCTCCACGTGCAGTCCACTTCTGATGGATGTCATTCATTGACCACGTTGACCAAGCCGCGCCGAGAGCACCGGGGCGGTGGACGACGGCGAGGCCTAGGAAGGGAACGACACGGAGGCAGGGAAGACTCGGCAGTTGTTTCCCACACGGAGGAGTACGAGGGTTTACTTTGTCTGACATCCCCGGAGAAAACAGCAGGTGTGGGTGTAGAGGGATGGCTAGGCCAGCGATGGGAGTACGATGGGGCGGTGAGGCCTGCGCGGCAGCATAGCCGGCCGTGGGAGGAGGGAGCAGGCAGTCCCGCCGGCGCTTGTTTGAGCGGCTGGAGTAGGAAAAACAGAGATTGAAGAAGCACGACAGCCGTTGGATGGACATCCAGCAGTCACTGCTCTCGTGTGCATTATTTCTAAAAACGTACAACCCATTTGCTAATTCTTAAGAATTTTTTTGGAGCCCATCTTCTTTTTGTTAGCATTACACCCCATATTGTGGCCATGGTTAAAAAGTATACGAAATTTTTGCATCTTTCGGTGCGGTTAATTGTTTTTAATCCCGAACTATCGATTCACATTCAAACTATTTTGAAAAATAATTTATATAAATATAAAATCCAAATAATTGTCCATGCATAAAAATCAATGGAATTTAAAAATCTTGTAATGCAAAAAAAATTGAAACTAATTCCCGGTTTGATGTGTTTTAAAAATGTACAGCTCATTTCTGGGTAAACCGAATGAAACTCTCCTCGTCTTCAAACATTTGTAGCCCAGCAGGACTGATAAAGCAAGTAGGCCTTGTCTGGGTATTTCTTTAAAAAAAATTGAACTGGGCTAGCCATTTTCAGCAAGAAAAAAACACAACTGGGCTCATGATGTGGTAAACATAAATAAAACCCTGGCTAGACGGGCCATAGCCCCCGCACAGCCCCGTTGTTACTATTTACTAGTGTGGATGGGCTGTTTTGTCTTGGGCCCAAAGAAACCATTACTACTAGTACAGTGGAGACACACTACAGCTACCCAGAAAAACAATTACTACTAGTACAGTGGATACAATACCGCTTCTGGCTCCTCCTAGGTCATCGAAACGTCTCCCTCTACTGAATGTCGTTATACTTTTGTTCACAGACATGCGGGCCATGCAGCGCGCGGGCCCAAATGCCATCCACCAAATTAGAAGGCAGTATCCGGGCGGAGAGTCACCCTGGTCGTCGCGCGGCAATAACAAGCCGTCGTATCACAAAACCCCACGTCCCCGCAGTCTAAGATTGACGGACGAAGAAACCATCATTTCACTCTTTGCTGAATCCCCTTCTCCCTCACCGTCTTCAAGAAAGGCAACACTCGCATCTGCCACTGTTCTTCTCCCCCTACGAAGGGAAGGTAAGCGGATCCGTGATGTTGGTATATTTTCGTTTAGAGAAAGAAAACTTTTGCAAAGCAGTAACCAATCCTCACTCTCTTTTTTGTTTCATTGTCATTGCAATTGTGTTTTCCTTTCAGTGGTCTCCTAGTATTCGTCAGTTTCATGATGGACCAAGGAGAAGCAGGCAAAGATCTACCGATATTGGAGCAGGCGCGGGAGGCTGATCCCCACGAGACAGAGAGCTCCAAGAAGATGGAGGCAGCCACCGAGCCGACCCCAGATACGCTCACAGCCACTACTAAGATGGTCAACGTCCCGTTTGAGGTTACAGCCCCCGTGGCACTGCAGGAGCAGTTTTCCCCCTTCGAGGATGTGTCCCCACCCCCCCGCTGAGTTGCCCAAGGTGATTTTCTTCTTTGCCAATCTCGATTGTGGTTTTTCATCTAAGTATGTGGTGATGAATAATGCAAAATTTTATTAGCTTCGATGCCATGCTATACATAGTGGTTTAAATAACTTGTGTTTCTTATACTAGAAAGTAATTTAGAATTTGTTTCTGTTTCAATTAGAGCCCTGATGCAGACAAGGATTGTGTGGTTGTACATGTCACTCGCTATGAGGCAGATGGCCTGAATATACGCACTGGGAAAATAGAGTTTTTAGGCTGTTGGATCCTGGAAGCCATTTGCGCTTATACCAATGAAGAGTTGTATTCCAGCCTCACTGTTGTCCAGGGTGTACTAAAGCACAAGAAGTTCAAAGCTACTCCTTCGTTTGGGAGGCATATTATTCTTGTCAAGCTTACGCAGGAAGATGACGTGGCATGCCTCCACAAACAAGTTTATGAGTGGCAAGGCCACAAGGTTATCTTCATGAAGGTTCATAGGATTGAGCTGGTGTCGGACGTCCTCAATGATGTTCATGGCAAGGTCCGTCTTGTGTCCAGCCCAGATTAGATTGAGGCATGAAATACTTTCCCCAGCTAGTGTTTAATAGTAGTTTGGATTCTGTCTAATTATCCGAACCTTGCCTGTTATCGAGCCATCTCGGGTAGTACTCTGTTTGAATCTGTCTATGGGAACTGCTGCTACTTTTGTGTGCCCGTGAATCAACATAATTGTTGCCGAAATAGACGTGTCCTCACTAGTTTTATCATACGAGCAGTGTGAGTTTTGATGAAATAGAGTACTCGTTTGAGAATTGTGCGTCGACGTATGAATAAGTACTTGTAAACACTGTTGGTGCTACCCCACTTGTAAGGAGTTGTGCAAAACACGGCACATTGGCTCAGCTCGCTTCAACACTAGGCTATCGACCAACTAACAATCAATAATCTGCTGTCTGACATAGAAGCAACTATGTATCTTTTTACAGTGGTTCATGTAGTTAACTGAGGCCACAATGTAAATTCCAAACGTTCACACACTAGTCCAGCGTTCATGTGGAACACTCACATTAAACTCGGCTTCATAAAAACTTGGAAAGCATAAGTTAAGCAGTTTTATACATCTCAATGATTCATAGAACATAACAAACATATAATAGTTCACAGCAAAAGACAAAGTTGTGAGAAGGTTTACAAATCAGGAAAAAACAAGCAAGGCTTCTCTGAGCAAAGTGCCTCTCGGCAGGCTTAAATTTCCTGGAGTTCACTTTGGTTTTTTCTTGTTGCCACCATCCAGGGTTAGGTTCTCTCATTCCGGAATAACCAATTATAACTGTGTTCTCAGCTGGAATGCTAAACTGCACCATGTAGTGTACTGACCAGCTGAAATTCTTGTGCATTCCACTATATTTAAGCACTGCTATTTGCAGAAATAAGCAGACCACAATGCCTCTTGTCCGCGCACCTGTCCAAAAAACCGCCGTGCAGTCGTGCCAGCAAGTCCTCGGTCCATGTATGAACTGGTAGAAAGTGCATTCCGCACTAGGATGCAGTTGTTTTCGCTCGTCCCTACACTACAATAAGGAAGTAAAAAGTACGAATCAACTTCTTTTATATTGCGTTGGTCATTCTACCTAGTAACTTCCAATGTAGTATTACCTAGAAGACGGGTGGTTAGAGGATGGCAACGAGGGATAGCCACCTCATTTTCCGTAGTTCTACTAAAACTGAGGTGTGTGCTTTTGATTGCGTGGATAGAAATGCTACGGAGACCGACATCGCGAAACGATATGGAGACAGACATCCCTGTTTGCGCAAATATAAAATATGGTTATTTAAATTGTGATAGATATTTGAAGTGGCGTATGATTAACAGCATCATCTATTGTGTTATAATTGGCACTAGATTGGCAGTAGGAAAGTGTCCTTAAGTAAGTAGCATCACATCACATCAACACTGCCACTAGATTAACATGCAGAACAATAGCATTAGTATTACTGTCATGAGAGTAGCACATGGTTAGTAAATGTGCAATCAAATGTGTGCAGTTGCACTGGGATGAAGCAATGCTAGCGGTGTGAGATTTAAGTGTAACTGCAAAAACACAATTCATGGGAAATAAAGCAAGACGGAAGCACTTCATAAAATGGTGGTGGCATTGCTTCAATTTATCGACGGCACTAGACCATTACTTATAGTGACATTAGGTGTCATTGCTTAATGCTTCATGTGATTTTACATTAACAATAACGATATGGGCGTAGGGACAGCTGAGGCATAAAGTGGTGAGGTAGATGTGGTTGCCGAGAGCGGCAAACACTCACGCAGCATGTCTGCATTGTCCCATTTTTGTCTCCTCGGCGACATTTTCCTATGTGAGCACAGGAAATCTAGACCTGCTCATTCTCATTTGCGTTGTCCCCCAACACCCGTCACTTTCTTTCCTTTTTCAACCAAGAGATAGGTCCACTTTTCCCCCCACCCTTCGCCATCAACCATGCTTTCTTCATCTTTTCAACCAAGAGACCGGTTGGATAGCCAGTATCTACTACTTTCCCCCGTTTCCTCTTAGAACCAAGTCCTAGATTCATGCTACAACTTTCCCACTTTCCTCCCTGTTTGAACCAACTCTTAGAGTCGACTGTATGAACTAGCTTTACCTCTAATAATAGTAAAAGTCTAGGTGGCTTTGGAACAACGGACGAAAGTAGAAAAAGATCGACACGAAGCCAAGTGGGGAGCTGGGGCAGTAGAGCAAGGCAGGTTTCGAAGGAATATATACCTGAGGGTCGTCGGCATGTGGCAAAGACGACGTAGGGAGGCCGCATCTTGGCAACAACACCGCAAGGAGGAAGAAGGGGTCGGAGGCCCTCTGAAGCCGGCGCTCTCTCGGAGAGAACGGCACGGCCGCCGATCGGGACGCGCGGACAGCCGTTGGTCTCATCCCTTGCCGCCGACGACAACGTGAACGATGCAGCCACACCCCTACCCCGGTCGAGGTTGTCCGGCCGGATTTGTGACCAGCCGTGAGCTGAGAGAGAGTGTGGCCACCTATGTCTTGCTTGGATCTGGAGAGCATGAGAGAGTGAGCGAGGGGAACCCTAGTAAAGCAAGCGCTAAGGCTCCTGCTTATATATATGGTGGAGTGATTTTGTTGTACCAGCTTCAAAAAAATGCGATCCTACATGTACCTGCGAGTGGGTTTGAGAGAACTAGTGCGTGCGTGCACCACTTCTCTTCGTGAGAGTACAATATAATATGCCCAAAGAACGTTTGCCACAAGGGTAATAGTATAAGTGTGTCATGTGTGAGCTAAAATAAAATGTGCGCGACGTCTTTTGTTTTTTAGAAATTCTGAGGGTAGGGTATGAAGAGCACATATGTGTGTGATGTCTACCTGCAGATAGACGGTGGGTGCGAGAGGACTCGGGAGGGTGCATGTGCATGAGAGAGAGGGGGGCATGTATCAATGCAATGCATGTGTCCGTAAATCATTATCCGACTAACGTTCGCCACAAGCTTTTTCCTGACGAACGTCGTAAGAACCGTTAGATCCGCATCCGACAGTGTCAGTTTTGCCATGCCATTTAACAGAACAGCCACTCCTCCTATACACAAATCTTCCACGTGAGTGTAAGCAACTGCCGTATGCTCCCTCCGTTCCAAAATGCAGTGCATATAGCTTTATTGAAAATTTGAACCTCGCAAACTTTTACCGAGTTTTCGTGTACCAAATTGCACATGTAGAATATTCATTGATCTTCGAGAGGTAACTATAAAGATGGGGGAGGAGTCTACAAAGAAAGGCCATCGTATCACCTGCAGCAATTTCAACCATCCTTTGGTGTGGAGGAATATCATAGGAACTCTACATCATATGATTTTTATAGGATTTTTTCCTTTAGAGCCAATTGGTTCATAGGAATAGATTCATATACTCCACATTTCAAAGGAAATAAGATCTTCTTTGATTCAAAGGATTCTCAAAGGAATTTTGAAGGATTCAATTCCTTAGGATTTTTTCCCTATGTGGGATGTTTGATTCATAGGATTGTAAACCATAGGAACTTTTTCATAGGATTCATTTGCACTAGATTTCATAGGAAATTTTCAATCCACTCTAACCTCTTTGAAAGAATCCTACCTTTTCTCTGTACACGATCAAACACTCATAGAATCATATAGGATTCAAGATGACATGACACCCCAATCACACATTTTTTTTCTATTCCTGCGTTTTGAAAATCCTACGAATCAAAGAGGACCTAAACATGATATCATTTCTATAGCTTTAGAGCCACTTGGTTCATATGAATGGATTCCTATACTCCCATAATTTCAAAAGAAAATAAACATTAGCATATAGTCAATAGAAAAGTTCCTATGATTTGAACCAAATTACATCTCTTTTCTAATCCCTCCTCATAGGAACTGAGATGCATGTCATCTCTAGATTCAATAGAAAAGTTCCTGTCATGTCAACCAAATGACATCTCTTTTCCAATCCCTACTCATAGGAATTGAGATACTCCATGTCATCTCTTTCCCTATAACTTCCATGTATACATCTTATATTCCTAAATAGCTAGTACAACCCACTAATATCTTATATCCCTATAACTTCAAAGATGGTCGCTGGATGAAGCTAATCCGATAGTGCAGAGATGGCAAATCCGAGCATTACTGGCCGTTGGATATCATCAACATTCTACCAGATCTGCCACATGTACAATTTATAAGACTCCATGGTTGAACTTAAGCATAATGCACAAACCTAAAAACATAAGCACTTCTCCTTTGTTCTAGAATCTTCCGTATCATAATTGATTTTTTTTCTCAATGAATTGCCTTCATTTGTTTTTTACTTTATGCTTTACAATGCATAACCCCATGAATCTTAACATTTTTATAAAACTAATTGATTTTGAACGATATGAACTATAAGAACTAAACAAACATCTACATCATGCATATATGACACAAAGCTTTACATGCTATAGTGTGTATTTATTCATAATTTGGTTTCGAAATCTCATGCATTCAATGCATGTGTACCTTACTAGTTTTGAGTAGAGTAGAAAATTTCACGTGACCCCGGTATATCAAAATGCAGGGCTCATGCATCATTGCCTTTCGGTCGAACCTACGTGCACAATTTTTTGTACGTACTATATCTCCACTGGTCCCCGAACCCAAAATGCTGCCTCGTTCCCCTAAAACCAAGCGGCCCACACATATTTAAGGCATCGACTCGAACTCAATCCCTCTCCCATTTACTACGACATGGCCACGCACGCCCTAGTAGTACTCCTAAAAACCCTACCACCGCACGCATCATCAGTTTTCTTCAAGAGGGCGAGGGAGAAGCCGACTTGTAGTGGAGGCGTTTTCAAAAAACTTAAAAAAGTTCTATATTGGAGACCCCTACCTTAGGGTGCCCTAGGTAGCTGCCGCACGCATCATTGGTTTTCTCTTTTCATTATGCTCTTGCGCCCTAGAGTGAAATGATGGTTGCTTCGTCGGTCCGGCGTAATGTGGGAAAGGTGGGGCTTTGTGATTTGACCCCTCATCGCTCATTTTCTACTACTGCGGCGCTACGAGCGGGGTGCCTCCAATTCCAACCACTGCTCCGAACTGTACATGGAACAAGACGGTGGATGAGCCACATGTCGGCCAAAGGGGTCCTGTTAAGTGTGTCGCCATTTCGTGTGCGGACTGACCCTGCTTGAGTCTCTACGCCAACACGGCAGGCCGGTGCAACCTACCACTTGGTTTTGCTCCTTGGCGAATCCCGACTATATTGATCTAAAAAGATACATACTAAACTATCCTCTCCGTCTTTTTTTAGACGTCTCGGTTTATAGGGCGTGCATGTAGTTCTAGGTCATCCATTTGACTAACTAAATCTGAGTTACTATGTCACAAAAAGTATATCATTGGATTATTAAGAGGATGTAGTTTCTAAACATATATTGTTCATCATATATATAGCCAGTTAAATTCTCAACCTAGAAAGACGTGCACGCCATGTAAACCGATACAGAGGAAGTATAGTAGTAAAAATGAAATGATTTTACCGAGCTATCGGTGGGGGAGCATGGCATGTCATGCAGTCCCACGTGTCATGATGTACCAAGGCGATGCGTGTGTCCCTCTTGAGGCAGATGCAATACTACGTGGTTTGAGATGATGGCGAACCGAAGTGTGAAATAATGGTTGCTTTCGTCCGTCTGAGAAGGTGCGGCATTGTGATTTGACGCCTCATTGCTCATTACTACTACTGGGGCAGTACGACTGGGGTGCGTCCCCCCTACTGTTCTGCACTGTTATTTGGTGCTTGACACTTCGACCCGGTTGCTATATGTCCCACATGTCGGCGACAGGAAGTACATAATTCATGAAAGTGAGCGTCGATGGAGGAGTACAAGACACGGCTTGGGTTTTTATTGCTTCGTGTGATCCATCGATACAAACCCGGACTAAAAAAAGGCGAAGGCGGGTCTTTTCCCATGCGGCAGGCAGGGGAGTTTGGCATAGTCTGTTCGAGGCAAGGAGGCAGGAAGGGAAACAAGCAAATAATGGTTGAGCGACTTAGTTTTGGGAAAATCTGATTTTACGGAGTACGTACCAACCAGGGTTTATAGGGACCATCTAAAAAACATTTGTTTTTCCATTTTATAAGTCTCAATTCTACTACTAGTAGTAGTACCATCACATGTTGGATTTCGAGGTGCGTTAGATCACTCGATGCAAGCAGTGTCAAGAGAAAACTATTTAAGCAAGGTAGTAGGGGCGAGGAGTAAACGGAGGGAGTAGTAAAATTTTCTCTCAAACCAAGGTAGACTGACATGTATTTTTATATAATGGCCTTGTATAAGTAAATGGAGGGAGTACTAAAGGACATATATATTCCAAACAATATGATAATCTCTCTAACCAAGGTAGTAGGGACGAGGAGTAAACGGAGGGAGTAGTAAAATTTTCTCCTCGTCTTGCGAGCCACCGCGCGCGTGGGCGAGGGAGCGGGCGTAAGGCATAGTAAGCAAGCTTCACCTCATCCTGCGAGCCACCTCGCCCGTGGGCGGGGGAGACGGCATACTAAGCAAGCTTCTCCTTGTTCTGCAAGTTGACGGGACACATCAAAAGTACTCCAGTGTATAGAGCCTTGCCTCTAAGGTAGGCCCCACATGGTTTGCCTCTTTTTTAACATAACGCGTCAAGTCGCAATTTATTTGTTCACCCGTGGTAGACGATTCTCCCTCCATCTAGTTAACAACCAGTACATGTGTCAAGTTACCATGTGGACTGCCTTTGCGTACAAAAATGAGCTCCATCATGTACCCGCGCGGGTGTGGTTGGGAAAGAGACGGGAGTACGTGCGCCGTGCGTGCACCTCTTCTCTTCGTGCACGTCCCCCACCTACGTGGGTGTGTGTGAGGACTATAGAGATACAAACCGAGACATAATGAGCTGTCTATCCCCATGCCTCTGCCCAGTCCGACCACCCATCACCAGCACGCCCCACTCCTCCTCACCTTATCTCTCATCTTTTTCCCTCCATTTTTATATACAAGGCCACTATCAAAATTACAATTTACAGGTATACAAGGCCACTAACACTAATCAGTGCAATATTAATGGTGTTTGCCTCATAGTACTACTAGCAAAGGAGGACACTAATTATCCTTTGCATGCATGTGGGAGTGTGAGCATTGGCTTGATGTGCATGAAAGAGAAGAATACACATTAATTTACAAGGCAGACAAGGAAAAACGTGGCTTGCAACATTGAGTTAGAAGACATTAATTTTTGCCTTGGTACCTGTAATATGGGTTTGTGGTCTGGTATACAAAAATGGAGTCCGATAAAATTCTCGAGATACCATTTCATATAAACCATGACGGAAATCATATAAGATACCTGATTTTCATACAAACATGATGGGTTTCATTACATTCAAATGAACTACGCGGTGCTAGTTCTAGACAGCACAGGTATATAATACCTGGCCTAAATGGTCGCTCGCCGATCGATTTGTGTTCCCAGCATGATCACCAGACTGCCGGGAGCCCCAGAGGTATATGCAGGGTCGACGAAGGTCCTCGCAACAAAAGGATCCGGCAAGACACTAGTTGTATACGCCGGTGTCGCCTCCGTGGTGGCCTTCATGGGGACCCAAGCGGTGGCGGCCTCCCGTGGTCTACTTCTCGATGATGGCGGCGGACGCGGAGGCGCTGGCCACCGACTCGTCGCTCTCCGCGCACCCGGCTTCTATCGCTTCTTGCATGGCGCGGTCGCCGGCATGGGAGTCTCGACCACAGAAATGGGAGACGCGGTACGACGCGGCGGCGTGGACGGCAGCAACGACGCCCGTGCGCCGCTCCTTGTCGAGCTGGCCTGGAGCGGCGAGTTGCTGAACCGTGCACCGGCTTGGGACGGCAACTGGCTCCGTCGGGCGAGGGGAAGGAGGTGGATCAGCGAGCTGCATAGATCGTATCCGGCGAGCTCGGCGGGCCACCCAGCTGGCTTGGATGCGGCATAACTACTCTTCGTAAGCCATTGTAAGAGTGGACAAAATGGTAAAGGAGGAGATAGGGGAGCGGCGGTGGTGTGCGATTCTTGGCCGGCGTTTGGCCTCGTTTAAATAGGAGATTAAGTAGACGGCAGACGGGAGGAGGTCGGCCGGCATTGCATTTAATGCCGGCCCGGACATGACTGGACGTGTGTCCAAAGTGGGTTTCTCGGCTTCCACACGGACGGGTTTCATGGATGCGTTTGAATGCAGCAAGGAGGCGTGTTCAGCCGGGCGTGCAGTGAGTGGCGCCCTCGACTCTGACGTAGGACAGCGCGCCGTTCTTCCACTGACGTGTGGGCTCTTTGGGTACATGGCCTGCATGTCAGTGACCCAACGCAGGCAGCGCACAGTAGAGGAACCTTTGGTGGGCCAGGGTGTTCAGAAGCGGGCATTTCATAAACCGATGATTGTTCATTGAGTGTGACGTCATCCTTTTCATGTTGATAGCCCGTTCGATACGCTGTGATTCATAAAGACCGCTACAAACATCAATGTTCTGCTTATCACAGATAAGATTGATTAATACCCATAACAATCCATGTCCTTAACAAAGGGTGCATACACGTATAGGTTGAGCGTGTGTCTTGCGTCATGTGATGTGTGCATGCAGGCGTGCGAGTGTTGCATGCGTGCAAGGGTACGTTTCAGTGTTGCATGCATGTGTGCATACGTGTGAGTCTTCGTGAGTGCATGTGTACGCGTCTGTGTTGCACGTCTGCATGTGTGCGTGTGTTCGTTATGTGTATGTGTCAGTGTTGCACGCCTGCATGCGTGCGTGTCTTGCGTGCGTGCATGTGTACGTGCAGGGTGAGGTTACACGTCAGTCGACTGACTAATTCATCTCTAGTGATTAGATTTTCCAGCCATTGGATACGAAATCAAGGGGCTGCAGTTTATCATCAAACTCCACCCCCTGAGCCGCCAGCCACCACCGGTCAAACCGCTGGCCCCCGCCGCCCGCGGCCGGCCCGCACCGCCACGCCGCCCCGCCCGGCCTGAAACCACTCCTCACAGCCGGTCCGCCGCCTCCCTATAGGCCCCACCGCGCCGAGCTTTTTCTCCGGCAATCCCCACCCCACCGCCCAATCAATGCGCCCCCCACCGCCGACGACTACCAACCAGAGGTCTCACGACTTCGAGTATCCACCGACCACTAATTTATTACCATTTTTGTCCTTCATATACGCGCTGACGGGTGGGCCCTATGGTAATGTGCGCTGCTTAATGTGGACCATTTGACTGG
Organism: Secale cereale; assembly: GCA_902687465.1. Lineage (NCBI taxonomy): Eukaryota > Viridiplantae > Streptophyta > Magnoliopsida > Poales > Poaceae > Secale > Secale cereale. The sequence goes on along the minus strand of LR738715.1, from coordinate 390,133,003 downwards.
TCAACTGATCGTGTCATCAAAAAATTATGGAGCTGTATGGTGAGCCAGTGACCGTATGATCACCCTAAAATGTACTTATTTTATTAACATAGTACAGACTCAAACTACCATTTCTTTCTTTCATATACGGGCTAACAGTTGGGCCCCATGGTTACGCGCCCCGATGGTGCAACACTAGTTGCGCCATGTAGAACGTTTGACTGGACAATTGATTGTGTCATCAACAAAAACGGAGTTGTACGGGTGAGCCAGTGACTGTATAATCATGACATGTATTTTTTTAACATGGTACAGACGCAAGGGCTCATATATACGCGCAAGCACTCAATGCTATAAGCGCACACACACACACACCCTACCCCTATGAGCACCTTCGAGAGAGTGGGCCTGCATATGATCTTGAGATTTTACAAAGTCACCATAGGTGCCTCGTAGTCGAGTGGAACGTCTCCTCCCACTGAACACACATCGCCAGAAAATACTGAAATTAACCCAAAATAAATGCGAGCACCAGGACTTTAACCCTGGTGGTCTCGAGAAACCACTGTCCTCCTAACCATCCAACCACATGTTGGTTAGCATGACAAAATGTATGTGGTTACCATGATGAGCTTATTCTGAAGTCCAGTGACCATATCGTGCTTTCACTTCAAATACAATGACCGTAAGTGTCATGAACAAAATACGGAGCATGCATCAAATGCAAAGTCCGTCAGTGTCATCAAGAAAATACGGAGACATATCGTGAGCTAGATACCGTATGATCACCACGAGAAAGTATATGGTGACCGTAATGAGCAAATTCCGAATTCCAGTGACTGTATAGTGCTTTAGCTTGAAATACAATGGCCGTCATGCGTGAATGTGTCGTGGGCATGCATACTTTTAGAGGGCCGAGAGATAGTTTGTGTGTGTACGTGAAAGTGGTGTAGAAAGATTGGATGTCCAGTGGAGACAAAGAGAGATATGCCCTTCGTTTCTCTTTCCCGTGACTAATATTTTAGGAGAATATATAAACATTCACAATGCAGAACAAATATTTTTGGATGCACCATGCAATTAACTTTCACGTATAACATTATACTATTGTATATGCTTATTTTTTTAGTGGCCGATTGCGTGTGTGGTGTGGTGGGCACATCATTTCTAGTTGTGGTGGGTCAACATGAGGACTCATGGGTCGGTTCCATCCTGCACCACATAGGTTGGATCAAGACGCGTTATACGAAGACCCATGTCGAGGACTCAACGTACAACACAAACCTAGCTACCAGAGTCGCGGAGTATGATATAGAAGTTATACACACACGCACAATGCCTGGTATTCACATGTACTTTGTACACACCCCTATCACTAATATACAGTACCAGGAGTAGGCTTTTTCCTCAACTGCAAGGGTCTGAACTAGGGTAAAACTTTGCCTCGTATTACCATCCAGCCTAATAGTCAGGGATATCCTTCCGAATGATATGATTGAATCATATCTGCCAACTACTAAGAGAGAGGTGTGTCTAGGGGGGGGGGCAATGTGTGCGAGAGAGGCCTAAAGATAATGTGCGTGTGGGAGACACGTATGCACATATATGTGCGTATAGAGGGCTAGTAGAGACCGTGCGTGTGTATATATGCACTTGAGAGAAATAGTGTTTTCCAACTGAGATTAGTGAAAACAGTGGTACATAGTAGTCAGAAAGAGAGAGGGAGGGAGATAGAGAGAGAGCATGTGCGTGAGACTCCCCGACACCCCGAGAGAGATTGTGAGCATGTGTGAAAGAGAAATGCCGATGCATATAAAGTGTGTGCACTTATGCGGTAGATAGAGAGATATATAGCGCGTTTGTGAGAATGGGCCGATGCATAGTGCATCAACGTGTAAAAGGCGGCTCTACGCATTAAATTGAAATATAAATGGCATTATTATTTTTGGATGAGATCATGAATTTTGCAAATTGCGTATGGACAAAAAGCGGTCTATCAGACACCCATACTCTTTTGAATTCTAGCATGTGCATGCGTTTATTTCATATTGTCGATCCATAGAGTGAGAGTGGTTTGAAATACAAGCAATGGATGCTTTTGCAATTCATATATAATCATTAATTAGTGCACTCCATGTTGTTAGTGTGAAGCACTTTATACATTTGTCACTTGCATGGATCCATTCCAAATTGCTAGCTACGAAATACAACACATGTCGAATTCAACATAAAGGTGGTTTCGAAGATTCGAATTCATAGGAAGTGCATTCATCTATTTGAACCCGAGATAATGGCATTTGTAAATCAGATGTAAAAGGGGGCATCAATCTTTGTTGTGCGTTTGAACATGCTATATGTATTCATACGCATGTCTAACTTTTTTTTCTGCAACCAGGGAGATTATATCTAGAACCATGCATGAACTGAGGTAAGTTGCATATTTTTTAATATATACTTGCGTACAATGTATATTCAAATGTACCACCTCCATTCCAAAATAATCATAGCTTTAGGATGTTCAAGAGTAAATATTTGTGAAGTTTGACAAATCCTGAATGTTCAATTCAAGAGAACCAAAAACGTTAATGCTTCTGCTCCCAAATATTGAACGAAGCGTCAAATAGGTGTCAGGTCACCCGAAACCGCGCGAGACTAATGTTTGGCGGTAGAAAATTACTGTCCTGACTCTGGCCCGTGTAGCCTATCGGCCCAATGTCCAGAGGTCTAAACCGGGGTACGTTTGTAATTTCACCAAGACGCCAGTCTCAACCGCCTCCGAGAAGCATTCATATGCCGTGGGTGCCTAAACACCCACTCGCTCGGCAGAAATCTATCCCGCCCACATTTGGGACACCTGAGATTACTGTCCTACCCCCAACCCGCAATATGTCTGAAATTTTAGATGGGGGGAAAATTTGTAACTTTCCACAAATTTCCAACAAGCGCGTCCCAAACCGAAACATTGCCCCCCTCAGTTCCCCGCCTCCCTTCGTTTCCCCATTCATACTCCGTGGGCGCCAAAACGCCCTCTCCACCAGCGGTGAAACCCCAGCCTCCTCCGTGCTCCACCCCATAGCGCCAAATGCACCGCCACCCAACTCCATCACGCCAGAGCCGGTACCCCGACGTCGTCGTCCAACGCAACCGCAACCGCAACGCCCTCAAGGACATAGCGGCTGAAGCCGAGGTAGAGCTGCCTCCACGACGCCGACGCCGACGTGTGCTAGGCCAGAACCACTCCGACCACGCCGTCCTGCGCCTCACTGCTGCTGCTCCACTGTCGCAACCGTCCACCGCACCGGAGTTGTTCCTGCTATGCCGTCGTTTGCCGCCTCGGATCTTGTCAGGGATATTACTACCAGGTATAAACCGGCCAGGAGGGTCCGGTTTACGTTATCAAGACTATATCATCAAAGGCCTAGCGAAGTATGAATTTGAAGGTTGTAGCCCAATAGGTTTAGAGCCCATGTGTTAGGGCCCATGATTTGTAAACCATCATACTATGTAACTTGGGATGTAAGATAGAAAGAACAGAGACCGGGGCGGACACGTTTATGAGCCGGCCTCGGGACTATGTAAACCGGACCGGGCGTCGCCTCTATATAAAGGGATGATCCGGCGACGGTTCAGGACAGACAACAATAGCTCGAGACACAGGCAAAGCGGATTCGCTCCCTGGTCATCGAAGCCCTAGCAATACCACACCAAACTAGACGTAGGCTTTTACCTTCATCGAAGGGGCCGAACTAGTATAAGATCTCTGTGTCCTTCGTCCGCTTTAACCCCTTTAAGCTAACCCATAGCGATGGCCTCACGACTAAGTCCTTTTGCTAGGACATCTGCCGTGCTAAATCCACGACAGTTTGCAACCCTACCAGTAATTTCTCTGTTCTGGATTATATCCCCGAATGGAGCTGAACTGACGACGGTGATTGGGTGGCCCTGAAAATAGTGCTTTAGCTTCTAGTTTGCAACCCTACCAGTAATTTCTCTTAAACCGTGCTAAAATGGTTAGTGACATTGATGATTTTGTTAAAGATTCCTATCATCTTAACAGATTATTTTCATGATAGAGGAGTTTCCTGATAATTTGGATCAGACGTTTTAAGAGGTTTACGAAAAAGACCCGCTTTGGGATGAAGAATAGTTGGAGTAAGTAGAACCTCTGAGCGGCGTCTTCGAGCCGGAGTGTGGGCTAATCCGGTCGACTCGACCACATGACCACCGTGGCGTGTGGTGCGGCGAGCCTCATGTTGCTGCTTCTTCAAAAGAAAATGGGGATCCAATTGAGCATAAGAATGAGAAAACGGATATTTCTGGGCTACCCGACGAACTTTGGGTGGCAATGGTTCTGAATCAGAGGAAAGAGAGATTACCTCAACTTCATCCGCTTTACTGCCTTCAGCCGGGTCCTGGGAAGAATCATTCTTAATAGAAATATAGACAAAGGAAAGATTAAAGTCATAAGAAACGAGCAGTACCTCAGAGGCCGGATCATCCTCTTTCGCGTTTGAACCGGAAGCAGCGGCAGGTTTCTTCTTATGTTTCTTTACAGCTAAGCTATTCTTGCAAGATGACTTCGCCGATTTATCCTGGGCCTTCTTCTTCCAGAAAGGGTCGTTAGCCTGTTTAAAAGAATAAAAACGTATTAGTGCCAAGCAATATGGACGGATTAAAACAAAGAGAGGAGACAGAAGGATCTTTTACCGATGGCGGTTTGTTGTTTACGTAGAAGGGTGCTAATCCGGTCCGACTGCACTCCTCCAGAGGTAAATTCAGCATCTTCTTGGCAGATTTGGTAACTTCATTGTCTGGAAGCACCATTTCCGTGTGACGTAGAGGGTCCTTGGGGTTGCCAGTATACTCGCACATTAAACCGGAGCGCCGGCTTAATGGGATAATGCTCCAAGAGAGCCAACAGCGGACAAAGTCGACTCCGGTTAACCCGTTGGCTACAAAGGCCCTGAGCTTGGAAAGTTGAGGGGCATATCGAGCCTAGTCTTGGGCACTCAAGCGCTATGGGAAAGGATGATCCGCTGTCAGACGGTAAGAGCGATAACCCGGCAGTGGATTCTCTCCTTCTGGTAAAGTGTCGATGCAGTAGAACCAAGTCTGATTCCACTCTTTGGGATGGCTATGAAGAGTGGCGTGAGGAAAGCTGACATCTTTTCTCTTCTGGATGCTCATTCCGCCAAGTTCAGTATTGGGCCCGTCATGAAATTCAGTCCGGCGATTCAGATGGAAGAAGTCCCGAAATAACTCCACAGATGGCTCCTCTTGCAGATAGGCTTCTGAGAAGACTTGGAAATTGCAGATGTTTGATATGGAGTTGGGACCTATGTCTTGGGGGTGGAGCTGAAAGTCTGCTCATACGTCGCGGAAGAACTTTGAACCTGAGGGTTAAAGCCCCGGGCCAGGTGATCAAAAAAGACTATAACTTCTCCTTCTCTAGGCTGGGGAGGACACTCTTTTCCAAGAGCCCTCCAGTGCAGAACCTCCTTGGGGCCTAATGCGCCAATTGAGGCCATGTTTTCTTAATCATGGTCGGTAATCCGGGATGGGATCCAGTTGCAGGCGACAAAGTGCTTAGCCACGGAAGTCATCTTTTTCCAAAGGGGGAATGCTGGAAAATACAATACAAGATCCGGTTTACGATCTACACATATTCAAACCGGCATATACTATAAAAATACTGATCTATCTGGCGGTTTAAGCAGAGGACTAATGGTATCTACCGATCCGGAATAACTATGAATATAACAGCTACCGGATCATGAAGTTTGAGAGGAACAGGTTAAACCGCCAAATACAGGCAGGAGAGGTGCAGATCTAAAACTAAACCGTCAATGCATGATTATGAAGCGTAGATCTAAAAGCTAAACCGTCAACACAGGCATGTGAGGTGCAGATTTAAAGTTGAACCATCGACATAAGTGAAGGAGATGCAGATCTAAAGTGTGGGAAACAACTTTAACACGAGTAGCAGTAAAATATGGATCTACAGCATATGAAAAATTCAAGATAATTCAAGGTATATTCAACAGAGACAGTGAAGATTTTCCAGATTCAGTCTAAACTGGTGTTGTTAGAGGAACTAAGATTATGAAGACGGAGCGGAGTCATGCGTACAAGAGTCGGCCTAAAAATTTAAACATCTACGGCTAGGAACTACCTATGGCGATGAACTACGAAGAACAGGGGTTCATATGCGAGCTCCCGTGAAACCCTAGAACTGAGATCTACGGGAAGAAATGAGTAGACGTACCTGAGGTAATGGAAGCAGAAGGACAACGGTTGATTTCTGGACGCGTTCAGGTTGATGCAGCGGCCAGGCTTGATGACGACAACGAGCACGGCGGACGGAGGCGGAGCTTGAGCGCTGGAGGTCAGAGGAAGAAGAAAGCGAAGGGGAAAAAGGAGATGGCCCTTGACCGTATTTATAAGCCGAAGTGATAAAACGGCTGGCACGGGAATCGAGGAGACCAAAAATAGGATATGGATGGTGCTGTCGCCTCGATCTTCGGAGTTTTAATAAGTAAAGGTAAAAAACAGGTACATGCATTAAATGCGCAGATGACGTCACGGCGGTTTAAAGCGGCCTGAGGAGATGACATCATGCCGGTTTACCAAGCATACTGAAGCTGCAGAAAGGAAAATATGTACAGGACTCTGAAGATTGACATGAACAGGTTCAAATCAATCTGGTGCCTAATGTCAGGAATATTACTACCAAGTATAAACCGGCCAAGAGGGTCCGGTTTACGTTATCAAGACTATATCATCAAAAGCCCAGCGGAGTATGAATTTGAAGGTTGTAGCCGAATAGGTTTAGAGCCCATGTGTTAGGGCCCATGATTTGTAAACCGTCATACTATGTAACTTGGGATGTAAGATAGAAAGAACAGAGATCGGGGCGGACATGTTTATGAGCCAGCCTCGGGACTCTGTAAACCGGACCGGGCGTCGCCTCTATATAAAGGGACGATCCGGCGACGGTTCAGGACAGACAACAACAGCTCGAGACACAGGCAAATCGGATTTGCTCCCCATCGAAGCCCTAGCAATACCACACCAAATTAGACGTAGGCTTTTACCTTCATCGAAGGGGCCGAACTAGTATAAAATCCCTGTGTCCTTCGTCCGCTTTAACCCCTTTAAGCTAACCTGTAGCGATGGCCTCATGACTAAGTCCTTTTGCTAGGACATCTGCCGTGCTAAATCCACGATAGTTGGCGCCCATCGTGGGGCTATCACACGATGGTTTCGAGTTCTTGAAGGGCAGCTTTGAACGACTCAAGGGCTAAGCAGTGGGCCGGATGACTAAGAGTCGTCACGGCCGGATCTACATCGACGATGCAGGCTGGGGCCCCGAGGCTGATTCAATCGAATACGGGTACCCGGTCCCCTTCGGCGGCATCCACGTCTTCATTGGACAGATCGGCGAACTGGGCCCTAAGACGGACATCTTCCCAAATATCGTCGAGTCGGCTGAGCGTGCGAGACCTGCCCAGATTCAGCCTGCCGTGAAGCACGTCTTTGTTGGAGCAGTGCATGGAGTACAAGCCAAGGACGGATCGGACTCTGGTGGTGAGACTGTTGTTTATTCCGGCGATGAATCTTCTTCCGGAGAGACCGAATCTTTGTATCTGCTGCAGGATGGCTGGTCTGAGGGTTGTTCTGATGGTGACAGTATTCCGGACCCCCTCGATCCGCCAAACAGCGTTGCTGTCTTCATGGCCGGATCACAACACGTGCAACAGTCCTCAACAACAGGGGCGTTGATATCAGAGGCAATGGGTGCTAGAGCTGGAGATCCACCCTCGTCGCCATCTGATACTTTATGTATCTTGGTCGATACTTTGACAGCGCTAGTAACAACAGAGGTAGCACAGGCCAACAAGGAGTAGCATGACGCGGAGGTCACTCAGGTGAAGAGTCGGATTGAACAAGCCAAGTTGGACCTAGCTGCTGAGAAAGCTAGGATGGCCACAAAGCAGGCGGAGCTAGATGCTCAAGCCTATTGACTCAGGCTAGATCAGACCGCTTCACAAGAGGTAATGATGAGAAGGCAACGATCTCGCCTGCCGCTGGTTTATGAGGAAATGAATATCTTTAGCATGCCAGGCGCAGGAACCAGTTACCAGCCAGAGGTAAACCGAGGAGGAGCACCGGGAACAGGCGCATCGGTTCAGCCACCGGCCGCAAAGCCAAATCGCCAAGTTGTGCCGACCCAACATGTGCCCACCCCTCCTGGTCATTATTCTAATCCGTTGGACAACATTGTTGCTGCCGCTTCATGACTGGCCGCCCTTCCCATTGAAGGAACGTCCCCCATAGCAGTGGAGGCACGACGGTCCAAGGAGTTGTTGGACACGGCGCTAATTCAACAACAAGCTTATTGCTATAGCCGGGAGAGGATTCATTTGACCCCCTATCTGAGCCGGAGTTATAAGAGGCGTCTGGATGAACCAGCCGTATCAAGCAGTGCACGGAGGCATCATCAGCACAGGCGGGATAATCCGGCAGGAGAAGAGGCACACGCTGAGGAGGTGGTGGATCAGGCCAGACAGCGCCGGGAGGCCGAGGTAACAGCGCAGTACGAAGCCCGTCAGGCGACGCCGGTTCGTCCCACCACCACAATTGAACCGGGGGCCATGTCCAGTTCCCTGGGAGTACCGTGTCTCATCCCCGCGTTACGGAACGTGAAATTACCCAAAGATTTTAAAGGTCCGCACAAGGTGCCCAACTACATGGCCGATCTTGCTCCAGAGTCATGGGTTGAGAGTTACGAGATGGCAATGGAGATGCTCGATGTGGATGAGGCAGCATGCGCCAAATATTTCACAATGATTCTCGAGGGCACGACCCGGACGTGGCTGAAGGTTTTACCTCCTAATTCCATCGGATCATGGGTTGAGCTGCGGAGCCGGTTTATCAAAAATTTGAAGGACACATGCAAGCAGCCAATGTCTATTGTTGACTTATTTGCCTGCGTTCAAGGAGAGCAGGAGTCAGCAAGCAGTTGGGTGTGCCGAGTGTCAGAAAACTTGCACTCCTCCAATAGCATCAACCCAAGTGCAGCAGTAGTAACCCTGTAAGGTAATTGCCGGTTTGAGCCTTTGAGGCAGAAGTTGGGACGGCTTAAGCGTGATTGTAATGACATGGGGACACTTATGGGCGCATTAGGGAAGTATGGAGACTCTGATAACACCAAACATCCAGACGCAGAGGGAGACAAGTCAGGGAAGGCTAGCAAGAACGGTACATGGCCACAGGCCAATCCGGCGAACCAAGGATACAATGGTAAGCGTAAAGCAGATGGCAGCTCAGATTTTGTGGCCAACACCAACGCTCAGGAGGATTGGCAACGCCGTAAGGGTAGACCGCCCCGACGTAATGGGAGGCCGCCTATTAATCTGGAGCGCCAGTTGAACGTACCTTGCCCAAAGCACGGTAGGCCAGAAAAACCAGCTACACATATCTGGAAGGATTGTTTCATCATGCAGGAGTTCATGAACCGGAATAGGTATGATCATGGGCCCTCCGGCGGATCAGGACCTAGCTTCCAAGGTCCGGGTTATCAAGGTGGTAGGTCTGGTTCAGGACATCAGGGCAATAACAATAACCACAATGGGCACAATCAGCATAACCAGCAGCACGGTCAGGGCGGATAAAATAACCAAGGAAATCAACAGCGTTAATAGCAGCAGCAATCCAGATACCAGAATAATCAGAAGGACTGAGCAGTGAGCAGTATCACGTCTTCACTAGAAGTTTATGCAAACGGGATCAGAAGGTTCTGAAGAGAGCGGTGCATTCTGTTGAACCGGCGATACCATGTTTTCTGCGTTGGTCTGAGCAACCCATTGTGTGGAGCGGAGAGGATCATCCACCCCGGGTTGATAATCCGGGTCAGTTGGCTCTAGTGGTGGCACCACAGGTGGGTGGTTACAAGTTCACCAAAGTGCTTATGGATGGAGGCAGCAGCATCAACATCCTGTACTATGAGACTTTTCGGCGTATGGGGCTGACAGTTAAGAAGCTTCGATAGTCCAACACAATGTTCCATGGGGTGGTACCCGGTAAATCAGCCTATCCAGTTGGCAAGATTGATTTGGAGGTCACCTTTGGTGATGAGCATGACTCCAGGTCAGAGACTGTGACCTTTGAGGTGGTAAAGATCAAAAGCCCGTACCACGCCTTGTTTGGGCGGCCGGTTTATGCCAAGTTCATGGCTAGGCCGTGTTATGTTTATATACAGCTCAAGATGCCAGGCTGCAAGGGAACTATTACGGTTCATGGGAGCCGCAAAATTGCATTGGAGTGCGAGGAAGGTGACACAGCTTATGCTGAGGCGGTTTGTGCAACTAAGGAGCTGAAGTTCTATAAGGACAATGTTGATCCGGCAGATATGTCTTTGCTGAAGAAACCAACGACAGAGCATGATCCGGCGCTGAAGTTCAAATCAGCTGAACAGACTAAGCAGGTGGACTTTGTTCCTGGCGATTCATCCAAGCAGTTCAGTATTAGCGCTAACCTAGATCCAAAATAGGAAAGCGCGCTCATCGAGTTCATCCGTGAGAACTGGGATATCTTTGCGTGGAAGCCTTCTGACATGCCAGGTATACGGAGAGAACTCGCTGAGCACAATCTTAATATTGATCCTAAGTTTAAACCGGTCAAGCAATATCTGTGCCGCTTCAATGAGGAGAGGCGCAAGGCTATTGGAGAAGAAGTGGCTAGGCTCTTGGGTGCAGGCTTTATAGTTGAAGTGTTTCATCCAGAATGGTTGGCTAATCCGGTGCTAGTACTTAAGAAAAATGGAACTTGGAGAATGTGTGTTGATTACACAGATCTGAACAAGGCTTGCCCAACTGATCCTTTTGCTCTCCCCCATATTGATCAAATTATTGATGCTACGGCAGGATTTGAGCAGCTAAGTTATTTGGATGCATATTTAGGTTATCATCAGATCAAGATGGCAGTTAAGGACCAGGAGAAGACATCCTTTATAACTCCCTTTGGAGCCTTCTGCTATGTATCTATGCCATTTGGGCTTAAGAGTGCCCAGGCGACATACCAGCGTTGTGTGCAGAACTGCCTTCAAGGGCAGATTGGGCGGAATGTTCATGCATATGTCGATGACATTGTGGTAAAATCCAGGAAGGAGGAAACACTGATAGATGATCTGAAGGCTACTTCGATAATCTCCGTGTCTATAAAATGATGCTTAATCCGGAGAAGGGCGTTTTTGGTGTTCCGGCAGGCAAGCTCCTGGGGTTCTTGGTGTCAAACAGAGGAATTGAAGCTAATCCGGAGAAGATCAAGGCAATAACATCCCTGGCTAGACCGGCGTGTATCAACGATGTCCAACGCGTGGCGAGCCGTATGGAAGCACTCAGCCGGTTTATCGGCCGTTTGGGGGAGAAGGCAATCCCGCTTTATCAGATGATGAAGAAGACAGACCGTTTCGTCTGGAGTGATGCTGTTGATGCTGCGTTTGAGGATTTAAAGAGGCAACTGGCAGAGCCGCCGGTCCTTGTTGCCCCAGTTGACAATGAGCCGCTGCTGTTATACGTGGCTGCCAATGCTCGTGCAGTAAGCGTTGCCATTGTGGTAGAGCGCAAGGAGGCAGGCAAAGAATATCCGATTCAGCGGCCGGTTTACTACATTAGTGAGGTGCTCATTAAGTCAAAACAGAGATATCCACATTGGCAGAAACTGGTGTATGGAGTGTTCATGGCAAACCGGAAGCTAAAGCACTATTTTCAAGGCCACCCAATCACCGTTGTCAGTTCAGCTCCATTAGGGGATATAATCCAGAACAGAGAAGCTACTGGTAGGGTTGCAAAGTGGGCCATTGAGCTTAGCCCGCACGGATTAAAGTATGTGCCCCGTACTGCTATAAAGTCCCAAGCACTGGTGGATTTCATCAATGATTGGACAGAGTTGCAAGCACCTGAGGAGAAGCCGGATCATACATACTGGACTATTCATTTTGATGGTTCAAGGCAATTGGAGGGCTTGGGGGCTGGAGTTGTGTTAACTTCCCCACGAGGTGATAAGTTCTGTTATGTCCTCCGTTTAATGTTCCCTTGTACTAATAATGCTGCTAAGTATGAAGCTCTCCTCCATGGTCTGCGGATGTCCAAGGAGATGAACTTGAGACGGGTCAAGTGTTTTGGCGATTCAGATCTGGTGGCACAACAAGTATCTGGCAAGTGGGACTCCAAGGATCCGGTCATGGCAGCATATCGACGAGAGGTAGACGCCGTCGCTGCATATTTCAAAGGATATCAGGTGGATCATATAGACCGGCGAAAAAATGAAGCAGTTGATGCGTTAAGCTGGCTGGGTTCCCAGCATAAACCGGTTCCACCTAATACCTTCTTGGATGAGTTGCATAACCCGTCGGTGCAGGTACCTTCAGAGGAGGACTTGGCTATTCCTGATCCGGAAGCACAATTGGTTGCAGCACTTCATGTCATTCTGGATTGGACACTTCCTTACCTGGCATACATGAACCGAGGTGAGTTACCAGAGGACGAAATCGAGGCTCGGCAGATAATCCGGCGGTCTAAATCTATGTCTATTGTCAATGGAGAACTTCATCATCGCAGCGTTTCTGGAGCTTTTCAGCGATGTGTATCACCAGAAGAAGGCTATGATATCCTTAGATATATTCATGAAGGGGATTGCGGTCATCACGCCGGTTCAAAATCTCTACTGGCTAAAGCTTTTCGTCATGGGTTCTACTGGCTGACGGCTCACGCCGACGCAGAGGACTTGGTCAGGAAATGTGATGCTTGCCAGAAATTCTCACGACGTGCTCATATACCGGCGCAGGAGCTGAGGATGATCCCAATTACTTGGCCGTTTGCGACTTGGGGGCTTGATATGGTTGGACCCTTCAAGGGATCCCAAGACAAGAAATCCACCTGTTGGTAGCAGTGGAGAAGTTTACGAAATGGATTGAAGCGGAGCCTGTCAGTAAGTGTGATGCAGCAACAGCAGTTCAGTTCATCAAAAAGGTGATTTTTGATTTGGTTTTCCACAGAGCATTATAACTGATAATGGCACCAATCTATCCAAGGGGGCTATGGAGGAGTTCTGTCAACGAGAGCATATTCGTCTTGATGTATCATTAGTAGCTCACCCTCAATCTAATGGCCAAGCTGAAAGAGCCAATCAAGAGATCTTGAGAGGCATCAAACCCCGGCTTATGGTTCCTTTGCAGAGAACACCGGGTTTTTGGGTGGAAGAGTTGCCTTCTGTACTATGGAGCATCAACACTACACCTAACAGATTCACAGGGTACACGCCTTTGTTCATGGTATATGGAGCTGAAGCGGTCCTCCCTAGTGATATCCGTCATGATTTGCCGCGGGTGGTGGCTTATGTTGAAGCCGATAATGAACAAGCAAGACAAGACGCCTTGGACCGGCTGGACGAGGAACGGGATACGGCAGCAGCTTAATCGGCGATTTACCAACAAGACATGCGCCGGTACTACATGCGCCGGGTTAAGACCAGGACGTTTCAAGAAGGGGATCTGGTGCTTCGGCTCATCCAAGATCAGACGGACATGCACAAGCTATCCCCACCTTTGGAAGGACCCTTTGTGGTCAGCAAGAACCTGCACAACGGATCATACTACCTCGTCGACATTCGAGAACATAAGGACTCACGCACGGTGGAGGAGGAGACCAAGCGGTCGTGGAACATCGCTCTTCTTCGACCTTACTGTACTTGAGCCATAGGCTCCGCTTTATGTACAATGTATATATTATGATTAATATAATAAACCGGCACCCCTGGTAAACCGGGGTATCAGCCATCTTTTTTCATCAGAGTATCACATGGGGGCTTCCGCGGGCAAGTAAGTTTTCTATGGCCTCTTAAACCGGCGCCCTTGATAAATCAAGGTATCAGCCATCTTTTCTGTATAAAAGAGAATCACATGGGGGCTTCCGCGGGCAAGGAAGTTTCCTATGGCCTCTTAAACTGGCAGCCATATCAAGACCATCATAAGAGCACAGCTCTGGTTGCTTCGGCAATTTCCACATGATGATGAGGGGCGATCAATGCTCAAACGCTACCTCGGGGCTCCTGATGCAAGTTCATCAGCGAGTTGAAGACTCTTGTAGTGAACACGGCTTGGAAGCTTGGTGTATACCCCTAAAACCCCGGATTAACCTGCCTGCATCAAGTAAATCGCGCCGTCCAGGTAAACCTGGTATGACCCGTCGAACGTGCACACAAGTCAATCCTTCGGGACCCTGAACTTGGTAACGTTAAATTGGCGATCATCAAGTGATTACTCAAGTCAAATCTCTATAAGATTTTGAACATTGGTAGCATTTGACATTGATGATTTGGTTAAAGATTGCGGATCATCTTAACAGGCTTTGCTAAAATGGTTAATGACAGTAGCCTGGCAGCTCATAAAAAGCCTCGAATTTGGAGCCTGGCAACTCGTAAAAACCCTCGACTACATGGTCTTATTTGCCCAAAAAATTTATTTTTCATTTTTATGTTTTATAAAATCTTTATCTTCAAGGTCATTGGGTTTTAACCAAGTCCATTGATTCAAGACTGGAAAACTACAAAGTTGTCACTACATCTGTATTTACAGAGTTATAGTCTGGGTTATATACACCAGCACTAGTTTGTAGTTAAACCAGCGTTCATCGTAACCCGGATCATCCTTCATGATGAGCCGACAAAGAGCCAAGGGAGTCATCAACACTTACACCTTGGGTTGTTCCTACCGGGTTAAGGTTTACAGAAACACTTAATCACATGTATGATACATGTTTATATTTTATACACAGTTCAAGTTATTAACTTAGATCATGTGTTTGGCCAATATGATCCGTCCGGCGATAAACCGCCAGGGCACTTTGAGCATTGTTTCTGCAGACACATGTAATATAAACCGTCGAAGCATTGCAAGCAGGAGATAATTTGGAAATTGCCAAACAAAGTAATGCCATACAAGATAATGTGGGACAAAGACAGAATCTCAACTATTCTATTACAAGGCACTAGCAGGCCCAAAAGAATATCAGTTTTTCTCACAAAGTGTTCAACGCATAAAGATAAACCGGAGCCGGTTTAGGATTCTGCTTCAGCTTGTTGTGAAGACAGAGGGTCAGCTTGTTCCGGGTCTTCGACGACTTCTGGCAGCTGCTGGAAATCAGGGGTGCTCCAGTCAATCTTGGCAAGGGCACGGAAATATACTTCATCATTTATAAGTTCTGACGGTTCAATGTCAGGGGCGAAGGTATGCTTACGAACGGGTGGAATAAGGTTTTCAATGTCATAAGACGGCCGCTCCACCTGCACATTTTCCAGATCATAACCCGGGTGATACCTTGATAAATCTGCTTCATCCGCAAGCTTACTAGCAAGAGGTCGCATATCTTTTGTTAAGGCGCGAAAATCCTCAGCGGAGAAAGCTGATCCATCCTCTTTCATACATGGATTACCATTAATGGCCTCCGCCGGATCAAAGTCAGGAACCCATGCCTTGGCCCAGGTTAAAGCCATTAGAGAGCCAGCTCTTGCGGAGGATTTCTTCACTTCGACAATTCGGGCAGGCTAAATGGATAGTTTTTCCAGAGTACCTTGGATGGTGGTTGGCGCCGGTTTATTATGTGAAATAGCACTGATGGCCCTCTGAGCGCCGGCATAGAGTTGTTCCACCAAGGTATAGGCAGCCTTCAGTTTTTCCGTACATCATCCCCAAGATGAGTCACGTGCCTCCCTGTGTACAAGAGATGGATTAAACCGGTGCAGTGCAAGATAGCAAGGATAAGCTTATGTCAACGAATACTTACCAAAGATAGCAGATGTCATATCATTTATATGCCGCCTTAACCCGTATAGATCCTCCGTTACCGGGTTAAGAGCTGCTTCAGCATCTCTGGCTCTTTTTTCCAAAGCAACCTTTTCCACCTGCCAAGTGGACTGCTCCGCTTCAAAATCTTTCTGGAGCTTCTCCATACTAGCTAAAGCAAGGGTAAGTTCCTCCTTGGCATTAGTCGAAGCAGTCTCTTGGAAGGATAGGCTATTCCGGAGCTCAGTGATTTAAGAGGTTCTTCGGTTCAAGTCAGTCTGCCAAGGATAAAATATATCAGATATCTACAGCAATCTTTTCAGACAAGTCCCAAGCACATAACAAGTTATGCACTTGACACTTGGGGGCTAATGTACTTTTGCAGTAATAAGCAGGCAAGTCCCAAACATATAACAAGTTATATACTTGGCACTTGGGGGCTAATGCGACATCATTCTAAAGTCTAAGGAAAGTCCCGGTCCACCCGCAATGGAGTAAACCGACCCTTGGGGGCTACACGTGCAAGTCACAATATTCTCGTTGATCTATCAATGTCCCGTTTCACCCTAAAGGCTAAAATGACACTTGGGGGCTACAATGGACTAAAGGTACAGCTACAAGACACAAGCAGAGATGAAAAGCAAAGGAAAAGAAGTTACCTCATATCTTTCTTTCATTAAATTCACCAAACCGGCCTCATGGTCACGGCTGGTGAAGAGATGGTTCAGGTACACAGAATGAAGTTCTTGGGCACTAAGTTGGGCGTAACTAGATAGGTCGGTGCTCCACTTGCCTTTGTCCTTATGGAGAATTTCTTCTTTGGCCGTATGTTTGGCCAAGATAACAGGTTCTGCTGGGGTGGTAAAACCGGTCCCAGTGATCACAACATCGTCCGTTGAAGAAGCAGTGGGATTGGCGCGTACCGGACTAGCAGGGGCCGGACTAGCTCGGGCAGGGCTAACCCGGGCAGGGCTGACCGGTTCAGCAGTGTGCTCTATAGGGTTATCTTCCGGAGCGGCAAGATCTTCTCGATCCATAGGAGAAGAATCATCGTGTGGGACTTCAAAATTCTCTTCCAAGGAGTTGGCTGTTTCAGGGTCTTCAGCCGGTTCAGAAGCTGTGTTTTCGAACGCCGGTTTGTTCAGCTTTGCCTTTTTGCTAGGCTTGGGCATACTGAAAAGATTAGAGGAACAATGAAAATCAGAAGTCAAAATGGAAAGATAAACCGGATATACTGAAAGACTACTTACCCATGAACAGTCATGAGCACCGGGACTTGGGTGGCGGTTGACTCGCCAGAGGATGATAGAGGAGTTTCCTGATAATTTGGACCAGACGGTTTAAGAGGTTTACGAAAAAGACCCGATTTGGGATGAAGAATAGTTGGAGTAAGTACAACCTCTGATCGGCGTCTTCGAGTCGGAGTGTGGGTTAATCCGGTCGACTCGACCACATGACCACTGTGGCGTGTGGTGCGGCGAGCCTCATGTTGCTGCTTCTTCAAAAGAAAATGGGGATCTAGTTGAGCATAAGGATGAGAGAACGGATATTTCCGGGCTACCCTACGAACTTTGGGTCGGAATGGTTCTGAATAAGAGGAAAGAGAGATTACCTCAACTTCATCCGCTTTACTGCCTTCAGCCGGGTCTTGGGAAGAATCATTGCTGATAGAAATACAGACAAAGGAAAGATTAAAGTCATAAGAAATGAGCAGTACCTCAGAGGCCGGATCATCCTCTTCCGCGTTTGAACCGGAAGCAGCGGCAGGTTTCTTCTTATGTTTCTTTACAGCTAAGCTATTCCTGCAAGATGACTTCGCCGATTTATCCTGGGCCTTCTTCTTCCAGAAAGGGTCGTTAGCCTGTTTAAAAAAATAAAAGCGTATTAGTGCCAAGCAATATGGACGGATTAAAACAAAGAGAGGAGACAGAAGGATCTTTTACCGATGGCGGTTTGTTGTTTACGCAGAAGGGTGCTAAACCGGTCCGACTGCACTCCTCCAGAGGTATATTCAGCATCTTCTTGGCAGATTCGGTAACTTCATTGTCTGGAAGCACCATTTCCGTGTGACGCAGAATGTCCTTGGGGTTGCCAGTATACTCGCACATTAAACCAGAGCGCCGGCTTAATGGGAGAATGCTCCAAGAGAGCCAGCAGCGGACAATGTCAACTCCGGTTAACCCGTTGGCTACAAAGGCCCTGAGCTTGGAAAGCTGAGAGCATATCGAGCTCGGTCTTGGGCACTCAAGCACTGCGGGAAAGGATGATCCCGGTAAGAGCGATAACCCGGTAGTGGATTCTCTCCTTCTGGTGAAGTGTCGATGTAGTAGAACCAAGTCTGATTCCACTCTTTCGGATGGCTATGAAGAGTGGCGTGAGGAAAGATGACATCTTTTCTCTTCTGGATGCTCATTCCGCCAAGTTTAGTATTGGGCCCGTCATGAAATTCAGTCCAGCGATTCAGATGGAAGAAGTCCCGAAATAACTCCACAGATGGCTCCTCTTGCAGATAGGCTTCTGAGAAGATTTGGAAATTGCAGATGTTTGATATGGAGTTGGGACCTATGTCTTGGGGGTGGAGCTGAAAGTCTGCTAATACGTCACGGAAGAACTTTGACCCTGGAGGGTTAAAGCCCCGGACCAGGTGATCAAAAAAGACTATAACTTCTCCTTCTCTAGGCTGGGGAGGACACTCTTTTCTAGGAGCCCTCTAGTGCAGAACCTCCTTGGGGCCTAAAGTGCCAATTGAGGCCATCTTTTCTAAATCATCCTCAGTAATCCGGGATGGGACCCAGTTGCAGGCTGTTGGGGAACGTTGCATGGGAAACAAAAAATTTTCCTACGTTCACCAAGATCAATCTAGGAGATGCTACTACGAGAGGAGAGTTGGATCCACGTACCCTTGTAGATCGCTAAGCGGAAGCGTTAAGAACGCGGTTGATGGAGTCGTACTCGCCGCGATTCAGATCGCCGAAGATCCTAGCACCGAAGCAACGGTGCCTCCGCGTTCTTCACACGTACGGCTCGGGGACGTCTCCTCCTTCTTGATCCAGCAAGGGGTGGAGGAGAGGTTGATGGAGAAACCGGCAGCACGACGGCGTGGTGGTGATGGTGGAGGAGGATTCCAGCAGGGCTTCGCCTAAGCACCGCGGGAAGACGAATATGTTGTGGGAGAGGGAGGGCAGCACCGAGGCACAAACGTGTGTTGGCTGCCCTCCCTCTACCTCTCTATATATAGGGGGAAGGAGGAGAGGGGGGCGCCCTAGGGTTTCCCCTAGGGGGGCCGGCGGCCAGGGCAGAGGGGGGG
>LR738715.1:390083318-390113866 GCA_902687465.1 Secale cereale | reverse complement strand
GGGGGGGCGCACAGCCCTATGAGGGCTGTGGTGTCCCCCCTTTGTGGCCCATTAGGCCTAGAACCACTTCCGGGACCCCCGAAACCCTTTTCGGTAATCCGCCGATTTCCCGATGCTCCCCGGAACACTTCCGGACTCCGAAACCTTTCATCCTATATATCAATCTTCGTCCCCGGACCATTCCGGAGACCCTCGTCACGTCCGGGATCTCATCCGGGACTCCGAACAACCTTCGGTAACCATGCACTGTTCTCACTAACAACCCTAGCGTCACCGAACCTTAAGTGTGTAGACCCTGCGGGTTCGGAAACCATGTGGACATGACCGAGACACTCACAGGTCAATAACCAATAGCGGGATCTGGATACCCATATTGGTTCCCACACATTTCTCGATGATCTCATCGGATGAACCACGATGTCAAGGATTCAGGCAATCCCGTATACAGTTCCCTTTGTCTCGTCGGTATGTTACTTGCCCGAGATTCGATCGTCGGTATCTCTATACCTAGTTCAATCTCGTTACCGGCAAGTCTCTTTACTCGTTACCGTAATACATAATCCCGTGACCAACTACTTAGTCACTTTGAGCTCATTGAGATGATGTATTACCGAGTGGGCCCGGAGATACCTCTCCGTCACACGGAGTGACAAATCCCAGTCTCGATCCATGTCAACTCAACAGACACCCTCGGAGATACCTGTAGAGTACCTTTATAGTCACCCAGTTACGTTGTGACGTTTGGCACACACAAAGCACTCCTACGGTGTCAGTGAGTTACATGATCTCATGGTCATAGGAACTTATACTTGACATGCAGAAAACTATAGCGATAACTGACATGATCAAAAGCTATGTTTAACGTTTGGGTCTCGTCCATCACATCATTCTCCTAATGATGTGATCCCGTTATCAAATGACAACTCATGTCTATGACCTGGAAACCGCGGTCATCTTTGATCAACGAGCTAGTCCTGTAGAGGCTCTCTAGGGACACAAAGTCTGTCTATTCATCCACACATGTATTTGAGTTTCCAATCAATACAGTTATAGCATGGATAATAAACGATTATCATGAACAAGGAAATATAATAATAACTCTTTTATTATTGCCTCTAGGGCATATTTCCAACAGTCTCCCACTTGCACTAGAGTCAATAATCTAGCATTACAAGGTAATGAATCTAACACCCATAGAGTCTTGGTGTTGATCGTGCTTAGCCCGTGGAAAAGGCTTAGTCAACGGATCTGCAACATTCAAATCCGTGTGTACTTTGCAAATGTTTATGTCCTCCTCCTTGACTGAATCGCGGATGGAATTGAAGCGTCGCTTTATGTGTCTGGTCCTCTTGTGAAACCTTGGTTCCTTGGCTAGAGCAATGGCACCAGTGTTGTCACAGAACAGAGTCATTGGGTTCAGTGCACTAGGCACAACTCCAAGATCTGTCATGAACTCCTTCATCCAGACACCTTCCTTTGCCGCCTCCGAGGCAGCTATATACTCCGCTTCACATGTAGAATCAGCTACCACGCTCTGCTTGGAACTGCACCAGCTTACCGCTCCCCCGTTGAGAATATATACGTATCCGGTTTGAGACTTAGAGTCATCCGGATCAGTGTCAAAGCTTGCATCGACGTAACCCTTTACGACGAGCTCTTGATCACCTCCATAAACGAGAAACATCTCCTTAGTCCTTTTCAGGTACTTTAGGATATTCTTGACCGCTGTCCAGTGATCCATACCAGGATTACTTTGAAACCTTCCGGCCATACTTATGGCAAGGCTGACATCTGGTCTTGTTCACAGCATTGCATACATGATAGAGCCTATGGCTGAAGCATAGGGGACGACACTCATCTTTTCTCTATCTTCCGCAGTCACTGGGCATTGAGTCTTACTCAACTTTGTACCTTGCAATACCGGCAAGAACCCCTTCTTGGATTGATCCATTTTGAACTTCTTCAAAACTTTATCAAGGTATGTACTTTGTGAAAGTCCTATCAAGCGTCTTGATCTATCTCTATAGATCTTGATGCCCAATATGAAAGCAGCTTCACCGAGATCCTTCATCGAAAAACTCTTGTTCAAATACCCCTTCACGCTATCCAAAAGTTCTATATTGTTTCCAATCAGCAATATGTCATCCACATATAATATTAGAAACGCTATAGAGCTCCCACTCACTTTCTTGTAAATACAAGCTTCATTGTAAACTTGTATAAACCCAAACGCTTTGATCACCTCATCAAAGCGAAGATTCCAACTCCGAGATGCTTGCACTAGCCCATAAATGGAACGCTGGAGCCTGCATACTTTGTAAGCATTCTCTGGATCGACAAAACCTTCCGGTTGCATCATATACAACTCTTCCTTAAGAAAACCGTTAAGGAACGCTGTTTTGACATCCATCTGCCAAATTTCATAATCGAAATATGCAGCTATTGCTAACATGATTCGGACGGATTTAAGCATCGCTACGGGTGAGAAAGTCTCATCGTAGTCAATCCCTTGAACTTGTGAAAAACCCTTTGCCACAAGTCGAGCTTTATACACGGTGACATTACCGTCAGCGTCCGTCTTCCTCTTAAAAATCCATTTATTCTGAATGGCCTTCCGCCCTTCAGGTAATACTTCCAAAGTCCATACTTTGTTTTCATACATGGATCCCATCTCGGATTTCATGGCCTCTAACCATTTGTCGTAATCCGGGCCCACCATCGCTTCTCCATAGCTCGTAGGTTCACCGTTGTCTAACAACATGACCTCCAGGACAGGGTTACCATACCACTCAGGTGCAGCGCGTACCCTTGTCGACCTACGAGGTTCGGTAGTAACTTGATCAGAAGCTCCTTGATCATCATCATTTGCTTCCTCTTCAACCTCTGCAGGCTCCACAAAAACATCTTTCTGCGCTGCGCTACTCTCTGGTTGAAGCAGAGGTTCAATAACCTCATCAAGTTCTACCTTCCTCCCACTCAATTCTTTCGAGAGAAACTCTTTCTCGAGAAAGGACCCGTTCTTAGCGACAAACACTTTGCCCTCGGATCTGAGATAGAAGGTGTACCCAACTGTTTCTTTTGGGTATCCTATGAAGACACATTTGTCCGCTTTGGGTTCGAGCTTTTCTGGCTGAAGCCTTTTGACATAAGCATCGCAACCCCAAACCTTGAGAAAAGACAACTTAGGTTTCTTACCAAACCACAGTTCATACGGTGTTGTCTCAACGGACTTAGATGGAGCCCTATTTAAAGTGAATGCAGCTGTCTCTAACGCATATCCCCAAAACGATAGTGGCAAATCGGCAAGAGACATCATAGAACGTACCATATATAATAGGGTTCGATTACGACGTTCGGACACACCATTACGCTGTGGTGTTCCAGGTGGCGTCAACTGTGAAACAATTCCACATTTTCTTAAGTGATCACCAAACTCATAACTCAGATATTCTCCCCCTCGATCAGATCGTAGGAACTTGATCTTCTTGTTACGATGATTTTCAACTTCACTCTGAAATTGCTTGAACTTTTCAAAAGTTTCAGACTTATGCTTCATCAAGTAAATATACCCATATCTACTTAAGTCGTCAGTGAAGGTGAGAAAATAACGATATCCACCGCGCGCCGTTACACTCATCGGACCGCACACATCAGTATGTATGATTTCCAATAAGTCACTTGCCCGTTCCATTGTCCCTGAAAACGGAGTCCTTGTCATCTTGCCCATGAGGCACGGCTCGCACGTGTCAAGTGATTCAAAATCAAGAGACTCCAAAAGTCCATCAGCATGGAGCTTCCTCATGCGTTTCACGCCGATATGACCCAGACGGCAGTGCCACAAGAAAGTGGTATTATCATTATCAACTCTACATCTTTTGGCATCAATGTTATGAACATGTGTATCACCACTATCGAGATTCAATAAGAATAAACCCCTAACTTCGGGTGCATGACCATAAAAGATATTACTCATATAAATAGAACAACCATTATTCTCTGATTTAAATGAGTAACCGTCTCGCAATAAACAAGATCCAGATATAATGTTCATGCTTAACGCAGGCACTAAATAACAATTATTCAGGTTCATAACTAATCCCGATGGTAATCGAAGAGCGAGCGTGCCGACGGCGATCACATCAACCTTGGAACCATTTCCCACGTGCATCGTCACTTCGTCCTTCGCCAGCCTCCGTTTATTCCGCAGTTCCTGTTTAGAGTTGCAAATGTGAGCAACCGAACCGGTATCAAATACCCAGGCACTACAACGAGAGTTGGTAAGGTACACATCAATAACATGTATATCACATATACCTTTGTTGTTGTTGGCCCCCTTCTTGTCCGCCAGATACTTGGGGCAGTTCCGCTTCCAGTGGCCGCTCCCCTTGCAATAGAAACACTCAGTCTCTGGCTTGGGTCCAGCCTTGGGTTTCTTCACTGGATTAGCAACTGCTTTGCCACCCTTCTTAGAGTTACCCTTCTTGCCCTTGCCATTCTTCTTGAAACTGGTGGTCTTATTGACCATCAACACTTGATACTCCTTCTGGATGTCTGCCTCAGCGACTTTCAGCATTGAAAACAGCTCGGCGATGGTCTTGTTCATCCCTTGCATGTTATACTGCTGCACGAAGCTCTTGTAGCTTGGAGGGAGTGACTGGAGAATTCTGTCAATGATAGCCTCATCCGGGAACACAAGTCCCAGATCAGCTATGCGGGTATAGTACCCAGACATCTTCAGCAAGTGCTCACTGACAGACGAATTCTCCTCCATCTTGCAAGCAAAGAATTTATCGGTGGTCTCATACCTCTCGATCTTAGCATTCTTCTCAAAGATGAACTTCAACTCCTGGTACATCTCATATGCACCATGACGTTCAAAACGCCTTTGAAGTCCTCCTTCCAAGCCGTACAACATGGCACACTGCACTATCGAATAGTCATCCGAACGTGTCTGCCAGACGTTCAAAACGTCTGCAGGGGCTGTAGGAGCGGGGGGGGTCACCTAGCGGTGCATTTAGGACATAAACCTTTTGGGCAGCTGTGAGGATGATCCTCAGATTGCGGAGCCAGTCCACAAAGTTGCTCCCGTCATCTTTCAGTTTAGCTTTCTCTAGGAACGCATTAAAATTCAGGGGAGCTACTGCGCGAGCCATCTACAACAAAAGATTTGCAAAGACATTTTAGACTATTGTTCATGATAAGTGAGTTACTACCTAATCAAATTACTCAAATTGACATCCCTCTGGTCATTCGAGCGTGACATGATCCAAATTCACCAACCCAAGTCCGATCATCACGTGAGATGAGGTGGTGTCAATGGTGAACATCAACATGTTGATCATATCTACTATATGACTCATGCTCGACCTTTCGGTCCTCCGTGTTCCGAGGCCATGTCTGTACATGCTAGGCTCGTCAAGTCTAACCCGAGTGTTCTGCATGTGCAAAACTGGCTTGCACCCGTTGTATGCGAACGTAGAGTCTATCACACCCGATCATCACGTGGTGCTTCGAAACGACGAACCTTCGCAACGGCGCACACTCGGGGGGAACACAATTTTATCTTGAAATTTTAGTGAAGGATCATCTTATAATGCTACCGTCGTCCTAAGCAAAATAAGATGCATAAAAGGATTAACATCACATGCAAATCATAAGTGACATGATATGGCCATCAACTCGTGCTTTTGATCTCCATCTCCAAAGCACCGGCATGATCTCCATCGTCACCGGCGCCACACCATGATCCCCATCATCATGATCCCCATCATCATGATCTCCATCATCGTGTCGCCATTGGGGTTGTCGGCGCCCACCATGCTCTTACTACTATTGCTACCGTTTAGCGATAAAGTAAAGCATTACAAAGCGCTTAATGATTGACACGCAGGTCATACAAAAATTAAAGACAACCCTATGGCTCCTGCCGGTTGCCGTATGCATCGACATGCAAGTCGATATTAACTATTACAACATGATCATCTCATACATCAAATATATCTCATCATGTCATTGGCCATATCATATCACATACATACCCTGCAAAAACAAGTTAGACGTCCTCTAATTTGTTGTTGCATGTTTTACGTGGCTGCTATGGGTATCTAGCAAGAACGCTTCTTACCTACGCAAAGCCACAACGGTGATATTCAAGTTGCTATTTAACCTTCTACAAGGACCGCCTTGTTCTATTCCGATTCAACTAAGATAGGAGAGACAGACACCCGCCAGCCATCTTATGCAACAAAAGTCACATGTCTGTCGATGGAACCGGTCTCATGTACGTGGACATGTAAAGTTGGTCCGGGCCGCTTCATCCCATAATACCGCTGAATCAAGAAAGACTAAGGAGGGCAGCAATTTAAACATCAACGCCCACAAACCCTTTTGTGTTCTACTCGAGAAAGCATCTACGCAAGATCCTAGCTCATGATGCCATTGTTGGGGAACGTTGCATGGGAAACAAAAAATTTTCCTACGTTCACCAAGATCAATCTAGGAGATGCTACTACGAGAGGAGAGTTGGATCCACGTACCCTTGTAGATCGCTAAGCGGAAGCGTTAAGAACGCGGTTGATGGAGTCGTACTCGCCGCGATTCAGATCGCCGAAGATCCTAGCACCGAAGCAACGGTGCCTCCGTGTTCTTCACACGTACGGCTCGGGGACGTCTCCTCCTTCTTGATCCAGCAAGGGGTGGAGGAGAGGTTGATGGAGAAACCGGCAGCACGACGGCGTGGTGGTGATGGTGGAGGAGGATTCCAGCAGGGCTTCGCCTAAGCACCGCGGGAAGACGAATATGTTGTGGGAGAGGGAGGGCAGCACCGAGGCACAAACGTGTGTTGGCTGCCCTCCCTCTACCTCTCTATATATAGGGGGAAGGAGGAGAGGGGAGCGCCCTAGGGTTTCCCCTAGGGGGGCCGGCGGCCAGGGCAGAGGGGGGGGCGGCGGCCAAGGGCTGCGCCAGGCCCTAGGGTTTCCCCCCCCTAGGTGCCTTGCCCCCCAAGCCAGGGGGTGCGGCTGCCCTAGGAGGGGCCAGCCCCCCATGCGCCATAGGAGAGGGCCCAGGGGGGGCGCACAGCCCTATGAGGGCTGTGGTGTCCCCCCTTTGTGGCCCATTAGGCCCAGAACCACTTCCGGGACCCCCGAAACCCTTTTCGGTAATCCGCCGATTTCCCGATGCTCCCCGGAACACTTCCGGACTCCGAAACCTTTCATCCTATATATCAATCTTCGTCCCCGGACCATTCCGGAGACCCTCGTCACGTCCGGGATCTCATCCGGGACTCCGAACAACCTTCGGTAACCATGCACTGTTCTCACTAACAACCCTAGCGTCACCGAACCTTAAGTGTGTAGACCCTGCGGGTTCGGAAACCATGTGGACATGACCGAGACACTCCCAGGTCAATAACCAATAGCGGGATCTGGATACCCATATTGGTTCCCACACATTTCTCGATGATCTCATCGGATGAACCACGATGTCAAGGATTCAGGCAATCCCGTATACAGTTCCCTTTGTCTCGTCGGTATGTTACTTGCCCGAGATTCGATCGTCGGTATCTCTATACCTAGTTCAATCTCGTTACCGGCAAGTCTCTTTACTCGTTACCGTAATACATAATCCCGTGACCAACTACTTAGTCACTTTGAGCTCATTGAGATGACGTATTACCGAGTGGGCCCGGAGATACCTCTCCGTCATACGGAGTGACAAATCCCAGTCTCGATCCATGTCAACTCAACAAATACCCTCGGAGATACCTGTAGAGTACCTTTATAGTCACCCAGTTACGTTGCGACGTTTGGCACACACAAAGCACTCCTACGGTGTCAGTGAGTTACATGATCTCATGGTCATAGGAACTTATACTTGACATGCAGAAAACTATAGCGATAACTGACACGATCAAAAGCTATGTTAACGTTTGGGTCTCGTCCATCACATCATTCTCCTAATGATGTGATCCCGTTATCAAATGACAACTCATGCCTTATGACCTGGAAACCGCGGTCATCTTTGATCAACGAGCTAGTCCTGTAGAGGCACACTAGGGACACAAAGTCTGTCTATTCATCCACACGTGTATCTGAGTTTCCAATCAATACAGTTATAGCATGGATAATAAACGATTATCATGAACAAGGAAATATAATAATAACTCTTTTATTATTGCCTCTAGGGCATATTTCCAACAGCTGTTGGGGAACGTTGCATGGGAAACAAAAATTTTTCCTACCGTTCACCAAGATCAATCTAGTAGATGCAACTACGAGGAAGGAGTGTGATCTACGTACCCTTGTAGATCGCTAAGCGGAAGCGTTATGAACGCGGATGATGGAGTCGTACTCGTCGCGATTCAGATCGCCGAAGACCTAGCACCGAAGCAACGGTGCCTCCGCGTTCTTCACACGTACGGCTCGGGGACGTCTCCTCCTTCTTGATCCAGCAAGGGGTGGAGGAGAGGTTGATGGAGAACCGGCAGCACGACGGCGTGGTGGTGATGGTGGAGAAGAACTCCAGCAGGGCTTCGCCTAAGCACCGCGGGAGAAGAAGATATGACGGGAGAGGGAGGGCAGCACCGAGGCACGAACTGTGTTGGCTGCCCTCCCTTTGCCCCACTATATATAGGGGGGGTGGAGAGGTTAGGGCGCCCTAGGGTTTCCCCCTAGGGGCCGGCGGCCAGGGCAAGGGGAGGCGCCCAGGCCCTAGGGTTTCCCCCCTAGGTGCCTTGCCCCCCAAGTCCCAAGGGGTGCGGCCAGCCCTAGGGGGTCCCACCCCCTTAGCCGCATGGGGAGAGGGCCCAGGGGGGGCGCACAGCCCCCTGAGGGCTGTGGTGTCCCCCCTTGTGGCCCAATAGGCCCAGAACACCTTCCGGACCCCCCGAAAACCTTCCCGGTACTCCGCCGATTTCCCGATGCTCCCCGGAACACTTCCGGTACTCCGAAACCTTTCATCCTATATATCAATCTTCGTCTCCGGACCATTCCGGAGACCCTCGTCATGTCCGGGATCTCATCCGGGACTCCGAACAACCTTCGGTAACCATGCACTCTTCTCACTAACAACCCTAGCGTCACCGAACGTTAAGTGTGTAGACCCTGCGGGTTCGGAAACCATGTAGACATGACCGAGACACTCCCAGGTCAATAACCAATAGCAGGATCTGGATACCCATATTGGCTCCTACATGTTTCTCGATGATCTCATCGGATGAACCACGATGTCAAGGATTCAGGCAATCCCGTATACAGTTCCCTTTGTCTCGTCGGTATGTTACTTGCCCGAGATTCGATCGTCGGTATCTCTATACCTAGTTCAATCTCGTTACCGGCAAGTCTCTTTACTCGTTACCGTAATACATAATCCCGTGACCAACTACTTAGTCACTTTGAGCTCATTGAGATGACGTATTACCGAGTGGGCCCGGAGATACCTCTCCGTCACACGGAGTGACAAATCCCAGTCTCGATCCATGTCAACTCAACAGACACCCTCGGAGATACCTGTAGAGTACCTTTATAGTCACCCAGTTACGTTGTGACGTTTGGCACACACAAAGCACTCCTACGGTGTCAGTGAGTTACATGATCTCATGGTCATAGGAACTTATACTTGACATGCAGAAAACTATAGCGATAACTGACACGATCAAAAGCTATGTTTAACGTTTGGGTCTCGTCCATCACATCATTCTCCTAATGATGTGATCCCGTTATCAAATGATAACTCATGTCTATGACCTGGAAACCGCGGTCATCTTTGATCTACGAGCTAGTCCTGTAGAGGCTCTCTAGGGACACAAAGTCTGTCTATTCATCCACACATGTATTTGAGTTTCCAATCAATACAGTTATAGCATGGATAATAAACGATTATCATGAACAAGGAAATATAATAATAACTCTTTTATTATTGCCTCTAGGGCATATTTCCAACACAGGCGACAAACTGCTTAGCCACGGAAGTCATCTTTTTCCAAAGGGGGAATGCTAGAAAATACAATACAAGATCCGGTTTACGATCTACACAGATTCAAACCAGCATATACTATGAAAATACTGATCTATCTGGCGGTTTAAGCAGGGGACTAATGGAATCTACCGATCCAGAATAACTATGAATATAACAGCTACCAGATTATGAAGTTTGAGAGGAACAGGTTAAACCGCCAAACACATGCAGGAGAGGTGCAGATCTAAAACTAAACCGTCAATGCAGGATTATGAAGCGCAGATCTAAAAGCTAAACCGTCGACACAGGCATGTGAGGTGCAGATTTAAAGTTGAACCATCGACATAAGTGAAGGAGATGTAGATCTAAAGTGTGGGAAACAACTTTAACACGAGCAACAGTAAAATATGGATCTACAACATATAAAAAATTCAAGATAATTCAAGGTATATTCAACAGAGACAGTGAAGATTTTCCAGAGTCAGTCTAAACTGGTGTTGTTAGAGGAACTAAGATTATGAAGACGGAGCGGAGTCATGCGTACAAGAGTCGGCCTACAAAGTTTAACATCTACGGCTAGGAACTACCTATGGGGACGAACTACGAAGAATAGGGGTTCATATGCGAGCTCCCGTGAAACCCTAGAACTGAGATCTACGGGGAGAAATAAGTAGATATACGTGAGGGAATGGAAGCAGAAGGACGACGGTGGATTTCTGGACGCGTTCAGGTTGATGCAGCGGTCGGGCTTGATGACGACAACGAGCTCGGCGGACAGCGGCGGAGCTTGACCGCTGGAGGTCAGAGGAAGAAGAAAGCAAAGGGGAAAAGGAGATGGCCCTCGGCCCTATTTATAAGTCGAAGGGATAAAACGGTAGGCGCGTGAATCGAGGAGACCAAAAATAGGATATGGAAGGTGTTGTCGCCTCGATCTTCGGAGTTTTAATAAGTAAAGGTAAAAAACAGGTACATGCATTAAATGCGCAGATGATGTCATGACGGTTTAAAGCGTCCTGAGGAGATGACGTCATGCCGGTTTACCAAGCATACTGAAGCTGCAGAAAGGAAAATCTGTACAGGACTTTGAAGATTGACATGAACAGGTTCAAATCAATCTGGGGCCTAATGTCAGGGAAATTACTACCAGGTATAAACTGGCCAGGAGGGTCCGGCTGACGTTATCAATACTATATCATCAAAGGCCCAGTGGAGTATGAATTTGAAGGTTGTAGCCCAATAGGTTTAGAGCCCATGTGTTAGGGCCCATGATTCGTAAACCGTCATTCTATGTAACTTGGTATGTAAGACAGAAAGAACAGAGACCGGGGCGGACAAGTTTATGAGCCGACCTCAGGACTCTGTAAACCGAACCGGGCGTCGCCTCTATATAAAGGGACAATCCGGCGACGGTTCAGGACAAACAACAACAGCTCAGGACACAGGAAAACCGGATTCGCTCCCTGGCCATCGAAGCCCTAGCAATACCACACCAAACTAGACGTAGGCTTTTACCTTCATCGAAGGGTCCGAACTAGTATAAAATCCATGTGTCCTTCGTCCGCTTTAACCCCTTTAAGCTAACCCGTAACGATGGCCTCACGACTAAGTCCTTTTGCTAGGACATCTGCCGTGCTAAATCCACGACAGATCTGCTTCCCCGCCGCCGACAGACGGCCACCGCACCACACTCAACAACTTGGC
Source organism: Secale cereale (assembly GCA_902687465.1). Classification (NCBI taxonomy): domain Eukaryota; kingdom Viridiplantae; phylum Streptophyta; class Magnoliopsida; order Poales; family Poaceae; genus Secale; species Secale cereale. The sequence continues at coordinate 390,102,208 of LR738715.1, read as the reverse complement.
CATGGGTTCGTCCAAGGCTGCACCGTCCTCCACAACTTCTCGTTTCCAGCGAACCACAAGAAGATTTTTGGAAAAACAGAAGGAGGACACAGCACTGCCAGCAGAAAGAGGTACTCCTCTTCCCTTATTGATGCAAACCTTACGTCTCTGCTCACACCGTATTCATCCCATGAAAGAAACTAGTTGAGCGCTTCTTACTGCATCTTCTTCGTGATAATAAATGCACAAGGTTTCCTTCCTTTACTATTTCAACTTTCCTAGAGGTCAGTAGCCCGCCTGGATTTCAATTCAGGGTCAGTCGAACCGCAATTGAAAGAAGCAGCACCCGCTTAGGCGCGCGGAGCACCTAGTCCGCCTATTCGCCGGGGAAGCGGCACATCGGTGTCTATCATAGGGGTGTGGGGCGCAGGAGCTGCTTGCACCTGATCTGGTGGTCGACGGGGATTGAATGGATTGTCGGGGGGCTGTGCCAAGCACGGCGGTGCGGTGAGGTCGAGGGGAGGGTGCAGGCAGGGGACTGGGCCGGTGGTCGCTGCCGTGTCGAGGAAGATCGTCAACACTGACTGGCTGGAGGTAGATGAAGGTGATCTGCCCGTTGTTTGTACATCGGACAGTGCAGAAAAAATGGACTGACCTATTTGTTTTCAGTCGAATGTTATTTTCATAGCATCCTGTAGTAATTTAGTGTGCCATGCATGTTGTATAGCTATCATATGTCTCCCATCATTTATTTCTCACTGACCTGCTATCTGCTACCTTTACACTATACTAATTGTGCACACACTTCACCCATACTCACACTATTGTTTTTTATGCATGGGTATTTCAGACTCTGACGCAGTGTTGATGAATGCCGAAAAGAAAAGACAGAAGTCGCTCCAATGTAATTCGAAGATAAGCACTAAGTGTCTCAGCGCTCTAAAGGACGTAGTGTCAGGAGTTGGAGACAATAAACATAGCTCTGCAGTTGATGATCTCAATTGCCACACACAACCATCCCATGTGCTTGCTTTAAATTCGCGCTGTCAAATGTGGTTGCATGTTGCATATGGTGTCTAGCTTGTATTGCTTCCAATTTGGTTAAGTTGCATCTTCTTACTTTACACATTATACCTTTGATAATGACATGCCTACCTGTTTTTGATACATACTACATATGTCTATTAACCATGTTCGTACATGAAACTAATGCTCTTTTGTATCCCTCGTCGATCACTTATGATGAGACTGTCATCCAGGTGGGTTAGTGTGAGATGACATACTCGTTTAAAGAGTGCAATGTCATCCTCCCCACATGATTCTCTAGAAACAGCAAGGCTAAATGAAGATAGTCAACGTAGGTCTCTAGTTGATGACCGCAATTCCCCCACACCACCATCACAGGTGCTTGCTCTAACTTCGCAGTGTGATATGTGGTAGCATGTTGCATACGGTGTCTAGCTTGTAATGCTTCTAATTAGGGTAAATTGCATCTGCTTAGTTTACACATTATACCTGTGAATATGACATCCCTTCCTATTTTTGGTACACACTACATTAACCTTGTTCTTACATGAAACTACCTCTCTTCTGTATCCTGCATCAATCACTTACGATGAGTCACCTTTATTCGTTGCATATTGCATATTATTTCTAGCCTGCTGCCATGTATTGCTTCTAATTTGGTCAAATACAATTGTTAGGGCACCCTTTTAATTTGGCAGAGTGATATTGGTTTCATCTTTCATATGGTTTCTAGCTTGCATTGATTCTAATAAGTTCAAGCACCTTGTGCTTAGTTTACACTTTATACATCATACTTGTCAATATGTCATGCCGTCCTGTTTTCAGTACATATTCCATCCTCCTATCATGCGGCTGCCTTACATGAAAGTAGTGTTCATCAGTATCATGCATCAATGAGTTCTAAATAGCAAATTTTATTCCTTTTTCTTGTGGGTTTGACTTGACAAGGCAAAATCAAGAAAGAGGAAGGAAAAGAGTAAGGAAGGTGATGATGGTGGTCCTTTGTAGCAACGTAAACAGAGCATCTGTATCGATTCTCCTTGTACTGATAGTGCATTACAAGGTCCAAGTTTCCGCTCCCCTACTCCACCATCCAAGGTGCTTGCTCTAACTTGCTAGTGTGATATCTGGTTGCATGTTGCATATGGTGTCTAGCTTGTATTGCTCCTAAGTAGTGTAAACTGCATCTGCTTAGTTTACACATGATACGCGTGAATATGACACGCTTTCCTGTTTTTGGTACATACTATATCTGTCTATCACACCATGTTCTTACATGAAACTACTCTTCTTATGTATCTTGCATCAGTCACTTATGATTGAATACCTTTAAGTTGGCAGTGTGATATTGGTTTGCGTCTTGTATATGATTTCTAGCATGTATTGCTTCTAGTTTGATGAACGCCACCTATGACCAGACAGTTTTAACTTGGTAGAGTGATATTGATTGCACCTTTCATATGGTGTCTAGTTTGCAGTGCTTCTAATTTGTTGAAGTGCCTTCTGCTTAGTTACCACATCATAGGTGTGAATATGTCAAGCCATCCATTTTTTCGTACATATAACATCCTCGTATCATGACTTTGCCTTTCATCAGAGTAGTGTTCGTTAGTATCATGATTGAATGAGTTCTGAAGATCGAATTATATTCCTTTTTCTTGTCGGTTTGACCTCACAATGCAAAATCAATAAAGCTGAAGGGAATTGGCAAGGCATTGGATGATGGTGGTCCTTCCGAGCAACTGAAACGGAAGTTCTCTACAGATTCTACTCCACCATCCTCCCAATAAGATTCGCAAGACAATGCAAGGCTAGACAGTCAACGTAGTTGTGTAGATGATGAGCACATCTCCCCTATTACACCATCACAGGTGCTTGCTCTAACTTGGCACTATTATATGTGGTTGCATGTTGCGCATGATGTCTAGCTTGTATTGCTTCTAACTTTGTTGAATTGCATCTGCTTACTTTACACATAATGCCTGTGAATATGACACGTGTTCCTGTTTCTAGAACATACGTGTACATGATGAGCACATCTCCCCTACTCCACCATCAGATGTGCTTCCTCTAACTTGGCACTATTATATGTGGTTGCATGTTGCGTATGATGTCTAGCTTGTATTGCTTCTAACTTTGTTGAATTGCATCTGATTACTTTACACATAATGCCTGTGAATATGACACATGTTCCTGTTTCTAGAACATACGTTTACATGATGAGCACATATCCTCTACTCCACCATCACAGGTGCTTGCTTTAACTTGGAACTGTTATACGTGGTTGCGTTTTCCGTATGATGTCTAGTTTGTATTGCTTCTTATTATGTTGACGTGCATCTGCGTAGCTTACAACTTATACCTTCAACGATCACTTACCCATAAGACACATTTAACTTGGGAGTGTGATGTAGGTTGCATCTTGCATTGTCTTCTAGCTTGTACTACTTCTAATTTCTATAAATGGCACTTACGATGAGACACTTTTTACCTGATAGAGTGATATTGGTTGCATGTTCATATGGTGCCTAGCTTTCATTTCTTCTAATTTTGTTGAAATGCCTTCCGCTTACTGTTTTTGCATACATATTCCATCCTCCTATCGTACGTGTGAATATGAAATGCTGTCTTTTTTGTATATATTCCATCCTCCTATCCTGCGCTAGCCTTACATCAAAGTAGTGTTCGTCTCTATCATGCATCAACCAGTTATGCAGAGCTAATTTTATTCATATTCTTATGGGTTTGACTTCATAAGGCAATATCAGAAAATAGGAAGGAAAAAAGTAAGTTGGGATGTTGGTGGTCCTCTGCACCGACGCAAACAGAGACTCTCTAGATTTGCCACTGCTACTACTAATGAAGTTGAAGTCCCAAGTCTACATGATGAGTTCATCTTCCGTACTCCACCATCGCAGGTGCTTGCTCTAAGTTGACAACATGATAATTGGTTTCATGTTGCATATGTTGTCTAGCCTATATTTCTTCTATTTTGATTAAATTGCACAAGCTGAGTTCATACGTTATACATGTGCATATGACATGGCGTTCTGTGTCTAGAATACACTGCATCTATCCATCATACAATGTTCTTACATCAAAGTACTATTGTTGTGTATCTCGCATCAGTCACTAATGATTGGACACTTTTAACCTGGCAGTTTGATAGTGGTTGCATCTTGCATTGATTTCTACGTTGTACTGCTTCTAATTTTTCGAATTGCCACTTATGACAAGACACTTTTAACTTGGTAGAGTAATATTGGTTGCATCTTTCATATGGTGTCTAGCTTGTATTACTTCTATTTTCTTGAAAATCCTTCTGCTTAGTTTACACATCGTAGCTGTGAATATATCATGCCATCCTATTTTTCTTACATATTCCATCCTCATACGGTTGTCTTACATCTGTCAAGCCCAAGATGCGATTCTATCCCGATCACGTGACACATACGTGATTGGGGCACAACCCCATTTCGAGCTCTTAGCAAGATGGATATCATTACATCATACCATTACATACATACATGGGGGATACAACAATTCATACAAGTCACAAGAATACAACATCATCAATACAAGGCATCCGACTACGGATGCAAACATGGAAAACACCACGACATCCAACTGCTATCCCAGGCTGCCGACCAGGAACCTAACCCAAGACTGACGAAGAAGAATAAGAAAGAACTCCAGCAAAAGGTAACCCCGCTCTCACGTCAAGTCATCGGAAACCTGCACCTGCAATTGGTGTTGTAGTATCTGTGAGCCACGAGGACTCAGCAATCCCATAACCATGGGTATCAAGACTAGCAAAGCTTAATGGGTAAGGAGAGGTAAAGTGGTGAGGTTACAGTAGCGGCTAAGCAATATATGGTGGCTAACTTACGAGTACAAGAATAAGATGAGCATCTACGCAAACGGTCGCAACTAGTAGTGATCGCTAAAGATCGTGAACTACCTACGAGTCAAACATAACCCCAATGTGTTCTCTTCTCAAAGTGAAAAGAGACAGTCACGGTTAATCACACGGTTGTGTGTTTTACTTCGGATCCTCTGTCAAGTTTTCTACAACCGGACATTCACAAATTCCAATCTGCCACATAACCGCGGACACGGCTTTCAAAAGATCATAACCCTGCAGGGGTCTCCCAACTTAGCCCATCACAAGCTCTCACGATCAGTAGAGATAATAATAATATTACCCCTTATCTTAGGGACAATCCGATCAGGCTCGGAATCCCGGTGGTCAAGACATTTCGACAATGGTAAAACAAGTCCAGCAAGACCTCCGGGCGTGCCGACACCCTGATAGTAGCCGCGCGTATCTCATCTTAGGCCATGACCGGATGAGCTAAGCGTACAGTACTGAAGTCCTTGGGTTGCCCAGGTAGCCCGCACGGTGCTCTAGTTTGGGACCAACACCATCAGCACTAGCCCCCCTGTTATGTAGAAAAGAATCCTCGGGGACGCGACCCCCTATGCAATTTAATTAATTAATTAAGTTATTATTATGTTGCAAATTAAAACCAATGTTGGGCCTTGCTGGAGGAGTTTTATTCAAAGATGAACTGTCAAGGGGTCCCCATATACCCAACCGTGTTAGGAACACAAAATCAAGGAACATAACGTTGGTTTATCGGTTCCTAAGGCGGCATGAGTGGAACAAAACACCGAGCAAAAGGCCAAGCCTTCCACCCATTGCTAAGTATATATGTGTGTTAATATATATAAGATATATTGTGATGTTCCAATAACAAGTGCCAACATGGAATAATCTTCATCTTCACCTGCAACTAACAACGCTATAAGAGGGGCTGAGCGAGCGGGTAACATAGCCAAACAACGGTTCGCTGGGAAGGTGTCAAAGGTGAGAGGTTTAATGGCAACAAGGAGAGGCTGACAAATAGATAGGTAGCGCGACATATAACAGTAGCATCGAGACAACTAGCATGGCAATGATAGTAAAGGTATCCAAGGGGATGGTCATCTTGCCTGAGATCCCGCAAGGAAGAAGAATGAGTCCATGAAGTAGAAGAAGAAGAAGCCTCGAAGTCGAACCAAGTGAAGTCGAACGAATCCTCACGATCGCAACGGAACAAGCACTAACGAGAAGAAGCGAGCAACACGGTAAACACACCACTCAAGAACATGACATGATGCTCAACCAAGTATGATGCAAGACAAGTCTATATGATGCAATTCATGGCAAATGACGAAGCACACAAAACAACACAAACCAACAAGTTTAAATGAGGCCGGAATCAACAAATAACAATTCCGGTAAGTCCTCATATGCACATTTCAAAATTGGTCCATATCTGAACAAACTTTAAGTTAAAAAATTTAAACAGTAGGTTAACATGCACCATGATGATCTACTCAAAATTCTAGTCAAGTTACATATAAATTTTGTTTAATTCGGAGCTACGGCGTAGAAGATATGAGCAAAACATGACAAGCATGTTAGATAAGCAAGATGCATCCAAACAACAAGCTACCACACTCTAAGCATGAAAAAACATGATATTATGCTTCTACATGCAAAAACACACAAGTTCATATAGGGCACGCTCAAAACGGAGCAATGGTTCAACACATACACACCAAACAAGATATAACAACAAGCTGTCCAAAATCAGCAACATAGCAACTTTGGAGCAAGGTATATATATGCTACAGCACCCAAACATGATAACAAGAGGAATGGTTGTGAAATAGACATGATACTTAACAAGCATGAACTTAGAGCACACCCAAAAACTTGCTGGGACACAATTAAACAAGCATGGCAAGTTGCAATAAGTTTATCCTGACTTAGTCAAAATCTGGGAAGGCAAAAACATCATCACGATGCTGCCTTTGGAGGCACAAAACAACAAGCATATCAACTCTACTAAGTATATAAAGATCATGGACATGTAATAGACATAGCATACAAAAAGTTAGAGCCACTCAATTTGGACATACACACAAAAAGTTAGAGCCACTCAAAGATGCATACAAAATTACAACTGCCAGGGACTTAGTGGGAAAACTACCTCCCCGGGGTGGACATGTCCAGTGTCAGGTCGGACATGTCCGTCGGTGGCTGGACACGGGCCCACGCGGCAGGGACACAGCAGAGGGGGGGGCTGGACATGTCCGACTCCTCCGGACATGTCCGGCGGCTGGCCCACGTGGCAGCGTCAGAAGGAGGGGTCGACGCGAGTCCCACCCGGCATGGTCAACGAGGCGGGTGGCGGCGCAACCGGCCTTGGCGCGGCGGCCGGTGAGGAAGCATCGCCGGATCTGTCAGGACCCCGATCCTAAGTCACACCGATCTAGCTGTAACACGTCATATCACTTTGCGGCATCACGCACGGTAACCCCACGGGTGCCACCTTACCTGGCCCGGGACCGTTTGCGCATTTTGGCACACGTATATGACAGTGTCGCTAGCATCCATATGATAGAGAACCCGGGCCGACATGGCTAGTTGTAAACCAAAAGTGGCACTAGATTACAGAGACAGGCATCCATGACCCAGCAACGAACGTGTCGGTAATCAACGTATGAACCCAAGTCGTAGCAAGCTACATGGACTTAAAGGAACAACGCGTGACATTTCCCCTAAGGGACAGACACAGGAACGAAGAAGGACACATGCCGGCCAGCCTACGTGTTCCGAGCAGTAGCAAGCTACCAAGGCTCATTGGAATCACTAGGAGGCATTTCCCTGTAAGGTAGGCTACCAAAGGAAAACAACTAGGTGTCGGATCCCACACATACCAAGCATTTCAACCATACACACAATATGCTCAATATGTGCAAATACAACATTGCATCATAACAGAACTCTATGACTCAATGTACTTTATTTAAGAGGCTCCAAGAGCCATACATAACATATCCATACAGGTAGGGGTCACATGACCCAACACTCAAGTCATACAGTCATACAAGCACAAGCGGAAGCTACATGTCTGAGTATAGACAACTTAGAAAATAAAACAGGCTTGATGTAGCCTGACTATCTACAGGGCCCTTCACAAGCTCCAGATCTCCGTCTGGGTGTCAAGCTACTCGTCGACGTCAACGTCTATGTAGAACCCATCAGCTGGGGCAGGGTTCTCCTCTGCAACAGTTATTAAGCAAACATGAGTACAAAGGTACTCAGCAAGTCTTACCACAGAACCTATCATACATGCAACATTATCAAAGGGGGTAGTGGAGTTCATAGCAGAAAGCCAGCTTTGACTCTTGGCTAACCTAAACTACAACTCTCAACGGATTGCAAGATGTTATTACGAACACGAGTCCACTACTCACCACAACAATACACTACTGAGGATCCTCTTCCGTCATCCTACGGAAGGGCCATCAACGGCACTCACTCTTATCTTGAGGCTTTTAGTAGTATCCATCAACTTGTCTATGAACTGTAAGAGTAACCAAGTAGTCCGTACCGCGAACAACGGCTATTCGAATAGATTGATAACCCTGCAGGGGTGTACCTCTTCACACACGCTTTTACCACTTATCATCGTTTACTCGGCATGTACTCGACAACCTTCAAGCGGAAGCCCAGCGAGGGTGTCGGCCACGACCTGACTAACTACTCAAGTCTCTCGTCCAGGTTTATCGCCTATTTGGGTTCCATCCGTGGGGAGATCCGGCCGGGGTGTCGCTCATGGCCCCAAACGATGTGTACAGGGTTCCCGAGTCACCAAACGGGCAACCGGTACACCATGACACGTACCTGTCGCATCACAACCCACCCCGAGGGTCAGCGTTATGCATGACCTCCAGTAAGCTATAAACACCAGAAACTAGTTGCAACTCCTGGACAGAGATCGAGGGTAATTAATAAGTCGAGAGGGTCCATTGGTTTCGGGCCCAATGCATGGTAGTAACTGGAACTTGAACCACACATACAGATCTCAGGTCCTATGTAAGGTTCCAATGAAACAACCCACCACGTACTCCTACATGGCCTTTCATCGATACCTTAACCAAACGTGTTCCACACTTCTTTCTCTTTATCGATATGATTGTTTCACTCTGATCCATCACCCAGATGAACCAGACCAGACACAACTCTAAGCATAGCAGGCAACATAAGAAAATAGCATGGTGGATCACACATCACATGGCTCAATCAACTCCTACACATGCTAGTGGGTTTCAACTATTTACTGTGGCAATGACAGGTCATGCAAGGGAATAGGGTTCAACTACTGCAGCAAGTAGTAGTTCACAGCTGTTGCCTTAAGGCAGTAAAAGAGAGCAGGAGCGAGAAGATGGGTTTGTATCGGAATGATCAATGATTGCTTGCCTGACAGAGTGGTTGTCGGGTTCTGCTCTTCAGCTGGATACACAGAAGTATCCTCGGGAGCAGGACCTAACACGGAGAATACCGGCGATACAATCATTAAACGACCAAATGCAACAATATGATGCATGCTCATGACACGGCAAGATGCATGTTTTTTGGGCTAATGCAACTATAACCAGAAGGGTTTGAGCCTATTTGAATCAAAGATTCAAATTGGCACTTTAGCTATTATTTAATTAAGTGCATTATCATGTTTTAATGTATACAGCAAGGTTAACTTGCTCAAACATGCATGAAACCAGTGCCATTGGAAAGATTGGATTTTTCTGATCATTTTTCATATATAAATTATTTCCATCTGAGCTACGGTTGATTTTATATGATTTTTAGAAGTTTTGGGTATTTTCTGAAATTCATAAATCATTTAAGATTTAAATTAAATTCCAGAAACTCTTTACTGCGTCAGCATGACCTCATGCTGACGTCAGCATGTCAACAGGAGCTGGTCCAGGTCAATCATGACATGTGGGCCCGACACGTAAGTGTCATAGCTAATTAACAAAGTTTATTAGTGTTAAGCTAGAGACTAATTAGCTGTCAGTGGGGTCTGGGCCCACGGGTCAGTGACTAAACTAACTAATTGATTTAATTAGCATTTACTTAATTAAACTAGCTAATTAGGGGTGGGGTGGCCCACACGTCAGTGACCCAGGGGTGGTCAACCACTCGGTCAAACGAGTCAAACTCGCCGGCGATGTGACGCCGGCGAGGCCAAACACGGCGGCGAGCTTCGGAAATCGCCTACAGGGCATGGTTGGAGCTGCGGTTGGGCGCGTTGGAGTGCCCTCGCCGATGCGCGTCGAATGGTGGTGGTCGCCGGGCCTGTGGTGGCCGGAGGCGACGGCTACGAGCTCGGCAGCGGCGGCCGGCGTTCGGGCGTATGTGGAGACGCGGCTGCGGTGGCCTAGGCGATGCGTGCGTGGCACCTAGCTCATCTACGTGCTGCGGTGAGCGAGATGGACATGCGTCCGTGACCAAATGGTCACCGGAGCATGACCGGCGGCAAGCACGGCGGCGGCGGGTCTCGGTGATCAGCGGAGCAGCAGCTACGCGGCGCAAACGAAGCGGAGGAGGGAGGGATTCGGCGTAGGGGCTCACAGCGGTCCTAGTGAGCTCGACGGAGGGGTCGGGGACGCTCTGCAGCTCCTTAATCGACGGCGAGGAGCTCCGGCGATCCGAGGAGGGGTACGACGGCGTGAAGGCGTTGCAGGGCTCCCGGCGATCCGTGGCTCAGCGAGGAGGAAGAGGGCGTCGCGGCAATCCTTCTGGACACTCTCACGGGACATGGGGGAGGCTCTAAGTGCGGCAACGGCGAACGGCGGCGACGGCCGGCCTCGGTGATGAGAGGGAGAGAGCCAGGGGAAGGAGATGAGGACGAGGGGAAGTGAGAGAGAGGTCGGGGCAGCTGCGTGGCGACGCATGGAGGCGTCCAGGCCGTCGGGGATGCAGGCAAGCAGGCTGGAGGTGGCCGGGCGCGTGCCGTCGCGCGGTGGCCACGCGCGCTGCCTACTGGCACGAGGTGGAAGGCGACAGGAGCGGCGCTGGTGGGCTGGGCCGGCCTGCAACAGTGCTGGGCTCAAGGTAAGTTCTTTCTCTCTCTTTCTTTTTTCCTATTTCTTTTCTGTTTCATTTCTTTTGCAACTTTGTTTAATTACTAAAAATGCCAGAACATTTTTATAACTCATAAAACTAGTCATGCCCACTGTATATAATATGAAGTATGGAACATTACAGTTTATGATTATTTGAGCATTTAAAATATTTTATAGCATTTAAATGCCCAAATACAAATACCATATGATTTAATCCAAAGACCTTAGAGGTCCTAGAAAATTGTGCACCATTTTTGACAAAGGTTTAAGACCAAGGCAGAAATGATGAACATTTTTGAAGGGCATTTTGGGTACATTGGAAAAGATTTTGTCAAACCCTAGTTGTTAGGAGAGGGGTGCTGGGGTTTTTGGCATTCCCATTTCAGGTTTCTTTGATAAGTAAACATGATGCACACTCTAGCTAGCCCTAATGCAAGTGCTAAACTAGGGATGTGACAGGATCCGGGCGTACGACGGCCAGATCCGGCCGGAGGAGGTCCGACGCGACGGATCGGGGGCCCGGGGTCCCGTTCCCGGCGGGATCCGGAGGCAAGGCCCGCAGGCGACGGGGCGAGGCGGTGGAGCGAGGCACGCAGGGGACCTCGGGGCAGGGCGACGGTGGAGGAGCCGATTGGCGGCAGAGGAGCTCCCCGAGCTGGCTCCGACGAGGAGAGACGAGGCCGGAGGAGCGATGGTTCTTGGCGGCGGGGCCGATGCACGGCGACCGGGCGACGGGGGCCGGGCGTGAAGGCGCCTGGTGCGGGCCTTGCGCGGTGGGGAGCTAGGGCGAGGTGGCTCACGCCACTTGGCGGCGATTGATTGGCTAGCGGTGGGGCTGGTGGCTGGAGGAGCCTTTGGGGCGGCGACAAGTGGCGGTGTAGGGTAGGAGCTCGCAGGAAAACGAGGAGAAGGTGGAGGGGTAGGTGGAGGCCAAAAATGGACTAGGGGGAGTCCATTTATAGTAGGAGGGCTAGGGTTTGTGTGTGGGGGGTGTTTTGGACCCTCCGATCTCGATCGGGCGGTCCGGGTCGAGAGAGGGGGTAGGCTAGGCCTTCTGGGCTGTGTAGATAGGTGAGTGGGCTGAGAAGAGGGAAGAGAGAGAGAGAGGCCCGCGGGGGTTTTCGGAGACCAAAAACGTCCGACGTTTTAACCGGCTATACTGTCGTTATAGTTTAACGGTTGGTCTATCAAACGAGCTCCGAATGCGATGAAATTTGGCAAGCGGCCTATCTACACTATAATAAGACCACACGCCAAGTTTCATCCCATTCGGAGAACATTTTCCGGCCAGTCATAAAATAAATATTCGGAGGTGCCGCGGGCGCGTGTGAGTGTGTTTGGGCTCAGAAAGGACAACGGAAAGGACGAGGGGGCTCGGACGGATGCAAGTTTTTGAAAACATGATGATGCAATGCACAAGATGACAAGGCAAAGATGCAGCACGCAAGCAGATGTCATGGCAACGGCAACGAATAACTGGCTGACACCTGGCGCACCGGTCTCGGGGTGTCACAACATCAAAGTATTACTTGCTTGTATCATGCATCAATGAGTTCTGAAGAGCGATTTTATTCTTTTGTGTTGTGGGTACGGTTTGACATGGCAAAGTCAAAAAAGAGCAAGGTAAATAATATAGTAGGGAGTGGTGTTACTCGTCGGGTGAAACGGAAAATGATCTGTCGTCCAGATTCTGCTGGTACTTATAATGCAATAGAAGGTCCAAGTCCACCGGCTAAATCTACAAACACAGTATCACGTGCTCCACCATGTGCAGCATCCGCTTCAACTGTACCAGCATCTCAATGAGTTACTCGTTCGTTTGCTCCGGAACTAGCCAGTTCCCAAGCTGCCTTCACACCTAACACTACTTTCGAAGCACCGCCGACACAACAGGACTTGGCAAGATCATATGAACCTCATGAGCATCAACACCAATACGGTACCTGACCGAGTAAAGTTGCAGTTGCATGCTCCTTTATATGTACTCTCACAGTTTGATGTACACTAACACTTTCCATATTTGTTGTTGAACTAGCACCATGACGCAAGTGGAAATAGACATCAGGGATAATGCTTGACAGATTAACAAAATCTAAAGGAGGAAGAATGGAGATCCATTTTGAGGCAGGTTTAAAAAGGCCGCGTGATGCTACAGAGTCAGCCAAGTTAGTATCAGAGACAGCCGTTGCTATTAGGTGTCATGCACGTATCCTCTCAACGTGGATCCAGTACAGGAATGAGAAAGACAATACCCAGTTTAACACCTTCCTTGACCATTTATCTGTAAGTAATGTTATTCATTGCAATTAGTAATATTGTATTGCTCTGTCCCATACTTTCTAGCTTCCTCCTAATAAGACTCACATTCTTTTTTCAATTGATGAGGTTCAAGTTGGATCCGAATGATGAGGCAACTAAACAAGCATGCACTCATGTTTTCAAGTCTGCTCTGCGACAATATCGGTACCACCTTAGAAAATCTCACTTACAAGGAAAGGCTAACAATGAAATCGCCCAAACATCTCCAGTGGAATATATTACAGATGAAGACTGGATAGCCCTCGTTAAACACTAGTCTGATCCAAAGTATCAGGTAGGCTATATGTATTTGGTCAGACCACATATTGAACTTGTATTTATGTATGTGCCTTACAAGTGTATCTTCTTCTAGGATAACTGTTTGAAGAAAAAGACCAACCGTTCTAAAGTGAAATTCCAACAGACAACAGGATCTTGTAGCTATATTGCACACTGCCATGCTCTTGCAAATAGCTGCTACTTCCTTCTTTTTTCTGTGCCATATTATTGTATCTATATTGACTTGTTCCAAATACATAGGAAAGCCTGTGCGGACCAAAAAGAACCCGAACCGAATGCAGTGCAAATCTTTAAGGATTGCCACAACAGCAAGATGAAGGGCAGGAGCACACCAGTTCAAGCCGCTGTTATATGTCCTTACTCCTCCTGCCTTTGAACTGATTGGTACTGTGATGTGTTCATTTAACTACTTAGTTTGTAGCCAATGTCAGTTACTTTGTTCACTTTTATACACAGATGTCTTAACATATCATTTCACCTTACATGGTTTAAAAGAGATGAAGGATATTCTTTTGCTCTTGATCTGTATTCTAGTTGTTATGTTCACGTGCGCACACAATGAAAAAATAGCCCGTTTGTTTTATATCTGTTTGCCCAGGATATGCATGATGTCATACTATGTTCATCCTACTTTAAACCATGTCTCTTTATCCTTAGATGTCAATGAATGTGAGTAAAGAGACAATACAGTAAGCATGCTATATGCACATATGTTCCGAAAGTGATTTTATTATGTAGTTGGCACTACAATACATGCTAATGTATTACAGTAGTTCACCAAAATATGTTATGTATAAACATGTAACCTACTTTGTTTGTTTTTGTCTCATTACTAACTTATCTGGTACACTAATCTACAAGTTCAAACTTTCAGGAAGCGATGGAAAAAATGATTGAACAGCTACAACCACCTGAAAGTGACGAGGCTACCACAGGCGCAATGTCACCTCTTGTTGCACTGCGTCAGTATCTCTCCACTAACAGTGCAAAAAGCACCTTCCTGCGTAATTATGGGTTGGTTGTCAAGGTAACCTTGTCCAAATCGCCTACTGAACAAAATCTTCCTGCTAGATAGAGTGATATATCTGTGCTCCAGACACAAGTCCAATCCCTAATGGACGTCATTTTGGAAACAAGAATAGAGCTTGACAAATGTTGTCAAGATATGAATGGTTTTGAAACCAGACTATCAGACATTTGCTTCGTTGTTCAAGAGCAATGGCGGAAAAAGGTGAAGATCGTGCTACTCCATCAGATTCTACAGCCTAAAACATTAGCACTCAGGTCAAATGATATGTGCTTCTATACATCTGATGGTGATTTTATCTGCAAGGACTGTAAACTTTATGCCAACAGGCCTTTTGTTGTGATACAGCATTATGATGCTGCCAAAGGCTGCAATAATTACGACGCTATTTTTGTATAGTGTAGGTTTATCTTAGTAATGTATTCGGCCGAAAGCTTTGTAGGAGCTCGACATGCCAACATTTGTCGGGCCCATTCCAATTGGGCTAAAAACAATTATAGCCCGAAATTTGCATGTAGCCCACTAAAAATTTCTGGGCCTAAATCAGCATAAGATTTCATATTTTTCTGGTAGGCATGTGCCCATAGTGGTCCTTTAATAGGCCTAAACATAATTTGGGCCCTCAATAACAATAGGGCATTTACAGGTGTAAATATCCCGAGCCCATAAAAAACATGGGCCTTTAAAAGACTGAAAGTGAGATTGGGCCCATTTATGATGCGGATCTTTCACAGGCCGGAATTCGGACGGGCCGTAAACGCGCCAACCTAATACACGGGCCTTTAACAGGTCGGAAGTCCGGTCGGGCTAGATTATCGTCATTCTTATATGGGCCGTTAATGGGCCTGATGTGACGTTGGGCCACATATGGCCCTTGGATTTCGTCCGACATTAACAGGCGGAAAATCACAATAGGCCGAAAGTGGCCCAAATATGTAGTGGGCCTCTAACAGGCCGAATGTCAAACATGGCTGAATATGATCCAAATCCTTCACGGTCATTTATGGGCTGAAAGTTTCAATGGCCTGTAAATGGGCCCAAATGAAGCAGGACCTTTAACAGGTCGGAAATACACCGGGCCGTAATTCGGCCCATATACTTAGCGGACTGTTAACGGGCCAGAAGTGACCATGGGCCGCGATGATGACAAGTTTAGGACATGCCGTTGACGGGCCGATTTGACACTAGCCGTACGGGCCTTAACTGAGAATGTTGGGCCTTTAGTTGGGCCAGCCCATTATGGTCCGCCAAATCTCACGGGCCTTTAGCTGGGCCGCCCCATTATGGCCCACAAAATCTCGTGGGCCTTTAGCTGGGCCGGCCCATTATGATACGCAAAATCTCATGGGCCTTTTGCTAGGCCGGCCCATTATGGACCACAAAATCTCATGGGCCTTTAGCTAGGCCGGCCCATTATGATACGCAAAATCTCATGGGCCTTTTGCTGGGCCGGCCCATTATAGATGGCAAAATCTCGTGGGCCTTTTGCTGGGCTGGCCCATTATGGACCGCAAAATCTTGTGGGCCTTTAGTTGGACCGGCCCATTTAAACTTTATGGGCCACTTTTGGGCCGGTCCACGTGTCAACATATCATAGGCGCATCTCGCCCATTGGATGAGTGACACATGTGCCAACGCGGAGCTGACACGTGTTTCCGTCAGCCAATCAGAATTTTACACGTGGAAAATCCCTATTGGTTAGGGCTGTTAACGGGTTATCGGAACCAAAACCGGACCCGATAGCTTAACAACGTTCCGTTATGGTGGATGCCACGTGTCGGTCACCCTTGACAAAAGCACTTCTGTGACGCGCGATTTATTTCTCATGGAAGTGGACACTTCCATGATGATAATTTTCGTAATGTCATGGAACACTTCTATGACAGCACAGGTATGACTATCTTCATTCTTTCATAATTTTTTCATGGATGTACGTGCATGACAGAAACCGTGACCTACTATGATAAACACGTATCATCACGGAATTTTATTTTTTTGTAGTCTACACTGTGCCCGCTGGTGCCCACCTGGCCTTGGCGGTCATGGCTCATGTCACGTGAACCTCACGAGGTGCACCTTGCATTGATATCTCCTCTCCTCGAGAGCTAGCTCAGAGAGACTGCACCTAGGGAGGTCTTGCTGTCGCCCGCCTGGCAAGGCTTGGACCCTCGCGAGGGTCTTGAGTTGTGGTTGCTGGAGCTGGGCCGTACTAGGCCGCTGATGGAGCCACGTCACGAGCCGCAGGCAGGCAATTCTGTGTACCCCTGTTCCTCGGACGCTGACACACTCCCTGAGGGGCTGCGCTCGAGTCTCTGCATGCAGGTTCAAACGAAGGAGTACGAGAACAACCCAACGTGCTGCCCACGACGGCACCCTAGTCGCTCTCGTACGCACTACTAACGTTGTCGCTAGCGTCGTCCTCACCATCGTCGACCAAACCATCTTTGTCCACTACAACCACCGCCTTGTCGTCTTTAGTGGCAAACGCCCTGACCAAGGCATCCACGCGGTCATCCACCCAGTGCGCCAGATTATCCCAGATAGCCGTGGGCACGGGGGCTATGGCAGTATCAAAGTCGAAGTGAGGGTCGAGGTTGTGAAGATGAGAGAAGATGCACGAGAACGCGCGCCCAAAGAGGACCTGACTCTTCTCCTTGACAAGCTCGCGAGCCCTCACGACATGGGTCTCCACGCGCGTCACGACTTCGGTGAAGAAGCCAAGATCGGCAGCATAATCCTCCGCGTGGGGGTGAGGGACGCTCTCCTCGCAGATGGCTCCCATCGCCCGGTTAGCCTTCACCTTGAGAGCCTGGAGCATGGGGGCATGCTCGTGCTGCAGTAACTGTCGACGACAAGCCTCATCTCTGTTCTGCTGCGCAAGGATCGCGGCTTCATCAACTTGCCGCTGGAGCGAGGCCAGGTCGGCCCGTGCGGAGACCAGCTCGGCCTGAGCGGAGGACTGGGCCACCGCGGAGGCCCTCTCGCACTGCTCTGCCTCATCTAGCCACGTCTTGAGGGCAACAATTCTCCCATCAGCTTCCTCCTACAGGAGCTTCACCTTCTGGTCATACTCATTGGCAAGATGTGCACGAGCCTTCGCCATCCTCCGATCGACCTCCTCCTGAACCTCGGCCTCGCGAGTAGAGACGGTGTCCTCAGCTAGGGTCACGTGGCGCTCCCTCGTCTCCAGCCGCTCATGCCCTTGGCTGCGCTCCAAGGCTTCTAGCATTAGCGCCTCCTCGTGCTTCTGAATCTCCCTCTTGCGCCCCCCTCATCAATGCAAGTCTGCTCTGCGTACTTTTACCTGTTGCTCGCGGGAGTCGTTCAAGGTATGAAGCTTCCGCTGGCCCTCCTCGGAAACCTCGCGGTGGCGATCCACCTGCCTTGCCGCCTCCAGAGTCTGGGTGCTAGCTTCACGTGAGGCCGCGAGGGACACCTCGGCCTTCGCACTACCGTGCTCGTGCTTGAGACGACCGAAGTAGATGGCCACTTTCAACCGACGCCATTCGTCCGCCAGCCGAAGCTCCTCCATCTCTAGGAGGGCGTCTCCATCAATGAGCTCTTCCCCGAGCCGGCTCAGCGCGCCCATCGCATTCCGGAGAAGCTCGTGGCGGACGGCGCCGCATCCACGTACGAATTCAAACGCACGACCAGGACCGTCATCCATGTTGTCAATCGTCGGGGAAGCTCGGGATGGCCCGCCCTCCTTTGACAGGGGGCTGGAGGCCGACGCCTTACCCGTTGCCGCCCGAGCCTCGGTGGGGGCGCTGCAAGACGAGGCCTGGCAGCTCAAAGACGAATGCGGAGTTGGAGTCACCCAACTGCGGGAGACAATCAATGAAGGGGCTCTCGACATGCCTCCAACACTCCAGGCGGGGCCGCGAAGGAGGGACAATAGGAACGCAAAGTCCAGGCCCCGAGGTGGCGTGTTCACCTCTTCGGCAAGCCTCTCACCACGGACGGCGCCCCAGTGGGGCGGACTCAAGGCCCACGAGGAGCCCAGAAAAGGATGGGGTCGCTCCTTAGGAGATTCTGCCGCACCGGTTGATGGGGACCTGAAGAATCGGGGTCAGAAAGGAACGCATCACTCAGGAAATCATGTAGATATGGTACTTACTCTTCTTTGGCTATGTACTTCCTCTGTTTCAGCAGTCGATAGGCGTCACCATTACAACTCAGAGGCGCCTTCCTCTTGCGGAGAGCCTCAAAGTTCAAACAGAGCTGACCGAAGCCCTGGGCGCGTTCGCCGTCGCCTGGGGCAGTATCCGGGGCTCTTGAGAGGGCGGCCTCG
>LR738715.1:390032491-390083308 GCA_902687465.1 Secale cereale | reverse complement strand
CCGTCATCCATGTTGTCAATCGTCGGGGAAGCTCGGGATGGCCCGCCCTCCTTTGACAGGGGGCTGGAGGCCGACGCCTTACCCGTTGTCGCCCGAGCCTCGGTGGGGGCGCTGCAAGACGAGGCCTGGCAGCTCAAAGACGAATGCGGAGTTGGAGTCACCCAACTGCGGGAGACAATCAATGAAGGGGCTCTCGACATGCCTCCAACACTCCAGGCGGGGCCGCGAAGGAGGGACAATAGGAACGCAAAGTCCAGGCCCCGAGGTGGCGTGTTCACCTCTTCGGCAAGCCTCTCACCACGGACGGCGCCCCAGTGGGGCGGACTCAAGGCCCACGAGGAGCCCAGAAAAGGATGGGGTCGCTCCTTAGGAGATTCTGCCGCACCGGTTGATGGGGACCTGAAGAATCGGGGTCAGAAAGGAACGCATCACTCAGGAAATCACGTAGATATGGTACTTACTCTTCTTTGGCTATGTACTTCCTCTGTTTCAGCAGTCGATAGGCGTCACCATTACAACTCAGAGGCGCCTTCCTCTTGCGGAGAGCCTCAAAGTTCAAACAGAGCTGACCGAAGCCCTGGGCGCGTTCGCCGTCGCCTGGGGCAGTATCCGGGGCTCTTGAGAGGGCGGCCTCGGGAGCCTCGGTCTACAGCGCCTCAGCAGGTGCGACCTCAAGACAGCTCGCTCAAGCCCTAGGGGTCGACGCCTCGGGAGCCGCAGCACACACCGATTCTTCAGCAGCCGCCCCGCCGGCGTCCGACGACGCCCGCCTCCCCGCATCCACTTCTGAGGTGGGTGCTGAGGGGACCGCAAGAGAGAGGACCAAGGGGATGGGACTCTCACGGGGTCCCTCAAGACCAGCCGAACACATCCCCCATCCATAAAAAAGGGGCATCTGCTGCACGAACTCAGCCATGTTGGAGCAGCAGAAGAATAGGCAGCCCTCCTCCGGCAGATTGGTCGGCGCTGAACACCCGCCAAGAGCTCAAACACCGTCGGCCACACCCCAAGAGGAATCGCGGACACTTGGGACCTAATGGGGTCATCGCAGCCATAGAATGTCCAAAGTGGGTGGGAGTGACACTGGAGCGAAGCGATGCGAAACTTGATGAACTCCTTCACCACCATGGGCGCCGTGACCCCGAGGTCGCTTAGCCTGGCCAGTCGGCGCCAAACATGGGCGGGCCGCAGGTCATCGAGCTTCGCGTGCTCCCAGCCATAGTTTGGGACGGACGGAGCCCGAGGAAGCAGAAGCAGAGGATTGCACATGCCAACATGAACAAGCACCCACCGCTTCTGAAATCCATCCACAGCCGGCGAGAGCTCGAACTCGATCCCCGAGCCGGACATTGCAACTATGACATGGAAGTTCATGCACACCGAGCGCTGGCGAGCATTTATCACATGCAGTGAGAAGAAATGACAAAACAAGGCCATGGGAGGAGCAATGCCAACCATGGCCTCGCAGACGATGGCGAAGATGGCAAGGAGGACGATGGCTTGGGGATCCAGGTGCAGCGCATTAACTTGGTAATGCGAGAGCACAATGTTGAAGGTATCAAAGAAGGGAGGAATTAAGCCAGCCCAGAGGGCATGAAGATGGACAGGGATCTCGGCGGCTGCCCTGTCGATCGCAAAGCGAGAAGCCGGCCAAGCCATGGTCACCCCCCATTCATTGGATTCGGCGGTGAGCGCGGGGCGGACCTTGCTCAACCCCTCCTGGTTGACCACCACCGACCGCTCAAGGCGGGCTCGAAGACCTGAGGCATAGGGGCTGACGCACAACTTTTCACCTTTCCCTTCTTCTGGTTAGGTGTCATGGCGGCGGCGAGGATTGGCGTTGGGTCAGGCTAGGTGAGGAGACTAATGTTTTTTGGAGGACGGAGGAGCTGTGGGAGCGCGCGACCAGCGAGGGAGTCAGAGCTATGCAAGCAGCGATGGCCACCAGGTCGTGCGGATTTCAAGGCGCATGGGGAAGTGGAGACGCCCATGTCCAATCGAGTTGCCACGCGCCGACCAGGCTCGTAGGTATTTGGGGCCCGCGGCGCTTCACCCTTGCCCCCTTTGGCTTCGCCTCGAAGCCAAGTTCGAGCGCACCTTAGGCCCGGGGGCTACTGTCGGCATCCTGGGAATGGTGGTACCCAGACTTGCCTGCCTACGGCCCACGACGTGGCTCAATCAGCGGCCTGGTGCGGCCCAACTTCACCAACCGCAACTCAAGGCCCTCGCGAGGGGCCAAGCCTCGCGAGGTGGGAAACAGCAAGACCTCCCTAGGGGCAGTCTCTCTAGGCTGGCTCCTGAAGAGCAGAGATATCTATGCAAGGTGCACCTCGCGAGGTTCACGTGACGTGAGCCATGACGTCCAAGGCCAGGCGGGCGCCAGCGGGCGTAGTGTACCAATTTCCTCTTTGGTGCTAAGAGGGTAAGTGCAGGCGTCGAGTCCCGAGGAATCAGGAAAAGGTTTCCATACCGGTACAACAAGACAAAGGACTGTGAGGGCGGCAGAATGGAGATCATCGTGGAGCCTGGCGCGGCGTCACCACTAGAGCCTTTGGCAGGCGAAGACGACTTTTGTCAGGATAACTTGTACTGGCTGTTCCCCTTCAAATTTGGCCATTGTGGGATCCCTTCCTGTCGATATTTGGGAAGACGACCAATGCCACTATGAATAGGACCTAGCCACCACCTTAGAGGGCATCACATCTTGAGCTGATCCAACCTTAGAAGGGATCAGATCCATTCCACCCTTAGTCACACCACAAGCTCATCCGTGCCCAAGAACACCTCTCCTCTGAAGGCTGTTCATCCCTTGTACTAGTTTATCCTCAGCCCCATGAGGCAATCCACCACACACACTAGAGTAGGGTATTAGACCGCAAGGTGGCCTGAACCAGTATAATCCTCGATGTCCCGTGTTCTTTGAGTTTGTCGAGCTAGGCCGTGGAATTGTAGGGCAAGCGCGCTGGGGAGAGAGTGTTCTTCGTGCGCACCTCAGAGTTCGAACCTCTCAAGGGTTTGCGGAACCCGAAATCCGATAGGAGTACTATTAAATTCACGATTATTGGTGTTGCAAAAGTCACATAACTTAGTATTCTCTTGAGTCATTGTGAAAAAACAAGCGATCTAGCACACAAGCAAACAAAAAGAAGAACGGAAATTAGCGAATAAAAAGGGAAATACTTTTTTTGTTTTTCGGAAAACGTTTTAGAAGTGGGGGAGGTGAAAACAAGAGGAAAATGGCAAATAATGTAAGTGCAAGAGATGAGAGTTTATGACAAGTACTTGGTAGGCTTGATGTAGAACCTCTCCGGCAATGGCGCCAGAAATTCTTCGTGCTACTTCCTGAGCTTGCGTTCATTTTTTCCTTGAAGAGGAAACGGTGATGCAGCAAAGTAGAGATAAGTATTTCCCTCAGTTAAGAACCAAGGTATCAATCCAGTAGGAGGCACAAGTAAGTCTCCAATCTATGCACCTGCACAAACTGACAAACACTTGCAGACAACCCAGAAAAGAGGTTGTCAATCCCTTCATGGTCATGAACAAGAGTGAGATCTAATAGAAATAGATTTAAAAATAAGGTAAAAAGAATAATAAAGTAAACAAAAAATAATTGCAGCAAGATATTTTGGTGTTTTTAGTTTTATACATCTGAAAATGTAAGATGTAAAATACACCTGGGGGCCATAGGTTTCACTAGAGGATTCTCTCTCGAAGAAAGCATACGGTGGGTAAACAATTATTGTCGAGCAATTGATAGAAAAGCGCAAAATTATGAAGATATCTAAGGCAATGATCATGAATATAGGCATCATGTCCGTGAGAAGTAGACCGACTCCTACCTGCATCTATTACTATTACTCCACTCATCGACCGCTATCCAGCATGCATCTAGAGTATTAAGTTAAAAATGAGTAATGCCTTAAGCAAGATGACATGATGTAGAGGGATAAACTCATGCAATATGATATAAACCCTACATTTTTATCCTTAATGGCAACAACACAATACGTGCCTCGCTACCCATTCTGTAGCTGGGTGGGGACACAACAAGATTAAAGCCATCACAAAGCACCTCTCCCATTGCAAGAAAAACCTATATAGATGGCAAAATCCAATTGATAGATCGAAGAGAAATACAAAGCTATCTCAATCATGCATAAAAGAGTACATACAAGACTCAAATAAAATTCATAGATAATCTGATCATAAATCCACAATTCAACAGATCTCAACAAATACACTGCAAAACAATATTACATCGAATAGATCTCCGAGAACATCTAGCTACTAGCCATGGACCCGTAGGTTTTGTGGTAAACTACAAACACACCATCGGAGGGGCAACAAGGTTTATGTAGATGCCCTTCGTGATCGAATCGCCCTCCAGTGGAGTATCGGAAGAGGCCCTCAAGATGGGATCTCACGGGAATAGAGACCCGCGGCGACGGAAAAGTATTTCCGTGGTTGCCTCTAGGGATTCTGGAATATTTCCAAATTTATACGGCGAAGAGTAGGGTCGGGGGACTCTCGATGGGGCCACAAGCCTAGGGGGCGACCCCTAGGGCGTGCCCCTAAGGCTTGTCGTCTCATCGGGGATCTTCTGACTTGCAGTCCAAGTCCTCTAGATGTCTTCTGGTCCAAGAAAATTCATCACGAAAGTTTTATTCTGTTTGGACTCCCACTACTAGGAAAAGGCCTACTAATGGCGCACTACTGGTGCGCCATTAGTGCCACGCCATTAGTATTTTTTACTAATGGCGCACCATTGGTGCGCCATTAGTATCTGGTATACTAATGGCGCACCAGGCCACGGTGCGCCATTAGTATGCCTCCCAAGGGGCCATATATACCCAGGTGCTTTGGCATACTAATGGCGCAATCTTGTGTGATGCGCCATTAGTAACTTTGGCATACCAATGACGCACTGTGGGATGATGCGCCATTAGTATCCTTTGGCATACTAATGGCGCACTGTTATGTGATGCACCATTAGTATGAATATTAGGTTTTTTTTTACTTTTCTGATTTTTGCACAGGTTACAAAATGTATTATTGGACAGAATATAGACAGCAGCACACAGCAACAGCAGATTCATCGAATACAATAGAAGATTAATCTCTGAATACAGTTCATCATATTAGTCTCCGAATACAATTCATCATATTAGTATCCGAATTCAAAAGACCGAACAAAGATAGAACATTATATTACAAGTCTCGAGACCGCGAGTAGCAAGTTTGTCTTCACATTACAAGTCGATATCGATCATCTAAACTACCATCACATAGAAGAGAGTTGCGGTCATCGCGATGAAACTCGTCTTCATCCGGTTCCTCCAACACTCCCTCCCCTCTCGCGATAGATAGCGCGCGTATCTAGATTCCGCCTCCGCCCTAGTGGTGTACCCTTTGTAACTGTTACCGCTGAAACGGTGAACCTGTCTCCGACACTTCTCCCAGTCGTCGTAGACTCCGGGAACCTTACCCTTGTACACGACATACGGCGACATCGCTATGCACTAGCAAAACGAAATGTTAGTACCAATTCACAGACAATACATAAGCAATATATAAGTATGCAACAAAACGATCAGAAGAGAAAAGCAAGACATTAATAGCATCGATTACATCTAAGTTGAACGACTGTCGAAACCAAAGAGACATACTACAAGTTCATTAAAGTTGAATTACAACATGAGCCAATTGATGTTTCAGAACTAGACACAGTATCACTACTTTCGACTCGACTCAAGGGGCCGGAGCGTGGATGAAGCCGCCGTCTATCGTGGGAGTCATGAAATCGCGGGCGTTGTCAGCCTGCATTTGTAGCATTGTGTCTATGTCACTGTTGAACGGTTGATTTCTGAGGGAGAACTGCCCCGAGGTACGAAGGACATCTTGATGGATGGTTTCCACTAACTTCGACTGGATGCGAAAGAATTTTGTCTGATGTCCGCGTCCTGGATTGCCGACACGCTCGCGGCCCAATCTTTGAGTTTATCTGGTAGCAGAAGGTGATGATGGTCCCGTACGATCGCCCGCATGTGATGGATGGCGTAGTAGGCACCCTTCTGACCGCCAGGCGGCTGCTTGACGCAGCAGAACGTCGTATTGTGTGCGAACATGTGCTTGTCGTACTTACGATGAGGCTTGGTGAAGGTTCCTCCAGATTTGGCATAGCCGGGGAGAACATCATCAAGAACTTTCTTGACATTTGTGTAGTCTACCTTCGACTGACGGTCCGAGTCAAAATACGTGGCCATGGAATATTTCGGGCTTAGGAGGATGAGTGTGCAATGTGTGTCACTTCACAAAACACGGAATGTTTAAAGAAAAACGATCGAAATCTAAGAATTCATATGTTACGGGGCGGTTGAGGGGACGACTTACTAGGGAAAGTAAGGCACGAGGAAGTTATCCTTATCTCAGTTTTCCAGAATGACGCCTTCGAGGTAAGAACTCGCGACTTGCCGGTCCCCAGCGCTGCCCAAGATCTTGGCACGCATGTCGAAGGGGTCGACTATCACGATGTCCGGGGTCTTGTCTCTAATGATCCGCATCTCCATACTCAGCGAAAATAGCCGAACGAAGGTGTAGTGCAGCGGATGAAGGTTAAACTTAGCGAAGATGTCATCAAACCGTAGGACGATCGTACCCCCGATGGAGTTATCCACAAAGCCCTTGCCCTCTGGCACCTTGGCCATGAAAACCGGGTGTCAGGACCCCGATCCTAAGTCACACCGATCTAACTGTAACACGTCATATCACTTTGCGGCCTCACGCACGGTAACCCCACGGGTGCCACCTTACCTGGCCCGGGACCGTTTGCGCATTTTGGCACATGTATATGACAGTGTCGCTAGCATCCATATGACAGAGAACCCGGGCCGACATGGCTAGTTATAAACCAAAAGTGGCACTAAATTACAGAGACAGGCATCCATGACCCAGCAACGAACGTGTCGGTCATCAACGTATGAACCCAAGTCGTAGCAAGCTACATGGACTTAAAGGAACAACGCGTGACATTTCCCCTAAGGGACAGACACAGGAACGAAGAAGGACACATGCCGGCCAGCCTACGTGTTCCGAGCAGTAGCAAGCTACCAAAGGCTCATTGGAATCACTAGGAGGCATTTCCCTGTAAGATAGGCTACCAAAGGAAAAACAACTAGGTGTCGGATCCCACACATACCAAGCATTTCAATCATACACGCAATATGCTCAATATGTGCAAATACAACATTGCATCACAACAGAACTCTATGACTCAAAGTACTTTATTTAAAAGGCTCCAAGAGCCATACATAACATAGTCATACAGATAGGGGTCACATGACCCAACACTCAAGTCATACAGTCATACAAGCACAAGCGGAAGCTACATGTCTGAGTACAGACAACTTAGAAAATAAAACAGGCTTGGTGTAGCCTGACTATCTACAAGGCCCTTCACAAGCTCCAGATCACCGTCTGGGTGTCAAGCTACTCGTCGACGTCAACGTCTATGTAGAACCCATCAGCAGGGGCAGGGTTCTCCTCTGCAATAGTTATTAAGCAAACATGAGTACAAAGGTACTCAGCAAGTCTTACCACAGAACCTATCATACATGCAACATTATCAAAGGGGTAGTGGAGTTTATAGCAGAATGCCAGCTTTGACCTTGGCTAACCTATACTACAACTCTCAACAGATTGCAAGATGTTATTACGAACACGAGTCCTCTAATCACCACATCAATACACTACCGAGGATCCTCTTCCGTCATCCTACGGAAGGGCCATCCACGGCACTCATGCTTATCTTGAGGCTTTTAGTAGTATCCATCAACTTGTCTATGAACTGTAAGAGTAACCAAGTAGTTCGTACCGCGAACAACGGCTATTCGAATAGTTTGATAACCCTGCAGGGGTGTACTTCTTCACACATGTTTTCACCACTTAGCGTCTGCACACGACATGTGCTCGGCAGACTTCAAGCGAAAGCCGACGTGGGTGTAGACCACGACCTAACCAACCACTCAAGTCTCTCGTCCAGGTTTATCGCCTATTTGGGTTCCATCCGTGGGGAGATCCGGCCGGGGTGTCGCTCATGGCCCCAAACGATGTGTACAGGGTTCCCGAGTCACCAAACGGGCAACCGGTACACCGTGCCACATACCTGTCGCATCATAGCCCACCCCGAGGGTTAGCGCTGCGCACGACCTCCAGTAAACTATAAACACCAGAAACTAGTTGCAACTCCTGGACAGACTACAAGGGCAGTCAATAAGTCGAGCGGGGTCATATTTCAGGGCACAATGTGTGGTAGTAACTGTAACTTGAATCACACACACAGATCTCGGGTCCTATGGACGATTCCAATGAAATAACCCACCATGTACTCCTACATGGCCTTTCATCGATACCTTTACCAAGCGTATTCCACACTTCCCTCTCTTTATCGGTAAGATCATTTCACTCTGATCCATCACCCAGATGAATCAGACCAGACACAACTCTAAGCATAGCAGGTAACATAAGTAAATAGCATGGTGGATCACACATCACATGGCTCAATCAACTCCTACACATGCTAGTGGGTTTCAACTATTTACTGTGGCAATGACAGGTCATGCAAGGGAATAGGGTTCAACTACCGCATCAAGTAGCAGTTCACGCGCTGTTGCCTTAATGCAGTAAAAGAGAGCAGGAGCGAGAAGATTGGGTTTGTATCGGAATGATCAATGATTGCTTGCCTGACAAGGTAGTTGTCGGGTACTGCTCTTCAACTGGATACGCAGCAGTATCCTCGGGAGCAGGACCTAACACAGGGAATACCGACGATAAAATCATTAACAAACAAATGCAACAATATGATGCATGTTTATGACATGGCAAGATGCATGTGTGTTGGCTAATGCAACTAAAACCATAAGGGTTTGAACCTATTTGAATCAAGGATTCAAATTGAAGTTCAAACTATTATTTAAATAAGTGCATTATCATGTTTTTGATATATACAGCAAGTTAACTTGTTCAAACATGCATGAAACCAGTGCCATTAGAATGATTGGATTTTTCTGATCATTTTTCATATATAAATCTTTTCCATCTGAGCTATGGTTGATTTTATATGATCTTTAGAAGTTTTGGGTATTTTCTGGAATTTCCTGAATTATTATTAAATCTAAAAATCCCAGAAAAACCTTTACTGCGTCAGCATGACATCATGCTGACGTCAGCCAGTCAACAGGGCCAGTCCAGGTCAAACCTGACCAGTGGGTCCCTCATGTCAGTGTCATAGCTAATTAACTGAGTTAATTAGAGTTTAACTAAAACTAATTAGCTGTCAGTGGGGCCAGGGCCCACGTGTCAGTGACTAAACTAATTAACTAATTAATATTAAATTAACAACTAAACTAAGTTTGACTTGCGGGCAGGGCCCACATGTCATTGACCCAGGGGGTCAAACCCGTGGTCAAAACAGGTCCAACTCGCCGGCGTTTAACCGCCGGCGAGGCCAAACGCGGCGGCGTGCTTCGGAAAATGCCTACGGTGCACGGCTCGAGCTGCGGCTGGGTGCGTTGGAGAGCTCTTGCTCTTGCGCATCAGATGGAGGTGGTCGCTGGACCTGGGGTGGCCGGAGACGACGGCAACGAGCTCGACGGCGGCGACCGGCGTCGGGCGTGTGTGGAGATGCGGCTGCAGGGGCCTAGGCGATGCGTGCGTGGCACCGTTCGCATCTACGTGCTGTGGTGAGTACGTTGGACTGGTGCCAGTGACCAACTGGTCACCGGAGCATCACCGGCGACGAGCTCGGCGGCGGTGCGTGCGGGCGAGCTTCGTGCAGTGTGTTATAGGGCAAGAGGGAGCCAATGGAGAGGGGGAGGAGGTAGCTAGGCTCACAGGGGTTGCGGCAAGCACCGGAGCGAGCACGGGGGTGGTCGGAGCTGAGCAGAACGGCGAGGGGGATCTCCGCGGCCGGAGTTGGGGAAGAAGAGGTCGGGGGCGTCTCCAGGGCGGGCGAGCGCTCGGGGCACGGCCTGTTCGAAGCAGTCGAGGACGGCGGAGACGAGGGACAACACGACGGAGCTCGGGGACGACGGTGGACGCGGCTTCTACGACGGTGCGATCACGGCGGCGTCGGCCATGGCGCGGGGAGAGCGGAGGAGAGGAGCTGGGGGGAGGTGGAGGTGTCTGGGGGGTCGAGGGGGACGTGGACGTTCGATCCATCCCTCCAGGACGGCGAGGGGGTGAAGCAAGGCGGCGGGCAGCTGCGTGGCGCGCGGCGCGGTCGCCGTCGAGCACCTGCCTGCCTGCCTGGCCGAGCCAAGCAGCTCGCTGGAGCGGCAGCTGGGCTGGGCCGGCAGGTGGGCCGGGTGGGCGCCAGGTAAGTGTTCTTCCTATTTTTCTTTCTGTTTTATTTCTTTTGCAGCTTTGTTCATTTAATAAAAATGCCTAAACATTTTTATAACTCATGACACTTGTCATACCTGCTGTATATAATATGAACAGTAGGAAACATTATAGTTCATGATTATTTGAGCATTTAAAATATTTTATAGCATTTAAATGCCCAAATTCAAATACCATATGATTTAATCCAAAGCCCTAGATTGTCCTAGAAAATTGTGCACCATTTTTGGCAGAGGTTTAAGACCAAGGCAGAAATGATGAACATTTTGAAGGGCATTTTGGGTACATTGGAAAATATTTTAGCAAACCCTAGTTGTTAGGGGAGGGGGTGCTAGGGTTTCTGTTAATCCCATTTCAAGTTTCTTTGAAAGTAAACATGATGCACACTCTAGTCAGGTCCTAATGCAAGTGCTAGCTAGGGATGTGACAACTCACCCCCACTTAAAAGAATCGCGTCCCGAGATTCGGGTTCCTCCGGAAAGAGGGTGGGGTACTCAATTCGAAGACGATCCTCCCTTTCCCAGGTAGCTTCACTCTCGGAATGATGTGACCATTGAACCTTGAGAAACTTGATATTGTGGCGTCGAGTGGTGCGCTCAGTTTGATCAAGAATACGAACAGGGTATTCTCGATATGTGAGATTGTCTTGGAGATCAAGCGTTTCGTGGTCCACTCCGCGGATAGGATCCGAGAAGCAACGCCTGAGTTGAGAAACGTGGAAAACATCATGAACTCTGGAGAGGTGCAGAGGTAGTTCCAATTGGTAGGCAACTTATCCTTGCTTGGCAAGAATGCGAAAAGGACTGATGTAACGAGGGGCCAATTTGCCTTTGATACCGAAGCGATGGGTTCCCTTAAGAGGAGTAACCCGAAGGTAAGCCTTATCGCCGACTTCAAAAGTCACAGCCTTATGATGACTATCATATTGGCTCTTTTGGCGAGACCGGGCTATTTTCAATCTCTCACGAACGATGCGAACTTGTTCTTCTGCTTCCTGAATCATATCCGGGCCAAAGAATTGTCTTTCCCCGGTCTCTGACCAGTTAAGAGGTGTTCGACACCTTCGTCCATATAGAACTTCGAAGGGAGCTTTACCCAAGCTGGCTTGATAACAATTGTTATAAGCGAATTCGGCAAATGGAAGACACTTTTCCCATTCCATACCGAAAGAAATTACAGAGGCTCGAAGCATGTCTTCCAGAATTTGATTGACTCGTTCCACTTGACCACTTGATTGCGGATGGAAGGCAGTACTGAAAGAGAGATGAGTTCCCATAGCATTCTGGAAACTTTCCCAAAATCGTGAAGTAAAAAGACTTCCACGGTCTGAGTTAATCTCCAACGGTACACCATGAAGTGATACTATTCGAGAGATATATAAGTCTGCTAGCTGGCTAGCGGTAATACTCTCCCGAACAGGCAGGAAATGAGCTACTTTAGAGAGGCGGTCGATAACGACGAAGATAGCATTATTCCCTATCCTGGACCTGGGAAACCCGGTAATGAAGTCCATACCGACTTTATCCCATTTCCATTCAGGAATAGCTAGAGGTTGAAGGGTGCCTTCAGGCCGTTGATGCTCTGCTTTAACTCGACGACAAACGTCGCAGTTAGCAATGAACTGAGCGATTTCTCTCTTCATCCTAGTCCACCAGAATCTTTGACGTAAGTCTTGATACATTTTGGTACTACCGGGATGAATCGTGAGAGGAGATTCATGAGCCTCCTTAAGAATTAATTGCCACAGATGGTGGTTCTTGGGAACCACTACACGGTTCTCAAAGAAAACAACACCTCGATCATCCATAGAGAAACTTTTAGCGAGTCCGCTAGCAATGTTTTCTTGGAGTCGTGATACACCTTTATCACGCTTCTGGGCAGCTATGATTTGATCCATAAGGGTAGGTTTCGCCACCAAGGTGGAAAGGAATCCTCGAGGAACAATGTGAAGGTTAAGCTTACAAAATTCCTCGTGGAGAAGTGGTTGACTTTGTTGTAACATTAAATTGTTACAATATGACTTACGACTTAGTGCATCAGCCATGACATTGGCCTTTCCAGGAGTGTAAGTGATTCCTAAATCGTAGTCGGTGAGCAACTCAACCCAACGTCTTTGCCTGAGATTTAGATCCGGTTGGGTGAAGATATACTTCAAACTTTGGTGATCAGTGAAGATTTCACAGCGATTACCAAGGAGGTAATGTCGCCATGTTTTGAGTGCATGGACTACAGCTGCAAGCTCTAAATCATGAGTAGGATAGTTATCCTCATGTGGACGCAACTGTCGGGATGCGTATGCAATCACTTGAAGATCTTGCATGAGAATGCAACCTAGTCCTTGTCGCGAGGCGTCGCAATAGATTATAAAGTCCTTGGAAAAGTCTGGTGGTACCAGTACAGGTGCAGATGTCAGGCGTCTTTTCAGTTCCTGAAAACTGGACTCGCACTGTGGGGTCCACTCAAATTTTTATCTTTCTTGAGGAGTTCGGTTAGAGGTTTAGCAACCTTGGAGAAATTCTCGACGAAACGTCGGCAATAGCTCGCTAAGCCAAGAAAACTCCTAACTTGCTTGACCGATTCAGGGGGAGTCCAATCAAGGATGGCTTGAACTCGCTCGGGATTGACAGCAATACCCTTGCCAGAGATCACATGACCTAGATAGGTTACTTCTGGCAACCAAAATTCACATTTAGAGAATTTGGCATAAAGGCGGTCCTCTCGAAGTTTCGTCAATACCAGCCTTAAATGCTCGGCATGATCTTCCTTGTTCTTGGAGAAAATGAGTATATCATCGAGGTATACCACGACGAATTTATCCAAATACTCCATGAATATAGAATTCATTAACCGAGAAAAGGTAGCTGGGGCATTGGTTAATCCGAAGGACATGACGGTGTACTCATATTGGCCATAACGAGTAACGAAAGCCGTTTTAGGAATGTCCCCGTTCTTGATTTTGATTTGATGGTAGCCCAACCTCAAATCCATCTTAGAGAAGACTGAGGATCCAGCGAGCTGATCATACAGGTTGTTGATCCTGGGGAGCGGATACTTATTCTTTATGGTGACCAGATTGACAGGTCGGTAATCTACAACCATCCGCTCCGTTCCATCCTTCTTCTTGACGAAGAGGACGGGGCAAGCCCAAGGGGAAGAACTAGGACGGATGAAACCCTTTTGCAAGGACTCATCGAGTTGTTTCTTTAGCTCAGCTAACTCTAGTGGTGCCATCTTATAAGGTCTCCTAGAGATTGGGACGGTTCCAGGGATAAGATCTATCACAAACTCGACATCTCTGTCAGGTGGAACTCCTGGTAGTTCTTCTGGGAAAACATCCGGAAAGTCAAGGACTACCGGGATATCTTCGAGTTCTGGTAGAGGGCTGGCATTAAGAGAGTAAAGCTGACGTTCAGCCATTCGAGTCAAGACATTGACTATCTTGCCGGATGGATGTGTAAGTTGAACGGTCCTAGTAAAGCAATCAATTTTGGCGTAATGGGTTGTCATCCAATCCATACTCAAAATGATATTTATGTCCGAGGACTTGAGAGCGATTAAAGATGCAAGGAAAACAAGTCTATCGACAAGGATTTCATTTCCATGGCTTACCCTAGAGGTTTGCCACTTTGAACCAGGAGTTTGAATAACCATGGAAGTAGGCATGTCACAAAATGTCATGTTGTGCAATCGAGCATAGATCTCAGATATGAACGAATGGGATGCTCCAGTATCGAAAAGAACAGATGTCGGATGGCAGTTTACGAGAAGCGTACCAAGGACGACGTTAGGATCCTCATAAGCTTCTTCGGCAGAAACATAGTTGACATGACCACGTGCAGTGGGGATTGGCTTGACATAGTTCACCTTGCCGGTTGGCTTGCCACGGCCAACGGGTTTTCCTGGCTGATTCTGGGGATAATCACGCATGTAGTGTCCCGGTTCTCCACACTTGAAACATGTCACAGTGGTGGTGCGTGGAGCAAAGTTGGAGGGTGGACCTCCATAGGTCTTAGCAGGTGCAAACTGTTGAGTTGGGCGAGGCGCCTCATAGGATGGCCTCGGTGTATACTTGGGTGGCAGAGCAGTGTTAGGAACCCACACACGGCGCTTGTGAGAGCCAGAGCCGGATGAGGAA
This sequence comes from Secale cereale, assembly GCA_902687465.1. Classification (NCBI taxonomy): domain Eukaryota; kingdom Viridiplantae; phylum Streptophyta; class Magnoliopsida; order Poales; family Poaceae; genus Secale; species Secale cereale. Next base: position 390,068,775 of record LR738715.1, on the reverse strand, counting down.
CCAAGGTCTCGAGTATGCTTGCGGGTAGCCTCGAAGTCGGTCTGGCCTATCTCAGCACTGATAGCCTTGTTAACCAACTTCTGAAAGGAGGTGCACTCGTGCAGACGTAGATCTCGACGAAGTTCAGGGCTGAGTCCCTTGCGGAACCTCGCCTGTTTCTTGGCATCGGTGGACACTTCCTCAGGTGCATAGCGTGCCAGATTACCAAACTCACGACTATAGCCGTCCACAGTTAAACGGCCCTGGGTGAAATTGCTGAATTCCTCCCGCTTGCGATCCATGAGACCTTCCGGAATGTGATGTTCATGGAATGCCTCACTGAACTCAGCCCAGGTAGTGACTTGGCCAGCAGGACGCATAGCTTCAAAGTTTTCCCACCAAAGACTGGCAGGGCCCTCAAGATGGTAGGCGGCGTAGATAACCTTGTCAGCTTCGGCCACACGGGCAGAGTGTAGCTTGTGGGTGATACTACGTAGCCAGTCATCAGCATCCAGAGGTTCAGTGGAGTGATGGAACTTTGGTGGACACATCTTGATAAAATCGTGGATTGACACCACGTCATTCCTCTGACGGAACCCAGTGTTCTGCTCTATGCGTTCCAGCAGACGGTTGGTCTCTCTCTTGTTCCGTTCTGCTTCAAGCATAACTTCCGCCAAAGAGGGTGGCTGGGGCAGATTTCCATCTCTAGCCCCACTAGCCTCACCCTGCTCCTGAGCAGCAGGAGTGTTGCGAGTGTTGACCATCCTAGGAAAACAAAACAACGGTTTAGACAAGGATGGCAAAAATTTGACGTAGAAGTGCAGAATGTAATGGATGACACAGAATGCAGAGATGTTCATCCGTACGACATGGTAATATAGGAACTGGTATATATACACCAGTGGTCATACACACCATACAAAGTTTAGTACAAGCCAAGGCTAAAGTACAACTGCGGTGAAAGACGATACATCCCATCAGAGGCATTCCAAGCTCCTATACATTATTTAACTACACCTCCGGAACTCAGTACACACTAAGTCATATTCCACAAGACACGCATGACTGTGGGAATACAACTACTACAATACTACTACTACCACGGACTAGCTCAGACATTCGCGTAGTAATCCTCGTAGAGATTACCACCGTAGCCTGGAAGTGGTACAGACGGATCTTGGAACTCGCGAGCACTCAAAGGCTGTGGACCATAGGGGCATGGGTGTGGTCTCGGTCCCGATGCTGGTGGTAACCGACGCCCACGTGGAGGTGTAATACCCCCAACGTCACGCCAATCCATGCGATCAGGTAGACGAGTCCGCACAGGATACAAATCCCGCATGTCCAGATATCCGGCGTGCACAGCCGGTGCAAGCCGTGTCAAAGTAGTCCAGTGAGCGGCTCGGGTGTTATACAACTCCATTCGGAGGGCACGGACCTTACGGTCCCTATCCTCCAACATCTGAACAGTAGTCTGAAGCAGTGGCTCTTCATGAGGAGCATCAGTATACAGACCAGTGTAGTAGCCTTCCTCTCCGGGGAGTGAAGCTGGCATGTAACAGAACTCAGTGTTCAGCAACAGGGCATGCCTAGCACGTAGAATGGTCATCATCGAATAAGCGGCATCCTGTACTACCATCTCGATGGTAATCCCGAGTCCATAAGACCAATGGATGGGATCATTTGCTCCGGGATATGAGGGGTATATCCGGACTGTGCAGAAATACTGACTTTGATTGAAATCCCGATACTGTTCCTCCACAGTGTATTCAGGATACCAGCGATAACCGATCTCAGTCATCACACGGACTAGCATGGCCGTGTGACCGGGCACATTAATGCACCGAGTCAAACGAACCACTTGGTGAGGGATGCGGCCAGACATCTGAAACACGAAATAATGCAAAGGCATTAGTGTTTCTGGAAGAAATCGGGCAGCATAACCACTGTACATGCTCAAACAAAGATTTGAGACATCATACAAATGATAGCATAGCCACTCAACAATTCCATATCAAGGTTCCGGGTTCAACAATCATCATACTCAAAAGGATAGAAACTGAACTGAGGCTTGAAACCAACAATCCTAAGAGTCTACGGATTAGTAACACGTGCACCTAGTAAGGATAAGAGGCATAGTCCTAAATCCCCGTAGAAAGAATAGACAGACTCAGATCATAAGGGCATAAGATAAAGGAGTAAAAAGAGCCTTACGTTCCCTTCCACAATCAATTCCCCTACATATAACTAAGAATTTTTCTAGACTCAACATCGACCAGTTTGGCTTGAGAAACCTACAGGTAGTCCAGCTCTGATGCCAACGCTGTCAGGACCCCGATCCTAAGTCACACCGATCTAACTGTAACACGTCATATCACTTTGCAGCCTCACGCACGGTAACCCCACGGGTGCCACCTTACCTGGCCCGGGACCATTTGCGCATTTTGGCACACGTATATGACAGTGTCGCTAGCATCCATATGACAGAGAACCCGGGCCGACATGGCTAGTTATAAACCAGAAGTGGCACTAAATTACAGAGACAGGCATCCATGACCCAGCAACGAACGTGTCGGTCATCAACGTATGAACCCAAGTCGTAGCAAGCTACATGGACTTAAAGGAACAACGCGTGACATTTCCCCTAAGGGACAGACACAGGAACGAAGAAGGACACATGCCGGCCAGCCTACGTGTTCCGAGCAGTAGCAAGCTACCAAAGGCTCATTGGAATCACTAGGAGGCATTTCCCTGTAAGATAGGCTACCAAAGAAAAACAACTAGGTGTCGGATCCCACACATACCAAGCATTTCAATCATACACGCAATATGCTCAATATGTGCAAATACAACATTGCATCACAACAGAACTCTATGACTCAAAGTACTTTATTTAAAAGGCTCCAAGAGCCATACATAACATAGTCATACAGATAGGGGTCACATGACCCAACACTTAAGTCATACAGTCATACAAGCACAAGCGGAAGCTACATGTCTGAGTACAGACAACTTAGAAAATAAAACAGGCTTGGTGTAGCCTGACTATCTACAAGGCCCTTCACAAGCTCCAGATCACCGTCTGGGTGTCAAGCTACTCGTCGACGTCAACGTCTATGTAGAACCCATCAGCAGGGGCAGGGTTCTCCTCTGCAACAGTTATTAAGCAAACATGAGTACAAAGGTACTCAGCAAGTCTTACCACAGAACCTATCATACATGCAACATTATCAAAGGGGTAGTGGAGTTTATAGAAGAATGCCAGCTTTGACCTTGGCTAACCTATACTACAACTCTCAACAGATTGCAAGATGTTATTACGAACATGAGTCCTCTAATCACCACATCAATACACTACCGAGGATCCTCTTCCGTCATCCTACGGAAGGGCCATCCACGGTACTCACGCTTATCTTGAGGCTTTTAGTAGTATCCATCAACTTGTCTATGAACTGTAAGAGTAACCAAGTAGTTCGTACCGCGAACAATGGCTATTCGAATAGTTTGATAACCCTGCAGGGGTGTACTTCTTCACACATGTTTTCACCACTTAGCGTCTGCACACGACATGTGCTCGGCAGACTTCAAGCGAAAGCCGACGTGGGTGTAGACCACGACCTAACCAACCACTCAAGTCTCTCGTCCAGGTTTATCGCCTATTTGGGTTCCATCCGTGGGGAGGTCCGGCCGGGGTGTCGCTCACGGCCCCAAACGATGTGTACAGGGTTCCCGAGTCACCAAACGGGCAACCGGTACACCGTGACACGTACCTGTCGCATCATAGCCCACCCCGAGGGTCAGCGCTGCGCACGACCTCCAGTAAACTATAAACACCAGAAACTAGTTGCAACTCCTGGACAGAGTACAAGGGCAGTCCATAAGTCGAGCGGGGTCATATTTCAGGGCCCAATGTGTGGTAGTAACTGTAACTTGAATCACACACACAGATCTCGGGTCCTATGGACGATTCCAATGAAACAACCCACCATGTACTCCTACATGGCCTTTCATCGATACCTTTACCAAGCGTATTCCACACTTCCCTCTCTTTATCGGTAAGATCATTTCACTCTGATCCATCACCCAGATGAATCAGACCAGACACAACTCTAAGCATAGCAGGCAACATAAGTAAATAGCATGGTGGATCACACATCACATGGCTCAATCAACTCCTACACATGCTAGTGGGTTTCAACTATTTACTGTGGCAATGACAGGTCATGCAAGGGAATAGGGTTCAACTACCGCAGCAAGTAGCAGTTCACGCGCTGTTGCCTTAATGCAGTAAAAGAGAGCAGGAGCGAGAAGATTGGGTTTGTATCGGAATGATCAATGATTGCTTGCCTGACAAGGTAGTTGCCGGGTACTGCTCTTCAACTGGATACGCAGCAGTATCCTCGGGAGCAGGACCTAACACAGGGAATACCGACGATACAATCATTAACAAACAAATGCAACAATATGATGCATGTTTATGACATGGCAAGATGCATGTGTGTTGGCTAATGCAACTAAAACCAGAAGGGTTTGAACCTATTTGAATCAAGGATTCAAATTGAAGTTCAAACTATTATTTAAATAAGTGCATTATCATGTTTTTGATATATACAGAAAGTTAACTTGTTCAAACATGCATGAAACAAGTGCCATTAGAAAGATTGGATTTTTCTGATCATTTTTCATATATAAATCTTTTCCATCTGAGCTATGGTTGATTTCATATGATTTTTAGAAGTTTTGGGTATTTTCTGGAATTTCCTGAATTATTATTAAATCTAAAAATCCCAGAAAAACCTTTACTGCGTCAGCATGACATCATGCTGACGTCAGCCAGTCAACAGGGCCAGTCCAGGTCAAACCTGACCAGTGGGTCCCTCATGTCAGTGTCACAGCTAATTAACTGAGTTAATTAGAGTTTAACTAAAACTAATTAGCTGTCAGTGGGGCCAGGGCCCACGTGTCAGTGACTAATCTAATTAACTAATTAATATTAAATTAACAACTAAACTAAGTTTGACTTGCGGGCAGGGCCCACATGTCATTGACCCAGGGGGTCAAACCCGTGGTCAAAACAGGTCCAACTCGCCGGCGTTTAGCCGCCGGCGAGGCCAAACGCGGCGGCGTGCTTCGGAAAACGCCTACGGTGCACGGCTCGAGCTGTGGCTGGGTGCGTTGGAGAGCTCTTGCTCTTGCGCATCGGATGGAGGTGGTCGCCGGACCTGGGGTGGCCGGAGACGACGGCAACGAGCTCGACGGCGGCGACCGGCGTCGGGCGTGGGTGGAGATGCGGCTGCAGGGGCCTAGGCGATGCGTGCGTGGCACTGTTCGCATCTACGTGCTGTGCTGAGTACGTTGGACTGGTGCCAGTGACCAAATGGTCACCGGAGCATCACCGGCGACGAGCTCGGTGGCGATGCGTGCGGGCGAGCTTCGTGCAGTGTGTTACAGGGCAAGAGGGAGCCAACGGAGAGGGGGAGGAGGTAGCTAGGCTCACAGGGGTTGCGGCAAGCACCGGAGCGAGCTCGGGGGTGGTCGGAGCTGAGCAGAACAGCGAGGGGGATCTCTGCGGCCGGAGTTGGGGAAGAAGAGGTCGGGGGCGTCTCCAGGGCGGGCGAGCGCTCGGGGCTCGGCCTGTTCAAAGCAGTCGATGACGACGGAGACGAGGGACAACACGGCGGAGCTCGGGGACGACGGTGGACGCGGCTTCTACGACGGTGCGATCACGGCGGCCTCGGCCATGGCGAGGGGAGAGCGGAGGAGAGGAGCTGGGGGGAGGTGGAGGTGTCTGGGGGGTCGAGGGGGACGTGGACGTTCGATCCATCCCTCCAGGACGGCGAGGGGGTGAAGCAAGGCGGCGGGCAGCTGCGTGGCGCGCGGCGCGGTCGCCATCGAGCACCTGCCTGCCTGCCTGGCCGAGCCAAGCAGCTCGCTGGAGAGGCAGCTGGGCTGGGCCGGCAGGTGGGCCGGGTGGGCGCCAGGTAAGTGTTCTTCCTATTTTTCTTTCTGTTTTATTTCTTTTGCAGCTTTGTTCATTTAATAAAAATGCCTAAACATTTTTATAACTCATGACACTTGTCATACCTGCTGTATATAATATGAACAGTAGGAAACATTATAGTTCATGATTATTTGAGCATTTAAAATATTTTATAGCATTTAAATGCCCATATTCAAATACCATATGATTTAATCCAAAGCCCTAGATTGTCCTAGAAAATTGTGCACCATTTTTGGCATTGGTTTAAGACCAAGGCAGAAATGATGAACATTTTGAAGGGCATTTTGGGTACATTGGAAAATACTTTAGCAAACCCTAGTTGTTAGGGGAGGGGGTGCTGGGGTTTCTGTTAATCCCATTTCAAGTTTCTTTGAAAGTAAACATGATGCACACTCTAGTCAGGTCCTAATGCAAGTGCTAGCTAGGGATGTGACACCGGGTATGCCACATCCTTCTCTCTGAGACACCGCTTCTCCAAAGAAAGAACACTATCATGCAGACTCCGCATAGCACCGGTTGCAGCATTGAGCATATTAGTCGGTAGAATCGGCCTACCCGCCACATGCACCCTCCTCATTATATCCTCAAGTGAAGGTGGCCCATCCTGATCACGGATCGTAATCGGTGCCGGCTGGCTCGCACCCTTGTTACTCTTTATTTTCCGTGCCTTCTTCTCCCCTGCAATGGGACCGAGTTCGGCTCACAGACCGCCTTCTTGAGTGTGTTGGGGCTGATAATATTTCGCATCTCGGCTATCTGAGGCTCGGTGAAGTCGGCAGCTGGAGGCATCTCCTGAGAACTGAACGGCAGACGACCCCTGTTGCAACTTGGTTTCTCCGTGGTACCAGCTAGATCGCGCATGTCTTTTGTAGGGTTGGGTTCTGGAGAAGGAGGCCCCATGAATTCGCCATCGTACCCATGATCGGCAAAGTACTCATCGACATTGGCAAATGTATCGTCGTCGTTGTCGTCGTTGTCGTTCGGATCCTGTGCCATATGCATGTTCGAATCCAGTGCCATAGGGATGTCCGGCACCGTTGCGGCGGTCTTGCCATGGCTTGGCGCCGGCACGACTGGCGGTGTTGTCTTTGGGGTGGTGTCCCCCACCCCCAAACGAATCTGGCTCTTCGGCCAAAGCAGGGGCCATCTTACGTAGGCGCTCAGGGTCATCACATCATCTTCGTCGGCCCCGACGGGTCGAATCGGAGGTAACAACTCGTCACAGCCTGGCAGCACCCGAACCAGTTGAACCCTATACAAGGTGGGTGGCATCAGAGTACCATGGAACACGGGGTTGCCCGGTTGAATGATTTTGCTCTTGGCGACATCGACCAACTTGTTGTTCACGAAGTGCAGGAGAGTGCACAGAACGTCTGCGGCACCCTGCGAAAACATGTAGGGCATCAGGGATGCCCAGTCAAAGGCAAGGAGATGAAGTCCTCCGCCGAGAGGCTTAATTAGTTACCGTGATGATGGCGTCGAGCTCGGCTAATGTCGAGGCACCGCCAACGGCGGGCGTGCAATTGACGGAGGAGCCGCTTGCTGCAGAGGTGCCGGCCGGCGTACACCCGGGTGCATTAAGCTCCAATGCCCGTGCCGGCGTCGGAGACACCAATGCCGCCTCCTCCGGAGACACCAATGGCCCCGCCTGCGCATTCTGCGAGTTGCTGGCCGTGAAGCTGGGAATCGGGGGCGGCCCCTGTTGGCCGCCCGCAATCCACGTCGTCAGCCCCTGAATCAAGGTAGGCATAATGCCGGTGAGCGTCGATCCCAGTTGTTGTTGCACTTGCTCTTGGACAATCTCCGGAATCCGCGCCACTTGTACCTTGAGTTCTTGAACCTCGCGCGACTGGCTTTCCGAGCTGGTCTTTTTCTCCTTTCGCCCACCAGCGTTATAGTATGATGACCATTTTGGGGACAAGCCTTTGCCGGCCACACGACCAGCTGATGACGGCTTACTAAGCTTATCCTTTTTTTCATTACATTCAACGCTCTATTTAGAGTGGTGTCCCAAGGGGTGCTCTGAGTCGACCCCGCGCTACTGCTTTCAGTCGCCTACGGAAGGAATGTGAACCATTTAGAAATTTGGCTTCATTAATTAGAATGCAACCAAATGGAGCTAATTACGCGGGGGTGTATTCCTTACCAGAACAAGCTCAAGCGCCCTGGTCTTCAGATCCTTGGTAAGCCCCTTTGTTTTCAGGTCCTTCTTGTACCGGGCCCTGACAAAGTTCCTGGTCTGCTTGTCACCGTATTTATTGAAGAGGGGCGGTAGGCCTTGCTCGGCACGCTCCGCCTCCTCCTTGTCCCATATAGGCTCCGCCACTCTGTAACTGCCGGGGCCGAGTGTGTGTTCCCCTAAGTTCAACTCCTGCATTTCTTCCCCCCACTGACTTGATTCGGAGGTTGCGGTGCTCTCGCACTTCATCTTGAAGTTGTTGTAGTCATCTTCGGTGATCGAAGGATTTTTCTGCTTGATCTTCTCATAACTAAAACCTTTGTCAATCATTCTCTTCATCGAGCTTCTCCAAGTAGACAGGGCCGTGCTTATCCTCGTGAGGGCGGCATTGTTCACTTTATTCCCCGTGAGGCGTGTGTTTTCAAATTCAACGGGGAACTTGTATCGTTCGTGCAGCTTCGTGAAGAGGAGGTTGCGCAAATTCCCTCGGTCCTTATGCCTTAGGTTCTCGGTGTTGATCGAGATGGTGCTCCGGAGAATGCACCCGAGCTGAAGCGAGTACCCCTTGACTATATGTTCGGGCACCGTTGGATTCCCGTCGGAGTCCACTTCAGTAAATTCCTCCTTGACGGTGCGGAGCACGGTCGGGCGCTAGTCCTTCCGTTGCCTCTTCAGTTGGCTGCCATCTGTGCGTGCGCCGCCATCATCAGTGGTGGCATCCTCGGCAGCACCATCAGTGGTGTCATCCCCGACGGCACCATCAGTGGGGTCATCCACGGCGGCACCATCAGTGGTGTCAGGATCGGTGTCTTTCACGGCGTCCTCATAGAAGTGAGGTTGTTCCTCCATCTCCTGGGACAGCTCCCAGAATGCCTTGCCGCCCGAACCGTAGGCCTCATCGTTGTGGGCCATGTTTCTCTCTAAATAGGAAAAATGTTTGGTCAAAAAGTTGGTTATTGTCAAGGAACAAGATCATGGTCTCATCATTTAGGGTTTGTCGACACCGAGGCATCCTAAAAGCTAAGCTTTTATCATTTAGGGTTTTTCGACGCCGAGGCACCCTAAAAGCCTAAGCTTTCATCATTTAGGTTTTTATCTACACCGAGGCACCCTAAAAGCCAAGGTTTTATAATTTATGGTTTGTCGACACCGAGGCATCCTAAAAGCTAAGCTGGGAAGGAGAATTCTAAGTTGGGCCTAATCACTTGGCTCTATTGCCGCCTATGGTTTAATGCAGCAAGAATAAAGGGGCAGTTGATCCTACTTAATTAAGTACTAAGATACCCCGGCCCATGCATTAGTCACAAGTACCCCATATCCTATTTTTAGCAAAGTCATGCTAAAATTCACGGAAAATTTCAGCATGACCTTTGCTGAAAATAGGACATATGGAGTACCCGAATTTGCCGGAACGGAAGTTAATCGACATTCCAGCAAACTCAAGGGCCTCTCGGGGTACCTGCAAAATCATCACGACACGATGGTCGGAGACAAAACCAGCAAAAATCTGGATGGAGTGCATCGGGCTTTCAACTCCACTTTAGACTATTCAAATTCCAGTTTGCATAGGCTTGAGCATATCATTTCAAATAGCTGTGTATAGCTTGCAAAAGCATATATTGTCTGGTACTGAAGCTTCATAAAGACAAGCACCAACATTGTATAAGAGAATATAAAAGCGGACATATTGGAATAACAATAATCCTATAAGAGAAAATATAAGCACCAACACTGGATGGATCAGTTAATAAAAATTGAAATAACTACGAGACTATCGAGACTTCTACAACCAAGTTAGCATTTCGACACTACCACATAATACCACTCTCTTAGGTGACTTGTAATGATCCTATATGATATATTCGCAGCCATGCTCTACCAGTATCAATCATAAAGAGAACTACCATCCTTGCAGAAGAGGACAATTGTGAATAGTACCTAGTTTTGACCAGGGCTCACCCAAACTGTGCCAAATAAGAGTGTATCAGTGTGGCAGCACAATTATCTAAAATTTAACATACAAAACCAGATCATGACAGCAAAATGAATTAAGGATCAGCCAAGAGCAAGCACACACAAAAAGAATAGGAGCATCCAATCCAATATGATCAAACTGTTGGAAAACAAAGTAAACTACATGCTTGTACTGCGTTAAAGATGGTTTCATTTTCACATATTGTAATAAATCATTGAATTTTATAGGGAAGGCGCCAGAAACAATTTCCATACAAATTGCTAAATTTCATATCATTACGAACTTCTCTTTGACTTCCCGCAATGATGATATGAAATGGCTATATCAAGTGACCTTGTGACTTGTGAGACTACAACTTCATGTCCGGCTTCTTATTTTCTTGAAATATCCAGCAAGTGTTGGCTTTTTCATTGATAAGAGGATAGTAGTATGCACACACTATGCACAAACACCAAAGCGAAAGGAACAAAACTAAGAGAAAACTAAAAGGATATTTAAAACAGTAAAGACGGTTATATATATATATCCTCATTTTCCCCTGTTTTATTTCGATGATCTTAAGATGGTTATATATATATCCATGGTAATAGTCCCTTTGATCTGATGTCACAAACAGTAAAGCTGAAGGTGGTTGATTTCATGAAACACGGGAAGCTTGAGTTATCCATTTAAAACGAATCCATATCATTTGTTACTCTGTCAATTCATTTGTCTTCAAATCAAATTCTAACCAAAAAGAAACATATTCTCATGAAAATGATCCAGTTTCATGAAAAACACTTGTTTTGTTAAAAAATGGAATTTAAAAACCAGAAACCTCATGTGTTTCTCAAATTTTGTAAAGTTGAGGACATGTGGTAAATAACTCATGTTTTTGTTCAAATTTCATTCAATTTGGTTAAAAAACACCCTGATGATTGGACTAGAGTAACAAGGTTTTTGCTTTTCATGAGGCTCAGTAGCCGATTTCATCAACCAATTAGCGAAGATAGTAGATACTAGAGGAGTAGAGAGGGGAAATCCTTTGTTCCAAGACAGAACCAACCAATACCAGTTATTATATACTCAAATTCACGGATGTCGCAAACAGAACATACAGAAACTCATTCCACTAGATGGACACTCTCTTTGTTCACAAAATAATTGGTGACCAAAATACTCCTTGACATCCAGTCTCCATGCCATACAAATACAATTCCAAAATTTACAACAACAGTGTCTCCGAGACATGACCAACAAACACTTAATGGAAAAATAAACAAGGGGGCTGAGATTTGCAAACAAGGAGCCTAACCTTACTTCTCACCTTTTCTGCGAATATGTTTCTTTTTGGTTAGAATTTGTTACTCTGGATCTTTTTTTAATTTGGCAACTAGCATAGCATTTTTGAACTAATGTTTTCAGCCCTGAATTTTCTTTCTTAATCACCCTAGGCAAGCAAGGAGGTGCAAGTAAACCAACTCTGCTTCGTTTTGCAATTGAAAATAGGTGGATATGGAATCAGTGGCCTCAAAGATGGAGGGGTGAGGAGAGAAGGTAAAGGGGGGCTTACGGGCAGTAGGACTTGGAAAAGATGACGATGTCGTGGGTGCTGGTGTCGAAGAGGTGCGGGCGGCGGCGGTGTCGAAGAGGCGGCGGCGGCGGCGGTGTCGAGGGCGCTGGCGTCAAAGAGGTGCGGGCGGCGGCGGTGTCGAAGAGGCGGCGACGGCGGCGATGTCCAAGAGGCCTCGCGTGCGACATGGTCGAGGTCGGAGCGGTAGGCGGGGCCGGTGGCGATGGTGACGATGGCGCGGCGACGACGGGCTCAGGAGGGGTGGCTAGGGTTCATGGGGAGGGCAGGGGAGCGACGGGGCGGCGAGCGTGTGAGGTAGAGGAGGCGGCAATGGAGGCCGGGGTGGCGGCGCAATGGAGGCCGAAGAGTGGACGGGGCGGTGGTGCAGTGGAGGCGGCGGAGCAGAGGCGGGATCTGGCGCAGTGGGGGGAGGGGATATGGCGCAGAGAGGGAGAGGGGGGATATGGCGCAGTGGGGGAGGCTTACTAATGGCGCACCGCCCCCTGGTGCGCCATAAGTACATCTATACTAATGGCGCACCTCCCCCTTGGTGCGCCATTAGTATTTTTTTTTATTTCTGTTCGAGCCCACAGGTTATCTACCACCAGACTCCGTCTACATCAAACCCCATGTACTAGACCGACTGTTCAGCACGCAGCACACCCACTAGGAGGTCCTGGGTTCGATTCCCAAGCTCCCCAATTTTTGTTTTTATGCATTTAAAATGGTGTTTGATACTTATTTGTGTTTAAATATGTTCAAACTTGTTTAAATCATAACAGTAATATTTTTTTATAAAACAGTAATAATTTTTTTAAAAATATCATCAAATTTTTTATTTGAAAATATTTATGAATATGAAAAAATATCATCAAATTTATTATTTGAAAATATCATGAGTTCATGGGTCGGCGACCGCGGCCGGTGGAGCGGGGGAGGGTGCAGTGGGTCGTCGGCGGCACTGGAGTAGGGGAGGTTGCGGGGGGTCGGCGGCGGCGGCCGGTGGAGCGGGGGGTGCTCATCGGCAAGGTGGACCGGATCTGGCGAGGTGGGATAGCGATCGACATGGAAGGGATCGAGATCGAGTGTCCATGAAATTTAAAAACATTCAAGAGTTCAAAAAGTTCCCATGAAATACAATCGAGAAATGAAGGCTACGATTTAAATACAATCGATCTTAGCTAGCTATCTTTTCACAATCTTCTTGCCCTTCTTTTTCGCAAATGGAGTTCTTCTATGGAACGGACGTCCTTTAGGTAGGGTGGTCCTCCTTCTTCTTGTGGTGTATGCTGCTACTTCATCATCGTCGTCATGTTCGATCTTCGGGTCGCCGTACTTGTCGAAGTCTTGCTCATTGGCTACTCCATCCATTCCGATGATCTTCCTTTTGCCTCTCCTCACGACAACACGACTGGGCTTTGACGGGTCGATAATGAAGAAGCATTGGTCAACTTCGGAAGCCAGAACCCATGGCTCATTTTTCGCGGTGACGTTTGCGCCCGCGGTCTTGGATTTGGCTTCGGGTATAACCATGGTGGTGAAATACCAGTCTTCTTTTAGGACGCTCTTGGCCCATCTGCCATGGAACATCGGGACCTTCTCTCCAGCGTAGCTCAGCTCCTAGATCTCCTCGATCAATCCGTAGTATCTGTCCTTGTCGTTACCGGTGTAGGATTCCATCGTTACCCCGGAGTTCGGATAACCATCGCTCTTCATGTCCTTGGCCTCGGTGTAGAATGTGTAGCCGTTGATATCGTACGCCTCATAGGTCATCAGGTTGTGCTCGGCGCCCTGTGACAAGGCGAATATGAGTTGTTCTTCCGCGGAAGAATCCTCATGTAAAGGGTATGACACAAGCTTCTGCTTGAACCAACACGTGAAACATGAGTTGTTCTCTTTGATTATATCTCCATTCGTCCTCTGTTGGCCTCGGTCATTGTACGTCTTCTCAATAAAGGTTTTGTGCTCTACCACCCAAGGATCGACCACGTCTATGTGTTGTAGTGCGACTAGGTTTGCTCTTTCAAAGTCGGCGAGTCGACCCTCGAAGTCAACATGCATTTCGCGGCGACCCCATCCAGCGAGCCTATCGAGGTGCCTGTTGACAGGCAAACCAACGGGGTTCTCGATGCCTAGATAATTCGTGCAGTAGGCACTACTAGGAAAAGGGCTATAGATGGAATTGATACTAATGGCGCACCAGACAAGCAGTGCGCCATTTGTATATACTAATGGCGCACCACCCACCGATACGCCATTAGAGTTCAAACTACTAATGACGCACCTGGCCCAGGGTGCGCCATTAGTATCAAAAAGTTTTTTTTTGAACTAGTGCGCCTGTCCAAACATACTAATGGCGCATCCAGATACAGTGCGCCATTACTAGTTGTAACTAGTAATGGCGCACCTGCAAGAAAGAGCGCCACTAATGATCTTTTTTTATTATATTTTTTTTTTTTTTTTTGCAAAACTACTAATGGCGCACTGTTCCACAGTGCGCCATTACTAGTTTAAACTAGTAATGGCGCACTATGGGACAGTGCGCCATTAGTATTTTTTTTTCAAAACTAGTAATGGCGCACTAACTGAGGATGCGCCATTAGTAACCTTGAATACTAATGGCGCATTTATAGTGGGTGCGCCATTAGTAAGTGGGCAGCAACGAGATATTTGGGACAGCCTCTCCTACCCACACTCACTTTCTCCCCACTTCATTCTCTCCACCTCCTCATTGTCTCGGGTCCCTCCCCTTTTTCACCTCATTTCCACCATAGATTCATTCAAATTAAGTGGTTAAATTACCTTGTTTTGATAGGTAAGTAAGGGGGGAAGCTATATTTATGTTGTTCTCCCTACAACAATGTGCACATGCACTTTTTATGGCCTAGCTAGATATATGTATGTTCGTGGTGTTGCATATGTTTGTTGTGTTGCATATGTGTTTGTGTTTGGAGGTGTACCGGTATTTGAAATGCGATAGTTGCCAATATTTTCCCGGAATGTTGATTCATTTACGTTTCGGTGAGAATTTTGGCATTAAGCATTCTTTTTTGTCCTATTTTTAGGGAAAGTCATGGCAAATTTTTTCTTGGTTCTAAAATATCGTTTTGCTCTACCCCGCAGGCGACCATGGTGCGCACGATGACCGAAGGCATCGTGAATAGGTTTTTGAGGTCCGCGAAGGCCGAGATGCTTCAAAAGAACGAGACGGAGATAAGATGTCCGTGTCGAAGATGCAAGCTGAAGAGCCTTATTGCGGACCCGGATTCCGGGCAGGTGCGGGACCACCTGCTTTTGCGTGGTTTCATGGATGGCTATCGGTGGAAAGGTGATGAAGATGACTACGAAGTCGTCCATGGGGGCCGGGCAAGAAATGAGGAAGGGCAGCAAGACTACCACCGCAGCTCGGGCGGGCGAGAAGACGATGAATCCCCAGGAGATGATCACGACGGTGATGTTGTACACAATCATCATGTAGAAGACGCATGACATGATAATGAGGAAGATGCCGAAGCAGACGACAGGCATGATCATGAAGATGATCATGCCGGCGGAGCAGACGACGCTGGACCATCGATGGGCTGGGTGCAGGACCCTCATATTCAAGAGCTGCTTCTCAAGCAGACCGATAACGCAAGAGCTGCCGCCCGAGAGAAAGCCAAGATGGATCAACTTGAGTTAGACGCGGTTACTCCATTGTATGAAGGATGCAGGCCCGAGGATACCCGCCTGAAAGTAACGCTCCTGGCTCTGGAGATGAAGGTAAAACACAAAATGACCGACGCATGCTTCGACGAGAACATGTCATTCTGGCACGAACGTCTTCCCAAGGGGAACAAGTGCCCCACCAGTTTGGAGGAGGCGAAGAAAATCGTGTGTCCTATGGATTTACCGCACGTGAAATACCATGTGTGCATGAACAATTGCATCATTTATCGGGACGAGCACGCGGAGTCTACCATACGTCCGGTGTGCGGCATCACTCGATACAAGAAGAGGAAGAAAGCTCCTCGAAAAGTGGTGTGGTACTTTCCGATCACTCCTCGTCTGCAGCGGTATTTCGCGGACCCTAAGGTAGCAAAGCTCCTACGTTGGCACGCGGATAGGGAGGAGAAGAAGTGAGAAGATGACGCAAATGATCCGGAGATAGATAAAAAGACAAGATGCTGAGTCACCCTAAAGATGCGAGCCAGTGGCAAGCGTTGAACTTCGAAGACCTAGAATTTGGGAACGATCCAAGGAACATCGTGCTGGGCACGAGCAACGATGGAGTCAATCCATTTGGCAGCCAGAGAAGCACACATAGCACCTGGCCTGTGTTTGTGTGGATGTACAACCTTCCCCCTGGTTGTGCATGAAGAGGAAGTACATTCACATGAGTATGCTAATTGAAGGACCGAAACAACCAGGGAACGACATCAATCTGTATCTGGGGCTGCTGAAAGAGGAGCTAGACACGCTGTGGAAAACGCCAGCCAATACGTGGGACGCCGCAAAGAAAGAATATTTCCCTATGAGAGCCGCGCTGCTGACGACGGTGCACGACAATCTCGGTTACGGATATGTCGCGGGGCAGGTGGTCCACGGATTTTCAGGATGCGTCAAGTGCATGGATGACACAACGTATCGCCAGCTAGATAGTGATCCCGGGTCTTCGAAAACCGTGTTCATGGGACATTGAAGGTGGCTTCGCGACGATGACCTGTGGAGAAAACGCAAGGATCTGTTCGATGGTGAAACCGAACCCCGAGGACGCCCGCGTACGAGGAGCGGCGAGGAAATAGACGAGCTGTTGAAAAATTGGAAATATTGCCCACTGTCGGGAAAGAAGCAAAAGGCGCTAGAGCCGGGAAAGAAGTGAAAGGCGCCAGAGCCGCTGCTGAAGGTATGGAAAACGAGGTCTGTTTTCTGGGACTTGCCGTACTGGAAGATCCACCGTGTGCCTCACAGCCTTGATGTAATGCATATCACGAAGAACGTGTGCGAGAGTCTACTTGGTACCCTGCTCAACATGCCAGAGAGTGCCAAAGATGGGCCGAAAGCAAGGGCGGACTTGAAATCAATGGGCATCAGGCAGGAGCTTCATGCTATATATGATGATCATGATGATGATGATGATGATGAGGCGAAGCAGGACACGGAAAGTCGTCGCAAAGGCAAAAAGGCCAAGAAAACCGGAAATGACTACCCTCCTGCATGCTTCACTCTAAGTCAGGAGGAGATCGAGCAGTTTTTCACCTGCCTCGTAGGAGTAAAACTTCCTTACGGTTACGCGGGGAAGATAAGCAGATACCTAGACCCAGCGAAGCTGAAGTTCAGCGGGATTAAGTCTCACGACTGTCACGTGCTGATGACGCAGATACTTCCAGTTGCAATCCGTGGGATCATGGACGTGCACGTCCGTGAAACCCTATTTGGCCTATGCAACTTTTTCGACGTCATCTCTCGGAAGTCTGTTGGCGTGAGGCAACTCAGAAGGCTACATGAAGAGATCGTGGTGATACTATGCGAGCTTGAGATGTACTTCCCGCCCGCATTCTTTGACATTATGGTGTATCTGCTGGTCCATATCGTGGACGATATCATCCAACTCGGGCCGACGTTCCTGCACAGCATGATGCCGTTCGAAAGGATGAATGGTGTCATCAAAGGATAAGTTCGCAACATGTCACGTCCAGAGGGAAGCATAGCCAGGGGCTTTCTGACCGAAGAGTGCATCTCCTACTGCACGAATTATCTAGGCATCGAGAACCCCGTTGGTCTGCCCGTCAACAGGCACCTCGGCAGGCTCGCTGGATTGGGTCACCGTGAGGGTCGCCGCGAAATGCATGTCGACTTCGAGGGTCGAATCGCCGACTTTGAAAGAGCAAACCTAGTCGCGCTACAACATATAGACGTGGTCGATCCTTGGGTGGTAGAGCACAAAACCTTTATTGAGAAGACTTACAATGACCGAGGCCAACAGAGGACGGACGGAGATATAATCAAAGAGCACAACTCATGTTTCACGCGTTGGTTCAAGCAGAAGCTTCTGTCGTACCCTTTACATGAGGATTCTTCCGCGGAAGAACAACTCATATTCGCCTTGTCACAGGTCGCCGAGCACAACCTGATGACCTATGAGGCATACGATATCAACGGCTACACATTCTACACCGAGGCCAAGGACATGAAGAGCGATGGTTATCAGAACTCCGGGGTAACGATGGAATCCTACACCGGTAATGACAAGGACAGATACTACGGAAGGATCGAGGAGATCTGGGAGCTGAGCTACGCTGGAGAGAAGGTCCCAATGTTCCGTGTCAGATGGGCCAAGAGCGTCCTAAAAGAAGACAGATATTTCACCACCATGGTTTTACCCGAAGCCAAATCCAAGACCGCGGGCGCAAACGTCACCGCGAAAAATGAGCCATGGGTACTGGCTTCCCAAGTTGACCAATGCTTCTTCATTACCGACCCGTCAAAGCTCAGTCGTGTTGTCGTGAGGAGAGGCAAAAGGAAGATCATCGGAATGGATGGAGTAGCCAATGAGCAAGACTTCGACAAGTACGGCGACCCAAGGATCGAACATGACGACGATGATGAAGTAGCAGCATACACCACAAGAAGAAGTAGGACCACCCTACCTAAAGGACGTCCGTTCCACAGAAGAACTCCATTTGCGAAAAAGAAGGGCAAGAAGATTGTGAACAGATCGATTGTATTTAAATCGTAGCCTTCATTTCTCGATTGTATTTCATGGGCACTTTTTGAACTCTTGAATGTTTTTAAATTTCATGGACACTTGATCTTGATCCCCCTCCATCTCGATCGCTATCCCACCTCGCCAGATCCGGTCCCCCTCGCCGCCGAGCACCCCCCGCTCCACCGGCCGCCGCCGCCGACCCCCCGCACCCTCCCCTACTCAACCGCCGCCGGCGACCCACCGCACCCTCCCCCGCTCCACCGGCCGCCGCCGCCGACCCATGAACTCATGATATATTCAAAATAATAAATTTGATGATATTTTTTCATATTCATAAATATTTTCAAATAACAAATTTGATGATATTTTTTAAAAAATTATTACTTTTTTATAAAAAAATATTACTGTTATGATTTAAACAAGTTTGAACATATTTAAACACAAATAAGTGTCAAACAACATTTTAAATGCATAAAAAAGATTTGGGGAGCCTGGGAATCGAACCCAGGACCTCCTGGTGGGTGTGCTGCGTGCTGACCAGTCGGGCTAGTGGGTGTGTTCTGATGGGTAGTGGGTTAGGTGGGATATAACCTGACCAGTCGGGCTAGTAACTAGAACACAATACTAATGGCGCACCAGGGGGTGGTGCGCCATTAGAATCTCCATACTTATGGCGCACTAAGGTGCGGTGCGCCATTAGTAATCTCTCCATCCATATCGCCCCCCACCGCACCCTCCCTCTCTTTCCCTCGCCAGATCTCCCCTTCCCTCTCCCTCCCTCCAGCGCCCCGACGCCGCCTCCCCCGCGCCACCCCCGCCGAGCCGAGCGCCGCGCCCCCGACGTCCTCGACGACCGCGCCCCCGACGCCCCCGACGTCCTCCCCCGACGTCGGACGCCCCCGACGCCCCCGACGCCTCCCCACCCCCCGGACGAGCCCCTCGCCTCTGCCGTGGCCTCGCCACCTTCGTCGAGGAACAACGCCGCCGCCCGGAGCTACGTCGGCGACCAATCAATACGCAGGTAGCCATCACTCCTCCCTCCTTCCTCTCTAATCACCACCACAAAATTTTAGGTTTAGACATTTGAAGAAAGTAATGGTTTAGACTCTGGTTAGGGGATTTTCAATTAGTTAGTTGCAAGACCTGTATTTGCAAGGCCTAGTTGATTACAAAATAAATATTCAGTTAGCAGACAAAATCAGTTTCTTCTTCCTCTAAAAGCATGAACCCAAAACTGACACAAAAAAATTCAGAACATAGTCCTACTTTGATCAGTGGCAGTGAAACAAGCAAATCTCAGGCATCATTTTCAAAACACAAAGAATGGTCGCAAGGGCTTCACTGAAACGCTTACTAAAGCATATTTATCGAGTTTAACATAGTCCTACTTCGCTCCTGAATCTTGTTTAGCAACAACAAAATCAATCATTTGTCTCTTGTTCATTCAGAACACATGTACTCCACGATGAGTCTGCATGCTAAATAATTCAGAATGAATGAACATGCTAAATACAGTATTTAAATTGGCTCAAAGAATTCCTAAGAAGTGCCAATTTAAAGAGCACATGGGTGAACTTTTAGATGGAACGAAAAAGAACATTGCTCTGCTTAACAATTGTATTGTAGTTTTAATAAACCAGGAACAGTGGCTGTGAATCAAGCAGATCTCAGGCATCATTTCCTGAAGACAATAGATTGGCTGCAAGTGGGTCATTGCAGTGTCTACTAAAACAAATCAGACAGACCGAAGTGGTCAACTGCACACTTCTCAGGCTTATTAATCTTCTCAACACATGTATACCTCACACTGACACTAAATAATTGTGAATGACTGAGCACACTAAAATCTAAAAGATGGCTTAATAATTCCTAAGAACTGTCCAAATCAATACTACAGCTGTAATGTTTGTTAGAAGGAACCCAAAAAAGGCCTTGCAATTCCCAGGTTCAATCTGGGCCAGCTTCCTTGAATAAAAGTCATCTAGCTCCAGAGTCGTCTCGATAGCACTTGGTTTGGTGTTGCGAAAGAGCTCGTTAGTTTTTATCTCCTTCTATCTTATTGGAAGACATGTTAGTGCTTGCTGTCATACTTTGGTATGCCATAGTCGGTGACAATTTCATCTTTTTCAGAACCCCTTTGGCTCTAGCCTTTACTAGTATGGTAGTCATGTTTGTGTCGCAATACTAGCATGTCTGGTCATCTAGATCGGGGAGAGTAGTTAGCAGTTAGCGGGAGCCACCCCACGATACTAACCTTTATTTGCAAGGCCTAGTTGATTACAAAATAAATATTCAGTTAGCAGGTAGAGCGGGAGCCTTACGAATAGACCTGCTACTTTTAATCTTTCGTTAATTCAAAATAGGCTTACAAGGGGCTAGTCCTAGTTAGTATTTCTCATACCAGGCTAAGTCTGATCTGGTTGTTGTGCTCTTACTCTCAGCTAGCAGCCTGTTCCATTTGACTCCTTTTAATTACTGCTGCATATATGGCAATTCAGACTTGGCATAAGTTACACTTGACAAGAGTATCTTGCACAATTTCTGTCTTTTGTGTTACTGTTCATTTCTGAATCTGGTCTCAGTCTCAGGCATGGTTTACGGTTTATAGTCTCATATATATTGTATTTATACATCTCTGTGGAGCTTAATTTGATCCTAAATAAAAGATGCTTGAACACTGGTGGACCCTTACCTAATGCTCTTGTTCTCCTGTTTACCAGCTTCAACTCTAGTTAATTTGGAGTTAGGGTTGGTTATGTTTTTTCGCTGTCATCCCAAGTGAGATCTTTAGTTCGTTTAGCCGGTTGGTGGGCTTGATGTTCTGTTGGGGTTTCAGGTTTTAGGTTTTTTTTTCATGTACACTAGTACTACTTGTATGTCACACTAGCACAATGATAATAATGGTGGTCATGTATTTGGTTCCTTGTTGTAAATATTTGAACTTCAAAGTATTGTTTTACAAGCTTCTGCAACTTTTTCTTAACTGTTGAGGCTGCTGTTATGCCTGTATTCACTGCTGTTGCTGCTGTACTTGTGATGATGTTGTACTTGTGATGATGCTACTTGTGATCTTCTGAAATGACCCATTGGCGACTTCATTAGGCGGGGATAATGATTTTGCAGGTACCCCGAGAGGCCCTTGAGTTTGCCGGAATGTCGATTAACTTCCGTTTCGGCAAATTCGGGTACTCCATATGTCCTATTTTCAGCAAAGGTCATGCTGAAATTTTCCGTGAATTTTAGCATGACTTTGCTAAAAATAGGACATATGGGGTACTTGTGACTAATGCATGGCCCGGGGTATCTTAGTAGTTAATTAAGTAGGATCAAGTGCCCCTTTCTTCTAGCTGCATTAAACCATAGGCGACAATAGAGCCATGTGATTAGGCCCAACTTAGAATTCTCCTTCCCAGCTTAGCTTTTAGGATGCCTCGGTGTCGACAAACCATAAATTATAAAACCTTGGCTTTTAGGGTGCCTCAGTGTCGATAAAAACCGAAATGATGAAAGCTTAGGCTTTTAGGCTGCCTCGGCGTCGAAAAACCCTCAGTTATAAAAGCTTAGCTTTTAGGATGCCTCGGTGTCGACAAACCCTAAATGATGAGACCATGATCTTGTTCCTTGACAATAACCAACTTTTTGACAAAACTTTGTTCCTATTTAGAGAGAAACATGGCCAACAACGATGAGGCCGGGGGTTCGGGCGGTAAGGCATTCTGGGAGCTGTCCCAGAAGATGGAGGAACAACCTCACTTGTATGAGGACGCCGCCTTCCCCACCGATCCTGAGACCACTGATGGTACCGCCGAGGATTACCCCACTGATGCCACCACTGATGGTGCCGCCGAGGATGCCACCACTGATGATGGCGGCGCACGCACAGATGGCAGCCAACCGAAGAGGCAACGGAAGGACCGGTGCCCGACCGTGCTCCGCACCCTCAACGAGGAAGTTACTGAAGTGGACTCCGACGGGAATCCAACGGCGCCCGAACAAATAGTCAAGGGGTACTCGCTTCAGCTCGGGTGCATTCTCCGGAGCACCGTCTCGATCAACACTGAGAACCTGAGGCATCCTGACCGAGGGAATTTGTGCAACCTCCTCTTCACGAAGTTCCACGAACGATACAAGTTCCCCGCGGAATTTGAAAACACAAGCCTCAAAGGGAATAAAGTGAACAATGCTGCCCTCACGAAGATGAGCAAGGCCCTGTCTACTTGGAAAAGCAATGTGAAGAGAATGATCTAGAAAGGTGAGAGTTATGAGAAGATCAAGGAGAAAAATCCTTCGATCACCGAAGATGACTACAACGACTTCCAGATCAATTGCTCGAGCACCGCACACTCCGAATCACGTCAGTGGGGGAAAGAAATGCGGGAGCTGAACTTAGGGGAACACACACTCGGTCCCGGCGGTTACAGAGTGGCGGAGCCTATATGGGACAAGGAGGAGGCGGACCGTGCTGAGCAAGGCCTACCGCCCCTCTTCGATAAATACGGTGACAAGCAGACCAGGAACTTTGTCAGGGCCCGGTACAAGAAGGACCCGAAAACAAATGAGCTTACCACGGATCCGAAGACCAGGGCGCTTGAGCTTGTTCTGGTAAGGAATACACCCCCGCGTAATTAGCTCCATATGGTTCCATTCTAATTAATGAAGCCAAATTTCTAAATGGTTCACATTCCTTCCGCAGACGACTGAAAGCAGTAGCGCGGGGTCGACTAAGAGAAACCCTTGGGACACGACTCTAAATAGGGCGTTGAATGTAATGAAGAACAAGGATAAGCTCAGTAAGCCGACGTCAGCTGGTCGTGTGGCCGGCAAAGGCTTGTTGACAAAATGGTCGTCATACTATAACGCTGGTGGGCGAATGGAGAAAAAGACCATCTCGGAAAGCCAGGCGCGCGAGGTTCAAGAACTCAAGGCACAGGTGGCGCGGATTCCGGAGATTGTCCAAGAGCAAGTGCAACAACAGCTCGGAGCGACGATCACCGCCATTGTGCCTACCTTGATCGAGGGGTTGAGTGCGTGGATTGCGGGCGGCCAACAGGGGCCGCCCCCGATTCCTAGCTTCATGGCCAGCAACTCGCAGAACGCGATGGCGGGGCCATTGGTGTCTCCAGCGGAGGTGGCATTGGTGTCTCCGACGCCGGCACGGGAGCTTAATGCACCCGGGTGTACGCCGGCCGGCACCTCTGCAGCAAGCGGCCCCTCCGTCAACTGCACGCCCGCTGTTGGCTGTGCCTCGACATTAGCCGAGCTCAACACCATCATCACGGTAACTAATTAAGCCTCTCTCGGCCGAGGACTTCATCTCCTTGCCTTTGACTGGGCATCCCTGACGCCGTACATGTTTTCGCAGGGCGCCGTCGACGTTCCGTGCACTCTCCTGCACTTCGTGAACAACGAGTTGGTCGATGTCGCCAAGGGCAAAATCGTTCAACCGGGCAACCCCTTGTTCCACGGTACCTAGATGCCACCCAACTTGTTTAGGGTTCAACTAGTTCGGGTGCTGCCAAGCTGCGACGAGGTGTTACCTCCGATTCGACCCGCCGGGGCCGACGATGATGACGTGATGACCCTCAGCGCCTGCCTGAGCTGGCCCCTCCTTTGGCCGAAGAGCCAGATTCGTTTGGGGGCGGGGGACACCACCCCAAAGGCAACAGCGCCAGTCGTGTCGGTGCCAAGTCAGCCCCATGGCAAGACCGTCGCAACGGTGCCGGACATCCCTATGCCACTGGATCCAAACATGCATATGGCACAAGATCAGAACGATGACGCCGACGATGCATTTGCCAACGTCGATCAGTACTTTGCAGATCATGGGTATGGTAGCAACTTCATAGGGCCTCCTTCTCAAGAACCCAACCCAACAAAAGAAGTGCGCGATCTAGCTGGTACCGCGGAGAAGCTAAGTTGCAACAGGCGTCTTCTGTCGTTCAGCTCTCAGGAGACGCCTCCAGCTGCCGACTTCACCGAGCCTCAGATAGGCAAGGTGCGGAATATTATCAGCCCCAACACACTCAAGAAGGCGGTCTGTGAGCAGAAGTCGGTCCCATTACAGGAGAAGAAGAAGGCACGCAAAAGAAAGACTAACAAGGGTGCGAGCCAGCCGGCACCGAGTACGATCCGTGCTCAGGACGGGCCACCTTCACCTGAGGATGTAATGAGGAGGGTGCATGTGGCGGGTAGGCCGATGCTACCGACAAATATGCTCGATGCTGCAACCGGTGCTATGCGGAGTCTACATGACAGTGTTCTTTCTTTGGAGAAGCGGCATCTCAGAGAGAAGGACGTGGCATACCCGGTTTTCGCGGCCAAGGTGCCAGAGGGCAAGGGCTTTGTGGATAACTCCATCGGGGGTACGATCGTCCTGCGGTTTGATGACATCCACGCTATGTTGAACCTTCATCCGCTGCACTACACCTTCGTTCGGCTATTTTCGCTGAGTATGGAGATGCGGATCATTCGCGACAAGACCCCGGACATCGTGATAGTTGACCCCTTCTACATGTGTGCCAAGATCTTGGGCAGCGCTAGGGACTGGCAAGTCGCGAGTTCTTACCTCGAAGGCGTCATTCTGGCAAACTGAGATAAGGATAACTTCCTCGTGCCTTACTTTCCCGAGTAAGTCCTCCGCCTCAACCGCCCCGTAACATATGAATTCTTAGATTTCGATCGTTTTTCATTTAACATTCCGTGTTTTCTGCAGTGACACACATTGGATGCTCATTCTCCTAAGCCCCAAATATTCCATGGCCACGTATTTCGACCTAGACCGTCAGTCGAACGTAGACTTCACAAATGTCAAGAAGGTTCTTGATGATGTTCTCCCCGGCTACGCCAAATCTGGAGGCACCTTCACCAGGCCTATTCGTAAGTACGACAAGCATGTGTTCTCCCACAATACGACGTTCTGCTGCGTCAAGCAGCCGCCTGGCGGTCAGAAGGGTGCCTACTACGCCATCCATCACATGCGGGCGATCGTACGGGACCATCATCAACTTCTGCTACCTAGTAAACTCAAAGATTGGGCCGCGAGCGTGTCGGCAATCTAGGATGCGGACATCAGACAAGAATTCTTTCGCATCCAGTCGGAGTTTGCGGAAATCATCCATCAAGATGTCCTTCGTACCTCGGGGCAGTTATACCTCAGAAATCAACCGTCCAACAGTGACATCGACACAATGCTACAAATGCAGGCTGACAACGCCCGTGATTTCATGACTCCCACGATAGACGGCGTCTTCATCCACGCTCCGGTCCCTTGAGTCGAGTCGAAAGCAGTGATGCTGTGTCTAGTTCTGAAACATCGATTGGCTCATGTTGTAATTAAACTTTAATGAACTTGTAGTATGTCTCTTTGTTTTCGAGAGTCGTTCAACTTAGATGTAATCGATGCTATTAATGTCTTTCTTTTCTCTTTCGATCGTTCTGTTGCATACTTATATATTGCTTATGTATTGTCTGTGAATTGGTACTAACGTTTCGTTTGGCTAGTGCATAGCGATGCCGTCGTATGTCGTGTACAAGGGTAAGGTTCCCGGAGTCTACGATGACTGGGAGGAGTGTCGGAGACAGGTTCACCGATTCAGCGATAACAGTTACAAAGGGTACACCACTAGGGCCGAGGTCGAATCTAGATACGCCCGCTATCTAGCGGGAGAGGGGAGGGAGCGTTGGAGGAACCGGATGAAGACGAGTTTCATCGTGATGATGCTCATCGTGATGACCGCAGCTCTCTTCTATGTGATGGTAGTTTAATGATCGATATCGACTTGTAATGTGAAGACAAACTCGCTACTCGCGGTCTCGAGACTTGTAATATAATGTTCTATCTTTGTTCGGTCTTTTCAATTCGGAGACTAATATGATGAATTGTATTCGGAGACTAATATGATGAATTGTATTCGGGGACTAATCTTCTATTGTATTCGATGAATCTGTTGTTGATGTGTGCTGTCTATATTCTGTCCAATTATACATTTTGTAACCTGTGCAAAAAACTGTAAATAAAAAAATAAAAAAACCTAATATTCATACTAATGGCGCATCACATCACAGTGCGCTATTAGTATGCCAAAGGATACTAATGGCGCATCATTAGACAGTGCGCCATTACTATGCCGAAGTTACTAATGGCGCATCTTGTTGTTGTGCGCCATTAGTATGCCAAAGCACCTGGGTATACATGGCCCCCTAGGAGGCATACTAATGGCGCACTGCTGTGTATACTAATGGCATATCTGTGGTGCGCCATTAGTATACCAGATACTAATGGCGCACCAGAGGTGCGCCATTAGTAAAATATACTAATGGCGTGGCACTAATGGCGCAAAACTAATGCGCCATTAATGGCCAAATTAGGTGCGCCATTAGTAGGCCTTTTCCTAGTAGTGAGGAGATGCACTCTTCGGTCAGAAAGCCCCTGGCTATGCTTCCCTCTGGACGTGACATCTTGAGAACGTATCCTTTGATGACACCATTCATCCTTTCGAACGGCATCATGCTGTGCAGGAACGTCGGCCCGAGTTGGATGATATCCTCCACGATATGGACCAGCAGATGCACCATAACATCGAAGAATGCAGGCGGGAAGTACATCTCAAGCTCGCACAGTATCACCACGATCTCTTCCTGTAGCCTTCTGAGTTGCCTCACGCCAACCGTTTTCCGAGAGATGACGTCGAAAAAGTTGCATAGGCCAAATAGCGTTTCACGGACGTGCGCGTCCATGATCCCACGGATTGCAACAGGAAGTATCTGCGTCATCAGCATGCGATAGTCATGAGACTTCATCCCGCTGAACTTCTGCTTCGCTGGGTCTAGGTATCTTCTTATCTTCCCCGCGTAACCGTAAGGAAGGTTTACTCCTACGAGGCAGGTGAAAAACTGTTCGATCTCCTCATGGCTTAGAGTGAAGCACGCGGGATGGTAGTCATTTCCGGTCTTCTTGGCCTTTTTGCCTTTGTGATGACTTTCTGTGTCCTGCTTTGCCTCATCATCATCATCACTAGCGTGAAGCTCCTCCTTGATGCCCATTTATTTCAAGTCTGCCCTTGCTTTCGGCCCATCTTTGGTCCTCTCTGGCATGTTGAGCAGGGTACCAACCAGACTCTCGCACACGTTCTTCGTGATATGCATGACATCAAGGCTGTGAGGCACACGGTGGATCTTCCAGTACGGCAAGTCCCAGAAAACAGACCTTGTTTTTCATACCTTCAGCAGCGGCTCTGGCGCCTTTCGCTTCTTTCCCGGCTCTGGCGCCTTTTGCTTCTTTCCCGACAGTGGGCAATCTTTCCAATTTTTCAACAGCTCGTCTATTTCCTCGCCGCTCCTCGTACGCGGGCGTCTTCGGGGTTCGGTTTCACCATCGAACGGATCCTTGCGTTTTCTCCACATGTCATGGTCGCGAAGCCACCTTCGGGGTCCCATGAACACGGTTTTCGAAGACCCGGGATCTCTATCTAGCTGGCGATACGTTGTGTCATCCATGCACCTGACGCATCCATAAAATACGTGGACCACCTGCCCCGTGACATATCCGTAACCGAGATAGTCGTGCACCGTCATGAGCAGTGCGGCTCTCATAGGGAAATATTATTTCTCTACGGCGTCCCACTTATTGGCTGTGTTTTCCACAGCGTGTCTAGCTCCTCTTTCAGCAGCCCCAGATACAGATTGATGCCATTCCCTGGTTGTTTCGGTCCTTCAATTAGCATACTCATGTGAATGTATTTCCTCTTCATGCACAACTAGGGGGGAAGGTTGTACATCCACACAAACACAGGCCAGGTGCTATGCGTGCTTCTTTGGCTGCCAAACGGATTGACTCCATCGGTGCTCGCGCCCAGCACGATGTTCCTTGGATCGTTCCCAAATTCTGCGTCTTCGAAGTTCAACGCTTGCCACTGGCTCGCATCCTTAGGGTGACTCAGCATCTTGTCTTTTTTATTTATCTCCGGATCATTTGCGTCATATTATCGCTTCTTCTCCTCCCTATCCGCGTGCCAACGCAGGGGCTTTGCTACCTTAGGGTCCGTGAAATACTGCTGCAGACGAGGAGTGATCGGAAAGTACCACACCACTTTTCGAGGAGCTTATTTCCTCTTCTTGTATCGAGTGACGCCGCACACCGGACATATGGTAGACTCCGCGTGCTCGTCCCAATAAATGATGCAATTGTTCATGCACACATGGTATTTCATGTGCGATAAATCCAGAGGACACACGATTTTCTTCGCCTCCTCGAAACTGGTCGGGCACTTGTTCCCCTTGGGAAGACGTTCGTGCCAGAATGACATGTTCTCGTCGAAGCATGCGTCGGTCATTTTGTGTTTTACCTTCATCTCCAGAGCCATGAGCGTTACTTTCAGGCGGGTATCCTCGGGTCTGCATCCTTCATACAATGGAGTAACCGCGTCTATCTCTAGTAGATCCATCTTGGCTTTCTCTCGGGCGGCAGCTCTTGCGTTATCCGTCTGCTTGAGAAGCAGCTCTTGAATATGAGGGTCCTGCACCCAGCCCATCGATGGTCCAGCGTCGTCTGCTCTGCCGGCATGATCATCTTCATGATCATGCCCGTTGTCTGCTCCGGCATCTTCCTCATCATCATGTCCTGCATCTTCTACATAATGACCGTGTACAGCATCACAGTCGTGATCATGTCCTGGAGATTCTTCGTCTTCTCGCCCGCCCGAGCCGCGGTGGTTGTCTTGCTGCCCTTCCTCATTTCTTGCCCGGCCCCCATGGACGACTTCGTAGTCATCTTCATCACCTTGCCACCGATAGCCATCCATGAAACCACGCAGGAGCAGGTGGTCCCGCACCTGCCCGGAATCCGGGTCCGCAATAAGGCTCTTCAGCTTGCATCTTCGACATGGACATCTTATCTCCGTCTCGTTCTTTTGAAGCATCTCGGCCTTTGCGGAGCTCAAAAACCTATGCACGATGCCTTCGGTCATCGTGCGGACCATGCTCGCCTGCGGGGTAGAGCAAAACGATATTTTAGAACCAACAAAAAATTTGGCATGACTTTCCTTAAAAATAGGACCAAAAAGAATGCATAATGCCAAAATTCTCGCCAAAATAGAAATGAATCAACATTCCGGCAAAATATTGGCAACTATCGCATTTCAAATACCGGTACCTGCAAATACAAACATATATGCAACACCACAAACATATGCAACACCACGAACATACATAGATCTAGCTAGGCCATAAAAAGTGCATGTGCACATTGTTGCAGGGAGAACAACATAAAGATAGCTTCCCCCCTTACTTACCTATCAAAAAAGGTAATTTAACCACTTAATTTGGATGAATCTATGGTGGAAATGAGGTGACAAAGAGGAGGCAGCCGAGACAAGCTTTGGAGGAGGAGGTGGAGAGAATGAAGTGGGGAGAAAGTGAGTGGGTAGGAGTGGCTGTCCAAAATATCTTGTTGGTCCCAGGTTACTAATGGCGCACCATCACCAAATGCGCCATTAGTAACCCAGGTTACTAGTGGCGCACCTGCTGGTGGTGCACCATTAGTAGTTTTGCAAAAAAAAAATACTAATGGCGCACTGTGGCACGGTGCGCCATTAGTAGTTTAAACTAGTAATGGCGCACTATGGCACGGTGCGCCATTAGTAGTTTTGCAAAAAAGGAATAAAAATAAAAATAATAAAAGAATAGTAGTGGCGCACTATGTGGCTGGTGCGCCATTACTAGTTACAACTAGTAATGGCGCACTGTGCCTGGATGCGCCATTAGTATGTTTGGAAAAAAAATTGTTACTAGTGGCGCACCATGTGCCTGGTGCGCCATTTGTGTATTCCACACTAATGGCGCACATGCACATGGTGCGCCACTACTATATATTAGTGGCGCACCACATGTGAGGTGCGCCATTAGTATCCATCCCATCTATAGCCCTTTTCCTAGTAGTGTCCGTTTGATATTCCTTTTACACTAGGCTCTAGGTTAATAATTTAGTCCCAAAAATCATATAAAATAGCATATTAATGCATATAAAACATCCAAATTTGATAATATAATCGCATGGAACAATCATAAATGATAGGTACGTTGGAGACGTATCACTCACCAATACGTGAGGCGTTTCTACTCATTTAGTGGCCACAAATGCATATTTCATAGTTAATGAAACTTAATGAATCTGTTTAATTGGGTTAGTATTGCAAACTACAAAAATCATTCCATCACTCACCATTTTCCTTGTTTAAGAAGATTTTTGAATTTGGCCTTTTAAATCGAAGGGATGGAGTATTCAGTTCATAGTATGTGGATTACAGATGATCACACTGACTACACCAATTTGGCTGACTAAGAGAAAACACTAGACAGATTTGGAGCAGGGTGACAACTTAGAAAATCAATAACACAATGACCAAAGTGCCAAAGTTCAGGGCCTCATGATAGATCCATTTGTTCACCTCTGGCAACGCACATGCATTGTATTTTTTATTTTTTGCTCTGATGGAACGGTAAAGAATTGGTTTGTCCATCTTCGACAAAGAGTATTCTCTCTTAAACATTTTCAGAGAATTGATGTGAAGTATTTATGCTAACTACATATATTGCTTGTTTAGAATGGGTATGAGTTGAGGTAGATTTTTTTATTATACTTGCTAAAATATCATGCAAATGAAGCTAAAGACAACATTACTAAAATTATGCAAGACTTTCTTAAGCGCGTCAAGTGGATCTTAATTTGTTAAGATATTTTTAGTTGGATAGTCTCTCTATATGTATACATCATCAAATTTACTTTTTGTCATTAATTTACCTTGCGTGTTAAGTGGACTTCAGTTATTACTCGATTGTGTCGGTGCTTTCTATTCTCTACATGAGAAATTTAACATGCATTATGTATATTTAACTTCAACAACATATTTTAAAAGCCATTGGCAATGCACGGGCATTCTACTAGTATTTCTAATTGACGGGTTCTTAAGGTGACTAGGATGGGGATGTGAAGGCGAAAGCGACAACGACAACACATAAGCCAGTATATATGGCTGTGCTAACAAGTCGTGCTAAAATAAGTGCCCAACTTATTTGTACTAGGTGGTCTAGGTAACGTGTACTTGTTGTTCGGACAATGTGAAACAATTTTCAGTTTCTTTGGTCTTGTACTATGGTCCCGCTGGCTGAGTCAAACAGGTTCATCCTCACAATCTATTTTTTGCTAGCCATCCCATCACAACACATATCAGGAGTCTCATCCCAATTTACATTTGCTTTGTCATCCTACCATGGCATGAATTAGCAAGGCTTTAATTAGGTGATAGTACACTTTGGTGCCAGTGATGCCAATGGCAATGAAATCGAGGCAAATTGCTCTAACAACACTACTGCAGGATGCTGGTAAGGCGACACTACAATCAGAGACCCTTCGAGGGAACTGTGTGTGATGCATTAATCGCAAACGGTGATGTAAAAAATGGTGAAAATGATATGAAATGTTTGTGATGGCGGAGACATCAACCATGATTCATCTTAGAGTTGCGTGTGCGATGCATGGAATATGATTCAGTCCAATGAACTATGTGCGATGAGGCAAAAGAACAGAAATGGGCACTCAGATGAAGGTGTGTGTGCGATATACGGCATACAGTTCACTCGGATGATTTTTTTGTGATTGGGGAACGCAACAGAAGTAGTCACTCAGATCAAGGTGTGTGCGGTATACGACATATTGTTCACTCGAATGAACTATTTTTGATTAGGAAACATAAAAAAAGTTCAACTTAACAAGATGTGCGTGATATGCGGAAATAGGTTCCTAATCAGAAATGTGTGCAAAGACCCATAATAACATAGACAATTTCTGCTAATAAGTTGTGTGTGTTGTGGGCAAACGCTTGCTGGCATACAACTGTTAGTGATTGATAAATATTTCACCGACGGGTTCCCTAGTATGGTTTGTGTGCGATGTCATTGCATACAGAACAACAATATATGTAGTTATAACTTATATGGACTTGATTCCATATCCAAACCGAACACCCAATTACATAGGTGGCTAGTACACACATGACCTTTGCACGCATCAAAGTATGTTCCAAAATGCCTAGAAAACTCAAATAATGTATAAAAAAGAAAAAGAAATGCTGAATAATTTTCTATTTTTTAGGATGACACTCCTATAGTTGCATATTGCCTCTGTAAAATAAATCAAGGCGGGAAGAGACATCGTATGTCGCTTTGTGCACATAGGTGACAATTTTCCTCTCGGAACCATGATGCTTCATGAGAGAAGCTCGGATTTTTAAGAAGCTCATACCAAAACTTGTACCAAATTGGACTAATTTTTGACCACAACATGTTGGTGCCATGTCATAACACCATGCGAAGTTTCATGATTTTGAGGTGAGTTTTGGATTTACAGGAGATTCAAAACCATGTTTCTCAATGTTTACTGTCGAGTCGACAACGCCATGGATATGCTTTTCCCTTGTGGGTCCCAAATGCCAGAGTGCAAATCTATCACTACCATGCATCTTTTCTTATTAAGAATTACATCTCATTTGATGAGCTTGCTGAAAATAAGTTTGTGGGTGCTGGCGAGCGCTAAGAACTTGCGGGTTTTGTAATGAACAGTTATCTCAAGGATCCCATGAGAGTGATGTTCGTTCCCTATGTTGTGATTGCTCATAATATTTATGTATTAAGTAAAGAAATGGCAAGCCATTGGCCCAATATGAAAGAAAATATGGGTCAAAGCCGAGTTGAAGAGGGCAACAATATGTAACTCCATCTTACAAACGGTCCAAAAGGATGAGGATTAATTGTTCATCAGGTTTAGAAAAAACCCACATTAAACAGGGAAATAACATCTAACTACACCAAAGTTTTGGGCAGTCACAATCAAATGGATCGGTCTAATCCAAAAAATCAAGATCCTCATAAAAATTCTACTGGTCCATGATGGTGACAAGTTGTTCTAAATAGAAGCCGAGCATGTTCAAAAGCCCTTAGGTCGACCTGAAACTTCTTTTTATGTTGTTCAACATATCCATCCGTGGGATTTTTTTTTGTTGAAAAGATCAATCCTCACGGACAATAGTAACTCTGCATTCAACATGAAGAATGTGACAAAGCTAGTGTTTGCAGGGTTAGATGCATATCCTTCCAACATTATTGTCATCAAACGAATGTCATGAGATTTGAGAAAATCCTTATGCTTGCTCACCCATCGATTGGTTATACCTTTTTCTCCAAGTGCTAATACCTAAATAGACATGAAGATTGGAAATAATTAATGCCTAAAAGAGAGTATATCATAGCAGCGATAGCTAAACGGTTAATTCTAGTACATTATATATGGGCTTTCAATGTGCGTGAAATAATCACCTTTATATACAAGCTCTCCAGACATGGGAAGCACCACATCAAGCCAATACTGGTGTTCAGATCAAGACACCACATACTGATATATAAGGTCTTGACCGAATCTAGCACAACTGATAGGCCATCTATGGACAAGCTCTTCATTCAGCATATAATATAATATTAGCACCGAAAGTGTACTCCAAG
Source organism: Secale cereale (assembly GCA_902687465.1). Lineage (NCBI taxonomy): Eukaryota > Viridiplantae > Streptophyta > Magnoliopsida > Poales > Poaceae > Secale > Secale cereale. The sequence continues at coordinate 390,034,852 of LR738715.1, read as the reverse complement.
ATGATATTTAACTCATGTGCACAAATGAAAAACGCAGATTTCAAAAGTGTACATGAATAACATACATTAGCTGAATAAAGTGTGGAGCCAAACACCATCTTGAACGATTTAAATGGATCATTGTCAACGTTCTAGGAACCAAGGTACCTAGACTTGCCTTCCTGCGGCCCATGGCGTGGCTCCTTCATTGGCCTGGTACAACCCAACTTTAGCATCGACAAGACAAGACCCTCATGAGGGGCCAAGCCTTGCGAGGTGAACGATGCTTAGACCCCTAAGAGGAGCACTCTCACTAGGCTGGCTCCTGAGGAGCGGAGATCACTATGCAAGGCCTCACCTCGTAAGGTTCAGATGACGCAACCCATGACAACCAAGGCCAGGCGGGCGCCAGCGGGCGCAGTATAGAAGGTTTCCTGTTTGGTGCCAAAGAGACAAGCGCAGGCGCGGAGTCCCGATGAATCAGCCAGAGGTTTCCATTTCCATGCATCAAGACCAGGATCAGCAGGACGGCAGGACAGAGGTCATCACTGAGCCCACCATGGTGTCACGTCCAGAAGCTTTGCAGAAGACCACCTTTTGTCAGGATAAGATGTACTACTTGTCCCCCTTCAAATTTGGTCGTTGTGGGATCCCTTCCCGCCTACATTTTCGGGGGAAGAGGACCAAAGCCACTATAAATATAGCTTAGCAACCACCACAGAAAGGGGACGGATCGATCGGATCGACCAACACCCTCACGCCCAACAATACACCTCCTGAGGTTGTTCCACCACTATACTAGTTCTTCCTCAGCCCACCTTGCGGCAATCCACCACAAAGCAGGAGTAGGGTATTACACCGCGAGGTGGCCCGAACCTGGGAAAACTGCTTTGTGTCATTTCGGTCTTGTTCATCAAGCTACACCATGGAGACGACTAGTAGGCCGATAGGGTAAGGTGATTTTTTCGCACGAACCCCATTGTTCGAATCTAACAAGGGTTTTGTGGAGCCCTGAATCTGATAATCATCAATTGCACCCAAGGTCTCCAGTTTAGGCGCAGAGACCACATTTATTTGGAAGGTTTATAACACCAATGTAGGAGCAACCTTTGAAGTGAAGGGGCATCTTCGATGATGAGCTCCTATCCTTATGAACAAATTCCAATGCTTACAAGGTGAAGCGACTTAATTTTGAGAGAAGGGATATGGATTCCATTTCCAAAAACGAGCACCAAGCGCTCTAGGGCAGGGCAGCTAGAGTGGATGATGTTGTGCAGTGAGGCCTCCGACAGATCAATCAATATAAGCACAAGTATTTTTATCAGTGGGATTCGAAGCATTTGTACCAGATTGTCTGCTAGATGGCAATGTGTCAAGGTGGCGGTGTGGAGAGAGGAGAAAAACCATGAGATGGACATCGGTGGTGACGGCACGGATACAACGATTGGTAGTAAGTTTTCGCTGTAGTGATGGTAGAACTCAAGCTACTGGAGTTTTTTGAATTGATGGGATGTCAGCCAGGCGCCCACCATGCATGGTATGCCCAGGACGTAGCATGCCGGGATGCAGATGCATTGAAAGGATCCCTGGTGGGAGGAGATGATGGCTCTGAGGAGCTCAAAATCATCATCGACAGATAGATGACGACAATCGAGATTAAGAGAGGCGACACGCCACTAAGTGTGCCACCGAGATGCGAGGACTTGTTTGCAGCATCCATCCTTGGTGGGGTGAAGGGAGACGATGTCCCCAAGGATGGCTTCTAGTAGATCACTGGTGCGGTCCGCCCGAGAATTTACGGGTTCCTGAGATCCAGGGGTGGTCGTGGCCGCTTCTGGCTGCGCTGCCGGGTGCACGATTTACAACCGGCGGCGCCGCTGGCTGGAGCCTCATCTGTGTACATACCAATCTGAAAAATGGCAGCAACATACATGTTGGACATTCAAAATCAATACTCAATATCTGGAAGAAAAAAGGCACAAACGTATATGTAGGATATTCAAAATCAATTCTCACGATCCAGCCACATATCATTAGCAAGCACGCTAACCCTAGTTGGATTATTAGCAAAAATCATTTGTATAGAACAAACAATTAATCGCTAACCCTATACAAATACCATTCAAACAATCAATTCACTGCATGCATCAAGTAGATCTTAATTGCTCCGATTTCATGGACTGAGAGAGTGTAACCATAGGATTTGTATTCTAAAAAAATTTAAGGGGTGTGGGGGAGTAACCAGAGAAAACACATGATATGTTTTCCGCACAAATGGGTATAGATGACTATCTGGTTTTCCATCGGAGTTGCAGTCGTTGCTGGAGTTGTTGTGGACCTCCGGCTCCAGCTCGGGGGGGGGGGGGGGGGGGGGGGGGGGGC
>LR738715.1:389998491-390032424 GCA_902687465.1 Secale cereale | reverse complement strand
GGGGGCGCCGACGCTGATGAAGTCAAGGTCGTGCTTCTATTCGCGCGAGACCTCATCGGCGGTGACCGCAACCTCTGTGCCCAGCTTCACATGTTGCACGCGTGCTTCACCAGCCCCGGCATCGCCACTCCCTCTGATGGTGCCCTTTGATGGCATCCTCATGCACTCTAGACGGGGGTGACCACTGTGGACCGGGGGTGCGGCCGCTTATTACGGCCAGCGGCTCGGGCACGCCATTAATATGGAACAGTGGGAGCGAGGCGGGCGGCGGTCAAAGGATGTCTCGCCCACCAGTGAGTCTGCGTGGAGGACTTCTGGTATGCCTACCATCATTTCACACAGGTACTCGCACACCTCCCGATGACACTCCGCAGCAAAAACGCCTCCCACTAATTCACACACCTGCACCCATGCCTCTCGGTCTGCCTGCATGGCAGATTGCTCTCATGCGTCCCGTCAACTCACGCCTGCTCGTACGGCACACGGGACGCATGGCAGCACATATACTGTTTTTCTGTTTTGATGATTAATTATGTCGCGGTATTGCTTATTAAGCAAAGCATGCCACGTATACATTGTTTGTCTAAGACACACGGTCCGATTAAATAATCCGTATGTGATATTGGTTGCCAATTATTAACAATCTCCCGTTTGTAAGAAGATCATATCAAAACTTGTCTCCAATTTGACGAAAAATACAATATCACAGTCTACTGGTGTCCATATGATACCCATGATAAGATTCATGAATTTCTACTAAGTTTTGCATTTACTGAATTTTAAAAATCTATATTCTCAATGTTTTGAAATTTCTTGCATGGGGAAACATGCACCCAGGGACACACATATGATTTTGCAATACACTTCGGTGCACATGTAGTTCAAATTTTATTTTTGCACATTAAATCCCTAGGAAATCAATCAATGTATAAAAACGGTTGAATGATGTTTTTTTAAATTTTAACACGACAATCCTTTGTTCATATGTTTACTGCAGAAAAAGTTTGACATGCCTCAGAGTGGCGATGGTGTTGTGGGGTGTGTGTGTCTGTGTGGGGGGGGGGGAGGATCTAGTAGTACACTACGAGTCGTGAGCCTCCATGTGGGATTGATCATTCTGTGAGTCATATATGCCACATCAAAGTCATGAATTGGTTATTTATAACATTACACAACCCTTCCATACATACATGCATGTTCGGTCCACATGCATGCATTGGTGGTCCTCTTGGACTATCCCTCGTGAGGTTATCAGTGATGTGCCCGTACATTATCCCGCAAAGGTTTTTAGTTTCCTCTGACAATGAGAGGCATTTGACCAAAGGTGGATTCATCTTGGCATGTGTGTTATGGTGTGGATCATGGTGAGAATCCATATCAAAGTTTGGGCATGTGCGTACACATAAGTGCCTCCCACTGGCTCGAAGTGATGGGGCTACGCGTCGTGAACCTCTATGTAGTACGTTTCCAGTTTGCGAAGCATGTGCCGCATCAAAGTTGTGCATGGGTATTCAAACATCACACAGTGAACCCCTTCAGGGCACATGCACACGGTGGTTGTCCTATGACACTCACTCACGTGTGACTCTCTCCATGGGCCTGTGAGGTCTTCGTCGATCAGTTGAATCTACAACGAGAGAGAGGTTAATTTGACCAACAAGGATGGTTCTTTTTTTGTTTGTGTTACATATATGCACGGTAGTATGTAGTACATGTCAAAGAGGGGGCAACATGTATACGATATATGCGTCATAACCTCGCTCCATGTCGGGACTATCCGGTTCCCGAGGCTGGTATCACATCAAGGATTTGCATTGGTATTCAAACATCATGCAATACCATGCAAGCGATGGTTGCCCTATAGGAACTCACTCGCGTGCAGCGCTTTTATCTGTGGTCCGCGAGGTTGTCCTCCATCACTACACCACGTCTCGAATGGGGCGGGTAGCACATACCACACATAATGAACCTCTCTCTCTGTGGGAATTTTCGGTTTCCTAGTTACATATAGATGCCGCATAAAAGTTGTGCATTGCGTATTCAAACATCACACAAACACCTCTTTGGGCCACATGCATACAGTGGTTGCCCTATATATGATGCTCACTCGCGTGCGACGTACGCTTCCCTCCTATGGGCCAGCGAGGTCATTGTCCATCACTTTGACCCAACGAGAGAGATGTATAGTTTGATGAACAAGGAGGATTAATTCTATCAGGGATGTGTTACGGTAGGAGTATATAGTACATGTCAAAGGGGGGATGGGACCATCATATACTAGGTGTCATGAACCTCACTCTATGTGGGGACTTTACAGATTTCGAAGTAGATGCCACATCAAAGTTGTGCATTAGGTATTGAAAACATCACAACCACACACCACTCCATACATATGTTTGCCACACATGAAAGCGATGGTGCTTGTCCTCTGGCACTCACTCACGTGGTTATCGGTGATGCTTCCATCTATGGGCCCGCTTGCTCCATCACTTTCGCCGACATCGAGAGAGGTTAATTAATTTGACTTAGGAGGGGATTAATTTTTTGTTTGTAGCACGGTATAGGTCACGATGTGACATTACATAATAGCGCATGTGTACACATGAATCCATCCCGATGGATCGAAGTGGGGGGGGGGCACACGACACATCATGCACCTCTTGCTTTGTGTGGGGATTGTGTGTTTTTCGACGCATAAACCACATAAATGTTGTGCATTGGGTATTCAACACATATGCATGCATCATGCACCTCCATAAAATGTTCGGGACACATGCATGCAATGGTTGTCTTTGGGCACTCTCACTCGCTTGGTTATCGATGACAAGACTATATATTCGTGGGTCTGCATGGACATCCATCATTTTGACTAACGATGAGAAAGGTTACCAGGGTGGATTTTTCTTCTTTGTATTGTGTTATCGTATAGTAGGTCGATCATTCCAGGCCTAATTATGCTTGAGCCCATGCTCCGCATCGTGAACCCTTGCTTAGTGTTGGGATTTTACTGTTCAAAGCATGGTGCCACATCAAATTTGCTCATTGGGTATACATATGTTTGGGACACATGCACAGAGTGGGTTTTGTCTTCAAGCACTCCCTCGCGAGGTTATCGGCGACAAGCTAGCCCATTTTGCGGGGCTATGTGGACGTCCATCACTTTGACAAACAAGTAGTGAGATAGGTTACATGACCAAGTCGGATTCTTCTTCTCCGAGTTATAGTACGTCTTGGTGAAATGCCCTCTCCCCCCAACGGGTGTGTGTGTGGGGGGCGGGGTACTTCACACTACCTACAACTTCCGTCGGGTCGGGGAAGTACGGTTAATTTGTGAGGCACATGTACCACATCAAAGTTGTGAATGGTAGTTAAATAACACACCACACCCTTTTCATACATATAGTAGTGCCACCCGCAGGTGGTTTGTACGTGGTCTCACCCATATCGCACCACAAGCACACATTTGTGGGCCGGCACATGGTCCACCTTTGTCTGGAAGCAAAAGGTGGTTTGACCATGATGGACTCCTATAGGTGTTGTGTTACAGTATGGTAAGATTTTAGACCTAGCTATTTGGGGCATGTGTCGTAGCTAAGATTCCCTTATCGCCGACATGAAGTGGGGTTCGCAGGGGGTGGCTGACTAGCAATACTGTGCGCTTTGTGCAACAGGTGCCACATCAAACTTGTGCATTGGGTATTTGAACATCAAAACACCCTTTGCATATATATTTGGTGCACATGCAACTGTGTTTGTGTTCTGACCCTTTCCCGCGTTATTCTTTTTGCCAAACTTATAAACATCAGATGAGTTGGATGTTGAAATCATCTGTGATTGGGGACGCAACAGACACGGTTCGCTCAGACAACCAGTGTGCCACACCCGTGCCCCTGTCACTCACATCAACATAGTAGATTGGGCTCCACGATGCTTCCCACCCGCTCTCAAAAATATCTACTACCTCGCAATCTCAGAAATATCTACCACCTGGAAGGGTTTATGTTTGATAGCACACGATTAGTATGTGTGGACCGTGTGCGATGTCTGTTACTCTCGCTCTGCTTCAATCCCTTGATTCAAGTTTTCGGTAGCCCTACATTTTACTCCTGCCTGCATCCCTCACAATCTTAAAAATATATGCTCGCCTGGAGGTTTTTCTATTTGATAGCACACAATTAGTATATTTTGACCGTGTGCAATGTCTATAACACCCGCTCTGGTTCTATCCCTTGATCCAAATTTTCAGAAGCCCTGGTATTTTACTCCCACCTCTGCATCCCTCGCAATCTCGAAAATATCTGCTCGCCCTTGACCCATATTTTCAGTAGCCCCGACATTTTACTCCTGCCTATTAAAATTTTCTGTTGCCATGGTATTTCCTCAAATACCACCTTACCCCCCTGCACACCCCAGAAAAACCTACGCTCACACAAACACACACCACCCCTCCCTCACCCGAAACCATTGGTTGGTCGCCGCCATCGCCGTCGCCTCCATCGTCAACCTCTGCCTGTATGTCAGGGAGCTCGAGGAGCCAATGTCCTAAAAGAGTTTTATCGCGGCCTCATCGCCCTACGTCGGCGACGTAGCCACCATGGTGTCCCAGTCGTCTTCCGTGGGCTCTTTATCAAGCCGTCATCATCTGTCGCCCGATCCGCCCGTCGCTGTGCCCCTACGCCAGTTCGAGGACTTCCTCGTCCTCCCTCAGGCCCAGCCACCGACGAGGTCCTACCTCAGGGTCCGGCAGAGGCGGTGGGGGACGTGGATCGCCAAGATTATGGATCGGGAGACCCACACCTACCAGTGGTTCGGTAGTTTCCACACGGCTGAGCTCGTCGCCATGGAGTAAGACCGCTGGTACCACAACGCGGTGGCTAGGCTCAATTTTGCCTTCGACACACGTCTAGTCAACCTCATCCCAACAGAGCCAGGGGTGGTGAGCTCAGCTATGGCGTAGGAGGACCATGAGGGGAGGGAGCGCCTCAAGGCCGAAGCCGCTGATGAGGCCTACATGCAAGAGCTCCACCGGCAGTAGTCGGAGCTCGTGTAGGCGGAGCGGATGATCTTTGCCAGCACGGAGGGCGGCGAGGTTATCGTGATCTTGTCCGATGACGAGGTCAAAGGCGGCAATCGTAGTAGCGTGGAGGGCATTGAGGTGGGCGAAGAGGACGTGGAGATCGAAGTCAACGAGTGGAGGAGTGTCTTCCCCAACGACCCCGACGACCACATCGGCCAAGTCTCGGCTCGCGCCACACCAGACCTGAGGAGGAAGGATTGGCTCGACCTACACTTCGACCGAATGTAGTTTAATTTAGCTTCAATTTATGTTTTATGTTCAGTTATGTAGTCTCGTTGTCTCCCCTGCTCACGTAGTTCGCTTGCGCGTTAAAGGGGGGGTCCCTGAGCATCGCGTCTCAGGGGCTCTTACTGATTATCCATCCCTCACCCCTTGGCCTTGACCACGGCATCGCGACCTGGCATACCAATGGAAGTTGGGCTCCGCTCGAGGGTCAGGACCCAAGGACGCAGAGCATCAGGAAGGACGAGGGGAGGGCGAGCCGGTTTAGAGAGCTTGGGCATGTTCGTACGTCAAGGGGGACCATTGGGCATCGCGACCCAAGGGCCTAACTGGTCCCGTAGCCCCTCACTCCCTAGTATTGTCCTGCTTTCCGGTCAAGGCCAGCGGCGGCTGAGGTAGGAGCCTAGCCAGGCCCTGCCGACACAGAACATCAAGGCCTGAGTCCAGCATTCCCTTCCTTCAGGTCCGTTCGTACGTCAAGGGGACCCCTTGGGCATCGTGACCCAAGGGCCTAACTGGTCACATAGCCCCTCACTCCCTGGTCTTGTCCAGGCTTCCGGTCAAGGCTAGCGGCGGCTGAGGCAAGCGCGGGGCCGGGCCGTGCCGAAGCAGAACTCCAGGGCCGGCAGGAGGGAATCGCGAAATCTCAGCCTCATGAACAAACCAGGCGCGCTGTTCGAACAACCACCTCATGATCGTAAAGATAAGTCGTTAATTCCTCGACGCCCCCATCCTCGCTCGCGGGGCAGGACTCGGTAGTCACGCGTTAGCAATGCCGCCTCACTTTGTTAGCCTCCGGAAGCCGCTTGGACGCCAAGGGGGACCTCTTGAGCATCGTGCCTCAGGAGCTCTTACTGGACCTCGGGCAGCTCACCTCCTGGCCTTGACCACGGCGTCGCGACCTGGCATACCAACGATGGCTACAGCTTGCCTTGGGACTGGGGCCTACCGGCATACAGCACTATGTTACCGAAAGGGTAAAAAAGAGGGGCGATATTGTTGAAACGAGGCTCGGAAGTAGAGTGTGCTAAGCAAAATAGCAATATAGAAGCAAAAGCATTACAAGTTCTTTACACGCCCCCGTGTGGATGGCTTTGAATCCTCACAGGGGACGCCACAAAAGGCCTTCAGGGGATCCTAAGAACGGTCACCATCGCCGATGCCATTATCAACAGTGGGCCATGATGGCCCACCTCCGACCCTAGGCGGGTCACCACCAGCGATGTGCCGCGAGCCTGATGCGTTTCGGGTACGCCGCGAGCTCGAGGGCGCGTAGCTGTCGTCGCTCGTCTCCGGGGACTCGGCAGACTCAGCAGAGCTACTAGACCTCCAAGGGCCATCACTGCCGCTGGATGAGCTAGTGGCGCGATTGGCGTCTGTCGCAGCGCCAGCCGAAGCATCCCCCTACTGGCCCCCTCCAGGGCAACATTCCAGGCGGCATCCCTCCTCGTCGAACACCTGGAAGCACAGCATGGAGACGCTGTCAAACTCGAAGTGGATGGCGAGGGCTCCTTCCAAGCCGCAGGCGCGGGCGACCTCCCCCCATTTGTGAGTCATAAAGACCTTTCCTGGGGAGACGACCTCAACATGCGCCCTCATCGCCGGTGCCCAGCACTCGGCGTGTCGCAACCACAGCCCGAGCGCCCCCCTCGGTGGCACCTCCGTAGCGAAGAATGGCGGGAAGCGAATCCAAGACATAGGAGGCATCGCTGCTGTCGGCGTCGTGGGAACTAGGGTACCCAGACTTACTTGTCTGCGGGCCGCGTCACGCTCCTACTACGGCCTGGTATGACCCAGCTGATCGACCAGCTGCTCAAGAACCTCGTGACGATAACGACATCAAGACCCCCTCAGGAGCGGCCTCGGCTAGGTAGCTCCGGAGGGGTGGATAATCCAGGGCCAAGCCTACCTCAGGAGGAGGCAGCGACGCAAGCAGTGACGCACCGCGCCCGCAGGTGCCAGCGCGTGCTAGCGGCGCAGTTGCCATTTTGGTGCAAAGGAGACAGCGCAGGCGTAGATTCCCGAGGAGCGGGACAAAGGTTTCGCCTTCGGTGTAACAAGACCGAAGACCGCAAGGATGACAGGGAGGTGTCACCACCGAGCCCACCACCGCGTCACCGCCTGATCCTTTTGCAGGCGAAGACCGCTTTTGTCAGGATAAGAACGTCCTTGTATTCCCACTCAAAATGGCTGTTGTGGGATCCCTTCCCGCCTAAACATTTCGGGGGAAGAGGACCCTGGCCGCCTATATAAGTAGCTAGGATCCCCACTATGGAGAGGGAGAGGACGAAGGTCGAACCAGATCCAGATACTCGGCCCTCTGACAAAGGAGCAAGAACCCTTGCCTCCTGACCCTCCTGAGCTCTCCTCCTGAGCTTAGGAACAACTGTACTCATTCATACTCAAGCCATCCCGAGGCCAATCCACCAAAGAAGGAAGTAGGGTTTTACACCGCAAGGTGGCCTGAACATGGGTAAATTCGTGTGTGCTTTACTTGTTGTTCGCTTGAATCTTTCCACTTGCCGAGGGCGAGATGCTAGGTAGACGTGAGTGGGAGAGATCTTCGTTCACGCCCCTGTGTTCGAACTTCTTGGGTTTGTGGAGCCCGTAATCCGACATTTGGCGCGCCAGGTGGGGGACGTGTCGAAATCTCGCCTCTCCGACGACCTCGTCCCGCTCTCGTCGTTAACCTCGCTTCGCCGCCATGGCGGACACACGCCGAGCGCGCGCCACCCGCCGAGCGCGCGCCACCCGCCGCGCAGCCAACGTTGCTCAGACGGCGCCCACGGGCAACGGTGCACCGCCCCGCCCAACTTGCCGGTCGCCAACGTCTCCACCGACCCGGTCGTCCATGAGAAGCCGGACTCGTCGCTGCCGCTGTTCGTGCAGCGATATGGCCACACGGCGACGCCGTCACCCTCGCCGGCCGCGGCGTCGTCCTCGCTGATCCGCAATGGGCCAGTCTACCAGCAGCCTGTGCTACTGATGGCGCGGGAGCACCTGCGCTACTGCCCTGCGGACGATCTCTACGACGAGTGGCTCCACCGCATCACCGAGCTCATCAACGGCGGCGGGGAGGTACCTGTGCCAACTCACTCCTCCCGTCGTCCGTCGCCCATGGTGGGGAACGAGAGCCAGGGTCTCCCGGCTCCACCTCCACTCTACGGCGCCGGCTAGGGGGTAAGGCGCGAGGCTCCGCGGCGTGAGCCACCTCGCAGGGCCCCCGTGCGCGACGAGGAGAGCTGCCAGGTGATTCTGCATCCCCAGGCAGAAGCTCGCGGGCCCCCCGTCCCGTAGCACCAAGACCGCGCACTGCGGGAGGTGGTAGGGCCTGCGCCCCAAGAACCAGCACCACAGGCGCAGGGGGCGCCTGCCATCATGAGCGTGGCTGGATGCCGCGCCTTGGCTCCTGAGCTACGGCGCCTCGTCTAGCCCGGCAAGTTCAAGCCGGATCTGCCACCGCGCTACGACGGCACCACAGACCCCACGGAGTTCCTCCAACTCTACGAGCTGAGCATCGATGCATCCAACAGCATCGAGCAGGTCATGGCTAACTGGTTCCCCATGGCCCTCAAGGATGTCGCCCGATCCTGGCTCATGAACCTCCCCGTGGGATCCATCTCCTCCTAGGGGGATCTTTGTGAGTGTTTCGTCGCCAACTTCCAGGGCACCCATGTCCGAGCCCCGGTGGCCGCGGATCTGCACCGCGTGAAGCAGCAGTCTGGGGAGACCCTGCAAAAGTACATCCAACGCTTCAACACCATGCGCCTCCGGATCCCAAGGGTCTCGGACGAGGCCATCATCTCGAAGTTCTCCGACGGCGTACGCGACATCAGGATGAGGGAGGAGCTCGCCATTCACGAGGACCTGTGCACAACCCTCGAGATGTTCATGCTCGCGGCAAAGTGCGCTAGGGCAGAAGAAGGACGCCTCTCCCTCCAGGAGCTGCCTGAGGCGGAGGCGGACGACAAGAAGACTAAGGCCAAGGAATCAAAGTGCAAGGGACCTGCCGTGCTGGCTGCGGAGCCAGAAGTGAAGCGTGGCTGCGGCTGCAACGACCCCCCCCCCCAGAGACAACCGCCCATACTGCGTCTTCCACGATGTCCACAGCCACAACACCAACGACTGCCAGGAGCTCAGGGCGATGCACGGCGGGCAGCGCCCTGAGCGCGACAACTGCGGCTACGGCCGTGGAGGAGGCCGTGGTGGAGGACGCTGGGATGGCAGGAACTCGCGCCAAGGGTGGTGTGGCCAACCTCGTGAAGACCACTGGTAGGAGCAGCCTTGTGACGCCCCCTGGCGCGACCAACCTCGTGAGGGTCTCCCTCAGGGCAACGCGGGCCTGCCCCCGCTACCACCACCACCACGAAGGAACGACGACGACCACGAGGGAGATGGAGCAGGGGGCTTTTGGGAGCCACGTGCGGTTGCATGCATCTTGGGAGGAGCCCATGCTCCGGCTTCCCACCACATCTTCAAGCAGTTCGCTCGTGAGGTGAACGCGGCGCTTCCCAGGCCTGACGCCGCGCACAACCTCAAGTGTACCAGGCAGGTCATCGCCTTCAACCCCAAGGACCAGCTCAAGTGCACCGCAGCCCCAGGCGCTCTCCCGATGCTCCGCACTCCGACCATCAGCAACGTCCTCGTGACCAAGACCCTCATTGATGGCGGAGCAGGGCTCAACGTCCTCTCTATCCAGACCTTCGAGACGCTCCAGGTCCCCTACGATAGGCTCCACCCGACCAAGCCATTCTACGGAGTCACAGATGGCTCCACACTCCCGATGGGGCAGGTCCGCCTCCTCGTCACCTTCGGTTACCGCGACAACTATCACACCGAGCTCATCGACTTCGACGTCGCCAACATCCACCTCCCGTACAACGCCATCCTTGGGTATCCTACTCTAGCCAAGTTCATGGCAGCGACCCATCACAGCTAAAACGTCCTCAAGATGCCCAGGAGTGGCGGAGTCATCACGATCGCCTCCAACGAGAAGGAAGCAGTGCGTTCCCTGGAGCGCGCCTACCAGACCACGGCAGTCGAGAGCTCCGATGAGGATGGAGCCGTCTTCGCCCTGCAGACCGCCACCAAGAAGAAGAAGAACCTGCCCGCCAACGGACCTCAGGACGCGGGGGCTCCTGGCAGGCTCGCCTCAGGACCCGCGCCTGCCGACTAGGCGCCTTCCACCCTCGCATAGGGAGGCGCGCCTGACGCCCCTCTCAGGACGGGCTCAGGGGCTCTCCTCTGGAGTGTCCCTGGTCTGACTAGCGTCTCGAGGGAGGTGTTCGGGCACCACCTGCAGGCGTGTATCGACGCGCGTTTTTGTGAGCCCAGCGTGAGCCGTACAGCGCTGGGGGCTCAGGACTTCATCAACCAGGTTACTGAGGAACTTAAATACGCAGGGCTCATACGCGGTGGGCGTAACCACACGATGCCAAGCTCACCTACCCTCAACCCGAGCAACCACTTCCGCGTCTGCATCGACATCGCGGGTCTCAACCGAGCCGCTTCTTTGGAGCCCTTCTGGCCGATGGCAGTCGGTTGGAGGAGGGCTCTCCCCTGCAGCTACGTCTGCACGCTCTTTGGCTTCTGCAACGCAGCCGCCGCGTTCCAGCGCCTCGCGCGCCAGCTTTGGGGGCTCAGCTGGCTCAGTGGTGGGCAGTCCAGACGGAGTGGGAACCGGACCCCCGTGACCACTGAGGGCCTCTGGAGCCCCTAGGCCTTAGGAGCCCGACGATCCTCAGGGGCGACCAGCACGACTCGCGTCTTTAGCTACCCCAACTCTTCTTCGGCAAGTGTCAGGTGATGTTTCAGGTATTCAATCGAGGGCGCCCCCCGGGCTGCATCATCCTCGAGCTGCTGGGAGCTCACCCCCCGCATCCGTCTCTTTTTGCGCATGAATCAAGGCTAGTTGCTTCTTCCTATTGGCATTATCTATATGCTCGGCGTTCTCACCGCCGCTAAGGTCATGAGCCCTTGCGAGCCCACTCGCGACCGCCACGGCGTCTGTGCTCGGGTTCGTCCCTGCAGCGTTGCTAAATCCAAGGGCTGAGCTCTGTCTCGCGAGCCATTTCCATGACGTCACCTCCCGTGGTCCTTGGTGCCTTGTTCTCGCATGGGCTAATCGTGGATGGGTAAGTAGGGGCCCGTGGCAGGTGCCTCGCTCACACGGGAACCGCGCGTCAGTTGTTTTTCTTTTGGACTGTTGCATGAGAAAACTGGGCACGACGTCTGTGCTCGGATCCGTCCCAGCAGCATCGATAAATCCAGCGGCTGAGCTCTGTCTTACGGGCCGGTCCCACTAACGTCACCTCCTGGGGTCGTTGGTGCTGCGGCCTTCTCATGCGATGCCCTCTAGAGATGCACTCGGCGCAGGTCGACACAACGCGTCTCTTTTCACATTTTGCAGAAGAAGACTCAGGTGCAACCCGCCTCAGGGTAGGGTCTCGTGAGTGATGCGTAAGCTCACGAGAACATCCTCAGAGTCGTTCAGCTCGTCCTGAGGAGGGCCCATATACACCTTGGCAGTCCTGCCATGCAAGTCACGTGTCAGGACGGGGCTGTACACGCCCCGGAGTATCTCCCGGTGGGAGGCTCCCTCCCACGGTCCAGTGGAAGTGCCGTGCTCCGCGCTGGTAGAACCAACCGAGGAGTGGTTATGCCGACGAGGCAGTGGAAGCACCAAGCTCCGCGCTGGCCGCTACAACCGAGGCGCCGTTATGCCCACACTCCGCGCAAGTGTGGTAGATCTATGCTCCGCGCTAGTTATAAACAACTGAGGGCGGCCCCCAGTGGTCGCACCAACCTCAGGGACCTTCTCAGCTCACCATGCTACAACTTCTCCTTGGATAGGTGTCGCGAGGGGGTCTAGGCACGGGGGCTATGCTCAGGTCAAGCCTGGCAGACACCACCCTACCAGGTGCCCATACACCTGGCTTTCTCGCGCCCCCATCCTAGGCAAAGGCTCCTGAGCAAGGTATGGTGCTCGTTCTCCCTCATGAGAGCCGTTCATACGTCAAGGGGGCCCCCTGGGCATCGCAACCCAGGGGCCTCACTAGTCACATAGCCCCTCACTCCTTGAGCCCGGTGCTCAACGGCGGTCGAGGTATGCGCGGGGCTGGGCCCTGCCGACGCATAACGCAAACGGGATCGCTTGAACGTCAAGGGGGGCCCCCGGGCATCGCGACCCAGGGGCCTCACTACCCACGTAGCCCCTCATTCCTTGAGTCTAGTTATTACGATAACCCCGGTCACCCGGATGACTCAATGGCGATCGAGGTATGCGCAGGGTTGGGCCTTGCCGACGCAGAGCACCTAAGAAAACATGAATGGAAGCAAGACTGGAAATCATCAAGTTCAATCTAGTTATTAAAATAATACCAAGTTCTCGGAATTCAAGCGAGTTCTTACGCCTCCCCCAGGCACTTGCACTTCTCTCATCTGGACAGGAACAGGTCAGGCATCACCAAGCGTGTCATCACCAGTCTCCGCCTCCTCGACCGCTGTAGCAGCAACCCAGAGGAACGACTCCACCAGTTCTTTGACCTTCGCCTCCAGTCCCTCTATGTTCGGTGCCCTAGGAGCGACTACTACCACCTCCTCGCGAAGACGACTCAGGCGCAGAAGGAGGGGCTCCTGAGCATCGCGTCCCTGACTGGCTCCTAAACCTTACCTCCTGGCTTCGTGCGTGGCATCGCAACCCTGCATGACAGCGGCGGCCTAGGCATCTCAGGAGGCGAGTCCCAAGAAGCACAGAGCCTCGCCCCGCGGGTAATGTGACAGAAGTCAAGTGCCACTGCCGCCTGACCGTAGGGGGTCGCTAAGATAAGCTTTCAACGCCCGCATCTACTCGCGTACCTACACCTCCACCCACTGTTATCATGAATTCACTGGAGCACGAAAGCCCATCTCGCCGGCCCTAGTGGACGATTAACTGCACGCCAAGAGGGACCTCCCGAGCATAGCGCCTCGGGGGCTCTTACCGGACCCTCGGTTGCTCACCTCCTGGCCTTGACCACGGCATCGCGACTTGGCATACCAGCGACGGCTCAAGCCTGTCTAGGGACTGGGTCTCGCAGGCGTAGGGCTCTAAACTACCGCAGGGATGGAAGAAAGGGAAAGTCCTGCTCTAGCGAAGGACCTCACGAGGAACATAAGTCTATAACATCATATAACACCAAAAGTGTCACAAAAGATTTACACACCCTCATGGGGCCGTCCATGGCTACCTCGCAAGGACCAAGCTAAAGAAGGCAGTTCTTAGAGGGATGCAGCCCGGGATCCTTCAGCGACGGCGATGGCTAAAGGACGTTGTCTCCCTCCGGCGATATGAGTGGCGACTCGGCGGCTCGTAGCTCTCGTCGGAGCTCGAGGCCGTCTCAGGAGAAGCGTAGCTGCTACCGGAGGAGTCGGTGGTGCAACTGATGGTGAGTGCCTCACCCCTGGCCTCGCTGCCCTAGCAGCATGGGAGATGGTCGCCGGCGGACCCATCCCCCGTGCTGCACGCCAGCCGACGGCCGCCCGCCCCGAAGATCTTGAAGGTCAGCGTGGCCACCCCGTCCAGCGCGAAATGAAGAATGTCTCTCCCGGCGGGGGCGAAGGCGCTGTGTCACATCCCTAGCTTCTGGCTTTGCACTAGTACTAGCCTTTGGTGATGCATCATGTTTACTTTTCACAGAAAGTTGAAATGGGGTTTGCCTAAACCCTAGCATTAAAGGAATTCACTAGGTTCAACTAAAATATTTTCAGTAAATCCAATTGGTTTTCAAAAATGTTCATCATTCATAGAATATGTTGTAAACAGTAACCAGAGGTGATGCACATTTTTCCATGACATATTTGGGCTCTGAATTAAATCATACTCTATTTGCATTTCAGCATTTAAATGCTTTAAAATATTTTAAATGCTCAAATAATCATAAACTAAAATGTTTACTGTTGGATTTATTCTAAACAGTAGCCATGCTTAGTTTCATGATTTTTGGAAATGCCCTGGCATTTATAATAAAGCCCTAAAGTTAAAAAAAATAGAAAACAGAAAGTATTAATAAGAGAGAGAGAGAGAGAGAGAGAGAGAGAAGAGTTACCTGGCCCACCTACCTGTAGCTGGCCCAGCTGCAGGCCCGGCTCACCAGGGGCAGCACTGTCTTCCTCCTCCTGCCACGAGGAGAAGCAGCATGCATGCCCGGCGCACAGCCGGCCGCCGCCACGTCTCCCCGCAACCTCCTGCTCCGTTGGCCCTCCTCGACCCCCCTGGAGACGCCACGCACGCCCCCAGGCCCCTCTCACTCTCCCTCGATCTCTCTCCCCTCTCCTAGCTCTCTCCCCCGCACAACCGAACGCAGCCGTCGCCGCCGACGAGCTCCCCCGCGGCCATAGCCATCTCCGAGCCTCTCCGACGCGCCCCCGAGCTCCGCCGTGATTCCCCGGTCCTCTCCTCCGAGCCACATGTCGCCGGACGCAGCCGTCGTCGACGCAATCTCCGCCCTCTGCACCGACGGCCGTCGTTGACCGATTCGTCGTCACCAGGCCATCCCCGAGCCCGCTGAGATCATCGACGACCCCGCCGTGAGCTCCTCTACCAAATCCCTCTCTCCCCGCCGTCGTTTTCCTCCTCTAGCCCCGCTGTCCACCGGAGCCGAGAGCTCGTCGCCGCCGTTCATGTCACCGCCGCGGCCACAGCTGCTGCCGCTCGCGTCTGAACCCATAAATGAACTCTGCACACGCCTAGGAGACGAACACCACCACTAGTTCCCCCTCCCGTGCTCTGTGGCGCCGTCTTCATCGATGCTCGGGCTCCGGCCGCCGCCGCGCTGCTCGCCGTCGTCGTTTCCGGCCGCCCCAGGCCTGGCGACCACCATCGTTGGATCTGCGGGAGCGCCAGCAAGCCATAGCTTCAATCCGCGCCTCGAATGGTGCCCCGAGGGCGTTTTCCGACGCGCCCCACCGTCTCGGCACTCACCGGCGGCGAGCCGCCGGCCAGTTTGACCCGCCTGACCAGGGGTTTGACTCCCCCTGAGTCACTGACTCGTGGGGCCTGCTTCTGTTTAATTAGTTTAGGATTTTAGGTTAAGTGCTAATCACCTAATTAGTTAATCCCTAGTGCCACTGCCATGTGGCCCCGTGCCCGTTTAGTTTAATTTAATTTTTGTTTTAGTTTAGTTCTTAACCCAGTGGGACCCACACGTCAGAGTTGACTTTGCTGACGTGGCCGTTAACTGGACCCACCTGTCTGTGACTCAAGCCTGCACTGAGAGACTGACCAGTGGGACCCACTGGTCAGGTTTGACCTGGACCAGCTCCTGTTGACTGCTGACATCATAGTGACGTCATGCTGACGCAGTAAATGTTTTCTGGAATTTCAAATAAATCAGAAATGATTTATTTATTTCAGAAAATAGCCAAAACTTCTAAAAAAACACAGAAAATAATCTATTACTCCAATGAAAATAATTTATATATGAAAAATGATCAGAAAAATTCAAGGAATCTGTTTTTGGCATTTTCATGCATGTTTGAACAAGTTAAACCTGCTGATCAGTTCAAATGAATTAAATGGCATTTGAATAATCACATATGGAGTTTGAATTTGAACCTTTGGTTCAAATCAACTTCATTTAAATCACTGCTAGTTGCATTAGCTCAAATCACAGGATAATGCCATGTCATGGTCATGCATCATATTGTGCATTGCATTGATGGTGTTTCTTTCTCTATTGCCGGTTTTTGTCCCCTCTCGATAGACTAGGTTCCGACGATGTGACCGATGACACTGATGAAGACACAGTGCTATCTTCAGAAGTGCCAGGCAAGCAAACCCCTTTGAGCATTCTGATATAATCCCACTCTCCCGCTCTTGCTCTCTTTACTGCATTAGGACAACAACGCTTCAACTGTTACCTGCTGCGGTAGTTGAACCCCTTTCCTCTGCATGACCTGTCATTGCCACAGTAAATAGTTGAAACCCACTAGAATGAGTAGGAGTTGTTTGAGCCATGTTGTGCCTACTCATTCATGCTTTCTGGTTATGCCTGCTATTTCTTAGAGTTGTGTCAGGTCTGATTCATCGGGGATGAATTGGAATGTGGTGAACATGTCCTACTGTTGAGAGCTAAGTGTGTGAACACGATTCGGTAAAGGTAGCGATGAGAGGCCATGTAGGAGTACACGGTGGGTTGTCTCATTGCAGCCGTCCTCAGGAACTGAGTTTTGTGTTTGTGATCCATGAAACAGCTACTACCACACATTGGGATCCTTAATTGACTCTCTCGGCTTCTTAATCACTTGTGTCCTCTGTCCAGGAGTTGCAAGTAGTTTATGGTGTTTGTAGTATGCTGGAGGCCGTGCGCAGCACTGACCGGAGGGGTGGGCTGTGATGCGGTAGGCACGTGGCCGGGTATACCGGGCGCCCGTTTGGTGTCGCGGAACCCTATACGCATCATTCGGGGCCGTATGTGGAAACCTCGGCCGGACTCCCTGCGGATGGAACCTGAATAGGCGATAAACCTGGACTAGATACTTGAGTGTTTAGGTAGGCCGTGGCCGACACCCTCGCTGGGCTTCTGCTTGAAGGTTGTCGAGTACATGTCGTGTAAACGGCGGTAAGTGGTGAGAGCGTGTGTGAAGAAGTACACCCCTGCAGGATTATATATGATCTATTCGAATAGCCGTGTTCGCGGAAATGGACTTCTGGGTTACCTGTACAGTTCATAGACAAGTGGAAGTGGATACTCTAAAACACGCAAGATAAGCGTGAGTGCTATGGATGGCCTTCTCGTAGGGAGACGAGAGCGGATCCATAGTGGTGTATTGATTGGTGAATATGTGGACTCGTGTGCGCCACTTCAAAAGAGTTACTTGCAGTCGTAGTTCAGGATAGCCACCGAGTCAAAGCTGGCTTGCTGCAGTCAAACTCCACCACACCTTTGTTGATACTGATGCATATGTAGCTAGTTCTGATGTAAGTCTTGTTGAGTACCTTTGTACTCACGTTTTCTTAATTTATGTTTTTGCAGAGAGACTTCAGTCTGAGTAGTGGTTCCGCGTGGACTTCGACGTTTAGCTTGTTACCTCAGCTACGATCTTGTACCCTTGGGAGGGTCTTGTAGATAGTCAGGCTTCTCAGCCTTTTTCATTTGTAGTTGTCTGTACTCAGACATGTTATGCTTTCGTTGCCTGTATGCTCAATGTTGGGTCATGTGACCTTTGTTTGTAATAAATGTTTTGATGGCTCTTCTGGGCCTTTTATCTATATGAGTTGTTGAGTTATGTTGTGATGCCATCTTGTACAGTACATACTTGCATGTTATGCATACGTGTAATGTGTATTGCTATGTGTGGGATCCGACACCTAGCTGTTTACCCTTGGTAGCCTATCTTACAGGGAAATGTCTCCTAGTGCTTCCACTGAGCCTTGGTAGCTTGCTAATGCTCCGGAACACTTAGGCTGGCCGGCATGTGTCCTTCTTTGTTCCTATGTCTGTCCCTTAGGGGAAATGTCACGCGTTGTTCCTTTAAGTCCTTGTAGCTTGCTACGACTTGGGTTCATAGGTTGATGACCGACACGTTCGTTGCTGGGTCATGTATGCCTGTCTTTGTAATTTAGCGCCACTTTTGGTTTATAACTAGTCATGTCGGCCCGAGCTCACTGTCATATGGATGCTAGCGACACTATCATATACGTGTGCCAAAATGCGCAAACGGTCCCGGGCCAGGTAAGGTGGCACCCGTGGGGATACCGTGCGTGAGGCCGCAAAGTGATATGATGTGTTACAGGCTAGACCTGTGTGACTTAGGATCGGGGTCCTGACAGCTTTGGTATCAGATCCTGACTGCCTGTAGGATTAGCAAACCAAACTGGTCGAAGTTGTGTCTAGAAACTCTTAGTTATAATAAGGGAATTGATTGTGGAAGGGAATGTACGGCTCTTTTTACTTCTCTACCTTATGACATTCTGATATGAGTCACCCTCTTCTTTTCTACGGGGTTAAGAAACTAGGATTCTCATTCTATTTATCAGGATCACGTTAATGTGGTTTCAACCCTCAGTTCAGTTTCTACTACTTCTGTTTGTTCAACTGTTGGTCTCAGAACCTTGACATTATGATGTTGAGTGGTTATGCTATCTTTGTGCATGAGTCTCAAAGGTAATTTTCGAGCATTTACAGCCGTTATGCTGTCCGAGTCATCCCAGGTTGCTAAATAATCTGATGCATTTGCAAACCTTTCCTCCCTGTTTCCGATGTCCTTTTAGGCCAGATTAGTCACACTAGTCGGTGTGTGGAGGTACTCCGTTACATCGACACATGTGTTGGAGTTCTTATTATGACCATAGGTGTCTTCGCGGATCACCTAGTAAACTAGCAATGCTTTATATTCCAAGTGTGATGATTCTGGCCATTATTCTCGAAAGCATCCCGTGATGCCATTTAGTTGGTAGGCATTCTATTCCTGGGTTCTTGAACCCAAGACTCACTCCACTTACCTCCTGTTGGTAGTATTTGCTCGTCCCTCTAGGATATTAGTAACCTTGTGATAGTCCTCGAGGTCCATGGTATATCATTCTTCCAAATACCATGAACCATCCTTGGCAGAAGTTCTCCCGAACCAAAAGATCACAACCAGAGTGCTCCTGGGTAGTACTCCTTTCATATTGTGACTCTGCAATTCTACCTTCTGCATGGGTTATCAGGAAGAAATATGTTGAACTAGTTCGACATGCTAATCTATGCATCCACAACTCAGAAAGATATATGTTCCTTGAGTTGTCCCTTTTAGTTGTTTTTATGACCCCCATCTATTAATTGATAGTCAAGAGTATGCGTGCATTCGTTCATCGATGCCTATTACTCTTGTGGTCCGTTGAGCCATTCTATTTTGGAATGACTAGGGAAGACAAACTCCAGCACCTCATCCATATCTAGGATTGGGTCAAAGCAGTTGTATTTTGCAGATCAGAATGCCAATCCAGCTTTTTCTCTACTCTACCTTGGAGTGTTACCCTCTTTTATGTCAAGAATGTCATGGAAATTGCACCACCTCCTACGAACTCTTGATACAATGATACTTCTCACCATCATCGTTCATTCCTCGGTCTCCGTGTTGTTGTAACTGGAATACTGACAAGTGAATCGTGATGTGTGTAGTCAATACTCCTAGCAACTACGTTGCCTGGTAGTTAATGGACAGTAATCTCATTCTTAGCATGTTGGATACGGAATCATCATTCTAAGAATGATCGTGCTACCTAGTCCTTATTTATGGAGCACTCTCTTATCAATGAGTTAGGATTGTGTCAAGCTCACGCTCTTTTGATCATATCACCTTGCCCTGAAAAGCAAGATTGTTCTCGGGCTTAGCAACATATCGTTGGTTCGTGATTTCCAAATATCTTCTCGGAAGTATTACCAGGTTGTCCCCTGACCGTTATGTTGAGCTCGTGATTAAGTTGGTTTTCTTATAAACCACCCCTTCCCCGAGAATCTATGTTGGTTACCCTGAACTAGTTGGTTAAGCTAAACAACAACTTGGCGAGCTGGAAGATAAAAGCTTTCCTGACTTAGTTCCTTCCAAGGGATATCTTTGTGTGTGTGTTGAAGAAAGATGATGTCCTCATCGATTGATCCTCGTGATCAATTGCTGGATCTATTGTCTTGTACAAACTTTGATTTGAGTGTGGGCTATCGTCAAGTCGAATCAGAACCAATGGTATTCGTAATGTTGTCTTAGTCGTGGTTGATCCCTCGAGCATACACCGTTACATCTATTGGTCTGACCAATGCTATCCCCTTTGTTAACATATTTATGGAATTCCATTTTATTGAAGCCTTGATGAATTGTTGTCGAGCCCATCGGCGACATGTTTATCCTCTCCATGATTCATGTTGAACATTAAAGCTAACATTGGAAACTTTTACAAGCATCATCTTTGTGTTAGCTCATGAAGTAGATGTCTTGATGTAAGAAGTGGCTTCCCCTAATTCATGAGTACTTGATGTAAGTTGCCGTCGTGAATTTGAGAACGCTTGTTTTACTTCCTCTGGAATCATCCCAAATCAGTCACACATGTGCAAAGTATTCTATGGTTTGATAGACTGATCATCTCCATTCCATATGTATTCCTAGCACACCAAGCCACTGATTGATTTGTTCAAGGAGAAGAAGTTCCATCATAAGGGCTAATCATATGACTTATGTAATGACTTCGATATCCTAGACGATGGTTCCCAACCAGAACTCGGTAGTGTTTTATCATAAGACTACTACGTGGTCATGCTTCTCTTAGACAACGTGTTCATAGGTTTGTAGCAGAACCAGCTCATGTTTTGGAGCTTGCTATAGTAGTTCAATCCCGAGAATTTCGCAACGTCGTCTCATTGATTTGGGTTGCAAACCTTCATTTTTATTTCTAGACTCGATGAGTCTGGAATATCCTGACACCAACCAGAACTGAATCTCGGGCTGATATGATGGTTGGAGCATTTTTAAAGAAACCATAATATTGGTCTCTCGATAACTGGTAAAGTGGATGTTGTGGCCAACGCACCCAGCCGGAAGACCTATTGTTGTAGAATCTTGATTGAAGAAGTTGGCCACCTCCCCATAAGGATTTCGTAGGATTTACTCCCTAGTTGCTCCTTATGGATTTTTGTGCTCCTGAAGTCCGACCTTTTACTTGATGTTCTAGGTACCAAACCATTTAATAAATGGGTTGCGCTAGCACATCAAGGAGAACATTAGAAGCGGAGTGCTAAATGTCGCTCGGTCGATCATCCAGATTTTGCCCTTGACTCCACTAAGGTGAAATCTAAGAAAGTGTTATCTTCCTTTGCATCTGCATCGTCCATCGCTATTCATCATGGTTGTATGTTGTGTTGTCAGCACCATTGGCACGGATAATGGTAACACCTTGATGATTATGTAAATGCTCAAGTTCTTGAGAGCATGCACAAGCACTAGGTGTTATCCTCGACACTAACCGGGATTGCTCCCAGTGTTCTTGGTCATGCTATAACCTCTTAAAGAGTAGATTCACTTTCTAATGTTGGGTTTCTTCCCAGTTACCAGAATCATTCCCAACATTTGCATTTTGTTCCCAGCTTGCACCACCATCGTGCCAACTTTCTATTGGTTGCCCTTCTCAGCAACTGCTGTTCAGGATTATCTTCAAAATTGGTCCTTCCATGGGTCCCATCCATTTCCGTTGATAGGCAAAATATCTCATTGCGTTGTCTTCAACAAGGTAGTCCACATCATCCATGCTAGTCGGGGTATGTCGTTCTCCCGAACTCTGTTATTCTATCGACTGTGATTTGCCTCAGGCTGGTATAGAGAGTTTCAATGACCTCTATACCAAAAGTAATTCTTTTTGCCACTTAAGGGAATAATTCTACGAGTCACCTTCTCTAAGGTGCCTCGTCTGGTGACCTCGATCACCATCTTTTTAGGTGTGGAATTATTGCCTGCCAAGTGAATCTTCAGCATTGTTTCACTCCATCCCTCTGGATGTGTGTTCCGTGTCTCAGCTCAAGAGATGGTTCAACGTCTCGCCCCATGAGTTGATATTGAGTTGTCGATCTTTCAAAAGATCAATTTTGGAGTGTTTGTTTCGTCGTCACTGTGTTGGACAAAGATCTCGAAAGCAAGGATGCCAGGATCAACATGAGGCAAGCAATCAACATTCATATGAAGGACAGTTGGATCGTGAAGATTGTGTTAGTTGCGTCCCCCTTCATCTTACCCTACGCCTGAATCTCGGGACGAGATTCTTGTTTAGTGGGGATGAGTTGTCACATCCCTAGCTTCTGTCTTTGCACTAGTACTAGCCTTTGGCGTGGCATCATGTTTGCTTTTCACAGAAAGTTGAAATGGGGTTTGCCTAAACCCTAGCATTAAAGGAATTCACTAGGTTCAACTAAAATATTTTCAGTAAATCCTAATTGTTTTTGAAAAATGTTCATCATTTATGGAATATGCTGTAAACAGTAACCAAAGGTGATGTGTCACATCCCTAGTTAGCACCTGCATTAGGACTAGCTAGAGTGTGCACCATGTCTACTTATCAAAGAAACTTGAAATGGGAATGACAGAAACCCCAGCACCCCTCTTCTAACAACTAGGGTTTGATAAAATCTTTTCCAATGTACCCAAAATGCCCTTCAAAAATGTCCATCATTTCTGCCTTGGTCTTAAACCTCTGCCAAAAATGGTGCACAATTTTCTAGGACCTCTAAGGTCTTTGGATTAAATCATATGGTATTTGTATTTGGGCATTTAAATGCTATAATATATTTTAAATGCTCAAATAATCATAAACTATAATGTTCCATGCTGTTCATATTATATACAGTGGGCATGACAAGTTTTATGAGTTACAAAAATGTTCTGGCATTTTTATTAATTAAACAAAGTTGCAAAAGAAATGAAACAGAAAAGAAATAGGAAAAGGGAGAGAGAGAAAGGTTACCTGACGCCCCACCCGGCCCACCTGCCGGCCCAGCCCAGCTGCCGCTCCAGCGAGCTGCTTGGCTCGGCCAGGCAGGCAGGCAGGTGCTCGACGGCGGCCGCAGCACGCGCCACGCAGCTGCCCGCCGCCCTGCTTCCTCCCCTCGCCGCCCTGGAGGCCTGGATCGAACGTCCACCTCACCCCCGACCTCCCAGACACTCTCCACTCTCCCCAGCTCCTCTCCTTCGCCCTCCCCGCACCATGGCCGACGCCGCCATGCTCGCACCGTCGTAGTAGCCGCGCCCACCGTCGTCCCTGAGCCCCGTCGCCGTGTCCGTCGTCTCCGCCGTCCTCGACTACTTCGAGCAGGCCGAGCCCCGAGCGCTCGCCCGCCCTGGAGACGCCCCCGACCCCTTCTTCCCCAACTCTGGCCGCGGAGATCCCCCTCGCCGTGCCGCTCAGCTCCGACCACCCCCAAGCTCGCTCCGGCGTCTGCTGCAACCTCTGTGAGCCCAGCTTCGTCCTCCCCCTCTCCGTTGGCTCTCTACTACCCTGGAACGCACCGCACGAAGCTCACCTGCACGCACCGCCGCGGAGCTCGTTGCCGACGAGGCTCCGGCCATCCAATGGTCCGGCCACCGTGCCTATCAGCTTCACTGTCACGCGTAGGTGCTGTAGGACCACTCCACGCTCTTCTACGAGCACCGCACCATCGTTTTCGACTTTGCCGAACTCCGGCAGCCGCTGGACTCGTCGTCGGCGTCATCTCCGGCGACCCCGAGGCCAGCCACCACCTCCATTCGATGCGGTTTGCCTCCAGCTACCCGTAGGTGTGCTCCGCCGTCGTTTTGGCAGCCGGAGCACGAAACCCGCACCTCACCGCCGTGTTTCGCCTCGCAGGCGGCTAAACGCCGGCGAGTTGGGCCTGTTTGACCACGGGTTTGACCCCCCTGGGTCACTGACATGTGGGCCCTGCCTGCTAGTCAAACCTAGTTTAGGTGTTAATTTAATTCTAATTAGTTAATTAGTTAACTGTGACACTGACCAGTGGGTCCCATTGGTCAGGTTTGACTTGGGCCGCCCTGTTGACTGACTGACGTCAGCATGATGTCATGCTGACGCAGTAAAGGATTTTCTTGGATTTTTAGATTTAAAAATAATTCAAGAAATTCCGGAAAAATGCCTAAACTTCAAAAAATCATATAAATGCAACAGTAGCTCAGATGGAAAAGATTTATATATGAAAATTGATCAGAAAAATCCAATCTTTCCAATGGCACTGGTTTCATGCATGTTTGAGCAAGTTAACCTTGCTGTATACATTAAAACATGATAATGCACTTAATTAAATAATAGCTAAAGTGCCAATTTGAATCTTTGATTCAAATAGGCTCAAACCCTTCTCGTTATAGTTGCATTAGCCCAAAACACATGCATCTTGCCATGTCATGAGCATGCATCATATTGTTGCATTTGGTTGTTTAATGATTGTATCGTCGGTATTCTCCGTGTTAGGTCCTGCTCCCGAGGATACTGGTGCGTATCCAGCTGAAGAGCAGTACCCGACAACCACTTTGTCAGGCAAGCAATCATTGATCATTCCGATACAAACCCAATCTTCTCGCTCCTGCTCTCTTTTACTGCTTTAAGGCAACAGCGTGTGAACTGCTACTAGCTGCGGTAGTTGAACCCTATTCCCTTGCATGACCTGTCATTGCCACAGTAAATAGTTGAAACCCACTAGCATGTGTAGGAGTTGATTGAGCCATGTGATGTGTGATCCACCATGCTATTTGCTTATGTTGCCTGCTATGCTTAGAGTTGTGTCTGGTCTGGTTCTTCTGGGTGATGGATCAGAGTGAAACAATCATTTTGATAAAGAGAAAGAAGTGTGGAACACGTTTGGTTAAGGTATCGATGAAAGGCCATGTAGGAGTACGTGGTGGGTTGTTTCATTGGAACCGTACATAGGACCCGAGATCTGTATGTGTGGTTCAAGTTCCAGTTACTACCATGCATTGGGCCCGAAACCAATGGACCCTCTCGGCTTATTAATTACCCCCGATCTCTGTCCAGGAGTTGCAACTAGTTTCTGGTGTTTATAATTTACTGGAGGTCGTGCACAACGCTGACCCTCGGGGTGGGTTGTGATGCGACAGGTACGTGGCACGGTGTACCGGTTTCCCGTTTGGTGACTCGGGAACCCTGTACACATCGTTTGGGGCCGTGAGCGGCACCCCGGCCGGATCTCCCCACGGATGGAACCCAAATAGGCGATAAACCTGGACGAGAGACTTGAGTA
Source organism: Secale cereale (assembly GCA_902687465.1). Taxonomy (NCBI): domain Eukaryota; kingdom Viridiplantae; phylum Streptophyta; class Magnoliopsida; order Poales; family Poaceae; genus Secale; species Secale cereale. The sequence goes on along the minus strand of LR738715.1, from coordinate 390,007,380 downwards.
GTTAGTCAGGTCGTGACCGACACCCACGCTGGGCTTCTGCTTGAAGGTTGCCGAGTACACGTCGAGTAAACGGCGATAAGTGGTGGAAGCGTGTGTGAAGAAGTACACCCCTGCAGGGTTATCAATCTATTCGAATAGCCGTTGTTCGCGGTACGGACTACTTGGTTACTATTACAGTTCATAGACAAGTTGATGGATACTACTAAAAGCCTCAAGATAAGTGTGAGTGCCGTGGATGGCCCTTCCGTAGGATGACGGAAGAGGATCCTCGCTAGTGTATTGCGGTGGTGAGTAGAGGACTCGTGTTCGTAATAACATCTTGCAATCCGTTGAGAGTGGTAGTATAGGTTATCCAAGAGTCAAGCTGGCTTTCTGCTATGAACTCCACTACCCCCTTTGATAATGTTGCATGTATGATAGGTTGTGTGTAAGACTTGCTGAGTACCTTTGTACTCATGTTTGCTTAATAACTGTTGCAGAGGAGAACCCTGCCCCTGCTGATGGGTTCTACATAGAAGTTGACGTCGACTAGTAGCTTGACACCCAGACGGAGATCTGGAGCTTGTGAAGGGCCTTGTAGATAGTCAGGCTACACCAAGCCTGTTTTATTTTCTAAGTTGTCTGTACTCAGACATGTAGCTTCCGCTTGTGCTTGTATGACTGTATGACTTGAGTGTTGGGTCATGTGACCCCTACCTGTATGGATATGTTATGTATGGCTCTTGGAGCCTCTTAAATAAAGTACTTTGAGTCATAGAGTTCTGTTGTGATGCAATGTTGTATTTGCACATATTGAGCATATTGTGTGTATGGTTGAAATGCTTGGTATGTGTGGGATCCGACACCTAGTTGTTTTCCTTTGGTAACCTACCTTATAGGGAAATGCCTCCTAGTGATTCCGATGAGCCTTGGTAGCTTGCTACTGCTCGGAACACGTAGGCTGGCCGGCATGTGTCCTTCTTCGTTCCCGTGTCTGTCCCTTAGGGGAAATGTCACGCGTTGCTCCTTTAAGTCCATGTAGCTTGCTATGACTTGGGTTCATACGTTGATGACCGACACGTTCGTTGCGGGGTCATGGATGCCTGTCTCTGTAATTTAGTGCCACTTTTGGTTTATAACTAGCCCTGTCGGCCCGGGTTCTCTGTCATATGGATGCTAGCGACACTGTCATATACGTGTGCCAAAATGCGCAAACGGTCCCGGGCCAGGTAAGGTGGCACCCGTGGGGTTACTGTGCGTGAGGCCGCAAAGTGATATGACGTGTTACAGCTAGATCGGTGTGACTTAGGATCGGGGTCATGACAGCGTTGGCATCAGAGCTGGACTGCCTGTAGGTTTCTCAAGCCAAACTGGTCGATGTTGAGTCTAGAAAACTTCTTAGTTATATGTAGGGGAATTGATTGTGGAAGGGAGCGTAAGGCTCTTTTTACTCCTTTACCTTATGCCCTTCTGATCTGAGTCAGTCTATTCTTTCTACGGGGATTTAGGACTAGGCCTCTTATCCTTACTAGGTTCACGTGTTACTAATCCGTAGACTCTTAGGATTGTTGGTTTCAAGCCTCAGTTCAGTTTCTATCCTTTTAGTATGATGATTGTTGGACCCGGAACCTTGATATGGAATTGTTGAGTGGCTATGCTATCATTTGTATGATGTCTCAAATCTTTGTTTGAGCATTTACAGTTGTTATGCCGCCCGATTTCTTCCAGAAACACTAATGCCTTTGCATTACCTCGTGTTTCAGATGTCTGGCCGCACCCCTCACCAAGTGGTTCGTTTGACTCGGTGCATCAATGTGCCCGGTCACACGGCCATGCTAGTCCGTGTGCTGACTGAGACCGGTTATCACTGGTATCCTGAGTACACCGTGGAGGAACAGTACCGGGATTTCAATCAGAGTCAGTATTTCTGCACAGTCCGGATATACCCCTCATATCCCGGAGCTAACGACCCCATCCATTGGTCTTATGGACTCGGGGTTACCATCGAGATGGCAGTGCAGGATGCCGCCTATTCGATGATGACCATTCTCCGGGCTAGGCATGCCCTGTTGCTGAACACTGAGTTCTGCTACATGCCAGCCTCACTTCCCGGAGAGGAAGGCTACTACACTAGTCTGTATACTGATGCTGCTGATGAAGAGCCACTGCTTCAGACTACTGTTCAGATGGTGGAGGATAGGGACCGTGAGGTCCGTGCCCTCCGAATGGAGCTGTACAACACTCGAGCCGCCCACTGGACTACTTTGACACGGCTTGCACCTGCTGTGCACGCCGGATATCTGGACATGCGGGATTTGTACCCCGTGCGGACTCGTCTGCCTGATCGCATGGATTGGCGTGACGTTGGGGGTATTACACCTCCACGTGGGCGTCGGTTACCACCAGCATCGGGACCAAGGCCACATCCATGTCCTTATGGTCCACAGCCTTCGAGTGCTCGCGAGTTTCAAGATCCATCTGTTCCACTTCCAGGCTATGGTGGTAATCTTTACGAAGATTACTACGAGAATGTCTGAGCTAGAGTATGGTAGTAGTAGTATTGTAGTAGTTGTATTCCACAGTCCTACGCGTCTGGTGGAATATGACTTAGTGTGAACTGAGTTCCAGAGGTGTAGTTAAATAATGTATAGGAGCTCGGAATGCCTCTGATGGGATGTATCGTCTTTCACCGCAGTTGTACTTTAGCCTTGGCTTGTACTAAACTATGTATGGTGTGTATGACCACTGGTGTATATATAGCAGTTTCTATATTACCATGTCGTACGGATGAACATCTTTGCATTCTGTGTCATCCATTACATTCTGCACTCCTATGTCAAATTTTTGCCATCCTTGTCTAAACCGTTGTTTTGTTTTCCTAGGATGGTCAACACTCGCAACACTCCTGCTGCTCAGGAGCAGGGTGAGGCTAGTGGGGCTAGAGATGGGAATCTTCCCCAACCACCCTCCTTGGCGGAAGTTATGCTCGAGGCAGAACGGAACAAGAGAGAGACCAACCGTCTGCTGGAACGCATAGAGCAGAACACTGGGTTCCGCCAGAGGAATGACGTGGTGTCAATCAATGACTTTATCAAGATGTGCCCACGGAAGTTCCATCACTCCACTGAACCTCTGGATGCGGATGACTGGCTACGTAGTATCACCCACAAGCTACACTCTGCCCGTGTGGCCGAAGCTGACAAGGTTGCCTACGCCGCCTACCATCTTGAGGGCCCTGCTAGTCTTTGGTGGGAAAACTTTGAAGCTATGCGTCCTGCTAGCCAAATCACTACTTGGGTTGAGTTCAGTGAGGCATTCCATGAACATCACATTCCGGAAGGTCTCATGGATCGCAAGCGGGAGGAATTCTGCAATTTCACCAAGGGCCGGTTAACCGTGGATGGCTATAGTCGCGAGTTTGGCAACTTGGCACGCTATGCACCTGATGAAGTATCCACCGATGCCAAGAAGCAGGCGAGGTTCCGCAAGGGACTCAGCCCTGAACTCCGCCAAGATCTACGTCTGCACGAGTGCACTTCCTTCCAGAAGTTGGTAAACAAGGCTATCAGTGCTGAAACGGGCCAGACCGACTTCGAGGCCACACGCAAGCATACTCGAGACTTTGGTTCCTCATCCGGCTCTGGCTCTCACAAGCGCCGTGTGTGGGTTCCTAACACTGCTCTGCCACCCAAGTACACACTGAGGCCATCCTATGAGGCGCCTCGCCCAACTCAACAGTATGCACCTGCTAAGACCTATGGAGGACGACCTTCCAACTTTGCTCCACGCACTAGCACTATGACATGCTTCAAGTGTGGAGAACCAGGGCACTACATGCGTGAGTGTCCTCAGAACCAACCAGGAAAACCCGTTGGCCGTGGTAAGCCAACCGGCAAGGTGAATTATGTCAAGCCAATCCCCACTGCACGTGGTCATGTCAACTATGTCTCTGCTGAGGAAGCTTATGAGGATCCTAACGTCGTCCTTGGTACGCTTCTCGTTAAATGCCATCCGGCATCTGTTCTTTTCGATACTGGAGCATCCCATTCGTTCATATCTGAGAGCTATGCTCGAATGCACAACATGACTTTTTGTGACATGCCTACTTCCATGGTTATTCAAACTCCTGGTTCAAAGTGGCAAACCTCTAGGGTAAGCCAAGGAAATGAAATCCTTATCAATAGACTTGTTTTCCTAGCATCTCTAATCACTCTCAAGTCCTCAGACATAAACATCATTTTGGGTATGGATTGGATGACAACTCATTACACCAAGATTGATTGCTATACTAGGACCGTTCAACTAACACACCCATCCGGCAAGATAGTCAATGTCTTGACCCGAATGGCTGAGCGTCAGCTCTACTCTCTTAATGCCAGCCCTCTACCAGAACTCGAAGATATCTCGGTAGTCCGTGACTTTCCGGATGTTTTTCCAGAAGAACTGCCAGGAATTCCACCTGACAGAGATGTCGAGTTCGTGATAGATCTTATTCCGGGAACTGTCCCAATCTCTAGGAGACCTTATAAGATGGAACCACTAGAATTAGCTGAGCTAAAGAAACAACTCGATGAGTCCTTGCTAAAAGGTTTCATCCGTCCTAGTTCTTCCCCTTGGGCTTGCCTCGTCCTCTTCGTCAAGAAGAAGGATGGAACGGAGCGAATGGTTGTAGATTACCGACCTGTCAATCTAGTCACCATAAAGAACAAGTACCCGCTCCCCAGGATCAACGACCTGTATGATCAGCTCGCTGGATCCTCAGTCTTCTCTAAGATGGATTTGAGGTTGGGTTACCATCAAATCAAAATCAAGAACGGGGACATTCCTAAAACGGCTTTTGTTACTCGTTATGGCCAATATGAGTAGACCGTCATGTCCTTCGGGTTAACCAATGCCCCAGCCACTTTCTCCCGGCTCATGAATTCTATATTCATGGAGTACTTGGATAAATTCGTCGTGGTATACCTCGATGATATACTCATCTAATCCAAAAACAAGGAAGATCATGCCGAGCATTTAAGGCTGGTATTGACGAAACTTCGAGAGCACCGCCTTTATGCCAAATTCTCTAAATGTGAATTTTGGTTGACTGAAGTAACCTATCTAGGTCATGTGATCTCTGGCAAGGGTATTGCTGTCAATCCCGAGCGAGTTCAAGCCGTCCTTGATTGGACTCCCCCTGAATCGGTCAAGCAAGTTAGGAGTTTTCTTGGCTTAGCGAGCTATTGCCGACGCTTCGTTGAGAATTTCTCCAAGGTTGCTAAACCTCTAACTGAACTCCTCAAGAAAGATAAAAAGTTTGAGTGGACCCCACAGTGCGAGTCCAGTTTTCAGGAACTGAAAAGACGCCTGACATCTGCTCCTGTACTGGTACCACCAGACTTTTCCAAGGATTTTATAATCTATTGCGACGCCTCGCGACAAGGACTAGGTTGCATACTCATGCAAGATCGTCAAGTGATTGCATATGCATCTCGACAGTTGCGTCCACATGAGGATAACTGTCCTACTCATGATCTAGAGCTTGCAGCTATAGTCCATGCACTCAAAACATGGCGACATTACCTCCTTGGTAATCGCTGTGAAATCTTCACTGATCATCAAAGTTTGAAGTACATCTTCACCCAACCGGATCTAAATCTCAGGCAAAGACGTTGGGTTGAGTTGCTCACAGATTACGACTTAGGAATCACTTATACCCCTGGAAAGGCCAATGTCATGGCTGATGCACTAAGTCGTAAGTCTTATTGTAACAACTTGATGTTACAACAAGGACAACCACTTCTCCATGAGGAATTTCGTAAGCTTAATCTTCACATTGTTCCTCGAGGATTCCTTTCCACCTTGGTGGTGGAACCTACCCTTACGGATCAGGTCATCAAAGCACAGAAGGTTGACCCGGGAATTTACCGTATTAAGAGGAACATCAAGAAAGGAGTCACGGGATGTTTCTCAATTGATGATCAAGGAGTTGTATTCTTTAGCAACCGTTTAGTGGTTCCTAAAGTACGAAACCTGAGACGTTTGATCCTTAAGGAGGCTCATGAATCTCCTCTCACAATTCATCCCAGTAGTACCAAAATGTATCAGGACCTACGTCAGAGATTCTGGTGGACTAGGATGAAGAGAGAAATCGCTCAATTCATTGCTAACTGCGACGTTTGTCGTCGAGTTAAAGCAGAGCATCCACGTCCTGCTGGCACCCTTCAACCTTTAGCTATTCCTGAATGGAAATGGGACAAGGTCGGTATGGACTTCATTACCGGGTTTCCCAAGACCAGGAAAGGGAATAATGCTATCTTCGTCGTTATCGACCGCCTCTCTAAAGTAGCTCATTTCCTGCCTGTTCGAGAGAGTATTACTGCTAGCCAGTTAGCAGACTTGTATGTCTCTCGGATAGTATCACTTCATGGTGTGCCGTTGGAGATTAACTCAGACCGTGGAGGTCTTTTCACTTCACGATTTTGGGAAAGTTTCCAGAATGCTATCGGAACTCATCTCTCCTTCAGTACCGCCTTCCATCCCAAGTCAAGTGGTCAAGTGGAACGAGTCAATCAAATTCTAGAAGACATGCTTCGAGCCTCTGTCATTTCTTTCGGTATGGAATGGGAAAAGTGTCTTCCATTTGCCGAATTCGCTTATAACAATAGTTATCAAGCCAGCCTGGGTAAAGCCGCCTTCGAAGTTCTATATGGACGAAGGTGTCGAACACCTCTTAACTGGTCAGAAACCGGGGAAAGACAATTCTTTGGCCCGGATATGATCCAGGAAGCAGAAGAGCAAGTTCGCATCATTCGTGAGAAATTGAAAACAACCCAGTCTCGCCAGAAGAGCCAATATGATAGTCATCATAGGGCTGTGACTTTTGAAGTCGGAGATAAGGCTTACCTTCGGGTTACCCCTCTTAAAGGAACCCATCGCTTCGGTATCAAAGGCAAATTGGCCCCTCGTTACATCGGTCCTTTTCGCATTCTTGCCAAACGAGGAGAAGTTGCCTACCAGAGTTCATGACGTGTTCCACGTTTCTCAACTCAGGCGTTGCTTCTCGGATCCTATCCGCGGAGTGGACCACGAAACGCTTGATCTCTAGAACAATCTCACATATCGAGAATACCCCGTTCGTATTCTTGATCAAACCGAGCACCACTCGACGCCACAATATCAAGTTTCTGAAGGTTCAATGGTCACATCATTCCGAGAGTGAAGCTACTTGGGAAAGGGAGGATCGTCTTCGACTTGAGTACCCCACCCTCTTTCCGGAGGAACCCGAATCTCGGGACGTGATTCTTTTAAGTGGGGGTGAGTTGTCACATCCCTAGTTAGCACTTGCATTAGTACTAGCTAGAGTGTGCATCATGTCTACTTATCAAAGAAACTTGAAATGGGAAGGACAGAAACCCCAGCACCCCTCTTCTAACAACTAGGGTTTGATAAAACCTTTTCCAATGTACCCAAAATGCCCTTCAAAAATGTCCATCATTTCTGCCTTGGTCTTAAACCTCTGCCAAAAATGGTGCACAATTTTCTAGGACCTCTAAGGTCTTTGGATTAAATCATATGGTATTTGTATTTGGGCATTTAAATGCTATAAAATATTTTAAATGCTCAAATAATCATAAACTATAATGTTCCATGCTGTTCATATTATATACAGTGGGCATGACAAGTTTTATGAGTTATAAAAATGTTCTGGCATTTTTATTAATTAAACAAAGTTGCAAAAGAAATGAAACAGAAAAGAAATAGGAAAAGGGAGAGAGAGAAAGGTTACCTGACGCCCCACCCGGCCCACCTGCCGGCCCAGCCCAGCTACCGCTCCAGCGAGCTGCTTGGCTCGGCCAGGCAGGCACGCAGGTGCTCGACGGCGGCCGCATCACGCGCCACGCAGCTGCCCGCCGCCCTGCTTCCTCCCCTCGCCGCCCTGGAGGACTGGATCGAACGTCCACCTCGCCCCCGACCTCACAGACACTCTCCACTCTCCCCAGATCCTCTCCTTCGCCCTCCCCGCACCATGGCCGACGCCGCCGTGCTCGCACCGTCGTAGTAGCCGCGCCCACCATCATCCCTGAGCCCCGTCGCCGTGTCCGTCGTCTCCGCCGTCCTCGACTACTTCGAGCAGGCCGAGCCCCGAGCGCTCGCCCGCCCTGGAGACGCCCCTGACCCCTTCTTCCCCAACTCCGGCCGCGGAGATCCCCCTCGCCGTCCCGCTCAGCTCCGACCACCCCCAAGCTCACTCCAGCGTCTGCTGCAACCTCTGTGAGCCCAGCTTCGTCCTCCCCCTCTCTGTTGGCTCTCTACTACCCTGGAACACACCGCACGAAGCTCACCTGCACGCACCGCAGCGGAGCTCGTCGCCGACGAGGCTCCGGCCATCCAATGGTCCGGCCACCGTGCCTATCAGCTTCACTGTCACGCGTAGGTGCTGTAGGACCACTCCACACTCTTCTACGAGCACCGCACCATCGTTTTCGACTTCGCCGAACTCCGGCAGCCGCTGGACTCGTCGCCGGCGTCATCTCCGGCGACCCCGAGGCCAGCCACCACCTCCATTCGATGTGGTTTGCCTCCAGCTACCCGTAGGTGTGCTCCGCCGTCGTTTTGGCAGCCGGAGCACGAAACCCGCACCTCACCGCCGTGTTTGGCCTCGCCGGCGGCTAAACGCCGGCGAGTTGGGCCTGTTTGACCACGGGTTTGACCCCCCTGGGTCACTAACATGTGCGCCCTGCCTGCTAGTCAAACCTAGTTTAGGTGTTAATTTAATTCTAATTAGTTAATTAGTTAACTGTGACACTGACCAGTGGGACCCATTGGTCAGGTTTGACTTGGGCCGCCCTGTTGACTGACTGACGTCAGCATGATGTCATGCTGACGCAGTAAAGGATTTTCATGGATTTTTAGATTTAAAAATAA
>LR738715.1:389971256-389995442 GCA_902687465.1 Secale cereale | reverse complement strand
TTTATTTTCTAAGTTGTCTGTACTCAGACATGTAGCTTCCGCTTGTGCTTGTATGACTGTATGACTTGAGTGTTGGGTCATGTGACCCCTACCTGTATGGATATGTTATGTATGGCTCTTGGAGCCTCTTAAATAAAGTACTTTGAGTCATAGAGTTCTGTTGTGATGCAATGTTGTATTTTCACATATTGAGCATATTGTGTGTATGGTTGAAATGCTTGGTATGTGTGGGATCCGACACCTAGTTGTTTTCCTTTGGTAGCCTACCTTACAGGGAAATGCCTCCTAGTGATTCCAATGAGCCTTGGTAGCTTGCTACTGCTCGGAACACGTAGGCTGGCCGGCATGTGTCCTTCTTCGTTCCTGTGTCTGTCCCTTAGGGGAAATGTCACGCGTTGCTCCTTTAAGTCCATGTAGCTTGCTACGACTTGGGTTCATACGTTGATGACCGACACGTTCGTTGCTGGGTCATGGATGCATGTCTCTGTAATTTAGTGCCACTTTTGGTTTATAACTAGCCATGTCGGCCCGGGTTCTCTGTCATATGGATGCTAGCGACACTGTCATATACGTGTGCCAAAATGCGCAAACGGTCCCGGGCCAGGTAAGGTGGCACCCGTGGGGTTACCGTGCGTGAGGCCGCAAAGTGATATGACGTGTTACAGCTAGATCGGTGTGACTTAGGATCGGGGTCCTGACATGATGCACATTTTTCCATGACATATTTGGGCTCTGAATTAAATCATACTCTATTTGCATTTGGGCATTTAAATGCTTTAAAATATTTTAAATGCTCAAATAATCATAAACTAAAATGTTTATTGTTGGATTTATTCTAAACAGTAGCCATGCTTAGTTTCATGATTTTTGGAAATGCCCTGGCATTTTTAATAACGCCCTAAAGTTTACAAAAAAAATAGAAAACAGAAAGTATTAATAAGAGAGAGAGAGAGAGAAGAGTTACCTGGCCCACCTACCTGTAGCCGGCCCAGCTACAGGCCCGGCCCACCAGGGGCAGCACTGTCTTCCTCCTCATGCCAGGAGGAGAAGCAGCTGCGTGCCCGGCGCACAGCCGGCCACGGCCACGTCTCCCCGCCACTTCCTGCTCCGTTGGCCCTCCTCGACCCCACTGGAGACGCCACACACGCCCCCAGGCCCCTCTCACTGCCCCTCGATCTATCTCCCCTCTCCTCGCTCTCTCCCCCGCACAACCGAACGCAGCCGTCGCCGCCGACGAGCTCCCCCGCGGCCACAGCCATCTCTGAGCCTCTTCGACGCGCCCCCGAGCTCCGCCGTGATTCCCCGGTCCTCTCCTCCGCGCCACATGAGGCAGGACGCCTTGGAGCGCCGTCCTCGATGCCATCTCTGCCCTCTGCACCGACGGTCGTCGTTGACCGATTTGTCGTCACCAGGCCATCCCCGAGCCCGCTAAGATCATCGACGACCCCGCCGTGAGCTCCTCTACCAAATCCCTCTCTCCCCACCGTCGTTTTCCTCCTCTAGCCCCACTGTCCACGGGAGCCGAGAGCTCGTCGTCGCCGTTCATGTCACCGCCGCAACCACAGCTGCTGCCGCTCGCGTCCGAACCCATAAACGAACTCTGCACACGCCTAGGAGACAAACACCACCACTAGTTCCCCCTCCCGTGCTCTGTGGCGCCGTCTTCATCGACGCCCGAGCTCTGGCCGCCGCCGCGCTCCTCGCCGTCGTCGTTTCCGGCCGCCCCAGGCCCGGGGACCATCATCGTTGGATGTGCGGGAGCGCCAGCAAGTCGTAGCTTCAATTCGTGCCTCGAATGGTGCCCTGTGGGCGTTAATGCGCCTCGCCATCTCGGCACTCGCCGGCGGCGAGCCACCGGCCAGTTTGACCCGCCTGACCAGGGGTTTGACTCCCCCTGAGTCACTGACTCATGGGGCCGGCTTCTGTTTAATTAGTTTAGGTTTTTAGGTTAAGTGCTAATCACCTAATTAGTTAACCCCTAGTGCCACTGCCATGTGGGCCCCATGCCCGTTTAGTTTAATTTAATTTTTGTTTTAGTTTAGTTCTTAACATAGTGGGACCCACACGTCAGAGTTGACTTTGCTGACGTGGCCGTTAACTCGACCCACCTGTCCGTGACTCAAGCCTGCACTAAGAGACTGACCAGTGGGACCCACTGGTCTGGTTTGACCTGGACCAGCCCCTGTTGACTGATGACATCACAGTGACGTCATGCTGACGCAGTAAATGTTTTCTGGAATTTTAAGTAAATCAGAAATGATTTATTTATTTCAGAAAATAGCCAAAACTTCTAAAAATCACAGAAAATAATTTATAACTCCAATGAAAATAATTTATATATGAAAAATGATCAGAAAAATTCAAGGAATCTGTTGATGGCATTTTCATGCATGTTTGAACAAGTTAAACCCACTGATCAGGTCAATTCAATTAAATGGCATTTGAATAATCACATATGGAGTTTGAATTTGAACCTTTGGTTCAAATCAAGTTCATTTATATCCCTGCTAGTTGCATTAGCTCAAATCACAGCATAATGCCATGTCATGGACATGCATCATACTGTGCATTGCATTGATTGTGTTTATTTCTCTGTTGCCGGTTTTTGTCCCCTCTCGATAGACGTGGTTCCGACGATGTGACCGATGACACTTATGAAGACACAATGCTATCTTCAGAAGTGCCAGGCAAGCAAACCCCTTTGAGCATTCTGATACAATCCCACTCTCCCGCTCTTGCTCTCTTTACTGCATTAGGACAACAATGCTTCAGCTGTTACCTGCTGCGGTAGTTGAACCCCTTTCCTCTGCATGACCTGTCATTGCCACAGTAAATAGTTGAAACCCACTAGCATGAGTAGGAGTTGTTTGAGCCATGTTGTGCCTACTCATTCATGCTTTGTGGTTATGCCTGCTATTGCTTAGAGTTGTGTCAGGTCTGATTCATCAGGGATGAATTGGAATGTGGTGAACATGTCCTACTGTTGAGAGCTTAGTGTGTGAACATGATTTGGTAAAGGTAGGGATGAGAGGCCATGTAGGAGTACACGGTGGGTTGTCTCATTGCAGCCGTCCTCAGGAACTGAGTTCTGTGTTTGTGATCCATGAAACAGCTACTACCACACATTGGGATCCTTAATTGACTCTCTCGGCTTCTTAATCACCCTTGTCCTCTGTCCAGGAGTTGCAAGTAGTTTCTGGTGTTTGTAGTATGCTAGAGGCCGTGCGCAGCGCTGACCGGAGGGGTGGGCTGTGATGAGGTAGGCACGTGGTCGGGTATGCCGGGAGCCCGTTTGGTGTCGCGGAACCCTGTACACATCGTTCGGGGCCCTATGTGGAAACCTGGCCAGACTCCCTGCGGATGGAACCTGAATAGGCGATAAACCTGGACTAGAGACTTGAGTGTTTAGGTAGGCTGTGGCCGACACCCTTGCTGGGCTTCCGCTTGAAGGTTGTCGAGTACATGTCGTGTAAACGGCGGTAAGTGGTGAGAGCGTGTGTGAAGAAGTACACCCCTGCAGGGTTATATATGATCTATTCGAATAGCCGTGTCCGCGGAAATGGAATTCTGGGTTACCTGTACAGTTCATAGAAAAGTGGAAGTGGATACTCCAAAATACGCAAGATAAGCGTGAGTGCTATGGATGGCCTTCTTGTAGGGAGACGGGAGCGGATCCATAGTGGTGTATTGATTGGTGAATATGTGGTCTCGTGTGCGCCACTTCAAAAGAGTTACTTGCAGTCGTAGTTCAGGATAGCCACCAAGTCAAAGCTGGCTTGATGCAGTCAAACTCCACCACCCCTTTGTTGATACTGATGCATATGTTGCTAGTTCTGATGTAAGTCTTGCTGAGTACCTTTGTACTCACATTTTCTTAATTTATGTTTTTGCAGAGAGACTTTAGTCTCACTAGTGGTTCCGCGTGGACTTCGACGTTTAGCTTGTTACCTTAGCTATGATCTTGTACCCTTGGGAGGGTCTTGTAGATATTCATGCTTCTCAGCCTTTTTCATTTGTAGTTGTCTGTACTCAGACATGTTATGCTTCCGTTGCCTGTATGCTCTGAATGTTGGATCATGTGACCTCTGTTTGTAATAAATGTTTTGATGGCTCTTCTGGGCCTTTTATCTATATGAGTTGTTGAGTTATGTTGTGATGCCATGTTGTACAGAACATACTTGCATGTTATGCGTTCGTGTAATGTGTATTGCTATGTATGGGATCCGACACCTAGTTGTTTTCCTTTGGTAGCCTATCTTATAGGGAAATGTCTCCTAGTGCTTCCACCGAGCCTTGGTAGCTTGCTACTGCTCCGGAACACTTAGGCTGGCCGGCATGTGTCCTTCTTCGTTCCTGTGTCTGTTCCTTAGGGGAAATGTCACGTGTTGTTCCTTTAAGTCCTTGTAGCTTGCTACGACTTAGGTTCATACGTTGATGACCGACACGTTTTTTGCTGGGTCATGTATGCCTGTCTCTGTAATTTAGCGCCACTTTTGGTTTATAACTAGTCATGTCGGCCCGGGTTCTATGTCATATGGATGCTAGCGACACTATCATATACGTGTGCCAAAATGTGCAAACAGTCTCGGGCCAGGTAAGGTGGCACCCGTGGGGATACCGTGCGTGAGGCCGCAAAGTGATATGATGTGTTACATACTAGACCTGTGTGACTTAGGATCGGGGTCCTGACGCGCGACGCACCACGCCCAAACCCCACGTCATGAAGACCTGGCCGGAGGAGACCACCTCCACGCCGGCATATGAAGGGGGTAGGTGACACCCTTCATGCTGCAGCTGCATTGTCACCAGGCCGCGAGCCGGGAGCACCTCATTCAAGAATGGAGGAAGAAGGATCCAAGAATGCGGAGGGGCTCTCGCCCACATGATAAACTCGCAGACGTTGTCTTCAGTATGAGACGACGGCGGGGCACGTGAAACCACCCGCATTTATGGGCGGCTGACCGCACCGCCCCCATCGCAGCCCCCGCTTCGTCAGCCTGTTGTCGGAGCACCCAAGGGAAGCGAGAATCCTGGTGGCGCCTGCGTGCACCATGTACGAGCGTCCGCCAGTGTCAAGGGCGCTCTTGGAGAATCACGGCGCATCTTCTTTGGTGGGAGCTGCTCGGGCTCCACCATTGGGGCCTTCCCCTTCTGCGCGGCCGAGAACCTACGTATCGGCGCCATGAAGAGTCCTCGAAGAAGTGGGAAGAGCAGGGGTTGATCTGCGACAGTCAAATGAAGGGTGTGGCGCCTCACCCCCTGTTTATAAGCCGAGAAGATCCATCGCCGGCCACTCGTGCGCGGCCATAATGACCTTGCCACCCGCGCCAAGGAGTCGTCAAGTCACACGATTGCCGAGACTGCATGGGAAGCAGAGTCGCCCACGTCCCATCCAACCGTCACGCGCCAGCCTGGCCCGCAGCCTTTTTGGGGCCTGCGGCACTCTATCCTCGACTAAGGCTATGCCGGAAGCCAACTCCGCGCGCGCCTTGGGCCCGGGGGCTACTGTTGGCGTCCTGGGAACCAGGGTACCCAGACTTGTCTGTCTGCGGGCTGCGACGCGCTCCTACTACGGCCTGGTACGGCCCAGCTGATCGACCAGCTACTCAAGACCCTCACGAGGGGTCTAGGCCTCGTGAGGAGAACGACATCAAGACCCCCTCAGGAGCGGCCTCGGCTAGGTAGCTCCGGAGGGGCGGAGAATCCAAGGCCAAGCCTACCTGAGGAGGTGGTAGCGATGCAAGCAGTGACGCACCACGCCAGTGGGTGCCAGCGCGTGCCAGCTGCGCAGTTGCCATTTTGGTGCAAAGGAGACATCATAGGCGCAGGTTCCCGAGGAGCGGGACAAAGGTTTCCCCTTCGGTGCAACAAGACCGAGGACCGCAAGGACGATAGGGAGGATGTCGCCACCGAGCCCACCACCACATCACCGCGTGATCCTTTTGCAGGCAAAGACCGCTTTTGTCAGGATAAGAACGTCCTTGTATTCCCGCTCAAAATGGCCGCTGTGGGATCCCTTCCCGTCTAAACATTTCTGGGGAAGAGGACCCTGGCTGCCTATATAAGTAGCGTGGATCCCCACTATGGAGAGGGAGAGGACGAAGGTCGAACCAGATCCAGAAACTCGGCTCTCGCACAAAGGAGCAAAAACCCTTGCCTGCTGACCCTCTTGAGCTCTCCTCCTGAGCTCAGGAACCACTGTACTCATTCATACTCAAGCCCTCCCAAGGCCTATCCACCAAAGCAGGAAGTAGGGTTTTAAACCGCAAGGTGGCCTGAACCTGGGTAAATTCGTGTGTGCTTTACTTGTTGATCGCTTGAATCTTTCCACTGGACTAGGGCGAGACGCTAGGTAGACGTGAGTGGGAGAGATCTTCGTTCATGCCCCTGTGTTCGAACTTCTTGGGATTGCGGAGCCCATAATTCGACAGCCGCCCACACCACAAACTCATGCGAGGAGCCTCTGGCGTGTGCTTGCGGAACGGCGGCATGCACCACAATGGCGAGGGTCGGACCGGCCATGGCGCGGCATGGATCGGTGCCCTGGCGTAAAGGGGCAATGGATAGCCAGGGGGTGGCCGCTCGTGCCAAGGCCTCATCACTTCTGGTATCATGGCGGCACCATGAGGACGGAGCGGTCTTTTCTTTGGACGGAGTACCTCTGGCTCCTCGCGAGGGGTCTTCCCTTTCTCAGCGGCGAAGAATCGTCGGATCAGCGCCATGAGCGGCTTGGTCGAGCACAGGGCAAGGAAGAAGAGGTGAGAGGAACAAGGAAGAAGATGGACGGCGGAGGCTCCGCTCGCCGCCTTATTTATAGCCTGGAGAAGGCCAACCGCTGGCCTCCGTAATCATAGGTAAAGATGATTTGCTATGCATGCGGGGACTTGTCAAGTCGCGCAGTCGTCGAGGCTGCGTGGGAAAGTGGAGACACCCACATCCCATCAACCGCCACGCATCATACAAGGCCGCAGGCTTTGAGGGCCCGCTCCGCTTCGCGCTTAGCCCTTGGCTTTGCCGCGAAGCCAACCCCGAGTGCACCTTGGGCCCGAGGGCTACTTTCGGTGTTCTGGGACCGGGGGTACCAAGACTTGCCTGCCTGTGGCCCAGGGCGTGGCTCACCAGGTGGCCTGGTATAGCCCAGCATCTTCATCGACCACTCAAGACCCTCGCAACGGGCCAAGCCTCGCGAGGCGGACGACGCAAGGCATCCCCTCGGGCAGCCTCACCAGGACGACTCATGAGGATCGGAGATATCAAGGCGAGGGACTCCTCGTGAGGTCCTCATGACGTGAGCAGTGATGACCAAGTCCAGGCGGGTGCCAGCGGGCGCAGCATGCCAGTTTCCTCTTTGCTGCTAAAGGAGCAGGTGCAGGCGAGTAGTCCCGAGGCATCAGGAAAAGGTTTCCATATCGATGCAACGAGACCAAGACCAGCAACACAGCAGGATGGAGGTCATCGCGGAGCCCACGACGGCGACACCACCAGAGGATTTGGCAGGCGAAGACCACCTTTTGTTAGGATAGCTTGTACTAGCTGTCCCCCTTCAAATTTGGCCGTTGTGGGATTCATTCCCGCTCAATATTTGGGAAGAGGACCCAGGCCACTATAAATAGGACTAGCCACCACCATTGGGAGATCTCATCAGAGACAGAGTTGATTTCACCCACAGTTGAGCAGATAGAAGGCCACACACCACCAGCTCACTCAAGCTCAAGAACACCTCTCCTCAGGAGGCAGTTCACCCATGTACTAGTTCTTCCTCAGCCTACAAGGAAATCCACCACACCATACTTGATTAGGGTATTACACCACAACGGTGGCCCGAACCAGTATAAATCTTGTGTCCCTTGTTCTTCAGATCTGACGAGCTCGGCCTAGGGTTGTTGAGTAGACGAGCTAGGGCGGAAGGAAAGATCTTTGAGCGCACCCCAGAGTTCGAACCTTAACGGTTTTGCCGGAACCCTAGATCTGACAGACCCACATGGAGTCATGCCCCTTGTTTGACCTAGGTAATCTAGTGATGAAATCCATTCTGAGTTTATCCCATTTCCACTCGGGAACCTTGACTGGTTGGAGCAATCTAGTAGGTCGTTGATATTCAGCCTTGACCCTTTGGCATGCATCAGATTTTGTAACATAGGTGGCAATATCCCTTTTCATCCCGTGCCACCAGAATCTTTCCTTAAGGTCTTGATACATCTTGGGAACTCCAGGGTGGATGGAATACGGGGTGTCATGGGATTTTTGCAGGATCAAATCCTTCAGTTCCTTCCTGTTCGGCACGCAGATATGGCTTTTGTACCAAAGAATTATGTGCTAGTCTTTGGAAAATCTTGGGGCCTTGCCTTGCTTCATATTCCTCTTGATGCCTTTGATTCTTTCATGTCCGTTCTGCACCACTTTGACTTCAACCATTAGGGTCGGCTTGACTCCCAAGTTGTCCAAATATCCATAAGTACAAAATTCCAGGCCAAGTTGTTCCACTTCTACAAACATGGCAGCTTGCCTTCCTTTAATCATGGCATTCGGGGAGCAAGCCTTTCTGCTTAAGGCGTCTGCTACCACATTAGCCTTCCCGGGGTGGTCATAATCCTTGATCAAGTCCAGCCATCTTCTCTGCCTCATGTTCAATTCCTTTTGAGTGAAAATATACTTCAGACTTTTTTGATATGTGTATATCTCATAGTGTTTCCCGTCGCCATGTCTTAAGGGCATGAAGCACTCACTGCTAACTCAAGGTCATGATTAGCATAGTTCTCTTCATGAGGACGTAGCTGCCTTGAAAGATAAGCTATGACTTTGCCTTCTTGCATCAGAACGCTTACTTTGGTTCGTGAGGCATCAAAGTACATCACAAACTCCTTGTGAATATCAGGTGTCGCCAGAACTTGGGTGGTGTTCAATCTCCTCTTGAGCTCTTGGAAGCTTTATTCACACTTGGGTGTCCATTCGACCTTCTTGTCCTTCTTTAATAGCTGAGTCATTGGTTGGGCAATACTAGAGAATCCTTGCACGAATCTGCAATAATAGCCCGCATGTCCGAGAAAGCTTCTATCCTCCTTAACGGTGGTTGGGTATTACCATTGGGTCACAGCTGAAATCTTCATGGGATCTACCAACAATTCCTCTTAGGTCAAGACATGGCCCAAGAATCCAACTATGAGTAGCCAAAACTCACACTTGCTGAATTTGACATACATTTGGTGCTCTCAAAGCTTGTCTAGAACCATCCTCAAGTGTTGCTCGTGTAGCTCTTCCGTCTTGGAGTAGAAAAGACTGTCAGAAATGAAGATGACAACAAACTTGTGCAATTATTCCATAAAGACCTTGTTCATGAGATACATGAAGTAGGATGGGGCATTGGTCAATACAAAGGACATGGCCGTGTACTCGTAAAGGCTATATCGGGTTACAAATTGTCGGGGTTTTGGGACGACATATGCCAAAGGATGGCTTATCATGCATGGGGTCAAAAGAACGTTGCCGGGCTCGGGAAGCGGGATGAAGCGATACTTAGGACGCCTACGAATCTTACCCAGGTTCGGGGCTCTCCAAGGAGATAACACCCCTAGTCCTGCACTGCGGGGGCTCCGCGTCATCACTGATCGCACTAGAGTGGTTACAGGATTGCTCCTTGAGCTGTGATGTATGAAGGGTGAAGATGAACAAGGCTAGCTCACCTCCTCTCTCTCTCCAATCTAGGGTTCTTGTCTTGTGAACTTCTAATAGCCAACTATCCAGCCATCAACATGGAGGACCCTGGGGGGTTTATATAGGCCTACCCCCCCCCCAAGGGGTACAACGATAACTTCGACGGCGCGGCCCCAGCCGTTACTGTCTTCTGGTGCCGGCCTCGCCGCCTGTCTGCTGGGGCCCGCCGTCGGCGGGGCCCTCGTGATTGGCTTTCACTGTGGGGGTGCTTTTGCTGACGACAGCCTCGTCGGGGAGGAGATGGCTACAGTGCCACCGTCCCTCGCCGTACGCTGCCGCCTCGCCCCGTCCCGTCATCTTGATAGGGCTCGGACTTCTAGGGTGGGGTGCGCCGTCTGCTACCAGACGGCCGTCTCCCCCGGCCGCCTACCAGAGGCGGTTTGTTCTTGAGCTTGCTCGCTGACGGATGGGGCCAGCCGCCTGCTAGCCCCGCCGTCTATGGGTAGTGGGATCGTGGCCTCCTCTGACCGCTCCTTGGTCCCGAGCCTCGTGGCTACAGCGTTCCGCAGCTTAGGAGATATTCCCAAAGTACATGGTCACTATAGCCACGCCCTTAGAGATCTACTAAGGACATGTTCTTCTGTAGCCATGCTCCCACCACGCCGGGACTCACCTTAGTAGGTTCCCTGAGGGTGGAGTGCGGGGCCGCCTGCTGGCTGGTGGTGCTTGGTGTTGCCGCCTGTTGGGTCCCTGCCGCCTGCTGGCAGCCGGCTCCTAGCGCAGGCTACCCTAGGAGGCGGCTCAAAGAGCAGACGACCGCGGTAGACCAAGCGGCTGTCATTTGCCCTAAAATACCAAGGGTAGGCGCTGAGGGTACCCATGGTGCATATCTCCGACACTAGTCCCCGAAGCTGGTGGAACTCCGATGCGGATGCTGGAGATGCTGAGGGGTTCTAGCAGCTTCTCCCCTCAGGCTTGCTTATCGTGTGTCTTCTGTCTGCTTAAGGAGTCCGTCTGTCGCCAGCCGGCTCTGCGCCGCAGGAGCCGTCCTCTGGCAGTCGTATCGCCGTCTCGGAATCTTCGGCGAGGAGGCGCCGCCTGGTCAGCGGGCGGACGAATAGACCCGCGGACCGTTGGTGGCGCCCACGCGTCACCGCCCTGTCGCATCGGCCTGCCAGCCCACGCGCGTGACAGGACATAACAGTGGGCCGGGGCCCGCCACTAAGGGCCTCGGGCCCCGCGCGGATCCACAGTGGCAGGGGTAATCGATTACCCTCCCACGCGCATTAAATGCGCACGGATTAGGCGCGAGAAAATCGGGGGTCGTGCGGGACGTGGGGTGGTTAAGCCCACGCCCGCCCCCTCGGCTTCGTCGCCAGGGCCTATATATAGGCCGGGGGAGAGGGCTGGCGCAGCTCTCGCGCTCACTCTCCCCCGTCCTTCATCTTCTTCCTCGCTTCTCCTTGCCGCAGTCACAGGGAAAAACCGTCCGAGCCATGGCCGCTCCAGCGCCTACCCGACACCACGGCCAGTGGGATGGCAGTGAGGTCGTGCAGGAGCAAGTGGACATTCTCCGGCGGTCGCGGAAGCTACCGCCGGCCGACAAGGTCGCCGTGTGCCTGGCGCCGGCGGCGGAAATCAGATCGGCCCCGCAACAAGGCGAGCGGGTCGTCTTCCGCTCGCACTTTCCGTGCGGGTTCGGCCTGCAGGCGATCGGTTTCTTCCGCTCGTTCCTCAACTTCTTCCACATCCAGCCGCACCACCTCATGCCGAACACGATAACCACCATTTCTTCCTTCGTTGTCCTCTGCGAGGCCTATTTTGACATCCTCCCCACCGTCGAGCTCTGGACGGAGCTCTTCTATGTGAAGCTGGGCACCGCCGTCCAGAGCGTGGCCGCTCAGTGCGGAGGATGCATCGCCGTGAAGCGCACCGGGGCGAGAAACTTCTTCCCGGCGCCGAAACTCGTTGGATCGGTGAAGCAGTGGCAGAAGACGTATTTTTACGTCTCCAATGTCGACCCCGAGGAATATTTCATCTGCCTGCCGGAGTGGGCGCCGGGGCCGCCTGCTGAGCCTCGGGACTCCTGGAGGACCCGGCCCGTCGCCCTGACGGAAGGCGGCTCCATCGTCGTGCGCCGTCTCCGAGAGCTGAGAGACAATGAAGGCCTGGAGTTTAGGGATCTGCTCCTCCAGTTCGCCGAGCGCCGGGTGCTGCCGCTGCAGCGCCGGCCCCACCTCATCTGTGATATGAGCGGGTGCCGAGACCCCAGCCGGACCTGCACCAAGCCCCTACAGCAAGGGGAAGTGGCCCGGCTGGTGAACCACATCTCCAGCTGCCAGGTCTCCGACACCGGCTGGGCCTTCAGCAAGGCTCCATACAGCCGCGACAACCAGCCGCCCGCAGTAAGTTTTCGTCCTTCTATTTTCTTTCTTCTTTGTCCGGCTGCTATAGCCGTCTGGTGCTGACACCCGACTCAGATCTTTCCAGGCCAGCCGGCGCCGGGCTCCGACCAACCGGGCCGCCCCCTCGAGGCGGATCGCTCCAGAGCGATACGAGCGACCCCGATCTTGGGGCCGCCGCCGCCATGGAGGAGGAGGAGGTGACAGGCGGCGGCCGGCCAGAAGGCGGCAGCCGGCCAGAAGGCGGCCTCGAGAACTGGCCGGACGACGACGAGGAGATGGAGGAGGCACCCGTCCGCGCGAGCCAGCAGGCGGGGCCCTCTGGCACAGCCGGCGGCGGGAAACGGCGGTCCACGTCAGGGCCGACTGGTGCCCCGCCCAAGAAGCTTCGGCTGTCGACTGCTGCCACGGGGCGTTAGGAGGCAGCCGCCAGGTCAAACATGCCGAAGAAGCCCAAGGCCAGGCCAGTCGTGTCAGGGTAAGTATTCTTCATTCTTTCTTCGCGTCTTGCTCTTCTTTCACGGCTGATTCTTTCTTGATTCTTTGTTTTCTCTGGGCGTCCGTTCAGCGCGCCGCTTCCCCTCTCGCGGGTGCCAGCGGGCTCCGTGGTAGGAGGCCCAGACGCCCCTCCCGTGCCCTCTCCCCTTGCGTGGATCCTGCTGCCGCGCTTCGGGAGGCGACAGAGAGGAATGCCCGCGAGGCACGCGAGGAGCGGGAGGCCGCGGAGCGTGAGCGGGCGGCCGTCGATGCCGCCGCCCAGGCGGAGGCCGAGGCAGACGCAGCCCGCGCCCGAGAGCGGGGGAAGGGTCCCTAGCAGCCGGCGGGCCACGTCGACTGCCCGGCGCCAAGGCCTTAGGAGCCGTCTGCCAGGAGCCGGCTGCTAACGAGCAGCCGGCTCCAGGCGATGGAGGTGACGAATGTGTCATCTTGGAGACGCCGCCACCAACCCCCCACGCCGCCTGCTGGGGAGCCGGGCAGCCGGCCGGTGGGGACGGAGGTGCCTCCAGTTGGGGGCACGCTGATGGTTGGCCCGCAACCGGCCCCCGAGGCCCAGCCCGCCGGCGCCTTGCGAGGGTGGTTTCCATGCCCCAACAGGTGGAGGTTGGCAGGGCCAGCTCGTCCGCACCGGAGAACGAGGCGACCAGCGCGGCGCCATCGAGCTCGAGATCCGGAGGAGGCGGCGCGTGGCTCGTCGCATCGCGGGACGTCTTGGACCGCATGAGCTCCCTGGGCAGCGTCGTGCAGATGGCGATGCAGGAGTTCATTGCAACGCGGTCCTCCGTTCGGGTAAGTGTGTTATTACTTTCCTCTGTTTTTATTCCTTCAATTTTTTCCGTGGGGGCGCGTCTGCGCACCCACTGGGTGTAGTCCCCGAGTTCCGAGCCAGCTGCTAAGCAGGCGGCTTGGAACTCCAAAGTGTTCACCCAGATCTGATTTTTCTTTTTGTTGCAGGAGTACCACAACCTCCGTGTGGCCTCCTACAACGCGCATCGCCAGGAGCTGGCGCAGCTGCAGAATGCCCTGGCAGACAGTCGAGGTGAGTGTCTCTTCTTCTCCTTGTGGGGGCGCGTCAGCGCACCCGTTGGGTGTAGTCCCCGAGTTCCGAGCCGGCTGCTGAGCAGGCGGCTTGGAACTCCAAGGTTGTGTCTTCTGCTGCTGACCCTTGTTCTTTTTCTTTCTCCCCTACCAGCGGCCACAACCAGCTTCCGCAGCCAGCTGGGCGAGGCCCAGACGGAGCTGGCCGCAAAGGAGTAGGAGCGTGCCCTCGCCGCCCAAGACCGCGATCGCCTGGCCAAGGAGCTGGCGGACCAGGCGGCGGCCCGCAAGGCCGAGCTCGGCAAGATGTCTGACGCCGAGTCCCTTCCGCGGACCGAATTCGAGATTGAGCGCTCGAATTGGGCCGAGAAGGAGGCGGCTCTCCAAGACGGCTACGTAGCCGTTGGAGACATGGTCGACGGTGAGACATCTGTCTTCTCGTTCTGTTTTCATTGTTTGCAGCAGCCGTCTTGCTTTTCTTCTGATATTTGTTCTAGTCTTGGTAGAATTCTTCCCGGGCTACTCTGTGGCCGCCACCCAGGCCATCGAGGCCGAGTGCACTGCGAGGCGCCAGGTGGGCCGAGAAATCGCACCAAACGCGCCCAGGACCCCGGCCGAGGAGATTCTCGCCATACGGGTGCGTCTTCTGCCAGTCCGCCGTCTTCTCCGCCGTCTGCAGCGTGCTGGCGCCCAAGTCCTAGCCGCCCTCTGGCCAGGCGTGCCGATGCTTCGCACCCCCAGCCGGACAGCCGCCTGGCTGGAGGCGGCCGGCCAGTGCTTCGAGGCCTGGAAGGGCTCCGCGGCAAGGGCTGGCGCACAGACCGCCTTGGAATTCGCCAAGAGTTGGTACCCAGGCCTGAGCCTCGAGCAGCTGGAAACGTTTCGCACGGAGGCCCAGCCGGAGCTGGCTGCGGAGCATAGGGAACTCGCCCAGCGAGCTGCCTCCCTCGCCGAATACGCCGACACCTCCATCTTCATCCCGAAGCTGGATGACAGGGGCCACGTAGTGCTGCCTGCTAACTTCGGGCTAGACTTGGCGGCGTCGGAAGAGCCGGACGAGGAGATCGCCTCCAGCGAAGGCGATGAGGACGAGGAAGGCAGCGACGAGGAGACCAGCTCCCACGAGGCGGACCCAGCAGGCAGTCGCCAGCCTAACCACTCCTCAACAAGCGGGCCAGGAGTGACGGCTCCGCCTGCTGCAGGAGACGACCAGACCGAGCCCCGCCAGGCGGCCTCCCCAGAAGCCGGCTCCATCGTGCCACCTACCCAGCCTGCTGCTCCTTAGGATTTTCATTTGTATCATCTGTGTTAATTCGAACAATTCCACCCGCTGGGTGTATTTAGTAAGTTATTGCTACAAGGCGACTCTTAAGGCCTTTTGGATGTAAATATTCTTTTTAATGCAGCATTTTTTTATGCAATATGTGCCGAGTCCTAGGATTAGCCTTGTCCTAGTTCCTTGTGGCGATTTTCTGCTTGCCGACCCCTAGTACTGCCGTCCTGCCAACCAGACAGCCACTCCGTGGTTCTGTGGCTGGGTTAAGGACTTGGCTACTTTCGGGGTGAGCAAGTATCTTGCCTTCTGGAAGACGGTCTGGCCAAGCCTCGAACTGACTAGCCGACTGCTCGGCAACCGGCAGTTAATCTTAGGGGCCGGCTGACCCTATGTCTTTTTTTCCTTAGCCGTTTTTCATGTGGGCACCACTTCTTGCCTTTGGCTCCTGCCAGCCGGACAGCCGCGTTCTGCAAGTCTGTGACTTGATGCAGGAGAGGGCTTGGATGCCATCACATTACTTGTCCGACTTCTTAAGGAGAATTCTCTAGACATACGGCCAGGCGGCCAGTCCCCGGGCCGTCTGGTAGGCTCCGGTGCCGGACGAAGGAGTGAACAACAATCATTCACAGGCATAATTCTTATCATATAGATAAAGGCTTGGGAAGTCCCCGAGAATCTCTCGGGGCTCCCACTGATTCTCAAAATAACTTAGATAGCATGACACATACTGTCTTTCAGCTATAAAAGCGACGAAGAAGGTTCACGTTCGATGGGCGCTCCGACTCCTTGCCTGAGTCGCCTCTCTTGCGCGCCCTTGGCTTCTGGGCGTCGATGAGGTAGTAGGCGTCATTGCCCAGTACCTTGCTGACGATGAACGGTCCTTCCCAAGGAGCCGAGAGCTTGTGCTGGCCGGCTGTTCGCTGGATCAGCCGGAGCACAAGGTCTCCCTCGCGGAAGGAGCGTGGTTTCACTCGCCGGCTGTGATAGCGGTGGATACCCTGCTGGTATATGGCGGAGCGGCTGAGTGCTACCAGCCGGGCCTCCTCCAGGAAGTCCACGCCGTCTTCGCGTGCTTCTTTGGCTTCAGCTTCCGTGTACAAGGTGACGCGAGGCGAGTCAAACTCAACGTCTGTTGGGATGACTGCCTCGGCCCCATAGACGAGGAAGAAAGGGGTAAAGCCGGTGGATTTGTTAGGAGTGGTTCTGAGGCTCCATAGGACAGACGGTAGTTCCTCAATCCAGCAGCTGGCCGACCGCTCCAAAGGTTCGACCAGCCGGGGCTTGATGCCTGACAGGATGAGGCCATTGGCGCGCTCGACTTGGCCGTTAGACTGTGGGTGGCCAACGGACGCTAGGTCCAGCCGGATGCCCTGTGTTGCACAGAAACGGGCAAGTGCGCCTTAGGCAAAATTTATGCCGTTGTTGGTGATGATGTTGTGCGGTATACCATATCGGACTGTGATGTCTGCAATGAATGTCACAGCAGTTGGGCCATTGGGTTTCTTGATTGGCTTGGCTTCGATCCACTTGGTAAATTTATCTATTGCCACAAGTAAGTGTGTCAGGCCTCCTCTGGCAGTCTTGAAAGGTCCCACCATATCCAGGCCCCAGACGGCAAATGGCCAAGTGATCGGAATAGTCTTGAGTGCAGAAGCTGGCAAATGTTGCTTGGAGTTCAAGCGTTGGCAGTCGTTGCACTTCTTTACCAGATCTTTGGCATCGTCCAAAGCAGTCAGCCAGAAGAAACCGTGGCAGAAAGCTTTGGCTACGAGAGATCTTGAGGCCGCGTGGTGGCCGCACTCCCCTGGGTGAATGTCCCTTAGGATGGCCAGCCCTTTTGTTGCTTCTACGCAGCACTGGAAGACGCCCGTGGCACTCCTTCTGACGAGCTCTTTGTTGACAATGGTATAAGCTAAGGCTCGATGTTGAACTTGTCGTGCCAAGGTTTCTTCTGCTGGCAGCTCTCCTTTGAGCAGAAATGTGAGGATTGGCTGTGCCCAAGACGGCGCTGAGACTCCAGTAGCTTCGGCTAGAGAGACCAGGGTGGTTGGGCTGGGAGGTGGCGGGCTAGGCTGAGCCGCTTGCTGTGTCTCCGAAGTCCCCGAGCCGTCTGCCGGAGCCGGCGCCTCCTGGCCGTCTGCTGGAGCAGTCCCCGGGCCAGGAGCTGGCGCGACTGTGGGTGATTCGTCTGTTAGAGTTGGAGCATCGTGGCCGCCTGCTGGGGCAGTCTCTCGGCCAGCAGCCGAAACCGAGGGGCCCCCTGCCCCGGGGTCGGCTGGTATGAAGATAGACTCCGACTCTTGTGAAGGCTTGATGGACGGTTTGCGCAGGCATTGGAGGGATACGCCGGCTGGTATTGCTTGGCGGGTGGAACTGATTCGTGCCAAGGTGTCCGCTTGCATGTTATCAGCTCGTGGCTCATGGAGGAACTCGCAGCCATCAAAGTGTCCGCTGATCTGCTGGACAATGAAGCGGTAGCTTGCCATATTCGCATCCTTGGCGTCCCAGTCCCCAGACGACTGCTGGACAACCAAGTCTGAGTCACCGTAGCACAGCACTCGGCGGATGCCAATCTCCTTGGCCATCCAGAGCCCGTGGATAAGTGCCTCATATTCTGCCACGTTGTTGGAGGCGGCAAAGTGGATTTGCATGGTATACTTGAGTTTATCGCCTTTGGGGGAGGTGAGGACGACGTCGGCTCCCAGGCCGGTGCGCATCTTTGAACCGTCAAAGTGCATCCGCCAATGGGTTGAGTCTGGCACAGGCGGCAGGTACTGGGTTTCGGCCCAATCGACGAGGAAGTCGGCCAATGCTTGCGACTTGATGGTGGTGCGCGGCTGGTAGAAGATGGTGAAGGGAGCCAGCTCGATGGCCCACTTGGCCACTCTTCCTGAGGCATCCCTGTTCCCCATGATTTCAGCAAGCGGGGCCGTGCATACGACCGTGACAGAATGCTCTTGGAAGTACTGCTTGAGTTTATTGGCGGTGAAGTACACGCCGTAGCACATCTTCTGGTAATGGGGGTAATTCTGCTTGGACGCTGATAGCACTTCGCCCAAGTAGTAGATGGGCCGCTGGACGGGCAAGGCTTTGCCGTCTTCTGGGAGCTCGACCACAATGATAGTGCTGACCACCCGGCTGGTGGCGGCTATGTAAAGGAACATGGGTTCCTTGTCTGCTGGCGCCGCCAGGACAGGCGGGGTGGACAACAGTCGCTTGAGCTGCTAGAAGGCTTAATCCGCCTGGTCATTCCACTCGAAGCAAGTGGTTTTCTTCACCAGTTGGTATAAGGGGAGTGCCTTTTCTCCCAGCCGGCTGATGAAGTGGCTGAGAGATGCGAGGCACCCCGTGAACCTCTGGACGTCTCGCACACGGGTCGGTCGTTCCATCCTCTCAATGGTCTTGATCTTTGCGGGGTTGCACTCGATGCCGCGTTCGGATACCAGGAAGCCAAGGAACTGGCCTGCTGGCACCCCGAAGACGCATTTCTCCGGGTTTAGCTTAATCTGAAAGCGGGGCAGATTCTCAAATGTTTCTTGGAGATCCTCCAAAAGGGTTCCTCTCTTCTCCGTCTTCACCACAATATCATCTACGTAAACATGGGCATTCCTGCCAAGCTGCTTGAGGAGACACTTCTGCATGCAACGCTGAAAGGTGGCGCCGGCATTTCTCAAGCCGAACGTCATGGTCAGGTAGCAGAAGGCCCCAACCGGCGTGATCAAGCTTGATTTGGTGGTACCCCGAATAGGCATCAAGGAAAGACAGCAGCTCGCATCCGGCTGTGGAGTCAATCACTTGATCTATTCATGGCAGAGCAAACGGATCTTTGGGGCAAGCTTTGTTCAGGCTGGTGTAATCAATGCACATGCGCCATTTGTTGTTCTTCTTCAGCACCAAGACTGGATTCGCCAGCCACTCGGGATAAAAGACTTCCATGATGAAGACGGCTACTAGCAGGTGGGCGACCTCCTCCCCAACGACTCTTCTCTTCTCTTCAGACAGGCGGCGCAGCGGCTGCCAGACGGGCTTTGCATCTTCTCTCATGTGCAGCTTGTGCTTGGCGAATTCCGTCGGAACACCAGGCATGTCCTTGGGGGAGCATGCAAAGATGTCCCGATTCTCACAGAGGAAATCGACGAGCTTGCTTTCCTATTTGTTGTCTAGGCTTGACCCTATGACAGCAAATCGCTCGAGGTGAGATGGGTCCAAGGCAATCTTCTTTGTGTCCTTGGAGGGCTGGAACGAGCCTTGTGGCTCCGCCTCCTTAGGATCGGCTGGTATGGCCGGCTGCTCGCCAGCCATTGCCACCAGCCGCTCCAGACGACGCTTCTCCTCAGCCACAACAAGGGTTTCTGCCAGGCAACTGCTGGCCATCGCACACGCAATGGACATCTCGTAGTCCCCGGTTATGGTGACTATTCCCTTGGGACCAGGCATCTTCATCTTGAGGTAGGCATAATGGGGGACTGCCATGACATTTGCAAGAGCGGGCTGGCCCAAGATCACGTGATAGGGACTTTCCAGATTTACACTTCAAACCAGACCGGATCCCTCCGGAAGTGCGTCTTGTCACCAAACAGGACATCGACCCTGGCCTTGCCGATTGGTGAACAAGAGAGGCCTGGCACAATGCCATGGAACAC
Organism: Secale cereale; assembly: GCA_902687465.1. Taxonomy (NCBI): domain Eukaryota; kingdom Viridiplantae; phylum Streptophyta; class Magnoliopsida; order Poales; family Poaceae; genus Secale; species Secale cereale. Next base: position 389,975,934 of record LR738715.1, on the reverse strand, counting down.
GGTCCTGGTGGGCTAAAGCTGCTTCTCGTTGATGCCCAATTTCTCCATGGTGTCTTGATACATGATATAGATGATGCTGCCGCCGTCTACCAGAGCCCGGGAGAAACGGCAGGCCCGCCTGTCAGTGGAGAGAGTGGCGTCCAGGACCAAGGCATAGGCCACTGGAGATGGCATGACAGCCGGGTGATCCTCTCGGCTCCAGTTGATAGGCCTTTCAGACCAGTGCATGAACTCTGGGCTTTTGACGGCAACAGTGTTGACTTCTCTGCGCTGCTGGCGCCGCCTGTGCCTATCATCCGTCTTGCTGGTGAAGACAACATAGGCTCCATTTTCTTCTGGGAACTCATCCTGGACCTGGCCGCCTGGACGAGCAGCCGGCGGATTAGGAGGCGGAGCCGGCGGTCCAGCAGGCGGCGGAGGCAGAGCATCTCCCCTCGCAATCCTTGCGAGCCAGTGACACTTTCGCGTGGTGTGGTTAGAGGGCTTCGCACCGCTGTGGAACTTGCAAGGGGCGTCCAAGGCTTGATCAAAGGAGAAGGCCGGCTGCCACACCAGTTTGCCGCCCTTCTGGCGCTTGGGCCCTGCTTGAGCTTCTGGCTGCTATCCGTCGACAGCTGCCACCAGCCGGCTGTTGGTAGTCGGCGCCTTGGCCTTGCGCTTCTGGTCGTTGTTCTGCTGGCGCCGGCTGGATTCTCCCGCCGGCGTCTTTGGAGGGGTCATCTTGCCGGAAGCATCCACTTGCAGCTCGGTCTTCATGGAGGAGTCAGCGGTGACGTACTTGTCCGCTATGCTTAGCAGCTCATCCAACATGGCCGGCTCGTCGCACAGGAGCCGGTGCTTGAGCAAGGTGCCTTCTCTGCACCCGGCCGTGAAATACTCGATGGCTTGTACCTCGTGCACTCCCACGCAGGAGTTTCGTAGCTCCGCCCAACGTGTCAGATAGTCACGAGCCGACTTGTCCGGGCCTTGTACACACAGGGAGAGCTGACGCGGCTTGGAAGGGCACTTGTAGGTGCTGGTGAAGTTGCGTGTGAAGGCGTCGGTGAAGTCTAGCCAGTCGTTGATGCTGTTGGGCTTGAGGCTGTTCAGCCACGTCCGAGCCGTGCCCTGGAGCATGAGAGGCACGTACTTCACCGCGACACGCCTGTTGCCGGTGGCTATGCTGACAGCTGTGGAGTAGTCCACCAGCCAGTCCTCTGGTTTCACTGATCCGTTGTACATGGGGGTGTCTCTGGGGAGCGAGAAGCCCTTGGGAAAAGGCTCGTTGCGGATGCAGGGGCCGAAGCAGGCTGGACCGAGGTCATCTTCTTCTTCAACCGCCTGGGAGCGAGCCAGACGGTCCAGGCGATTGCGGGCATCGTTCTCCCCAACCCCCTCGCGGCGGCCCAGGCGGCCTGCTAGAGAGGGGTGGTCAACAGGCGGAGGAGACACGCGCCTCTCCCGCCTGGGAGGAGGCGGCTGCTCCCCTCGTCGTTCTAAGGCCCTTGGGCGGCCGTCTTCGTCACGCTCGATGGTGAAGCGAGTTTGCCGGCTGCGGCTGGCAGCGGGCTCTGAGTCTCGCCGGTTGGTGGCGCCGACTGCTGGAGAGTGGGACATGGCTCCCTGCTCCCGCCAAAGAGGGCGGTTGTCGGCGTGCGCAGCCACCTCTGATACCCGACGACGGGCCTCTTGCTGCGTAGCAGCAGTTTCGAGGAGCTGGCGGGCACGCTGGGTCATGCCACGGAGCTCGTCTCCCTCCAAGTGGCCCATCTTATCGACTGCCGCCTGGGCAGCCCTTAGGTTCTCCGACGGAGTGAGGTACACAGGCCGCGGGGCCCCAGGCATGTCTGCTAGCAGCCCGCCGCGATCACGGACAATGCCGGCTCGGCTAGGTTCGCCAGCAGCCGGCATGCCACAGATGGCGCGGTCCATTTCGCGACGGTAAGCTTCACTGAGGCGTCGGGAGGCGGCCAGTTTGTTGGCGCTGTTGAGGAGCGAGACGCGGAGTGCCTCCAACTCCACGCCGTCTGCCCCCGCCGCGACAGGGGCGGCAAGGTGCTGCAGAGCGGCCTCGAGCAGGTCTGGACCCGTTCGGTACGATGGTTCACCGTGGTCGGTGACGAGCACCTGCGTGACGATACCGATGGTGCCGCAAATCGGAAGAACGGGTAGAGGGTCGTTGACGATCTCCACGTGATCGAGGAAAGAATCGCCGGGGTCGACGATCATGTCTGTTGGTGGGTCAGAAGAGCCTACTAACTCCACGTCAGATGCGCGCTCGTCTACGAGGTGGAGCTTGTCGAGGAGCTCGACGAGGAAGCTCTCCGGCGCCACTGGCTCGACCGTCGGAGAAGGTTCGTCGTGGACGCGGGACGTGCCGAGCAGATCGGCGAGCCCGCTCACGGCGCATGCAGCCTCAGTGTTGCGAAGCATCCCGGTCTCCATGCCGGCGGGCGTGCCAGGCTAGCTACTCTCGCCAGGAAGGAACAAGGTTCCCGTCCAGAACATGTCTCCGGACGACGGTGCACCTCGCCCCACGGTGGGCGCCAAATGTCGGGGTTTTGGGACGACATATGCCAAAAGATGGCTTATCATGCATGGGGTCAAAAGAACATCGCCGGGCTCGAGAAGCGCGATGAAGCGATACTTAGGACGCCTATGAATCTTACCCAGGTTCGGCGCTCTCCGAGGAGATAACACCCCTAGTCCTGCTCTGCGGGGGCTCCGCGTCATCACTACTCGCACTAGAGTGGTTACAGGATTGGTCCTTGAGCTGTGATGTATGAAGGGAGAAGATGAACAAGGCTAGCTCACCTCCTCTCTCTCTCCTATCTAGGGTTCTTGTCTTGTGAACTTCTAATAGCCAACTATCCAGCCCTCAACATGGAAGACCCTGGGGGTTTATATAGGCCTACCCCCCAGGGGTACAACGGTAACTTCGACGGCGCGGCCCCAGCCGTCAGTGTCTTCTCGTGCCGGCCTCGCCGCCTGTCTGTTGGGGCCCGCCGCCTGCCGGGCCCTTGTGACTGCCTTTCACTGTGGGGGTGCTTTTGCTGACGACAGCCTCGTCGGGGAGGAGATGGCTACAGTGCCACCGTCCCTCGCCGTACGCTGCCGCCTCGCCCCGTCCCGTCATCTTGATGGGGCTCGGACTTCTAGGGTGGGGTGCGACGTCTGCTACCATACGGCCGTCTCCCCCGGCCGCCTGCGAGAGGCGGTTTGTTCTTGAGCTTGCTCGCTGACCGATGGGGCCAGCCGCCTGCTGGCCCCGCCGTCTGTGGGTAGTGGGATCGTGGCCTCCTCTGACCGCTGCTTGGTCAAGAGCCTCGTGGCTACAGCGTTCCGCCTCTTAGGAGATATTCCCAAAGTACATGGTCACTGTAGCCACGCCCTTATAGATCTTCTAAGGACATGTTCTTCTATAGCCATGCTCCCGCCACGCCGGGACTCACCTCAGTAGGTTCCTTGACGGTGGAGTGCGGGGCCGCCTGCTGGCTGGTGGTGCTTGGTGTTGCCGCCTGTTGGGTCCCTGCCGCCTGCTGGCAGCCGGCTCCTAGGGCAGGCTACCCTAGGAGGTGGCTCGAAGAGTAGATGGCCGCGGTAGACCAAGCGGTTGTTTTTGTCCTAAAGTACCAAGGGTAGGCGCTGAGGATACCCATGGTCCATATCTTCGACACAAATGCCGTCTTTGGAATATCTTAGGGTATGATCTTCAGTTGGTAGTACCCAGACCTGAGGTCGATCTTGGAGAACACCTTGGCTCCATTGAGTTGATCAAACAGATCTTCAGTTTTGGGAAGAGGATACTTGTTCTCGATAGTGACTTCTTTAAGGGAACGATAGTCAACACACAATCGGATGGTACCGTCCCTCTTTGCCACAAACAAAACAGGTGATCCCCAAGAGGAGGCACTAGGGCGGATGAATCCCATCCTCAACTTCTCTGCCAGTTGCTCCTTCAACTCTACTAACTCCTCTGATCCCTTTCTATAAGGCTTCTTATAGATGGCTCCTTCTCCAGGAATGATCTCGATGATGAACTCAATGTTACGATGAGGAGGCGTTCCCGGTAGCTCATCAGGAAATACATTGGGTACTCGCATACTACTGGCACTTGCTCCAATCCTACTTTAGATAGACCGTTGACTTGGGAGATTGAGCAGAGGAGGGATTGGGGGTAAACTTAACATCGACTCCTTGGTCATTGGTCACGGTGACATTCCGGTTGTCACAATCTAACATGCCTTGGTGCTTGATTAGCCAACCCATTCCCTATATCACATCCAAGCCTTGTGATCTTAGGATGATAAGGTCTGCTAGGAACTCTACCTCGTTAATGCTGATCCTGACTCATTTACAACCTATCTTGGCTCTCATCTATACTCCAGGGGTTTGTACCACCATGGGACTATTCAGGGGAGTAGGGGTCATGCCACTTTTTAATGCAAACTTTTCAAACAAGACAGTTGCAGGTGCTGAGTTGATAAGGAACGTACCCAGCACGACGTCCGGGTCTTCCATATCTTCTTCTATAGTGACATTGTTCACCCGTACTTTTCCATTGTTGGGAAGGTTGCGGGGAGCTTGGTTCCTTGGTGGCATTCCCCGGCCTTGCCTTGGCTTCTACGCATTGGTGCGCGAATCATCGGGCTTCTTATTGGGGCACACCCTTGAGATGTGTCCTGACTGCCAACATCCA
>LR738715.1:389796801-389965481 GCA_902687465.1 Secale cereale | reverse complement strand
CCCCCCCCCAATAATAGAGCTGTGATGTTGCCATTGTTAATGGAGGTGAAAGGGGACTAGGAGGGGTTGTGGTAAAAAATTGAACTCATGGGGGATAGTGGAAGAGGACAAAATGATGAATTTGGAAACATGGCAGAAGGTGTTTGATGCAAGTTTGAGATACTTTCATTTATCTCATCCATGTGCCACTTGGTGGGGGTGTTGTGCATGACCAAATGGCATTGTGGTAGAAATTTGAGCTCATTTGGATAAAGTTGCCAATGCAACTTTTGTATTCCCTAGAAATCAACATAAATGGCATTTGTGGTAGAAATTTGAGCTCATTTGGATAAAGTTGCCAATGTGCTTAGATCTAGGTAAGATAATCTCTTCTCCTTGATGCACCACTCGGTGTAGTGCCACTATTTGGGTACTTGAGCATGTCCACAAAGTTTGGGATCAACTCGAGAAAGTTGCCAATGTAAAGTTATTCAAACTTGGATCTGGACAGAAAGGTTTTTGGGGCACTTTTGTGAACCAAAACTATTTTGTTTGTGATAAAACTTTGCAAGATCATCACATTAGGCATGTGTGACCTGCCTAAATGTTATTTGATTTTTTAAAGAATATTCCCTTTGTAAATATTTCAAAAGTTTGAAATATCTAGAAGGGATTTTTGAGGGATTTGACCAATATTTTGAACATGACCATGTGTTGAAACTCTTATATATGGACAATATAAGTCAATTGAGCTTCCCTACTTTTTCTCAAATATTTTTAAAACATTAAAATAATTTTAATCTATTAAAGACCATTTTGGCCTAAAGTAAAAGCCTTTAAATAAAATAGGAAAATAACTTATAAAATAATATTTTTGTGGCTTATGGGAGTCCTATACCTAATAGGGGTCAAATATGCTTTTTGAAAGATTTTTCATACCCCAAATTAAGTACTTGCAGTGCAAGCCACAATTTAGGTGTTTTTGGAGAACCTAATTCAGAAAATAATTTTAGACAAAACTATTTTTTAAGAAAATACTATTATGTCCTATACACCTGGCATGATCATTGGGCAAAAGTTTGGATCAAGGAGATGCATTATAGAAGGTGGATCTATGTTGACTTTAAAGAGCACTTGAAATCACAGACAAAGATCCAAATCAAATAAAAAGCCAAATAATGCAAAAGGTTTTTTTGATCCAAATTTTCATGCTTTAATAATGCAAATGAAATGTTACAAAATACTGGGTGTGACACTCTTAGTCGTTATTGTTGACGAGAAAAGCAGCGCACCCAAAATAATTTTATCTCTCAATTTAAGATTTGAGCTCTGGCACCTCTACAAATCCTTACTTCCCTCTGAGAAGGGCCTATCTATATACTTTTTGCAATTTTTATTTGAGTCTCATCTTCTCTTATAAAGCATGTACTATGGAACACTATTATCGCACTTGGGCATTGGATGTAGCTAATATTTGGATATGTTGCCTGACTGAATCAATGAATGATCAGAATGGGCTAGGGATAACTTTCTTCAGTGTTGATATTTCAGAAGACATTATTGCTTGTTGATATGCTTGAGTATTGAAATCTTCATGTCAAAACTAGACTATTGGTTTGAATGATATAAAAGTCCAAATCTGCATGCTACAAAGAAAAGAATATTTGATGAACATGATAAACAGCATTCCACATCAAAAAATTTGTTTTTATCATTTACCTACTCGAGGACGAGTAGGAATTAAGCTTGGGGATGCTGATACGTCTCCAATGTATCTATAAGTTTTTGATTGTTCCATGTTGTTATATGATCAATCTTGGATGTTTTACAATCATTTTAGAACAATTTTATATCATTTTATGCGGCTAACCTAGTGACATAGTGCCAAGTGCCAGTTGCTGTTTTTGCTTGTTTTTTTACTTCATAGAAAATCCCTATCAAACGGAGTCCTAACGAAGCAAAACTTTTTGGTGATTTTTTCTGGACCAGAAAACAACTATTGGGCCAAAGAAGCAACTAGGGGGTGACCCGTGGGGAGCACAAGACACCAGGGAGCGCTCAGGAGCCTAAGCGTGCTCTGGTGGGTTGGGACCTCCATGGAGGTATCCCACACCAACTATCAGCTCTATATATACCCAAATATTCCGGAAACCTGAGGGGAGTCAACGAAATTTTCTTCCAGCCGCTGCAAGTTCCAGAACCTGAGGTCCAATCTAGAGCCCTTCTCTGCCACTCCGCCAGAGGGGAACACGATCATGGAGGGTTCATCATCCTCACTGGTGCCTCTCCAATGATGCGTGAGTATTTCACCACAGACCTACGGGTCCGTAGGCAGTAGCTAGATGGCTTCTTCTCTCTTTTTGATTCTCAATACAATGTCTCTTGGAGATCTATTTGATTGAATACATTTTGTGGTGTGTTTGTTGGGATCCGATTAATTGTGAATTTATGATCATATTTTTTTGGCCTTAATATCCATACTTGATTATTATAGCCTCATATTTATTCTCGGATATTTGGGTTTTGTTTCGCCAACTTGATCTATTTATCTTGCAATGGGAAGAGGTGCTTTATGATGGGTTCGATCTTGCGATGTCATTTCCAAGTGACAGTAGGGGAAACAAGGCACGCATGTATCGTTGCCATTAAGGATAAAAAGATGGGGTTTATTCCTACATGAATAGATCTTGTATACATCATGTCATCATTCTTATTGCATTACTTTGTTTCTCCATGAACTTAATACACTAGATGCATGCTGGATAGCGGTCGATGTGTGGAGTAATAGTAGTAGATGCAGGAAGGAGTTGGTCTACTACTCTTGGATGTGATGCCTATATACATGATCATTGTCTTGGATAGTGTCATGATTATTCGCTTTTCTATCAATTGCACAACAGTAATTTGTTTACCCACCATGTGCTATTTCTGGAGAGAAGTCTCTAGTGAAATCTATGGCCCCCGGGTCTATTTCCCTACCATATACTTTCAGATCCACATTGCTATTAGCCTTTTCCTTTATTTGCATATTTTATTTTCATATCTATATTATAAAAGATACCGAAAATACCTCACTTCATTTTATTTGCCGCTGTTCAATTTGCTCTTAGCCATCTACCTTTTTACCAATCTTTTACCCAAAGGGATTGACAACACCTCTTACGCGTCGGGTTGCAAGTATTTGTTATTTGTGTGCAGGTACCGTTTACATAGTGTTGCATGCTTCTACTGGTTCAATAATGTTGGTTTCATCATCCCTTCCTCTTTGGGGAAATATCGACGCAATCTCAAGCCACGTCAGGCGTCGTGGGAGAAGTGCGGCGCCCCGCGCATCATCGTGCGGCTTGCATTTGGCCTGGCCCGCAAGAGGTTGGGGCCCGCACTATTTCGCCCCACCTCTCCGAGTGGATCGTGCTCGCTTATAACCCACAAGTATAGGGGGTCACAATAGTTTTCGAGGGTAGAGTATTCAACCCAAATTTGTTCATTCGACACAAGGGGAGCCAAAGAATATTCAAGAGTATTAGTAGTTGAGTTGTCAATTCAACCACACCTGAAAGACTTAGTATCTGCAGCAAAGTATTTAGTAGCAAAGTAGTATTATAGTAACGGTAATAGTAGCAAAAGTAACAGTAGCTGTTTTGTGGTGATTGTAACAGAAGTTGCAACGAAAGTGACTTAGCAAAGACCAATATGGAATGGACTCGTAGGCAATGGATCGATGATGATATGTGTCAAATGATATTCATCATGTAGAAAATATAACCTAGGGCAATGACAAACTAGCTCCAATTCATGAATATAATGTAGGCATGTATTCCGTATATAGTCGCATGTGCTTATGGAAAATAACTTGCATGGCATCTTTTATCCTAGCCTCTCGTGGCAGCATGGTCCTGATGGATACTAAGGGATATTAAGGCCTCCTTTCAATAGAGAACCAGAACAAATTATTAGCACTTAGTGAATACATGAACTCCTCAAACTACGACTATCACCGGAAAGAATCCCAATTATCGTCACCTTGGGGTATGCGGATCATAGTGTCTACAACTTGCAAGATCGGATCCAGAACACATATATATTAATGAAAAAATAATAGGTTCAGATCTGAAATCATGGCACTCGGGCCCTAGTGAAAAGCATTAATCATAGCAAAGTCATAGCAACATCAACCTCAGAACATAATGGATACTAGGCAGCAAACACTAACAAAACTAACTCGATTACATGATAAATCTCATCAAACCCATCACTGTCCAGCAAACCGAAGATGTAATTACTCATGCATGGAGGTGAGCATCATGAAATTGGTGATGGAGGAATGTTGCTGATGACGACGGCGAAGGATTCTACTCTCCGGAGCCCCGAATGGAGTCCAAATTAGCCATCCCGACGAAGAATAGGATGCGGCAGTGACTCCATATCGTATAACGCAATGAATCCTACTCTCTAATTTTTTGTGCCAATATTTTTTATATATTCCACAAACATTCTCCATAAATTTTGAAGTCAGTCTGAGAACTCTATTTTCTGCATAAAAATAACGCCATGGAAATTCTGCTGAAAACAGCGTCTGTCCGGGTTTGTTCCATTCAAATCATGCAAATTAGAGTCCAAAACAAAGGCAAAAGGGTTTGGAAAAGTACAGACGACGGAGACGTATCAACTCCCCCAAGCATAACCAATTGCTTGTCCTCAAGCAATTCAGTTGACAAACTAAAAGTGACAAAGAAAAACCTTTACAAACTCTGTTTGATCTTGTTGTTGCAAAGATTATAAAATAACCATATTCTTGATAACATTCGACTCTCACATTTACTCATATCAATGGCATAACAACTAGCGAGCAACAATAAAATATCTCAGATGGCAACACTTTTTCAAAACAATCATGATACAATACAATGTGATGATATCTCGCTAGCCCTTTTTGAGACCGCAAAACATAAATGCAGAGCACCTCTGAAGAGCAAGGACTGACTTGACATTGTAATTCATAATAAAAGAGATCCAGTCACACTCATACTCAACATTAATTGAAAACAAAGAATATAAATGACAACGGTGCTCTCCAGCTGCTGCTTTAATAAGAAGATGATGACTCAGCAATAAAAGTAAATAGATAGGCCCTTCACGAAGGGAAGCAGGGATTTGCAGTGGTGCCAGAGCTCGAAGCTTTTAAAACAGAGATGAATATAGTTTTTGGGAGATATGTTTTCATTGTGAATGCCACAACCTAGACTTCTCACCATCTTCCATGATACGTACATTATAGGCGGTTCCCAACCGGAATGGTAGGTTTTCCTCCCCCGCCACCAAGAAGCACACTCCACGCTAATCGAATCCACGGGTACCGTCCATACCAACAATATTCCAGGGGGAGTTTTGTTCAATTATATTTTTATTTTATTTTGATCATGGGATTGGGCATCCCGATTAGCATCCACTCTCTCTTGAATGACAAGTGAATAAACACTCATCTATGAATAACCGACCTAGCATGGAAGATACTAACAGCCCCAAGTCGCACATGCAAATTTACTTGGAATGACCGGTAAATACTGCATATAGGTTAGTGTGGTGGACTCATATGGAACAAGTTCTGGGTTTATGGAAGTGGAAGGCTAGCAAATAGATTGAGCAGCGACCAACTAGAGAGCGACAATGTACATAAACATGCCTTGAGGTTAATCAACATTGAATGCAAGCATGAGTAGGATCTAATACACCATGAACATAAATATCATGGAGGTTGTGTTGATTCTGATTCAACTACATGCATTAACAAGGGCCAAGTCAAGTCACTCAAAACATTCAAAGGAGGATACCATCCTATCATACCACATCATAAACATTTTAAATGCATGTTGGCACACAAGACAAACCATTATCAACTCCTAGCTAATTAAGCATGGCATGAATAACTATGATCTCTAAATGTCATTGCAAACATGTTTCATTCATAATAAGCTAAACCACGATCGATGAGCTAATCATATTTACAGAAACAAAATAGGTCGAGTTCATCCCATCTTTTCTCCATCTCAATCATTTCATCAATTTTCGTCATTATTGCCTTTCACTTGCATGACCGAATCATGTGAATAATAGAAAGTGTGCACATGCATTGGATTAAGCTGGAATGTGCAAACATTATTGAAAGGAGAAGACAAGGTAATATGGGCTCTTTGTTAGATCAACAATAATGCATATGAGAGCCACTCAACATTGTAATTGTGGTCTTCTCCTTATGACCGAAAGAAAATTAAAAAATGAATTTCAGAGAAACACACTAAAATAATATTGGAGTTTTGTTTTTCTAAAGAAAGCAAAAAAAAGAACGAGAAAACTATTTACATGGGAAAGCTCTCAACAAGCAAAAGAAGAACGAGAAATCTTTTTGGGTTTTATTTTTAATACTGCAACTACTAGAAAAAACAAACAAGAACGAAAAGACAAAAAGAAGCGAGAAATATTTTTGGTTTTTCTAAAGTTTTTTCAAGAAGAAAACAAGAAAAAAAACTATCATGGATGATACAACCGAAAAATTATGAACACCGACAACTGGAATGAGTGTGTGAACATGAATGTAATTGTCGGATTTAGGGCTCTGCAGACCCAAGAAAGGTTCGAACTTTGGGCGTGTGCAAAGAACTCAACCACTCCAGCCTACTAACTCATCGCTCCTATGGCCTTGCTCGATGAACAGGAAAGGAAAGACACTCAACACTTACCCAGGTTCGGGCCACCTTGCGGTTAAGACACTACACCTGCTTTGGGGTGGATTAGCATCGCGAGGGGCTGAGGATGAACTAGTACAGAGGAAGAACAGCCTCAGGAGGCGTGTTCTTGGGTGAGTGTCAACTAGTGATTGTTCGATCCCCTTGCTCTAGTGGTGGCTAGCCTCTATATAGCGGCCAGGGTCCTCTTTCTCCAAAGCGAAGGCGGGAAAGGATCCCAAGGTAGCCAATTTGAAAGGGGACAAGAAGTACATCCTATCCTGATAAAAGGTGGTCTTCGCCTGCAAAGCTTCTAGCCGTGACACCGCGGTGGGTTCGATGATGACATTTGTACTGCCATCATGGCTGTCTTGGTCTCATTGCACAAGAATGGAAACATTTGGCTGATTCCTTGGGATTCTGCGACTACGCTTGCCACCTTATAACCAAAGAGGAAACATGCTGCTCTGCACCCGCTGGCACCCGCCTGGCCTTGGTCATCATGGCTTGTGTCACTTGTTCCTCATGAGATGGGCACTTGCATAGGAATCTCCGCTCCCCAGGAGGCCACCTGGGGAGGCCACTCCCCTCATACGTCTTGGCGTCCTTCGCCTCGCGAGTCTTAGCCCCTCGGGAGGGTCTTGCCTTGCTGATGCTAAAGATGAGCCGCTGCAGGTCGTCGATGGAGCCACGCCGTGGGCCGCAGGCAGGAAGTCTGGGTACCATGGTTCCCAGAATGCCGATAGTAGCCCCCGGGCCCAAGGCTTGCCCACGCTTGGCTTTGAGGTGAAGCTAGGAGGCAAGGTTGAAGCGTCATGGGCCCCAATCGCCTGCGGACCAAGTCGACGCATGGCGCTTGACGGGATATGGGCGTGTCCATTTCCCCATGCAGCCTCGGCAACTGTTTGAATTGACAACTGCCTTTTGCATGCAGAAAAACCTTCATTACTTTGAATCGTGGGTGGCCGGCCGTTGGCCTTCCTATATCTTCGCGTTGCTTGATCCTCCTTCTTCCTCCTAGTCCCGTTGTCTTGTTGTAGTGTCCATGGCGCCGGTGAGGAGGTTTTCTGCTACAGAGAAGGGAAAAGCCCCTCAAGTGAAATCTGATCTACTCCCGCCGAAGAAGAGGCTCGAGTGCTCCCGTGATGATGTCGCGAAGCTCATGGCAATGCGGCCTTGGCATGAGCAGCCTCCGCCGGGCTTCACAGTCCATGTGTACGCCCGCGCGTAAAGCCCCACGCACAGGAACGACGTCCAGCGCCGCGCGGAGCGGGGTCGTGGTGGAGACAGGCGAATGCGGTACGGATATCCCACTCGCGGACTCACGTCGAAGGCATGACCCGTGAGTTTGTGGTGTGGGCGGAAATGCTGCTGCGCACATGTATCCGGCTCCCACGGTCCTTCACGGAGGAGATTCCGCCGTGGGGTGGTGTCGTGTTATGGCTGCAACATGCCGGGTGCTGCAACCAGGCTTTTGAAGCAGAAGTCGAGGTCGTCAAACCCGATGACATCTTCATGAGTCGGGGATGGGGAGAGATCGCCCGCGGCTGCCGCTCAAAGGGACCACAAGCCATCCACTTCGGATACGATACAGCTTCGGCGCTCACCTTCAAGGTCTTCAGCGAGGACGGCCGGTGCCTAGAATGCTGCCCCAGGGGAAGCGACCAGGCCTTGTCCACGACTCCTCCAACAGTAACAGTGCCTCATCGGAATCGAGCGACGACGCTAGCTACAAGTCACCGAGCCGCTGTTCTCGGACCGCACCAGCATCATCTCGGCGTCATCGGTGATGCCGCTAAGGCCGTGGCTCTCCAGGGGTTTTTCTTCTTCTCTTTTTCCTGAACCAAACAATGACGAGTCCTGTGGGGGTATGTAAAAACTGTGATGATTTTGTCTTAATGTTATTATTCCTGACTCGGTGTCGTGATCACGTGTCCCGCCCTAGCATGTTTCTCCCTTTCGTCCTCACGGTAGCTTAGTGCTCTACACCAAGAGGACCCAGTCCCCAGGCTAGCTTGAATCGTCGCTGGTATGCCAGGTTGAGATTCCGTGGTCAAGGCCAGGAGGTGAGCGGCCTGAGGTCCGGTAAGAGCTCTAGAGGCGCGATGCTCAAGGGGTCCCCTTTGGCGCGCAAGCGACTTCCGACATACCGAAAGGTAGGCATCCTTGCCCAAGCGAGATCCCGAGTGGCATAACACTCATCGTAAGGTTCATGCCTGTGTGTATGCTGTAACTTATCTTGGTGAGCCTGCGGTGATCCCTTCACGGAGAAGACTGATATTGTCGCGGCGCCTGGCTATGCCCTGGTAGCGGTGGCGCTCCTAGGCAAGACCTGCACCAACCCCTTCTTCCCCGCTCATCTGGGTGCTCTACATCCTTGATCCCAGCCCTTGAGCGGGGCTCAGCCACCACTGGTATGCCAGGTCGCGATGCCATGGTCAAGGCCAGGGGGTGAGGGCTCGAGAGCCAGTAGGAGTCCCTGAGGTGCATTGCTCAGCCCCCCTTTAACATGCAAGCTATTTTGCGTAAAAAAGGGGGTGGCCGGCCTTGCGAGGGGTTGCAACTCGATGTGTTGGCGAGGCCGCCCGTGATCCCTACTCCGGAGGTCCCTGCAAGTTAGCCAAAGAGGGAAAACATAGCTGTGCTTTCCGTCCCGCTGGTGATCTTTCTGCAAGAAGACGAAGGCATTGAGGACCTGGTGAGGTGAAGTGCGTGGGGCTTCCTGCGAGCCAGAGCTCTGTCTCTCAGATTTATCAGCGCTGCAAGGATGAACCCAAGCACAGGCACTGTGCCAGTAGCTCTCGTTGCGGGATGAGCAATAGGTGGGTTAGCAACGCGTATGGGCCACGAGGGGCAGCTCCATAGGCAACGAGACGACATAGGTAACATTGGAAAACCATGATAACACGGGAATGCATACCTGTCTGGATTACATGAATCAAAATAGCACGACTGCAGGACTGGCCCTGGCAGCTTGAGGATAGTGCAGCCCGAGGGCGCCCTCAATTGAACAAACTAAAAAGTCACCTAGCACCGTTGTTGAAGAAGAGTTGGGGTAGCTGTAGATGCGCACCGAAGATGTCGCTCCTCATGAGTCGTCTGGCTCCTGGGTCTCATGAGGCTCCAGAGGTCCAGGAGGCTCGCGAGGGTTTGACACCTCCTCCGTTTGGATCACATGGCGCCTGTCCTCGTGAGCCTACAGGGTGGCCCACATGCATCACATGTGTGAGACAGCTGCATTCGACAGGCCGAAGGGCATGCGAACGTAGCTGTGAGGGGGGCCTCCGCACCGGCCGACGCGCGACGGCCAGAAGAGCTGATGAGAAGCAACTTTGTTCAGCCCCGGGACATTGACGCAGACGCACAGCTGGCCAACCACGTCAGAGGCGGCAGCTGCACTGGGTGGTGTAGTGCGTCACTCGCCATGCATGGCTCGCGCCTCCTGAAGCTCCTCGGTCGCCTTGGTGATAAACTCCTGAGCGTCGAGCGCCTTGCGCCCTGTGCCCCGTTAGCGGAAGTGCATGGTTCCCAAAGGCCTCCCTCATGACGCTGGCCAGGTCAGAGGCCCTCCAGAGGAGAGCCCTCAGGCCCAACCTGAGAGGTCTGCCGGGCACGCCTTCCTATGAGAGAGAGGGAGGCGCCCCAGTAGTGGGCGCATGTCCTGAGGCACGATCATCAAATGCCCCACCCTCCTGAGATCCTCCATGGAGTAGCTGCTTCTTCTTCTTGGATATGACCTCAGGGGGGTGGATGGTGCCTTCACCATCTAAGTTCTCGACCGCCGCAGCCTGGTAGGCGCGCTCGAGGAAGCACACTGCTTCCTTTTCGTTGCAGGCGTCCGTGATGATGCCACGGCTTCCCGGCATCTTGAGGACATTGTAGCCATGGTGAGTCACTGCCATGAACTTGCCTAGGGCTGAATACCCGAGGAAGACATTGTACAGGAGACAAATGTGGGCAACGTCAAAGTCGATGAGCTCGGTGTGCTAGTTGTCACTCTTGCCGAAGGTGAAGGGGAGGTGGATCTGCCATATGGGGACTGTGGAGCCATCGGTCACCCCTGAGAAAGGCTTGGTGAGCAGAAGCTGGTCGTATGGCACCTGGAGCGTGGCAAATGTTTCGGCAAAGAGGACATTGAGCCCAGTGCCACCGTCGATGAGTGTCTTGCTGACGAGGACGTTGCTGATGGTAGGTGAGAAGAGCACTGGGAGTGCGCCGGCGGCGCCTGCGCACTTGAGCTGATCAGTAGAATCGAAGGTGACGTACTTGGACCACCTGAGGGGACGCGATGCCTCGAGCTTGGGGAGGGCCGTGTTCTCCTCATGAGCAAACTGCTCGAAGACGCGATGCGAAGAGGGGGCATGAGCGCCGCTAGGGATGCAGGCAATGGCACGAGGTTCTTGGAAGCCCTTGGCCCCATTATCTTGGCGGTGGTCGTCATTCCTTCTTGGCGGAGGCGGTAGAGGAGGAAGGCCGGCGTTTCCCTATGGGCGATCCTCACGAGGTTGATCCCTCCATGGGCCGTCATGAGGCTGGCCCTACCAGGAGTCCTCGCAAGGCTGATCGTGCTTGTCCTGGCAGGGCTCGTGGTTGTCCCAGCGTCCTCCACCACGGCCATAGCCGCGATTTTTGTGCTCAGGAAGGCGGCCAAGGCGCCCGTCTCGAATGGCCCTGAGCTCTTGGCAGTTGTTGGTGTTCTAGCTATGGACGTTGTGGTCGGAAGACGAAGAAGTGAGAGGCGACCTTCCTCTTCCCGCGCGCACTTGGTCGCCATGTTGAACATCTCCAAAGTCGATCATAGGTCCTCGTGTATGGCGAGCTCTTCCCTCATCTTGACATCCCGGACGCCATTAGTGACTGTTGAGATGATGGCCTCGTCGGACACCTTGGGGATCTTGAGGCGAACGTTGGTGAAAGTTTGGATGTATTTGTGCAAGGTCTCTCCTGGCTGTTGCTTGATGCGTCATTGGCCGCCTGCGGCAAGGGCTCGGTCGCGAGTACCCTAGAAGTTGGCGATGAAGCACTCACGAAGTGTGACAGCCTGATTTTTGCCCTCTTTTATTTGCCAAAGCTTTATTTGAATTTATTTCAAACCTTGGGATTTTTGAATCATTTCATATGGACTTAAAACACTTGGGTACCCTGGACTTTCACCCAAGTGCCTGCTACCCATCTCAAACTATCATATACCTCTGGACCACTCTAATATACTTCATGGAATATTTGTCTTATTTGAAAAATATTTATTTTACTCCCCAAAACCCTAGCTAAATTCTTTGTGCTCCAAAGCAACCCCTAGTTTTCTGGCTCATAAAATTCTGAGGAAATTCCTAAATATTCTTTGGACCCTAAGACACATTCCGGAGCAAAAATATTGCACTACTTTTTGGAATATTTTTGCTACAGAAAATCTTTTCTATTCTGGACAAAAATGGTAGTTTCTACAACAACTACCATTTTACTTGCTCCACTTCTTATGAAACTCCTTATGCATCTTCACCTTAGTAACTCTTGACTAGCCTCCAAAGCACAGCCTCCAACTATTCACCATTTTACCTCAATAATCTCTCAAAGTTTCTGTCCAGAAACTTACCAGGCTAGTTACTTTCATTCTACTGCGTTTGGAATTAAACCAACCAGACTCAGCGAGGCAATAATGCAATATGGGTCATCGTGGACACTCTAACGAAGGTAGCCCATTTTATTCCAGTCAGGACCACCTATCGAGCAGACCAACTTGCACAATTGTATGTGTCCAGAATGGTCAGTCTGCATGGAGTACCTCGAACCATCACTTGTAACCGAGGTTCACTCTTTACATCTCCTTTCTGGACACGTCTCCATCAAGCTTTGGGGACAACCCTAAAATATAGTACAACCTATCACCCTCAAACAGATGGGCAGACAGAGCAGGTGAACCAAATACTAGAAGATATGCTGCGAGTTTGCGTCTTGTCCCAAGGACCTAAATGGGAAGATTGTCTACCTTATGCCGATGTCTCCTACCACAACAGCTTCCAAACCAGACTAAAGATGTCACCATACGAGGCTTTATATGGCCGCAAATGCCGTACCCCGCTAAACTGGTCTCAAACAGGAGATAGCCGTATTTTCGGAACATACCTCATGATGGAAGCTGAGAAACAAGTCAAGGAAATCAGAGACAGATTACAACTGGCCAAGGCTCGACAAAAGAGTTATTACGATGCGAAGCACCGACAGATCAGTTTTGAACCTGGAGAGCACGTATACCTCTGAGTTACCCCTATGAAAGGATTCAAGAGATTCCAAACTCGCGAGAAGTTGGCACCCAGATTTATTGGCCCCTTTCCAATTATTTCTCGACTAGGCACTGTTGCTTATCAGTTGGAATTACCCCCTGGAATTGCCTGATGTGCACAACGTGTTCCACGTCTCACAATTGAGGCGATGCATATCCCCGCCTGAGAAAAAGACTGCAGTAACCGACATAGAATTGGCAGAGGATTTAACATGTGAAGAAAGGCCGTTCAAAATTGTATATCAGATGGAAAGAGTCACCTGCAGTAAAGTACGGAAGTTTTATAAAGTCCAGTGGGAGCATCACACCGAGTCAGAATCAACCTGGGAACAAGAAGAGTTCCTACAGATATATTACCCGAAATGGTTTTCCCAAGCAACCAAATCTCGAGGACGAGATTCATTCTAAGTGGGGGAGGTTTGTGACAGCCTGATTTTTGACCTCTTTTATTTGCCAAAGCTTTATTTGAATTTATTTCAAACCTTGGGATTTTTGAATCATTTCATACGGATTTAAAACACTTGGGTACCCTGGACATTCACCCAACTGCCTCCTATCCATCTCAAATTATCATGTACCTCTGGACCACTCTAATATACTTCATGGAATATTTTTCTTATTTGAAAAATATTCATTTTACTCCCCAAAACCCTAGCTAAATTCTTTGTGCTCCAAAGCAACCCATAGTTTTCTGGCTCATAAAATTCTGAGTTAATTCCTAAATATTCTTTGGACCCTAAGACACATTCCTAAGCAAAAATATTGCACTACTTTTTGGAATATTTTTGCTATAGAAAATGTTTTCTATTCTGGACAGAAATGGTAGTTTCTACAACAACTACCATTTTACTTGCTCCACTTCTTATGAAACTCCTTGTGCATCTTCACCTTAGTAACTCTTGACTAGCCTCCAAAGCACAGTCTCCAGCTATTCACCATTTCACCTCAGTAAGATCTCAAAGTTTTTGTCCAAAAACATACCAGGCTAGTTACTTTCATTCTACTTCGTCTGGAATTAAACCAACCACGGGTAACTCTCCTATCTACCACGAACAACACGCCAGATACGATTTTTGGCACCAAGTCATCCAGTAGGCAGAGTTCGCGCGGTGACACGCGTGTACACGATGCCATGACAGTCAGTCGGCGCGCTCTGGATGCCGCCGAGCGCTCTGTAGAGAGCGTGCTCGCTTCCGCGCCTGCCCAAGCGCGCCAAACCTCGCCACCATCGTCTTCTTCATCTCCACAGTCCACCTCTAGCGCTCGCCGACGCCGGAGCTCGCCACAGTGAGCACGGGCGCGGTCCGGCCAAGGCACAGTTCGGTGCGCACTGTGCTCGTCGCCACCCCCAGCGCCCCTGTGCTCGTCCCCGCTCGGCCACAGCTCCCACGTTACTCCGTCTTCTTCTCCCCCTCTCACTGACGCCAATTCGTCGCCGGGCGCAGCCAGGTGTCGCCGGCGGAGCACCGTTTCCCCCCTCTCGCTCGCCTATATATAGACCCTCTCCCAGCCGCTCCGAGCACCCAGCTCCAGTCCCACACGATCACAGATCGAGTAGAACCCCGTGGCCCGGCCGGGCAGACCTCAGGCCACCATTCCCGAGCTCGAGCTCACCGGCGATTCCCCTCGGGTCGTCGGGGTAGCTCGAAGCCCTCTCCACCCAAGGCGACCTCACCAGAGCCTCCGCCACTCTCTGGTGGAGCCTCTTCACCTAGCTGGAGCTGCTGAAGGCGCCGTAGCTCGCCCTCTTCTTCAACTCCGGCGAGCCCCCTGTTCTGCCTCCGCCACCGAGCTCCATTTCGACGCTGTATGTCCACCTCTAGCTACCCTACGGGTACGAGCAGGTGCACCTCGACCCCCTCCGTCGATCTATCCTTTTCGTTTGAGCCAAGGGGCAGCGTCGCCGGCGTGCGCTCCGGCGAAGCCGCGGCCGCCTCTGCTCCTTCCCCTCTCTCCCTCTCACCTGACTAGCGGGGCCCGCTAGTCAGCCTCTCCATACTGGCGTGAAGCGCTATGAGTGGTGGTGCTCTGGGCTTTTATTCCTTCGACGTCACCCCCCCCTATTCTATTTATTTAAATTTCTGAATTTAAATAAATTCCAGAGAACTTCAAACTGCAATAACTTTTTAACCATAAGTCCAAATGAATTGATTCTTTTTGCATTGTGTTCCTGGTAAAGAAATCTTGCAGCACACAGAAAATGAAACTATTTGGTGCTGTGTAGATTTTCTGGTGAATTTTTGAATGAATCTTGATAGTTTCTTTTTGAACTTTTATTTATTTTCAGAAGAAGAAACTTGTCTTGAGGATCACTAGGAGGCTTGTGAGCCTCATTTGAACTAAGGCAAGCAACAACAACATTTTCATAGTGCCATTTCAATATTTGTGATTTTTCCAACTTGAACAAATGATTTATATTAGGCATGTTAAATATTTTGTTAAATATTTCTTTGGTTGCTGTAGTTATTGGTTTCATTCACTTTACAGAAAGTTGAAATTTGGTTTAAGTTATTAAGATAGTTAAAATAAAGTTGGGATATTGAGAATGATTATGGACATGCATATGTGAAGCTACTTTCTTTTACGTAAGTAATTATGATAAAATTTTGCTAAGATAAAATTTGGTTTTGAATTGAAAGTAAAGCATAACCAGAATAATAGTGAATGGTAGAATGATAAAAGTAAAGTTGGCCCAGTTATACTTTAGTATGGCATTGTATGTGTTTATGTGTTGCATTTTGGTTTATTGAATGGCATTGTATGACACCGGTTATTTATTCTTCTTTAAGTTGAAACTGTTAATAACTTAACTTGAATAAATTGTCGACCGGGTCATGGTGCCACTGAATCGAGTCTTTCCTAGTGCAACCACATTTACCTTTATGGGAAGGTATTTATTCTGTCCATTGACATGCCTCTTGTCGGAACCTCCAGATAGGGAAGGTTATGGGCATGCAGTACCCTGGCCCGGTAAGCAGACATAACCTTGTGTGCCCGTTGTTAATTTTATGGTACCGAGTTCCCGCTTGGGACAATTATTTTTGTTTGGCCACGACAGGTGTGCCTTTGGTAGGCACAGGGCCACCTAGGACTGTTCCAGTGCGGAATTAGTCGGAGTGGCCGGAGGAGTATCATGGCAATGGACGAGTTTCGTCGGAACGTCGTTGGTCCACCCGAATGGGAGAACAAGGCCATGGGCTCCGTGTTGTGGGTATAGTTCACTACCTCTGCAGAGTGTAATTAATCTATCGATAGCCGAGTCCATGGTCACGGACACGCTCGAAAGTAGGTCACACCATGGGTCAACAGATAATAAAATTTTGCTCACTAATTTCTACAATTTTGGTACTATAATAAATTGGTGGAAGAGTCACCGAGATGCTTTGAGACCCAGTATGGACATGTTGGTGATCATCGGAAAGGTCACGATTTATATCTTGTTGAAATGACTAAATTTGTAATTATAATAAATTATCATGAGTAATATGGACCGAGGTTTCATTTATGCAAAGACATGAGCATAGCATGTTAGTGAATATCCATCTAAGTTTGTTGCTGCATATTTAATATTAAGTAATTATCATGATATTGTTTGTCATTATGATTTTGTTTGCTGTAAGCTTGCAAGTACATTCAAAGTACTGACCTGGCGTGTCATGCGAGATTTCAGGAAAGTTTCGCTGGAAAGGAGTGCCATCTGAGTCTAGTCCGTATCCACATCGGTGTCCCTGTGAGATGGAGTCCTGCTACGACGTCGTTCCGCTGCTGCGTAGTTTATGCCCGAGGCCTTTTATGTTCATTAAATAATGTACATATTGTCTAGCCGCACCGTGTGTGCCGCTCGGCCTCGCTACCTGTTGTAATGTATAACTTTGGTCCGCTGGTATCAATAAAGCGGTTGTTTTCTGTACCAAGATGTTGTGTGTTGCAAGAAGACAAGGTCTCTGGGCTGGCAATGCAAGTTAAACTGGTCGCTCTGATCCGGGGTGCCACACGCAGCTCATCCCAGGAGAAGATCGATCCCACAGGGTGGTTCAGCAGCCACGAGCATGCGCCATACTTGAGGGCCATGGGAAGCCAATTCGCCATGACCTTCTCATTGTTGTTCGCCGCCTCGATGCTCAGCTCGTGGAGCTGGAGGAACTCTGCAAGGTTAGGTGTGCCGTCGTAGCACAGAGGCATATCTGGCTTGAACTTACCGGGCCAGAGGATGCGGCGCAACTCTAGAGTGAATGCTCGGTAGCCTGCCATGCTCACAAGAGCCCGTCGTTGTGGTGGAGCCTGGTCCTGGTGCTTACGTGTCGTCGCCTCAGGTGGCACACGGTCTTGACGGGCGGTGCTGGGAGTGCACACACTTCTCCTGCAGGCTGCTGCACCACCTGGCAGCTTTCATCGCCGTGCGCCTGCGCCCTACGCGGCGGGTCATGCTGGGGGGCTCACGCCTTGGCCCGAAGACGACATCGCACCCTAGAGGAGGAGGTGGTGCACCGTGGGCCGTGTCGTCCGCCTGACGCGACGGGGAGACAGTGAGCAAGACGGTGCAGCGGCCTCTCTAGCGGCGCTGACGAGCTTGGCAATGCGGTCCAGCCAGTCTTTGTAGACGTCGTCGGCCGGGCAGTACCGCAGAAGCTCGCGTGCCGTGAGCAACACAGCATGCGAGTTTGCCGGCCCGCGACGGGCATGTGAGGACGAAGCAGCGGCCGGAGTTAGCAATGGACTGGCGGTTCGACCATCGCACCGCAGGGAAGGTGACAGCAACGAGTCCTACTGCTCGTGGGCCGCGGGGCTGATGGCAGCATTGGCCGCAGGTGACGGCCGGTGGTGGGGGATGCCGTCACCCGCAGGTGCTGTCTGAGCAACGTGATGGGGGGGCAAGAGATGCTCGAAGCTCAACACAAACTCGACGAGCGTCGGCCACATCGGCAAATTGACTGACAAAAGAGAGGTTTCGACATGCCTCTACCTGGCGTGCCAAATGTCGGATTCAGGGCTCCACTGACCTAAGAAAGGTTCGAACTCTGGGGCGTGTGCGAAGAACTCAACCTCTCCACCCTACCAACTCATCGCTCTCATGGCCTAGCTCGATGAACGGGAAAGGAAAGAGGCTTAACAGTTTACCTAGGTTCGGGCCACTTTGTGGTGTAAGACCCTGCTCCTGCTTTGGGTGGATTAGCCTCACGGGGGGCTGAGGATGAACTAGTGTAGAGGAAGAACAGCCTCTAGAGGCGTTTTCTTGGGTGAGTGTCAGCTAGTGATGGTTCGGTCCCCTAGCTATGGTGGTGGCTAGCTAATATGTAGCGGCCTGGGTCCTCTTCCTCTGAATCAAAGGTGGGAAGGGATCCCACAATTACCAATTTGAAAGGGGACAATACGTACATCTTATCCTGATGAAAGGTTGTCTTCGGCTACAAAGCTTCTGGTCGTGACGCCGTGGTGGGCTCGGTGATGACATCTGTCCTACCGTCTTGGCGGTCTTGGTCTCGTTGCAAAGGAATGGAAACCTTTGGCTGATTCCTTGGGACTCCGCGGCTGCACTTGCATCCTTAGCACCAAAGAAGGAACCTACTGCTCTGCGCCCGCTGGCACCCGCCTAGCCTTGGTCGTCATTGATTGCTTTAGATGATCCTCATGAGATGGGCACTTGCATAGGAACCTCCGCTCCTCAGGAGGCCGCTCCCCTCGGAGGTCTTGGCGTCGTCCGCTTCGCGAGGCTTGGCCCGTCGTGAGGGTCTTGCCTTGTTGATGCTGAAGATGGGCCGTACGAGGCCGTCGATGGAGCACTACTGCAGGATGCTGCTAAGGCGACACTACGATCAGAGACCATTCGACGAAACTGTGTGCGATGCAATAATCCCAAACGGTGTTGTAAAAAGACGTCAAAAAAGGTGCAAAGAGTTTGCGATGACCGATGGCTCCACAGTCCCCATATAGTTGCTTGTGAGATGCAGGGTGTCACATCCCTAGCCAGCACTTGCATTAGGACCTAATTAGAGTGTGCATCATGTTTACTTTCAAAGAAACTTGAAATGGGATTAACAGAAACCCCAGCACCCCCTCCCCTAACAACTAGGGTTTGCTAAAATATTTTCCAATGTACCCAAAATGCCCTTCAAAATGTTCATCATTTCTGCCTTGGTCTTAAACCTCTGCCAAAAATGGTGCACAATTTTCTAGGACAATCTAGGGCTTTGGATTAAATCATATGGTATTTGAATTTGGGCATTTAAATACTTTTAAATATTTTAAATGCTCAAATAATCATGAACTATAATGTTTCCTACTGTTCATGTTATATACAGTAGGTATGACAAGTGTCATGAGTTATAAAAATGTTTAGGCATTTTTATTAAATGAACAAAGTTGCAAAAGAAATAAAAAAGGAAGAAAATAGGATAAGAAAAATAGGAAGAGTACTTACCTGAGCCCACTTACCTGCTGGCCCAGCCGGCCCAGCCCACCAGGGGCACCACCGTCTTCTTCGTCGCGCCAGCGCACGAAGCAGCTCGGTGGCGCGCGCCGCCGATGCGCCGGCCACCTCCTGCCTGCCTGCCTGGCCCCTCGGCCTTCTGGATGGTTTAGAACGACGCCACGGAGCCACCCCGACCGTTTCCCCCTCTCTCCCGTGTCTCTCCCCTCCTCTCTTCCCTCCGCCGAGCTCCCCCGAGCGAGCTCGTCGCCGACGACCGCTGACACCGCGCCCTACGCCACCTCCTCGCCTCCCAGAAGCACCACTAGCTCCGCCTCGTCGCCCCGAAGCTCCCCACCGACGCACGCGACGCCAGGAGCTCTGCAACGTCCTCCTCGCCGTCGTCTTCAACCTCCGGCACCGGAGATCGCCGCCGCCCGTACGCCGTCGTCCGACCGTCCCCGAGCTCACTTCGACGCCCTCTGCGACCGCTGTGAGCTCACGCTTCGAACCCCCCTCTCCACGGGCTCGTTTAGGCCTTGTAGCCGCCGCCCCCTTTGCTCACCGACGATCACCGCCGCCGGCCAACTCCCCGCCGTGGCCATAGGTACCGTATCTCGCGGCCGAGCACGCCGTTAGTTTCAGTAGGTCACCAGCAAGCTAAAGCGAGCTTTAGCTCCTCCTCCCGTGCACTACAACACCATCCCGACCAACCCCGTACGAGCACCGCCGCGGACGAGCTCGTCGCCGTCGACTCCGGCGACCCCTCGTCCAACCAGTGGCACCGCTGGATGCGGTACATCACCAGGAGCACACCGAGCCCATCCGCGCGGCAAATGGATGCCGGAATAGGGATTCCGACGAGTCACCGCCGTGCGAAATGGTCGCCGCCGGCCAAACTCCGGCGGGCTGACGTGGCTCGATGATTAGGAGTTAACAGTAATCAGTTTAGTCACCACAGTCACTGACAGTGGGCCCCCGCTGTTAGTCAAACCCAGTCAACCCTGGTTATGACCGGAATTAGCTCCTGAGACACTGACATGAGGGACCCACCAGTCAGGTTTGACCTGGACTGGCCCTGTTGACTGGCTGACGTCAGCATGATGTCATGCTGACGCAGTAAAGGTTTTTCTGGGATTTTTAGATTTAAAATAATTCAGGAAATTCCAGAAAATACCCAGAACTTCTAAAAATCATATAAAATCAACCATAGCTCAGATGGAAAAGATTTATCTATGAAAAATGATCAGAAAAATCCAATCTATCTAATGGCACTGGTTTCATGCATGTTTGAACAAGTTAACTTGTTGTATATATCAAAAACATGATAATGCACTTATTAAATAATAGTTTGAACTTCAATTTGAATCCTTGATTTAAATAGGTTCAAACCCTTCTGGTTTTAGTTGCATTAGCCAACACACATGCATCTTGCCATGTCATAAACATGCATCATATTGTTGCATTTGTTTGTTAATGATTGTATCGTCGGCATTTCCTGTGTTAGGTCCTGCTCCCGAGGATACTGCTGCGTATCTAGTTGAAGAGCAGTACCCGACAACTACCTTGTCAGGCAAGCAATCATTGATCATTCCGATACAACCAAATCTTCTCGCTCCTGCTCTCTTTTACTGCATTAAGGCAACAGCGCGTGAACTGCTACTTGCTGCGGTAGTTGAACCCTATTCCCTTGCATGACCTGTCATTGCCACAGTAAATAGTTGAAACCCACTAGCATGTGTAGGAGTTGATTGAGCCATGTGATGTGTGATCCACCATGCTGTTTGTTTATGTTGCCTGCTATGCTTAGAGTTGTGTCTGGTCTGATTCATCTGGGTGATGGATCAGAGTGAAATGATCTTATCGATAAAGAGAAGGAAGTGTGGAATACGCTTGGTAAAGGTATCGATGAAAGGCCATGTAGGAGTACATGGTGGGTTGTTTCATTGGAATCGTCCATAGGACCCGAGATCTGTATGTGTGGTTCAAGTTACAGCTACTACCACGCATTGGGATCCTTAATTGACCCTCTCGGCTTATTAATTACCCTTGATCTCTGTCCAGGAGTTGCAACTAGTTTCTGGTGTTTATAGCTTACTGGAGGTCGTGCACAACGCTGACCCTTGGGGTGGGTTGTGATGCGACAGGTACGTGGCACGGTGTACCGGTTGCCCGTTTGGTGACTCGGGAACCCTGTACACATCGTTTGGGGCCGTGAGCGACACCCCGGCCGGATCTCCCCACGGATGGAACCCAAATAGGCGATAAACCTGGACGAGAGACTTGAGTAGTTAGTCAGGTCGTGGCCGACACCCTCGCTGGGCTTCTGCTTGAAGGTTGCCGAGTACACGCCGAGTAAACGGCGATAAGTGGTGGAAGCGTGTGTGAAGAGGTACACCCCTGCAGGGTTATCAAACTATTCGAATAGCCGTTGTTCGCGGTACGAACTACTTGGTTACTCTTACAGTTCATAGACAAGTTAATGGATACTACTAAAAGCTTCAAGATAAGCGTGAGTGCCGTGGATGGCCCTTCCGAAGGATGACGGAAGAGGATCCTCGGTAGTGTATTGATGTGGAGAGTAGTGGACTCGTGTTCGTAATAACATCTTGCAATCTGTTGAGAGTTGTAGTATAGGTTAGCCAAGGTCAAAGCTGGCATTCTGCTATAAACTCCACTACCCCCTTTGATAATGTTGCATGTATGATAGGTTCTGTGGTAAGACTTGCTGAGTACCTTTGTACTCATGTTTGCTTAATAACTGTTGCAGAGGAGAACCCTGCCCCTGCTGATGGGTTCTACATAGACGTTGACGTCGACGAGTAGCTTGACACCCAGACGATGATCTGGAGCTTGTGAAGGGCCTTGTAGATAGTCAGGCTACACCAAGCCTGTTTTATTTTCTAAGATGTCTGTACTCAGACATGTAGCTTCCGCTTGTGCTTGTATGACTATATGACTTGAGTGTTGGGTCATGTGACCCCTATCTGTATGACTATGTTATGTATGGCTCTTGGAGCCTTTTAAATAAAGTACTTTGAGTCATAGAGTTTTGTTGTGATGCAATGTTGTATTTGCACATATTGAGCATATTGCGTGTATGATTGAAATGCTTGGTATGTGTGGGATCCCACACCTATTTGTTTTCCTTTGGTAGCCAATCTTACAGGGAAATGCCTCCTAGTGATTCCAATGAGCCTTGGTAGCTTGCTACTGCTCGGAACACGTAGGCTGGCCGGCATGTGTCCTTCTTCGTTCCTGTGTCTGTCCCTTAGGGGAAATGTCACGCGTTGTTCCTTTAAGTCCATGTAGCTTGCTACGACTTGGGTTCATACGTTGATGACCGACACGTTCGTTGCTGGGTCATGGATGCCTGTCTCTGTAATTTAGTGCCACTTTTGGTTTATAACTAGTCATGTCGGCCCGGGTTCTCTGTCATATGGATGCTAGCGACACTGTCATATACGTGTGCCAAAATGCGCTAACGGTCCCGGGCCAGGTAAGGTGGCACCCGTGGGGTTACCGTGCGTGAGGCCGCAAAGTGATATGACGTGTTACAGCTAGATCGGTGTGACTTAGGATCGGGGTCCTGACAGCGTTGGCATCAGAGCTGGACTGCCTGTAGGTTTCTCAAGCCAAACTGGTCGATGTTGAGTCTAGAAAAATTCTTAGTTATATGTAGGGGAATTGATTGTGGAAGGGAACGTAAGGCTCTTTTTACTCCTTTATCTTATGCCCTTCTGATATGAGTCAGTCTATTCTTTCTACGGGGATTTCGGACTAGGCCTCTTATCCTTACTAGGTTCACGTGTTACTAATCCGTAGACTCTTAGGATTGTTGGTTTCGAGCCTCAGTTCAGTTTCTATCCTTTTGAGTATGATGATTGTTGAACCGGAACCTTGATATGGAATTGTTGAGTGGCTATGCTATCATTGTATGATGCCTCAAATCTTTGTTTGAGCATTTACAGTTGTTATGCTGCCCGATTTCTTCCAGAAACACTAATGCCTTTGCATTATTTCGTGTTTCAGATGTCTGGCTGCATTCCTCACCAAGTGGTTCGTTTGACTCGGTGCATTAATGTGCCCGGTCACACGGCCATGCTAGTCCGTGTGATGACTGAGACCGGTTATCGATGGTATCCTGAATACACTGTGGAGGAACAGTATCGGGATTTCAATCAAAGTCAGTATTTCTGCACAGTCCGGATATACCCCTCATATCTCGGAGCAAATGATCCCATCCATTGGTCTTATGGACTCGGGATTACCATCGAGATGGCAGTACAGGATGCCGCTTATTCGATGATGACCATTCTCCGTGCTAGGCATGCCCTGTTGCTGAACACTGAGTTCTGTTACATGCCAGCTTCACTCCCCGGAGAAGACGGCTACTACACTGGTCTGTATACTGATGCTGCTCATGAAGAGCCATTGCTTCAGACTACTGTTCAGATGTTGGAGGATAGGGACCGTGAGGTCCGTGCCCTCCGAATGGAGCTGCATAACACCCGAGCCGCTCACTGGACTACTTTGACACGGCTTGCACCTGCTGTGCATGCCGGATATCTGGACATGCGGGATTTGTATCCTGTGCGGACTCGTCTGCCTGATCGCATGGATTGGCGTGACGTTGGGGGTATTACACCTCCACGTGGGCGTCGGTTACCACCAGCATCGGGGCCGAGACCACACCCATGCCCTTATGGTCCACAACCTTCGAGTGCTCGCGAGTTCCAAGATCCGTCTGTACCACTTCCAGGCTATGGTGGTAATCTTTACGAGGATTACTACGCGAATGTCTGAGCTAGTCCGTGGTAGTAGTAGTATTGTAGTAGTTGTATTTCCACAGTCCTGCGCGTCTTGTGGAATATGACTTAGTGTGTACTGAGTTCCGGAGGTGTAGTTAAATAATGTATAGGAGCTTGGAATGCCTCTGATGGGATGTATCGTCTTTCACCGCAGTTGTACTTTAGCCTTGGCTTGTACTAAATGTTGTATGGTGTGTATGACCACTGGTGTATATATAGCAGTTCCTATATTACCATGTCGTACGGATGAACATCTCTGCATTCTGTGTCATCCATTACATTCTGCACTTCTATGTCAAATTTTGCCATCCTTGTCTAAACCGTTGTTTTGTTTTCCTAGGATGGTCAACACTCGCAACACTCCTGCTGCTCAGGAGCAGGGTGAGGCTAGTGGGGCTAGAGATGGAAATCTGCCCCAGCCACCCTCTTTGGCGGAAGTTATGCTTGAAGCAGAACGGAACAAGAGAGAGACCAACCGTCTGCTGGAACGCATAGAGCAGAACACTGGGTTCCGTCAGAGGAATGACGTGGTGTCAATCCACGATTTTATCAAGATGTGTCCACCGAAGTTCCATCACTCCACTGAACCTCTGGATGCTGATGACTGGCTACGTAGCATCACCCACAAGCTACACTCTGCCCGTGTGGCCGAAGCTGATAAGGTTATCTACGCCACCTACCATCTTGAGGGCCCTGCCAGTCTTTGGTGGGAAAACTTTGAAGCTATGCGTCCTGTTGGCCAAGTCACTACCTGGGCTGAGTTCAGTGAGGCATTCCGTGAACATCACATTCCGGAAGGTCTCATGGATCGCAAGCGGGAGGAATTCTGCAATTTCACCCAGGGCCGTTTGACTGTGGATGGCTACAGTCGTGAGTTTGGTAATCTGGCACGCTATGCACCTGAGGAAGTATCCACCGATGCCAAGAAACAGGCGAGGTTCCGCAAGGGACTTAGCCCTGAACTTCGTCGAGATCTACGTCTGCACGAGTGCACCTCCTTCCAGAAGTTGGTCAACAAGGCTATCAGTGCTGAGACAGGCCAGACCGACTTCGAGGCCACCCGCAAGCATACTCAAGACCTTGGTTCCTCATCCGGCTCTGGTTCACACAAGCGCCGTGTATGGGTTCCTAACACTGCTCTGCCACCCAAGTATACACTGAGGCCATCCTATGAGGCGCCTCGTCCAACTCAACAGTTTGCACCTGCTAAGACCTATGGAGGTCCACCCTCCAACTTTGCTCCACGCACCACCACTGTGACATGTTTCAAGTGTGGAGAACCGGGACACTACATGCGTGATTGTCCCCAAAATCAGCCAGGAAAACCCGTTGGCCGTGGTAAGCTAACCGGCAAGGTGAACTATGTCAAGCCGATCCCCACTGCACGTGGTCATGTCAACTATGTTTCTGCCGAAGAAGCTTACGAGGATCCTAACGTCGTCCTTGGTACGCTTCTCGTAAACTGCCATCTGGCATCTGTTCTTTTCGGTACTGGAGCATCCCATTTGTTCATATCTGAAAGCTATGCTCGATTGCACAACATGACTTTTTGTGACATGCCTACTTCCATGGTTATTCAAACTCCTGGTTCAAAGTGGCAAACCTCTAGGGTAAGCCATGGAAATGAAATCCTTGTCGATAGACTTGTTTTCCTTGCATCTCTAATCGCTCTCAAGTCCTCGGACATAAATATCATTTTGGGTATGGATTGGATGACAAACCATTACGCCAAAATTGATTGCTTTACTAGGACCGTTCAACTTACACATCCATCTGGCAAGATAGTCAATGTCTTGACTCGAATGTCTGAACGTCAGCTCTATTCTCTTAATGCCAGCCCTCTACCAGAACTCGAAGATATCCCGGTAGTCCGTGACTTTCCGGATGTTTTTCCAGAAGAACTGCCAGGAGTTCCACCTGACAGAGATGTCGAGTTCGTGATAGATCTTATTCCTGGAACCGTCCTAATCTCTAGGAGACCTTATAAGATGGCACCACTAGAATTA
Organism: Secale cereale; assembly: GCA_902687465.1. Lineage (NCBI taxonomy): Eukaryota > Viridiplantae > Streptophyta > Magnoliopsida > Poales > Poaceae > Secale > Secale cereale. Next base: position 389,939,277 of record LR738715.1, on the reverse strand, counting down.
GCTGAGCTAAAGAAACAACTCGATGAGTCCTTGCAAAAGGGTTTCATCCGTCCTAGTTCTTCCCCTTGGGCTTGCCCCATCCTCTTCGTCAAGAAGAAGGATGGAACGGAGCGGATGGTTGTAGATTATTGACCTGTCAATCTGGTCACCATAAAGAATAAGTATCCGCTTCCCAGGATCAACGACCTGTATGATCAGCTCGCTGGATCCTCAGTCTTCTCTAAGATGGATTTGAGGTTGGGCTACCATCAAATCAAAATCAAGAACGGGGACATTCCTAAAACGGCTTTCCTTACTCGTTATGGCCAATATGAGTACACCGTCATGTCCTTCGGATTAACCAATGCCCCAGCTACCTTTTCTCGGTTAATGAATTCTATATTCATGGAGTATTTGGATAAATTCGTCGTGGTATACCTCGATGATATACTCATTTTCTCCAAGAACAAGGAAGATCATGCCGAGCATTTAAGGCTGGTATTGACGAAACTTCGAGAGCACCGCCTTTATGCCAAATTCTCTAAATGTGAATTTTGGTTGCCAGAAGTAACCTATCTAGGTCATGTGATCTCTGGCAAGGGTATTGCTGTCAATCCCGAGCGAGTTCAAGCCGTCCTTGATTGGACTCCTCCTGAATCAGTCAAGCAAGTTAGGAGTTTTCTTGGCTTAGCGAGCTATTGCCGACGTTTCGTCGAGAACTTCTCCAAGGTTGCTAAACCTCTAACCGAACTCCTTAAGAAAGATAAAAAGTTTGAGTGGACCCCACAGTGCGAGTCCAGTTATCAGGAACTGAAAAGACGCCTGACATCTGCACCTGTACTGGTACCACCAGACTTTTCCAAGGATTTTATAATCTATTGCGACGCCTCGCGACAAGGACTAGGTTGCATTCTTATGCAAGATCGTCAAGTGATTGCATACGCATCCCAACAGTTGCGTCCACATGAGGATAACTATCCTACTCATTATTTAGAGCTTGCAGCTGTAGTCCATGCACTCAAAACATGGCGACATTACCTTCTTGGTAATCGCTGTGAAATCTTCACTGATCACCAAAGTTTGAAGTATATCTTCACCCAACCGGATCTAAATCTCAGGCAAAGACGTTGGGTTGAGTTGCTCACCGACTACGACTTAGGAATCACTTACACTCCTGGAAAGGTCAATGTCATGGCTGATGCACTAAGTCGTAAGTCATATTGTAACAATTTAATGTTACAACAAAGTCAACCACTTCTCCACGAGGAATTTCGTAAGCTTAATCTTCACATTGTTCCTCGAGGATTCCTTTCCACCTTGGTGGCGAAACCTACCCTTATGGATCAAATCATTGTTGCCCAGCGGTATGATAAAGGCATATCTCGGATCAAGGAGAACATTGCTAGCGGAGTTGCTAGGAGCTTCTCTATGGATGATCGAGGTGTAGTGTACTTCGAGAACCGCTTGGTGGTGCCAAAGAAACCACAACTACGACAAATGATTCTTAAGGAGGCTCATGAATCTCCTCTCACGATTCATCCCGGTAGTACCAAAATGTATCAAGACCTACGTCAAAGATTCTGGTGGACTAGGATGAAGAGAGAAATCGCTCAGTTCATTGCTAACTGCGACGTTTGTCGTCGAGTTAAAGCAGAGCATCAACGGCCTGCTGGCACCCTTCAACCTTTAGCTATTCCTGAATGGAAATGGGATAAAGTCGGGATGGATTTCATTACCGGGTTTCCCAGGTCCAGGAAAGGGAATAATGCTATCTTCGTCGTTATCGACCGCCTCTCTAAAGTAGCTCATTTCTTGCCTGTTCGGGAGAGTATTACCGCTAGCCAGCTAGCAGACTTATATATCTCTCGAATAGTGTCACTTCATGGTGTACCGTTGGAGATTAACTCGGACCGTGGAAGTCTTTTCACTTCACGATTTTGGGAAAGTTTCCAGAATGCTATGGGAACTCATCTCTCTTTCAGTACTGCCTTCCATCCGCAATCAAGTGGTCAAGTGGAACGAGTCAATCAAATTCTGGAAGACATGCTTCGAGCCTCTGTCATTTCTTTCGGTATGGAATGGGAAAAATGTCTTCCATTTGCCGAATTCGCTTATAACAATAGTTATCAAGCCAGCTTGGGTAAAGCTCCTTTCGAAGTTCTATATGGACAAAGGTGTCGAACACCTCTTAACTGGTCAGAAACCGGTGAAAGACAATTCTTTGGCCCGGATATGATCCAGGAAGCAGAGGAACAAGTTCGCATCGTTCGTGAGAGATTGAAAACAGCCCAGTCTCGCCAAAAGAGCCAATATGATAGTCATCATAAGGCTGTGACTTTTGAAGTCGGCGATAAGGCTTACCTTCGGGTTACTCCTCTTAAGGGAACCCATCGATTCGGTATCAAAGGCAAATTGGCCCCTCGTTACATCGGTCCTTTTCAAATTCTTGCCAAACGAGGAGAAGTTGCCTACCAATTGGAACTACCTCCGCACCTCTCCAGAGTTCATGATGTTTTCCACGTTTTTCAACTCAGGCGTTGCTTCTCGGATCCTATCCGCGGAGTGGACCACGAAACGCTTGATCTCCAAGACAATCTCACCTATCAAGAATACCCCGTCCGTATTCTTGATCAAACTGAGCGCACCACTCGACGCCACAATATCAAGTTTCTCAAGGTTCAATGGTCACATCATTCCGAGAGTGAAGCTACTTGGGAAAGGGAGGATCGTCTCCGACTTGAGTACCCCACCCTCTTTCCGGAGGAACCCGAATCTCGGGACGCGATTCTTTTAAGTGGGGGTAAGTTGTCACATCCCTAGCCAGCACTTGCATTAGGACCTAATTAGAGTGTGCATCATGTTTACTTTCAAAGAAACTTGAAATGGGATTAACAGAAACCCCAGCACCCCCTCCCCTAACAACTAGGGTTTGCTAAAATATTTTCCAATGTACCCAAAATGCCCTTCAAAATGTTCATCAGTTCTGCCTTGGTCTTAAACCTCTGCCAAAAATGGTGCACAATTTTCTAGGACAATCTAGGGCTTTGGATTAAATCATATGGTATTTGAATTTGGGCATTTAAATACTTTTAAATATTTTAAATGCTCAAATAATCATGAACTATAATGTTTCCTATTGTTCATGTTATATACAGTAGGTATGACAAGTGTCATGAGTTATAAAAATGTTTAGGCATTTTTATTAAATGAACAAAGTTGCAAAAGAAATAAAACAGAAAGAAAATAGGAAAAGAAAAATAGGAAGAGTACTTACCTGAGCCCACTTACCTGCTGGCCCAGCCGGCCCAGCCCACCAGGGGCACCACCGTCTTCTTCGTCGCGCCAGCGCACGAAGCAGCTCGGTGGCGAGCGCCGCCGATGTGCCGGCCACCTCCTGCCTGCCTGGCTGGCCCCTCGGCCTTCTGGATGGTTTAGAACGACGCCACGGAGCCACCCCGACCGTTTCCCCCTCTCTCCCGTGTCTCTCCCCTCCTCTCTTCCCTCCGCCGAGCTCCCCCGAGCGAGGTCGTCGCCGACGACCGCTGACACCGCGCCCTACGCCACCTCCTCGCCTCCCAAAAGCACCACTAGCTCCGCCTCGTCGCGCCGAAGCTCCCCACCGACGTACGCGACGCCAGGAGCTCCGCAACGTCCTCCTCGCCGTCGTCTTCAACCTCCGGCACCGGAGATCGCCGCCGCCCGTACGCCGTCGTCCGACCGTCCCCGAGCTCACTTCGACGCCCTCTGCGACCGCTGTGAGCTCACGCTTCGAACCCCCCTCTCCACGGGCTCGTTTAGGCCTTGTAGCCGCAGCCCCCTTTGCTCACCGACGATCACCGCCGCCGGCCAACTCCCCGCCGTGGCCATAGGCACCGTATCTCGCGGCCGAGCACGCCGTTAGTTTCAGTAGGTCACCAGCAAGCTAAAGCGAGCTTTAGCTCCTCCTCCCGTGCACTACAACACCATCCCGACCAACCCCGTACGAGCACCACCGCGGACGAGCTCGTCACCGTTGACTCCGGCAACCCCTCGTCCAACCAGTGGCACCGCTGGATGCGGTACATCACCAGGAGCACATCGAGTCCATCCGCGCGGCAAATGGATGCCGGAATAGGGATTCCGACGAGTCACCGCCGTGCGAAATGGTCGCCGTCGGCCAAACTCCGGCGGGCTGACGTGGCTCGATGATTAGGAGTTAACAGTAATCAGTTTAGTCACCACAGTCACTGACAGTGGGCCCCCGCTGTTAGTCAAACCCAGTCAACCCTGGTTATGACCGGAATTAGCTCCTGAGACACTGACATGAGGGACCCACCAGTCAGGTTTGACCTGGACTGCCCTGTTGACTGGCTGATGTCAGGATGATGTCATGCTGACGTAGTAAAGGTTTTTCTGGGATTTTTAGATTTAAAATAATTCAGGAAATTCCAGAAAATACCCAAAACTTCTAAAAATCATATAAAATCAACCATACCTCAAATGGAAAAGATTTATTTATGAAAAATGATCAGAAAAATCCAATCTATCTAATGGCACTGGTTTCATGCATGTTTGAACAAGTTAACTTGATGTATATATCAAAAACATGATAATGCACTTATTAAATAATAGTTTGAACTTCAATTTGAATCCTTGATTCAAATAGGTTCAAACCCTTCTGGTTTTAGTTGCATTAGCCAACACACATGCATCTTGCCATGTCATAAACATGCATCATATTGTTGCATATGTTTGTTAATGATTGTATCGTCGGCATTTCCTGTGTTAGGTCCTGCTCCCGAGGATACTGTTGCGTATCTCGTTGAAGAGCAGTACCCGACAACTACCTTGTCAGGCAAGCAATCATTGATCATTCCGATACAACCCAATCTTCTCGCTCCTGCTCTCTTTTACTGCATTAAGGCAACAGCGCGTGAACTGCTACTTGCTGCGGTAGTTGAACCCTATTCCCTTGCATGACCTGTCATTGCAACAGTAAATAGTTGAAACCCACTAGCATGTGTAGGAGTTGATTGAGCCATGTGATGTGTGATCCACCGTGCTGTTTGTTTATGTTGCCTGCTATGCTTAGAGTTGTGTCTGGTCTGATTCATCTGGGTGATGGATCAGAGTGAAATGATCTTATCGATAAAGAGAAGGAAGTGTGGAATACGCTTGGTAAAGGTATCGATGAAAGGCCATGTAGGAGTACATGGTGGGTTGTTTCATTGGAATCGTCCATAGGACCCGAGATCTGTATGTGTAGTTCAAGTTACAGCTACTACCACGCATTGGGATCCTTAATTGACCCTCTCGGCTTATTAATTACCCTTGATCTCTGTCCAGGAGTTGCAACTAGTTTCTGGTGTTTATAGCTTACTGAAGGTCGTGCACAACGCTGACCCTCGGGGTGGGTTGTGATGCGACAGGTACGTGGCACGGTGTACCGGTTGCCCGTTTGGTGACTCGGGAACCCTGTACACATCGTTTGGGGCCGTGAGCGACACCCCGGCAGGATCTCCCCACGGATGGAACCCAAATAGGCGATAAACCTGGACGAGAGACTTGAGTAGTTAGTCAGGTCGTGGCCGACACCCTCGCTGGGCTTCCGCTTGAAGGTTGCCGAGTACACGCCGAGTAAACGGCGATAAGTGGTGGAAGCGTGTGTGAAGAGGTACACCCCTGCAGGGCTATCAAACTATTCGAATAGCCGTTGTTCGCGGTACGAACTACTTGGTTACTCTTACAGTTCATAGACAAGTTAATGGATACTACTAAAAGCCTCAAGATAAGCGTGAGTGCCGTGGATGGCCCTTCCGAAGGATGACGGAAGAGGATCCTCGGTAGTGTATTGATGTGGAGAGTAGTGGACTCGTGTTCGTAATAACATCTTGCAATCTGTTGAGAGTTGTAGTATAGGTTAGCCAAGGTCAAAGTTGGCATTCTGCTATAAACTCCACTACCCCCTTTGATAATGTTGCATGTATGATAGGTTCTGTGGTAAGACTTGCTGAGTACCTTTGTACTCATGTTTGCTTAATAACTGTTGCAGAGGAGAACCCTGCCCCTGCTGATGGGTTCTACATAGACGTTGACGTCGACGAGTAGCTTGACACCCAGACGGTGATCTGGAGCTTGTGAAGGGCCTTGTAGATAGTCAGGCTACACCAAGCCTGTTTTATTTTCTAAGATGTCTGTACTCAGACATGTAGCTTCCGCTTGTGCTTGTATGACTGTATGACTTGAGTGTTGGGTCATGTGACCCCTATCTGTATGACTATGTTATGTATGGCTCTTGGAGCCTTTTAAATAAAGTACTTTGAGTCATAGAGTTCTGTTGTGATGCAATGTTGTATTTGCACATATTGAGCATATTGCGTGTATGATTGAAATGCTTGGTATGTGTGGGATCCGACACCTAGTTGTTTTCCTTTGGTAGCCTATCTTACAGGGAAATGCCTCCTAGTGATTCCAATGAGCCTTGGTAGCTTGCTACTGCTCGGAACACGTAGGCTGGCCGGCATGCGTCCTTCTTCGTTCCTGTGTCTGTCCCTTAGGGGAAATGTCACGCGTTGTTCCTTTAAGTCCATGTAGCTTGCTACGACTTGGGTTCATACGTTGATGACCGACACGTTCGTTGCTGGGTCATGGATGCCTGTCTCTGTAATTTAGTGCCACTTTTGGTTTATAACTAGTCATGTCGGCCCGGGTTCTCTGTCATATGGATGCTAGCGACACTGTCATATACGTGTGCCAAAATGCGCAAACGGTCCCGGGCCAGGTAAGGTGGCACCCGTGGGGTTACCGTGCGTGAGGCCGCAAAGTGATATGACGTGTTACAACTAGATCGGTGTGACTTAGGATCGGGGTCCTGACACAGGGCATACAGTTCAGTTCAATTAATTGGTTGCGACGAGGAGGAACAAAAGAAATGCGCAGACAGATGAAGGTGTGTGCGAAATACATCATATAGTTGAATCAGATGAACTGTTTGTGATTAGGAAACACAAAATAAACGGTCACCCAGATCAAAGTGTGTGCGATATACGGCATGTGGTTCACTCAGATGAACTGTTTGTATTGAGACAAGAGAACAGAAACGGTTCAATATAACAAGATGTGTGTGATACGCAGCAAACATGTCTGTATTCAGAAATGAGTGCGAATAACGATAATAACATAGATGATTGCTGCTAATAAGGCTACTACAACCATGGCATTTGCACACACCAAAGTAAACTATTACATGCATAATTACATAGGTGGCTACTACACACTTGACATTTTCGCACATCAAAGTAAACTATGTATTAACTACATGCATGATTAACTAGGATAAACAGTCATCTGATCATCATGTACTTCTTATGGCTCGATCCAGCTTCCTCGATTTGGGTAACGAGGCACTTCCTCATGTCAACGATCCTCTTGTGCATCCCGTAGCATGTGTACATGCTCTTGCCCGCGAACCAGAGGTGAGGTTCATCCAGTTGCCGCAACCAAGCCCTGTGTCAGGATACGAGACTTGTTCTCTGGGCATCCTACTTCATCTTTTTGTAGTAGGGGTCGATGATGGCTGGGGAGAGTTCAACCAGGGAGTCCTTCTTCGTGCTGCCCCAGACCCTGTAGTGCTCACGGATTTCAACAAGGTTCTTGCAGGCCAAGTACGTAACCTTGAGCGCTTTTACATCGTTGGTGGTTTCCACCGTAGCAAACTTGTAATCGGTGGTGTTGACAAACCTGGCGAAACGGACGCAAGGCTTTGTGGCCATGCAGTAGTGGTAGATGAGGACATGATGGCGCATGCACAACTGAGCAACGACAACCTTTTGATCTTTGCCAGGAAGACCGGCAGTGTATTGGAGGTCGATGCTGACCACCTTGTACCTATCTCCAGCAAGAAACAGCTGAACGGTGTTGATGTAGTCTTCCACCACGACCGGGTCGATGGTGTACACCACCGAGAGATTTGTATCCCTCGCGCGCGTCTCCACTTTATGCTCGCCGAACTCCATTGGAGCGCCGCTAGACATCCCCTCTCTATGCGTCGTCATGGGTGTGCTTGTTGTGTTGTGGGGAGTGATCGAAAGGTTTATGATACTAAGGTTATAATGGCCGTGGGAATTAAAGGGGAAGCCGGACGGCCTAGAATATCTGCATGCCCTGATGAAAGCTCTGATTTACAGCGTGTAACTCCATCGTGCTGCACGTAACTGCATCACGTGGATACGCGCGCGTTGCAATTGCATTCATATGGGGACCCAGACATGATCCTGCGTAGGCCGAACAACTAGCAGAGCACGCGCGGAGGGATGCGAGTAGAGCGCACCACGGTTTCCTCAACGACGAGCAACCTTATATGCATATAGTAGTTGAGCGCGCAAGGAAAAGCTGTCCACAAGCCGAGAGTGCCGACGGATGCAAGCAGAGTGCGCCACGGCGCCTAACAACAAGCAGAGGTTGCCGAGGAATGCGAGCAAAGGCCGGCACAGTGATACGTGCCAAATAAGCCGAAATGTGTGAGTGATGTCGGAGACATCAAGCACGAATCAGCTTAGAGTTGCGAGTGTGAGCTGTTTGTGATGGAATAAGCCGTGTGTGTTGTTGTGGGCAAACACTTGCTGGTATATAACCATTTGCGATTGATGAACTCATCACTAATGGGTTATCTAGTGCGGTCCGTGTACGATGTGATATGCCCTGTTTGCAGAACATCTATGCTCGGTGTACAGAAGAACAACATATATATATATATATACTTGTAACATGACATGATTGCAATACTGTGGGGACCCCGACTTAAGAGTCGAGATCACCGAATGCACGTGTACAGTGATCCCAGGGATCAATGCTCACTGAACACACAGAAGCTGAATAACAAGAGTCTTACATCCATACATACCGTCTTACACAAATTATGGCCATTATGGCCAAGTCTTACATAGGTAAAGCCTCAAAGGCTGAATAGCAAATAACTCGAATAGCGGAAGTCGTCAAAGATAAGTAGAACCCATGCCATCTGCCTTAACCCTACAGGCATTCTGACTGGGATAGCGTCCTAGTTCGCATGTTCGTCTCCATAGAATTCTTCTTCATATTCCTGCTCCTCCATGCCTGGCCAATTAAATAACCAGTGGCAAGCCAATGAGTACTTTGAATGTACTCACAAGCAACCCATGATTTGGTTCAAGGTAATAATGCAATCATACAACAATGTGCAATCTAGCCACAAGCTAGAATAAATATTCTACCATTAAGTATATGCATCAATAAATTCTCGTAACCTCGAGGAGAGGTTACCAATATCAACATGAATAGGATTCAACTCAACGAGTCAAGTCACCGTCTCGACTCATCACCTACACATACTTTCACTGATATAGTAAAATTCTGGACAAAGTTTAAGTAGCACCACCCAACTGTCCATGACCGTGGGCTCGGCTATTCGAATAGTTTTACACTCTACAGAGGTTGCGCACTTTACCCACAAGATCCGGGAAGCTTTCGTGTCACCCACGATCCCGCAGTACCTCAAGTACTCGGGGGAAGCACCCGGTCATTATCTTTCCCTAGACGACACTAACATAGGGTCCACTCGTTGGTGCACAGCCCTCGAGTACAAACAATAGATCACGAGACTTGCCCTATTTCAATGTCACGCGTACCCGAAGGGACCAACGGTGTGTCCGGTGCCCTGTAAAAACAATCATGGTCGCCTATCCAAGCACGACCCCGTCCCGGGAAAGACCTCAAGTCTTCCCCGTCACTAGTAATGTGGGCACCATGCTAGTATCGGCCTAAGTAATCAATAATGCCCCGTCCCATAAGGGGTAGAGTGGTTGCACATGTTTGGTTGGGACGGTAGTCACACATAAATCTAATCCATCATTTCACCCATGCACAAGATCTTTATCGGCACATCACTTCTTCCTCAAGTGATGACCTAACTCAACATCACCCTCGGGCATTAGGGGCACCCGACGGGTTTTTTTGAAAAGAATGCAACCACGAAGGTTTCATGGCACACATGCATCACTAAGCATCACTACTAAGCATTTGCATTGCATCTAGCACATAGCAAGATCATGTGTAAAGCATGCATCATGTGGTGGTTCTTAACTAGGTCACCACCATCACTCTTATCATCATGCATTCGGAAATAAATGGGTTCCGAAGAACACAAGGGTATCATGGTCAAAGGGCTGCTTGCCTGGATTGGCTTGGTCTTCAAAGTCTTCAAATCCTTCCCCTCCTTCTTCTTCAACAACCTCGTCAAATACGGTATCTAATCGTCGCAATAAACAACTAGAAAATAAGACCACAATAAAAACAGAAAAATCAAAGTGCTCAGAAAAATGTCAACTTATTTTTGTTAAATACTAGAGGGAAAACTAAGATGGAAAAAAAATCTTAGTTTGAGTTTTGGAGTGGCAGAATGGGGTACATGAATATTTGAACAGAAGTTTTAATGTTCAAATATGAATTTAAATTTGAACAGAACAGAAAAGGTCCATGGACATGTGTGAAAGTGACATCATTAAATAGGTTGGATTTTTACAAGTTTTTATGAACTGGAAATAATTCATTTGGATATATATTTAATTCTGTGGAATTATTTGAAATCCCACAGAAAAGAAAAATGAAAAAGGGCCCTGTGCCACTGGGCCAGAACAGCCACAGTGCAACAGGCCCAGGGCGAACAGCCCACCGCACGGGCGCCAGCGCACGTCAGGGTTTCTAAACCTGACAGGCGGGGCCCGGCGTCAGTGAGTGGAGAGAGGGTTGAGGGCGAGGGGAGGTTGACAGGCGGGGCCCGCCTGTCATCCCTAACCCTCCGGAAGAGAGCCGGCGAGCTCACCGGTGACGTTTCCGGGCACGGTGGGGCGAGCTAAGGGCAGGAATGGATCCAGCGGAGAGTCGGCGATCTGGTGGAGGTGGTGCGGGTCACCGGAGTGGCCTGGGTCGCCGACGGCGAGGTCACGCGGCGGAGAAGCTTCGGGCGGATGCTGCTCCGGTCGATTCCGGCAGCTGTAGAGAGGGGAAAGAGGGGGAAACACGTCAGGGTGATGCAGTGGTGCTAGATCGAGTGCGAGAAGAGGCCGGGGTGGCATGTACCGAGCAGGCGACGGGGAGCCGCCGCGGCGGAGCTCGAGCTCGATCTCGAGCTCGGGCTGGTCTGGACTGGGGGCGAGTGGCTCTGGGGAAGATTGAGACAGGGAGAATGCGACTTGTGAGGAGAGGAGGGGCTCGGGGGGCCTATTTATAGGCGAACGGCGAGGTGCCATGGACCTGTGCACCGGCGAGCCTCTGCTCGTTGCCACAGGGCACGGGAGACACTGGGGAAGTGTCTGCGGTGTTGCTGGACAAGGTCCAGGGTGGAGGAGAGGAAGAGAGGGAGTGGGGGAAGCTTCTGGTGCTGCGCGCGTGTGAAGCCGACGACTGGAGCTCGCGGGCGGCCGGCGCGCATGCGAGGATGTCCACCGGAGGGAGAAGGAGGAGGGGGACAGCGCCGGTGGGCGTTGCGGACATCGAGGCGCATCGAACGGCGCGAGGGGGAAGCACGAGGTGGTCGGGGGCGACGGATTGGGCGAGGCTACAGTGCGGATGCGCACTGTAGCGCGCTCTGGAGCGTGCTTTCTGCATGCCACGGCATGCCGTTGGCTAGCTGGGCGCGTCCGCCGTGTCTAGGGGGGGGGGGGTCCAGCATGAAGTAAACAAACTGGCTGTGGCCTTGGATGCCTTGGTTGTCCAGTGAGAGAGGAGGGAAGCTGAGAGAAGATAAGAACTGGGCTGTCCAGCAAGGTAAATTGGGGTTTTCACCCTTCAATTATTGGACTCTGGTCATGGGGGAGTTACTGGAGGTAGAAGGTGACTAGGTGAGGCTGTGGTAGAAAGTTGAAGCAAAAGTAAATAGTAAAAGTGGTCAAAACTGTGGTTTGGTAAAATGGCAGAAGGTGTTTGATTAAGTTTTGGGAAGCAAATGATCTCCACTGGCCATGACACTTAACAGGATTAAATGGCATATGGAAATAGGGTGTTTCACCAAATTTGGGCTTGTTTGAAGAAACTTGCCAATGTAACTTTGGTGAACCCTAGAAATCAACAGAAATGGCTTCACCATGTTTAAGTCAAGCTAATCACCTCCCCTTGATGCACCACTTGGTGTAGTGTCATCATTTGGGGTTATGATCATGCCCACAAAGTTTGAAGCCCAGGTAAAAAGTTGGTAATGTAAAGTTGTTCAAATTTGAATTTGAACAGAAATGGTTTTAGGGTACTCTGATTAAGTTACCCTTCTCCAAAGCTTGTGACATTTAATCTAGATGCCTTATTAGACCATTCTAGCATGCGCACCAAGTTTGAGAGCATTTGGACAAGTTTGGCAATGTAAAGTTGCTCAAACTTCATATATGGACAGAGTGGTTTTGAAGGGTTTTGATGATGTTTTCTTGCTTCCCAAGGCATGGGTCTTGGCAAGATCATCAAATATGTCATATGTGACATGATAGAATTTCCCTGGGATTATCCCAATATTTTGAAAATGACCAAGTGTTGAAACTCTTATATATGGACAATATATGTCCTATGAGTCTCCCTGAATTTTGGCAAATATTTTTGAGATAATTAAATAATTTTTCCCTATTAAAGACCATTTCTGGCCTTAAGAAAAATCTTTTAAATAAAATAGGAAAATAACTTTTAAAATTATACTTTTGTGGTTTCTGGGAGTCCTATATCTACTAGGTTTCAAATATACTTTTTGAGATAATTTTCTCACCCTAAAACAAGCACTTGCAGTGCAAACCTCAATTCAGGGGTTTTTGGAATACTAATTTTTTTAAATACTTTTTGGCCAAATTAATTTTATAAGAAAATACTATACTGCTATAAACACTTGGTATGGTCATTGGGCAGAAGTTTTGGGTAAGGAGATGAATTCTTCAAGAGGTAGTAGTTGACTTTAATGAGCACTTGAAAAACACATGAAGAAAAATGCAGTTCGAAATAAAAGCCAAATGATGCCAAAAAAAATTTTGCTAGTCCCAATTTTCATGCTTTATTGATGCAAATGACATGTTACAAAATGCAGGGTGTGACAGACCTACCCCTCTTACAAGAATCTCGTCCCCGAGATTCCTAAACTAGGTCTTAAAAGAGATCGTGATACTCGGATCTCAGATAGTCTTCACGTTCCCAGGTTGCTTCTGCTTCTGTGTGGTTGCTCCACTGGACCTTGAAGTACTTGATGGTGCGGCTACGCGTCCGTCGTTCTGCCTCATCCAGAATGCGAATGGGCTTCTCGCGGTAGGTCAAATCAGGCTGGAGATCAATGGCTTGGTGATCCACATCCTTGTAGAGATCAGGCTTGTTCGGAACTTGGAGACATTTCCGGAGTTGTGACACGCGGAATACGTTGTGCACATCGGATAGCTCAGGTGGTAGTTCCAGCTGGTAAGCCACTTATCCTCATCGTGCAGTGATGTCAAAGGGTCCAATGAACCTTGGTGCGAGCTTCCCCTTGACGTGGAAACGCTTGGTTCCCTTTAGAGGAGTTACCCACAGGTACACATGATCCCCGACATGGAAGCTCATATCCCGGCGGTGAGTGTCAGCATAGCTCTTTTGCCTTGACTTGGCCGCCTTCAAATGCTCTCTGACTAGTTGGACTTGCTCTTCTGCTTCGCGGAGAATATCCGGTCCAAAGACTAGTCCTTCTCCAGTCTCTGACCAGTTGAGGGGTGTGCGACATCTGCGTCCGTACAACACCTCAAATGGTGCCATCTGAAGGCTCGACTGATAACTGTTGTTATAGGAGAACTCAGCAAAAGGGAGGCAATCTTCCCACTTGGCTCCATATGCCAAGGCACAAGCTCGGAGCATGTCTTCGAGAATTTGATTTACTCGTTCTGTCTGACCTCCGGTCTGTGGGTGGAAAGCCGTGCTGAAAGACAACTTGGTTCCCAAGGCTTCTTGGAACTTCTTCCAAAACCTTGAGGTGAACTGGGTTCCTCGATCTGACACAATCTCCTTGGGAACACCGTGAAGGCTTACGATTCTGTCGATGTAGAGAGCTGCCAGCCGGTTGCCATCATAAGTAGTCTTGACAGGAATGAAATGGGCCACCTTGGTCAAATGGTCGACTATGACCCAGATGGAGTCATGTCCTTTATTCGACCTCGGTAATCCAGTGATGAAGTCCATTCTGACTTTATCCCACTACCACTCAGGAACCTTGAGTGGTTGGAGCAATCCAGCAGGTCGCTGATATTCAGCCTTGACCCTTTGGCACACATCACATTTTGCAACATAGGTTGCAATCTCTCTTTTCATCCCGTGCCACCAGAATCTTTCCTTCAAGTCTTGATACATCTTGGTTCCTCCAGGGTGGATGGAATACGGAGTGTCGTGGGCTTCTTGCAGGATTAGGTTCTTCATCTCCATCTTGTTTGGTACGCAGATGCGGCCCTTGTACCAAACAATCCCGTGCTCGTCCTCGGAGAATCCTGGGGCCTTGCCTAGCTTCATCTTCTTCTTGATGCCTTGAATGCTTGCGTGCCCAACTTGCGCCTTCTTCTTCATCCATCAAGGTTGGTTTGACTTCCAAATGATCCAGAAATCCAGGGGTGACAAATTCCAAACTGAATTGTTCGAGCTCCTTAAACAGTGCTGGCTGCCTCTTTTGAATCATGACATTCAAGGAGCAAGCCTTTCTGCTTAAGGCATCGGCCACCACGTTAGCCTTCCCGGGGTGATATTGAACACTGAGGTCATAGTCTTTGATGAGTTCCAGCCATCTTTGTTGCCTCATGTTCAATTCCTTTTGGGTGAATATGTACTTCAGACTTTTGTGGTCTGTGTATATCTCACACCGTTTCCCTAGGAGGTAATGCCGCCATGTCTTCAAGGCATGAACCACTGCTGCTAACTCAAGATTGTGAGTAGCGTAGTTCTCTTCATGAGGTCGTAGCTGCCTGGAGAGGTAAGTTATGACTCGGCCTTCTTGCATCAGAACGCTTCCCAATCCGGTTCGAGAGGCATCACAATATATCACGAACTCCTTGTGAATATCAGGTGTTGCCAGAACTGGGGCGGTGGTCAATCTCTTCTTGAGCTCTTGGAAGCTCTCTTCGCATTTCGGCGTCCACTCGAACTTCTCGTCCTTCTTGAGGACCTGAGTCATTGGCCGGGCAATGCTAGAGAATCCTTCCACGAATTTGCGGTAATAGCCCGCAAGTCCGAGGAAGCTTCTGACTTCCTTGACGGTCGTTGGAGATTGCCATTGGGTCACAGCTTCGATTTTTGCGAGTTCAACTGACAATCCTTCTTCGGTCAAGACATGACCTAAGAATCCAACTTTATGCAGCCAGAACTCACACTTGCTGAATTTGGCGTACAGTTGGTGCTCCCGAAGCTTGTCTAGGACCATCCTCAAATGTTGCTCGTGCTCTTCCTCTGTCTTCGAGAAGACAAGAATGTCATCGATGAAGACTTTATTCATGAGATACATGAAGTAAGCTGGGGCATTAGTTAACACAAAGTACATGACCGTGCACTCGTACAGGCCATACCTGGTTACGAATGCCGTCTTAGGAATATCTTGGGGTCTGATCTTCAGTTGGTAGTACCCAGATCTGAGGTTGATCTTGGAGAACACCTTGGCTCCACTGAGTTGATCAAACAGATCTTCAATCTTGGGAAGTGGATATTTGTTCTTGATTGTAACTTCATTGAGGGAACGGTAGTCAATGCATAAGCGGATGGTACCGTCCCTTTTTGCCACAAACAGAACAGGTGATCCCCAAGGAGAGGCACTTGGGCGGATAAATCTCTTCCTCAGCTGCTCTTCCAGTTGCTTCTTCAACTCGGCTAATTCTTCCGTCCCCATTCTATAAGGCTTCTTATAGATGGGTCCTGCCCCGGGCACGAGCTCGATGATGAACTCAATGTCACGGTCAGGGGGCATTCCCGGTAGCTCATCCGGAAAGACATCAGGATAATCGCATACCACCGGTACTTGCTCTAGCCCAACTTCACACAGACAGTTGACTTGAACGGCTTGAGCGGAAGAGGAGTTGGGAGCGAACTTAACTTCGACTCCTTGGTCATTGGTCACAGTGACAGTCCGATTGGCACAGTCTAATAAGCCTTGGTGCTTACTGAGCCAATCCATCCCTAAGATCACATCCAAGCCTTGCGATCTTAGGATGATAAGGTCTGCTAGGAAGTCTACACCATTAATGATAACACTGACTCCTTTACAGCCTATCTTGGCTCTCATCTCTGCTCCGGGGGTTTGTACCACCATGGGGTTATTCAGGGGTGTAGGGCTCATGCCACTTTTTAATGCAAATCTTTGAGTGACAAATGAATGCGTGGCTCCAGAATCAAACAAGACAGTTGCAGGTGCTGAGTTGACAAGGAACGTACCCAGCACAACGTCCGGGTCTTCCTGGGCTTCTTCAGCAGTGATGTGATTCACACGCCCCTTCCCATGGTTAGGCGGGTTGTGAGGAGCTGGGTTCCTTGGTGGCATCCCGCGGCCTTGTCCTCGGTTCTGCACATTGGGGCGCGGGGCATCAGGCTTCTTGTTGGGGCACACCCTTGAGATGTGTCCTGACTGACCACATCCAAAGCAAGTGACTTGGTTTGGATTATTGATCTTATTGCCACCACTGTTATTGGGGTTGAATGCTGGCCTTGGGTTGGCATACTGCTGAGGCTGATAGTTGGTGCGAGGTGCAGGAGCTCTTGGTTGCTGATAGGTTGGCTTGATCGGGGCTAACTGCCACGGGCGAGGCTTCTGGTTGCTGGAACTTCCCTTGCTGACCATCTTGCGCTTGCGAGTGTCTTCCAGAGCACGCCGCTTGTCTTCAAGCATGAGTGCTTTGTTCACCAGGTCAGGGAAGGTTGGGCAGTCGCACACGACAAGCGAGTACTGCAGAGTCTGATTGAGGCCTTCCATGAAGCGCTCCCTTTTTGCAGCATCAGTGCTGACATCTTCAGGGGCATACCTTGATAGAACACCAAACTTGTGCATGTACTCCTTGACAGTGCCACTGTAATGACCAGGATGGGACTATACCTCCTACGTGTCGAGGCACGACTTAAAGGTATAAGCCCATTCTGGAATGATCTCAAGTTTGGTATCTTTGCACATCTCATGTAAAAATAGGGATGAAAGCGAAAAGATAGTTGGCTTACACTCGCCACGTCACACAAGTCATTACATAGCCAAACATCATTCAAATAACTTCACAACCCGTCTACGGGTGAAGATCCAAATGAAAGATACCAAACATACATAAAACCACTACTGATCGTCGGGATAGTGCACATAGTAACGGCTACGGTCCTCGTCGTACTCCCAGTATAGCTCGGTGCCGTCACTTGAATAGATCGCCTGAGTACCTGCATCTGGTGTGGTGTAGAATCTGTGAGCCACACAGGACTCAGCAATCCCGTTCCCAGGTAACACAACTATCTAAGCCTTGGGTGTGGAACAAGGCTGAAGAAAGAGCAAGAGGTTGCAGCAGCACTGGCACTAACTTAGGTAAAGAGAGCGAGAAGAGAAGTCCCTCGGACGAAAAGGTGATCACGAAGTGATCCTAACTAAAACAAGTCAAACATAACCCCACCGTGTTCACTTCCCGAATCCCTTTTGAAAAATGACCGTCACGGTACTCACGCTGGTAGTGTATTCTGAACATGGTGTCAAGTTTTCTACAACCGGATATTAACAAATTCCCATCTGCCACATAACCGCGGGCATGGCTTTTGAAAGTTCATAACCCTGCAGGGGTGTTCCAATTTGGCCCATGACAAGCCCACGATCCGCGGAGTCGCAACTCCAAGGTGGGAAGGCCCGAGTATCCTCGGAATCCCGTGCTCAAGATACTCCGACTAAGGTAAGGCTAATCCAGCAAATCCTCCTGGCGTGCCGACACCCTGACAATAGCTGCGCGTATCTAGTCTCAGGCCACGACCGGATGGGCGATTCTACAGGTTTTTACCAATCCTCGAGTTTCCTTGTGGTGGCCCCGTAGACTCCCCAGTTTGGACCAACACTCATGAGGAGCACTGGCTCGGGTTGTTGATTAAGAAATCGGGTTTGCAAAGCCCTATGCAAGTTTTAGTTGTTTAGGAAAATAGTACCAATGTTGGGACTTGCTGGAAAACACTTAGCGCTAAGCGGTTTATCGAGGGGGTCCCATAACCCCAACCGTGTGAGGAACGCTTAATCAAGGAACATAACACCGGTTTATACGATTCCTAGGGCGGCATGAGTGGAACAAAACACCAAGCAAGAGGCTTAGCCTTCCACCCATTACCAATATATATATGAGTTCATTTAAGAATTAATATAGTGTGATATCCCAACAAGCTTCAACATGAAGCAAGAATCTTCAAAACTTCTCCTGCAACTAGCAATGCTATAAGAGGGGATGAGGGAAGCTTACTTAGCCAATCAAAGCTTTGCATAGGTAGGGTGGTTAGACAGATTCATGGTTACAATAGGAGGCTGACAGGAAAACATGGGCATCGAGGCAATAAGCTAAAGAGCGAGAGTTCTAGCAATAGGCAAAGATAGTAATGTTATCTGGGTCAGGTCATCTTGCCTGTTGAGTCGTCGATGGGATCGTAAGCGGGCTCCTCGTTCTCAACCTCGGTAGTAACCTCGTTCTCGTACTCGTACTCGGCTTCCGTCTCTACTCAACACAAAACACACGAGACACGAAATCAAACACGATGCAATGCGCAAACTACAGGATGCATGGCTGATGCACTAAGGAAGCACTGCAGATGCACTAAGGATGCACAGAAAGTCAACATAGGAAACACAGAGATACAACACAAGGAACATGACCATATGCAACAAGCAATAAACTTCAAAATATGTTAACAAGAGGATATATGAATCTACATGCAAAACCACACAAGTTTCATACAGGACTTACTCAAAACGGAGCAACGGGCTAAAAGATACACCCGAAACAAGAAACAAGCCAAGCTGAAAATACCAGCCACATAGCAACTTCGGAGCAAGAAATATATACTCTACAGCACTCAAACATCATGACAAGAAGCATGGACATAAAGTAGACATATCCTACAGCAAACAATTCCATTGGAACATATCCATAGGAGGCATGGAACAATAGCAACAAGCTACAACATTTTGAACATGACAACAAAACCTTGACAGCAGTATTTTATAGCAACTTGGGAGCAAGAGTTAAATATGCTACAGCCACCCAAATGAGCATGTGAGGGCATGAATGGATAGCCAACAACATATACAACAGGGAATCATCAATAGTCACCCCAAAACTATCATGGATTTGCCTATAACAACAAGCAAACATGGCATCTGGAAATTACAGATTCCAGACTTAGTGAAATTTCACTAAGTGTTAAAACAGCAGTATTAACATGGCATGTTTGTGAGAAAGTTTAAGTCACCTCAAAGCATAACATGGCAAGTGGTTTGCACCACAGCAAAGTACACATGATGGGGAGTCCAAAACATATAAGCATGCAACAAGGGGACAACCACATCAATAGCAACGAGCTCCTCAACTAGGCATCTCGTAACAAGTTTAACAAACTAACAGCCTCAAGCACTTTTGGAAAGGAGATGAACATGGCAAGATGAAATCTATCATGCAAGCTAAAGCAACCAACATGTAGAGCATCTCATGATGAACATGTGGACATATCATTTGCTTCATTTGGATAAACATGCACCAAGATATCACATCACAAACATGGCATGAAAACAACTAATAGCAGCAGTTTATAACAAGTAGCACTCTTCTCATGAAGATTAAGACATATAGATGATCTCAAACATGCATGTCACAATGGAACAAAACATAGTAAAGGTCACCACGATCATTTTGACATATCATATGCACAAAACAGACATGCACAGTAAAAGATATCCTCATCACAAAAATGCATCAGACACTGAAAAATCTAAGGACTTATAGAAAAACACGAAGTCAACCTCCTGTAGCAGTCAACGGGCGCGGATCTGGGTCGCGGGTCGGATCGGGCTCCCAGGTCAATGGAGCGGGTCCGCTGGCGGATCGGGCACCGGATCGCCCGTTAGAGTTTCCAGCGGGGGAGCCCGATCTGGATCCGATCCCTGGATCGAGGCTGGCTCGGTCGCCCCGATCGACGCAGCGGCGGCTGATCGGTGAAGACCGGCGGGTAGCGGAAGGGACCGGCGGCGGCCTAGCAGGCGGCGGCCGGGGGCGATGAGACAGGAGGCCGGGGCGGCGGCCGGAGCGACGAGGGGCCAGCGGCAGAGAAGGCCGGCCCGGGGGCGCGGCCGGAGGGCGGAGGGTCGACGGGGCGGCGACCGGCCGACGGGAGGAGGCCGAGCGCGGCGGCGGCTGTGAGCTGGAGGAAGACGAAGGCAGGGGCGCGGGATCTGGCGGGCTGGCTCCGATCTGCGCGGCGGCGGGCCGGCGCTGGGCCCCGCGGGCCAATGCGGCGGGGTGGAAGCACTACGCGGCGGGGTGGAAGCACTACGCGGCGGGGTCGGAAGCACTACGCGGCGACGATGGAAGCACGGTGCGGCGGCGGTGGAAGCACGATGCGGCGGCGGTGGAAGCACAGCGCGGCTGCGGTGGAAGCACTGCGCGGCTGTGGTGGAAACACTAGGGTTTTTGGACGCAAAATTGGAGGGGGGTGGACGTTTATATAGGCACAAGGAGCTAGGGTAGTCCAAATGAGGAGAGGTTTTCGGCCACGAGATCACAATTGAACGGCCTAGAAGATGGGAAGGGTTTGAGGTGGGTTGGTGGGCTGTTGGAGGGGTTTCTTGGGCCTCAAAGAGGAGGTACTTTCAGCCCACGAGGATAACTGTTGGAGTACCAAACGAACTCCAAACGCGACGAAACTTGACAGGCGGGTTACGCGTATCAAAACAACAACGCACGACAAGTCTCACGCCAAACCGGAAACGTTACACGGCCAAACACAAAAGAAGGACTCGGGGATGCCACGGGCACATGTGAGAGCGTCGGAACTCGAAACGGACAACGGGAAGGAACGAGTGGGACCGGATGCAAACGACAACACAAATGCAATGCAATGCACATGCCAACATGACATGGATGAATGCACACACGCACACGACAAAATCACGAAAACCCGAAAAGACGAAGAACCCGGAATGGAACTGATGAAGCCAAAGTTATATATTGCCAAAAAGGGAAAGTATTACATTCGGGGCATTACAGCCACTTCCTTGCTTCAGGGCTCGGAATTCACGCTTTTTGATAGCCATGATTCTGGAAGGAATGTGGGCTTTGCGGAATTCTGCCTTGAAGTTGTCCCAAGTGATGTCTTGCCGAGCATGCATGACCTTGAACCCATCCCACCAAGCTCTAGCAGTCCCCCCGAGGCAGTGGGCTGCATAAGCCACCTTTTCGCGGTCTTCGGTGCATCCGACTAGTTCCAGCAAGTCCTCAATGGTGCGGACCCAGTCGTCTGCATCCAGGGGTTCAGCAGTCTCGATGAAAGTTGGCGGTGCATGCTTCTTGAACTCCGCCAACGTGGAACGTCCATTGCCATTCCCCGCCGGCTGGCGGTTGTTGGTGACAGCTTGAGCAATCAACTAAAGGGCTGTGGTGTTGGCTTGGCATTCCTCTCGGAAAGCTTGGAGAAGCTGAGCCATGTCCATGTTCGGAGGAGGTGGTGGTGGTGGAGCTTGGTCGTTGGTTTGGTCGTGGCCTGCCTCTGATTGCGCAGATGCTCCGACTTCAGGCTGCTGGGTAGAGGTACCAGTACGAGTTACAACAGGCATCCTGTTGGAGCGGTAAAAAGGTCTCATGATTTGGAAGAGGGAAAGCAATAAAGATGGGTGCCTAGTAAGGGGGTGGGTGTGACACTAATCAAATCATGCAAGGGCCGAAAGGGCCAAACACATTCATTAAAATTCAAATGGGTGATGCAGTCGTTTAAATATTCCCGAAGGGAGAATACGACGTGCATCCAAACACAACAAAATCAAACACTAGATGGTTTCATATGAACCATACAAGGACTCGACTGCGCATAGGGGTTACACGACCTATCCTACCATAGAGGTCATGAACTGGCATATCCGAGTAGCGAATAATGCCTAAGCGGCGGAATGCTCGGTCGCGTATTCTGGCTCTTCTGGGTCTTCCTCCTTGTCTTCATCTGTCTGGGCCCCTTGTCACTTGAGGGTGTGGGGGAGTGGAGGAGTTGGATGCGACGGTGTTTTGTCGGTGGTGCAGGGAAAATCTTGCGATATTCCCTTGCCATCATACGGCGTCGCCGAGGTGGTTCTTCATCCTTGGAAGATACATCTCCTGAGGGCCTTCCGCCTCGATACACGATAGCGGATTGTCCGGGAGGCGCACCTTCCTTCTAGATAGTATCTGTCTTCTCTTGTGCTCGACGAAGAAGTGCCTTGGTCTTGTAAAGTTCTTCTCTGAGCTTCATCGATTCCGAGGCCAAATCTTGTGCCAAGCTGTCGACACATAGACTGAAGTAGGTCTGGAATCGAAGTGGAAGTCCTTCCTTCAGTGGAGGGGCTAGTGCGCTGCTCTCATCTTCACCTTCCTTCCGGTAAGGCAAGAAGCGGGTTGTCATCTTGGCTGCCATCTCCGGAAGAAGCTCGCGGAGACGGGTCAGTGCCTTGAGTGCAGCAGCCTCGACAGCGAGAGGTAGTGTTGCCATCTGGGGTCCCTCGAAGAACCAACTTGTGGGAGGATCGTTCGCCTTCACGATCATTTCCACATGGTACTCCACCTCAGTGTCGCTAATCCAATGCTCAAGATAAGTGAGGATGGGCTCTCGGTGGAACTGGCACTCCTAGAGGCTATCCTCGAGAAGCAGGGGAAACCCAGTGGTCAGGTGCTCTTCAGGTACAGCAGCCATCTACAAAAGGGTGAATAGGAGAGGTTAATAAGCCGATGATATCTCAGGTTGGTATGGCTTAGAAAAGAAGAGAGGTTCAGAAGGTTATTGAAAAAGGGGTCTCGTCTAACTAACGCCCATGCTAACTAAGGCTTCCTATAGTCAGGATGGCTCTGATACCAGCTCTGTGGGGACCCCGACTAAAGAGTCGAGATCACGGAATGCACGTGTACAGTGATCCCAGGGATCAATGCTCACTGAACACACAGAAGCTGAATAACAAGAGTCTTACATCCATACATACCGTCTTACACAAATTATGGCCATTATGGCCAAGTCTTACATAGATAAAGCCTCAAGGGCTGAATAGCAAATAACTCGAATAGCAGAAGTCTTCGAAGATAAGTAGAACCCATGCCATCTGCCTTAACCCTACAGGCATTCTGACTGGGATAGCGTCCTAGTTCGCATGTTCGTCTCCATAGAATTCTTCTTCATATTCCTACTCCTCCATGCCTGGCCAATTAAATAACCAGTGGCAAGCCAATGAGTACGTTGAATGTGCTCGCAAGCAACCCATGATTTGGTTCAAGGTAATAATGCAATCATACAACAATGAGCAATCTAGCCACAAGCTAGAATAAATATTCTACGATTAAGTATATGCATCAATAAATTATCATAACCTCGAGGACAGGTTACCGATATCAACATGAATAGGATTCAACTCAACGAGTCAAGTCACCGTCTCGACTCATCACCCACACATACTTTCACTGATATAGTAAAATTCTGGACATAGTTTAAGTAGCACCACCCAACTGTCCATGACCGTGGACTCAGCTATTCGAATAGTTTTACACTCTGCAAAGGTTGCGCACTTTACCCACAAGATCCAGGAAGTTTCGTGTCACCCACGATCCCGCAGTACATCAAGTACTCGGGGGAAGCACCCGGTCATTATCTTTCCCTAGACGACACTAACACAGGGTCCACTCGTTGGTGCACAACCCTCGAGTACAAACAATAGATCACGGGACTTGCCCTATTTCAATGTCACGCGTACACGAAGGGACCAACGGTGTGTCTGGTGCCCTGTGAAAACATTCATGGTCGCCTATCCAAGCACGACCCCGTCCCGGGAAAGACCTCAAGTCTTCCCCGTCACTAGTAATGTGGGCACCATGCTAGTATCGGCCTAAGTAATCAATAATGCCCCGTCCCATAAGGGGTAGAGTGGTTGCACATGTTTGGTTGGGACGGTATTCACACATAAATCTAATCCATCATTTCACCCATGCACAAGATCTTTACCAGCACATCACTTCTTCCTCAAGTGATGACCTAACTCAACATCACCCTCAGGCATTAGGGGCACCCGACGGTTTTTTTGAAAAGAATGCAACCAAGAAGGTTTCATGGCACACAGGCATCACTAAGCATCGCTACTAATCATTTGCATTGCATTTAGCACATAGCAAGATCATGTGTAAAGCATGCATCATGTGGTGGTTCTTAACTAGGTCACCACCGTCACTCTTATCATCATGCATTCGGAAATAAATGGGTTCCAAAGAACACAAGGGTATCATGGTCAAAGGGCTGCTTGCCTAGATTGGCTTGGTCTTCAAAGTCTTCAAATCCTTCCCCTCCTTCTTCTTCAGCAACCTCGTCAAATACGGTATCTAACCGTCGCAATAAACAACGGGAAAATAAGACCACAATAAAAACAGAAAAATCAAAGTGCTCAGAAAAATGTCAACTTATTTTTGTTAAATACTAGAGGGAAAACTAAGATGGCAAAAATTCTTAGTTTGAGTTTTGGAGTGGCAGAATGGGGTACATGAATATTTGAACAGAAGTTTTAATGTTCAAATATGAATTTAAATTTGAACAGAACAGAAAAGGTCCATGGAAATGAGTGAAAGTGACATCATTAAATAGGTTGGATTTTTACAAGTTTTTAGGAACTGGAAATAATTCATTTGGATATATATTTAATTATGTGGAATTAATTGAAATCCCATAGAAAAGAAAAATGAAAAAGGGCCCTGTGCCACTCGGCCAGAACGGCCACAATGCAACAGGCCCAGGGCGAACAGCCCACCGCACGGGCGCCAAAGCGCGCGTCAGGGTTTTTAAACCTGACGGGCGGGGCCCGGCCTCAGTGAGTGGAGAGAGGGGCGAGGGCGAGGGGAGGATGACAGGTGGGGCCCGCCTATCATCCCTAACCCTCAGACAGAGAGCCGGCGAGCTCACCGGCGAAGTTTCCGGGCACGGCGGGGCGAGCTAAGGGCAGGAATGGATCCAGCGGAGAGTCGCCGATCTGGTGGAGGTGGTGCGGGTCGCCGGAGTGGCCTGGGTCGCCGACGGCAAGGCCACGCGGCGGAGAAGCTTCGGGCGGATGCTGCTCCGGTCGATTCCGGCAGCTGCAGAGAGGGGAAAGAGGGGGAAACGCGTCAGGGTGATGCAGTGGTGCTAGATCGAGTGTGAGAAGAGGCTGGTGTGGCCTGTACCGAGCAGGCGACGGGGAGTCGCCGCGGCGGAGCTCGAGCTCGATCTCGAGCTCGGGCTGGTCTGGAGTGGGGCGAGTGGCTCTGGGGAAGATTGAGAGAGGGAGAATGCGACTGGTGAGGAGAGGAGGGGCTCAGGGGGTCTATTTATAGGCGGACGGCGAGGTACCGTGGACCTGTGCGCCGGCGAGCCTCTGCTCGTTGCCACAGGGCACGGGAGATGCTGGGGAAGTGTCTACGGCATTGCTGGACAAGGTCCAGGGTAGAGGAGAGGAACAGAGGGAGCGGGGGAAGCTTCTGGTGCTGCGCGCGTGTGAAGCCGACGACTGGAGCTCGCGGGCGGCCGGCGCGCGTGCGAGGACGTCCACTGGAGGGAGAAGGAGGAGGGGGACAGCGCCGGGGGGGCGTTGCGGACGTCGAGGCGCATCGAACGGCGTGAGGGGGAAGCACGAGGTGGTCGGGGCGATGGATTGGCGAGGCTACAGTGCGGGTGCGCACTGTAGCGCACTGTGGAGCGTGCTTTATGCATGCCACGGCATGCCGTTGGCTAGCTGGGCGCGTCCGCCATGTCTGGGGGGTCTAGCATGAAGTAAACAAACTGGCTGTGGCCTTGGATGCCTTGGCTATCCAGTGAGAGAGGAGGGAAGCTGAGAGAAGATAAGAACTGGGCTGTCCAGCAAGGTAAATTGGGGTTTTCACCCTTCAATTATTGAACTCTGGTCATGGGGGAGTTACTGGAGGTAGAAGGTGACTAGGTGAGGCTGTGGTAGAAAGTTGAAGCAAAAGTAAATAGTAAAAGAGGTCAAAACAGTGGTTTGGTAAAATGGCAGAAGGTGTTTGATTAAGTTATGGGAAAACAAATGATCTCCACTGGCCATGACACTTAACAGGATTAAATGGCATATGGAAATAGGGTGTTTCACCAAATTTGGGCTTGTTTGAAGAAACTTGCCAATGTAACTTTGGTTAACACTAGAAATCAACCGAATCTCTGTCGCACACGGAAGGTTGTACTTGGGCTTCTCCACCAGAGTGTCCTCCAAAATTTCTTCCTTATTATGGTTGGAAGAGCCCCTTAACGGCTCTTCATGGTTTTATTTTTCTTTCAAATTCTGAAATTTTTAGTGACTCAAAATAAAGGTGAACCGAACTCAACAAAACTGATAGCAACTACTCCTACAAGTGTCTAGAGGCTATATCATGCAACAAAACTACTTTCGACCATATAAATTAGACTTGCAAGCTCAAGAACATGGTCACCACAGCAGAATTTTTTCACCACACATAAAGCACTAGAGCATAATCTAATTCGACCAATGGAGGAGTCACGTACCAATAAACAATCTCCCAAAATATATTTGGAAATGAAGCAATGAGCAAGGAGATCAAAAATGGCAACAAACAATGGAGTAATTTTTTCTGGAGGAAGACGAAGTGGATGGGTGCTAGAATAAGTGAGGGGGGCCCACGTGGAAACCACTAGCGATAGGGGCGCCCCTAGGGGGTGGGCGCGCCTTGTGGGCTTGTGGCCCACTCGTGCACCCGCCTCAGGTGTTTTCAGTGCCAAAAATTCTTAAATACTTTTAAAAAATCATACTAATTTTTTAGGGCATTTGGAGAACTTTTATTTTTTGGTAATTTTTTATTGCACGGATAATTCATAAAATAGAAAAATAATAGTATTTCCACTTTATTAATTCTAACTAATAGAGAATAAAAAGTAGGTACACAAATTTGTGCTTACTAAATTCATTCATCTCATGCCCGTCAAAAGGAATCCATTAAAAAGGTGGATCAAGTCTTATTAACAAAGTTCTTACGAATGACATGAAACCGGAGAATCTTTGTATAACACTAGGTTACCTCAATGGCGATATGTATGCCCCCAACAATAAGAATATCATATTTCTTTTTGACAGTCAGAATAGGGAATTCAAAACCTTCAATACCAATTTTCAAAAAAAATCCAATAGTATTGACACTACTAGGAAAAGGGCTATAGATGGAATTGATACTAATGGCTCACCAGACAAGCAGTGCGCCATTAGTATATAGTAATGGCGCACCAGCAACAGATACGCCATTAGAGTTCGAACTACTAATGGCGCACCAGGCCCAGAGTGCGCCATTAGTATCAAGAAGTTTTTTTTTGAACTAGCGTGCCTGTCCAAACATACTAATGGCACATCCAGACAAAGTGCGCCATTACTAGTTGCAACTAGTAATGGCGCACCAGCAATAAAGTGCGCCATTAATGCTCTTTTTTTATGATATTTTTTATTCTTTTTTTACAAAACTACTAATGGCGCACTGTCCCAGAGTGCGTCATTACTAGTTTAAACTAGTAATGGCGCACTGTGCGACAGTGCGCCATTAGTATGTTTTTTTTTTGCAAAACTAGTAATGGCGCACCTACTATAAATGCGCCATTAGTAACCTTGATTACTAATGGCGCATTTATATTTGGTGCGCCATTAGTAAGCGGGCAGCAACAAGATATTTTGGACAGCCTCTCCTACCACACTCACTTCCCCCCCCCACTTCTTCATTCTCTCCACCTCCTCTCCTCTCGGGTCCCTCCTCTTTTTCACCTCATTTCCACCATATATTCATTCAAATTAAGTGGTTAAATTACCTTGTTTTGATAGGTAAGTAAGGGGGGAAGCTATGTTTATGTTGTTCTCCATACAACAATGTGCACATGCACTTTTTATGGCCTAGCTAGATCTATGTATGTTTGTGGTGTTGCATATGTTTGTTTTGTTGCATATGTGTTTGTGTTTGGAGGTGTAGCGGTATTTGAAATGCGATAGTTGCCAATATTTTCCCGGAATGTTGATTCATTTCCGTTTCGGTGAGAATTTTGGCATTAAGCATTCATTTTTGTCCTATTTTTAGGGAAAGTCATGGAAAAAAATTTCTTGGTTCTAAAATATCGTTTTGCTCTGCCCCGCAGGCGACCATGGTGCGCACGATGACCGAAGGCATCGTGAATAGGTTTTTGAGGTCCGCCAAGGCCGAGATGCTTCAAAAGAACGAGACGGAGATAAGATGTCCGTGTCGAAGATGCAAGCTGAAGAGCCTTATTGCGGACCCGGATTCCGGGCAGGTGCGGGACCACCTGCTCTTACGTGGTTTCATGGATGGCTATCGGTGGCAAGGTGATGAAGATGACTACGAAGTCGTCCATGGGGGCCGGGCAAGAAATGAGGAAGGGCAGCAAGACAACCACCGCGGCTCGGGCGGGCGGGAAGACGAAGAATCCCTAGGAGATGATCACGACGGTGATGCTGTACACAGTCATCATGTAGACGATGCAGGACATGATGATGAGGAAGATGCCGGAGCAGACGACGGGCATGATCATGAAGATGATGATGCCGGCGGAGCAGACGACGCTGAACCATCGATGGGCTGGGTGCAGGACCCTCATATTCAAGAGCTGGTTCTCAAGCAGACCGATAACGCAAGAGCTCCCGCCCGAGAGAAAGCCAAGATGGATCAACTTGAGTTAGACGCGGTTACTCCATTGTATGAAGGATGCAGGCCCGAGGATACCCGCCTGAAAGTAACGCTCATGGCTCTGGAGATGAAGGTAAAACACAAAATGACCGACGCATGCTTCGACGAGAACATGTCATTCTGGCACGAACGTCTTCCCAAGGGGAACAAGTGCCCCACCAGTTTGGAGGAGGCGAAGAAAATCGTGTGTCCTCTGGATTTACCGCACGTGAAATACCATGTGTGCATGAACAATTGCATCATTTATCGGGACGAGCACGCGGAGTCTACCATATGTCCGGTGTGCGGCGTCACTCGATACAAGAAGAGGAAGAAAGCTCCTCGAAAAGTGGTGTTGTACTTTCCGATCACTCCTCGTCTGCAGCGGTATTTCGCGGACCCTAAGGTAGCAAAGCTCCTGCGTTGGCACGCGGATAGGGAGGAGAAGAAGCGAGAAGATGACGCAAATGATCCGGAGATAGATAAAAAAGACAAGATGCTGAGTCACCCTAAGGATGCGAGCCAGTGGCAAGCGTTGAACTTCGAAGACCTAGAATTTGGGAACGATCCAAGGAACATCGTGCTGGGCGCGAGCACCGATGGAGTCAATCCATTTGGCAGCCAGAGAAGCACACATAGCACCTGGCCTGTGTTTGTGTCGATGTACAACCTTCCCCCTGGTTGTGCATGAAGAGGAAGTACATTCACATGAGTATGCTAATTGAAGGACCAAAACAACCAGGGAACGACATCAATCTGTATCTGGGGCTGCTGAAAGAGGAGCTAGACACGCTGTGGAAAACGCCAGCCAATACGTGGGACGCCGCAAAGAAAGAATATTTCCCTATGAGAGCCGCGCTGATCACGACGGTGCACGACTATCTCGGTTACGGATATGTCGCGGGGCAGGTGGTCCACGGATTTTCTGGATGCGTCAAGTGCATGGATGACACAACGTATCGCCAGCTAGATAGAGATCCCGGGTCTTCGAAAACCGTGTTCATGGGACATCGAAGGTGGCTTCGCGATGATGACCTGTGGAGAAAACGCAAGGATCTGTTCGATGGTGAAACCGAACCCCGAGGACGCCCGCGTACGAGGAGCGGCGAGGAAATAGACGAGTTGTTGAAAAATTGGAAAGATTGCCCACTGCCGGGAAATAAGCAAAAGGCGCCAGAGCCGGGAAAGAAGCAAAAGGCGCCAGAGCCGCCGCTGAAGGTATGGAAAACGAGGTCTGTTTTCTGGGACTTGCCATACTGGAAGATCCACCGTGTGCCTCACAGCCTTGATGTAATGCATATCACGAAGAACGTGTGCGAGAGTCTGCTTGGTACCCTACTCAACATGCCAGAGAGGACCAAAGATGGGCCGAAAGCAAGGGCATACTTGAAATCAATGGGCATCAGGCAGGAGCTTCACGCTATATGATGATGATGATGATGATGATGATGATGATGATGATGATGATGATGATGATGATGAGGCGAAGCAGGACACGGAAAGTCGTCGCAAAGGCAAAAAGGCCAAGAAGACCGGAAATGACTACCCTCCCGCGTGCTTCACTCTAAGTCAGGAGGAGATCGAGCAGTTTTTCACCTGCCTCGTAGGAGTACAACTTCCTTACGGTTACGCGGGGAAGATAAGTAGATACCTAGATCGGGCGAAGCTGAAGTTCAGCGGGATGAAGTCTCACGACTGTCACGTGCTGATGACGTAGATACTTCCAGTTGCAATCCGTGGTATCATGGACGCGCACGTCCGTGAAACCCTATTTGGCCTATGCAACTTTTTCGACGTCATCTCTCGGAAGTCTGTTGGCGTGAGGCAACTCAGAAGGCTACAGGAAGAGATCGTGGTGATACTATGCGAGCTTGAGATGTACTTCCCGCCCGCATTCTTCGATGTTATGGTGCATCTGCTGGTCCATATCGTGGACGATATCATCCAACTTGGGCCGACGTTCCTGCACAGCATGATGCCGTTCGAAAGGATGAATGGTGTCATCAAAGGATACGTTCGCAACATGTCACGTCCAGAGGGAAGCATAGCCAGGGGCTTTCTGACCGAAGAGTGCATCTCCTACTGCACGAATTATCTAGGCATCGAGAACCCCGTTGGTCTGCCCGTCAACAGGCACCTCGGCAGGCTCGCTGGATGGGGTCACCATGAGGGTCGCCGTGAAATGCATGTCGACTTCGAGGGTCGACTCGCCGACTTTGAAAGAGCAAACCTAGTCGCGCTACAACACATAGACGTGGTCGATCCTTGGGTGGTTCAGCACAAAACCTTTATTGAGAAGACATACAATGACCGAGGCCAACAGAGGACGGACGGAGATATAATCAAAGAGCACAACTCATGTTTCACGCGTTGGTTCAAGCAGAAGCTTTTGTCGTACCCTTTACATGATGATTCTTCCGCGGAAGAACAACTCATATTCACCTTGTCACAGGGCGCCGAGCACAACCTGATGACCTATGAGGCGTACGATATCAATGGCTACACATTCTACACCGAGGCCAAGGACATGAAGAGCGATGGTTATCAGAACTCCGGGGTAACGATGGAATCCTACACCGGTAATGACAAGGACAGATACTACGGAAGGATCGAGGAGATCTGGGAGCTGAGCTACGCTGGAGAGAAGGTCCCGATGTTCCGTGTCAGATGGGCCAAGAGCGTCCTAAAAGAAGACCGGTATTTCACCACCATGATTATACCCGAGGCCAAATCCAAGACCGCGGGCGCAAACGTCACCGCGAAAAATGAGCCATGGGTACTGGCTTCCCAAGTTGACCAATGCTTCTTCATTACTGGTCCGTCAAAGCCCAGTCGTGTTGTCGTGAGGAGAGGCAAAAGGAAGCTCATTGGAATGGATGGAGTAGCCAATGAGCAAGACTTCGACAAGTACGGCGACCCGAGGATCAAACATGACGACGATGATGAAGTAGCAGCTTACACCACAAGAAGAAGCAGGACCACCCTACCTAAAGGACGTCCGTTCCATAGAAGAACTCCATTTGCGAAAAAGAAGGGCAAGAAGATTGTGAACAGATAGCTAGCTAAGATCGATTGTATTTAAATCGTACCCTTCATTTCTCGATTGTATTTCATGGGCACTTTTTGAACTATCATGAATATTTTTAAATTTCATGGACACTCGATCTCGAACCCCCCTCCATCTCGATCGCTATCCCACCTCGCCAGATTCCGGTCCCCCTCGCCGCCGAGCACCCCCCGGTCCACCGGCCGCCGCCGCCGACCCCCCGCACCCTCGATTCCCCTACTCAACCGCCGCCGCCGACCCATGATATATTCAAAATAATAAATTTGATGATATTTTTTCATATTCATAAATATTTTCAAATAACAAATTTGATGATATTTTTTAAAAAATTATTACTTTTTTATAAAAACAATATTACTCTTATGATTTAAAAAAGTTTGAACATATTTAAACACAAATAAGTATCAAACATCATTTTTTAAAAGCAAAAAAAAATTTGGGGAGGCTGGGAATCGAACCCAGGACCTCCTGGTGGGTATGCAGAGTGCTGACCAGTCGGGCTAGTGTGGGGGTTCTGTTAGGTAGTGGGTTAGGTGAAACATATAGCTTTCTCACAATACTAATGGCGCAGCTGGGGGCGGTGCGCCATTAGAGTCCACATACTTATGGCGCACATAGCAGAAGTGCGCCATTAGTAATCCCCCATACTTGGGGCCGGCCGCACCCTCCTCACTCTCCCTCTCGCCAGATCTCTCCCCCCTGTCTCCCCGACGCCTCTCTCTCCCTCACCGCCGACGCCCTCGCCCCCCTCTCCCCGACGCCTCTCTCTCCCTCACCGCCGACTCCCTCGCCCCCCTCTCCCCGACGCCTCTCTCTCCCTCACCGCCGACTCCCTCGCCCTCCTCTCCTCGACGTCCGGGCATCACCCAGGCCGCGCACAAGAGCTTCCTAACCCTAGTTCGGCGATGACTCGGCGCACGACGGCGGTTGGTTCGGAGCCGACGAGGGCCACTCGGGGCATGTGAAGGGAGCGCCGCCGCCGGCCTCCGCCGTGATTGCTCGCGGCATCGTCGAGAAGGACCTCCTCGAGGGTTTCGCAGTCCAGGTGCGCCGCTTACCACACCCACCGCCCCCCTCCCCACTCACACTATAAATTTTCAGGTTTAGTGTCAGTAGTTAGACTAGTTAGTAGTTAGACTAGTTAGTAGTTAGACAGTAGTTTCAGTAGTTAGACTAGTTACAGTAGTTTTAGACTAGTTACAGCAGTTTTAGTGTTTTCAGGTTTAGTGTCAGTAGTTAGACTAGTTAGTAGTTAGACAGTAGTTTCAGTAGTTAGACTAGTTATAGTAGTTTTAGACTAGTTACAGTAGTTTTAGTGTTTTCAGGTTTAGTGTCAGTAGTTAGACTAGTTAGTAGTTAGACTAGTTAGTAGTTAGACTAGTTAGTAGTTAGACTAGTTAGTAGTTAGTAGTTAGTAATTTGACATTGATATCGTTTTGTTCTAGTTGGACTTGGAGTAGTTTCAGTAGTTAGACTAGTTAGACTAGTTAATATGCGCTGGCCAAGATTAGACATGCATACAACTCACCTTTAGGCTTGCAAAGGCTCTGCACACATGAGCCAGTGAACCCACAGCCCTTGATAGGTTTGCTTCCACCTACAAAGAGCGTGCTCATTTTGATGGTAAATAGTTCACACAGACCAGAAAAACCGTCTTCTTTTTCTAAATCACCTCTTGCCCTGCAAGGGAGTAGAAATTAATAAGCTAGAAAAGAATGGGACCCTTTCTTAACCCCCTTTGCCTAGAATACTCACATGGACAAGGCATTGCACCATGCTTGCATAGACCGTTTAAGATGAGCTGACACGGTCATTGGCCAGACCAAGGAAAGCCTTCCAAGAGTTACCGCTGTGTTTCCAACAAATATATTGTCTAGTCCCTGATAATGGCACAACATAAAGGCACTTAGCTGGAATTATCGCTCAACTAGGAGAACTGGTGATAAAAGAAATTACCTCTGAAGACCTTAGAATAGGAAGCAGCCGGGAAAGAATGGTGGTCACCACTGGTGATGAAGTTTCTGGGCCTAACTGAAAAGATATAGTCAGACAGGCATGCAGACGATTTTAAAAGTATGTCTGAGGCAAGAAACTGAGGTAGCCTACAGACTAGTTACAGTAGTTTTAGACTAGTTACAGTAGTTTTAGTGTTTTCAGGTTTAGTGTCAGTAGTTAGACTAGTTAGTAGTTAGACTAGTTAGTAGTTAGACTAGTTAGTAGTTAGTAGTTAGTAATTTGACATTGATATCGTTTTGTTCTAGTTGGACTTGGAGTAGTTTCAGTAGTTAGACTAGTTAGACTAGTTACACTTGAAGGCAAATGATAGTAATTGCATCAAATCAAAATAGCAAGGAATCACTCTAGTGCCCATTTTTAGTTTTTTCAGCAACTTTTACTCTGAAAAACACATGAATCTCAAATCTGAAGCAACTTGTACTCTGAAAAACACATGAATCTCAACTCTGAAACTGTTACTTCAAGCCATACTTTGATGAATGGGTTGAAACTTGTTGCTGTTAACTTTTCTGCTAAGCCATAGTTTAAATTTTTCTACTAGGCAAACTGTTCTTGCTTGGAGTAATTGACATGATGAACTTGCTGTTGATAAAAAAGCACTGTTGTGATATTATATTTAAAAAAACACTGTTGTGATAGTAAAACTCTAGTATGAAAAGCAACCAAGAACAAATGCAGGTCCAGGCCACCAAGCTCTGAGGTTTGTATGGTGCCTCCAGTAAAAAAAGAATATGAGGAAAATTGGCTCCAGTAATAAAAGAATATGAGGTTTGTATGGTGGATCTATTAATAAAACTGTAGATATCTAACATGGGTTGAACAAGAGAAGGCTTCACTCTAAAACTTCTGTAGCTCATATATATGTGTTTTAAGTTTGCCAACTCTGGCTTACAGCATTTGTTGTATTTGTGTGGCCACACTTTTGTTTCTCTTTCGAGGGAGCTTTTGTACTACAACATGTGTTTCACGTTTGCCAACTTTGGCTTACAGCTTTTGTTGTAAAACATGTTCATGTACTGAACTACTACTGCCTTGTGATGCTTGTGATCACATTGAGAAAGACTTGTAAAGATGATGATCACATTGAGAAAGACTTGTGATCACATTGTGATAGTTTTGCAGGTACCCCGAGAGGCCCTTGAGTTTGCTGGAATGTCGATTAACTTCCGTTCCGGCAAATTCGGGTACTCCATATGTCCTATTTTCAGCAAAGGTCATGCTAAAATTTTCCTTGAATTTTAGCATGACTTTGAAAAAAAATAGGACATATGGGGTACTTGTGACTAATGCATGGGCCGGGGTATCTTAGTAGTTAATTAAGTAGGATCAAGTGCCCCTTAATTCTAGCTGCATTAAACCATAGGAGGCAATAATAGAGCCAAGTGATTACGTCCAACTTAGAATTCTCTTTCCTAGCTTAGCTTTTAGGATGCCTCGGTGTCGACAAACCATAAATTATGAAACCTTGGCTTTTAGGGTGCCTCGGTGTCGATAAAAACCGAAATGATGAAAGCTTAGGCTTTTAGGGTGCCTCGGCGTCGAAAACCCCTCAATTATAAAAGCTTAGCTTTTAGGATGCCTCGGTGTCGACAAACCCTAAATGATGAGACCATGATCTTGTTCCTTGACAATAACCAACTTTTTGACCAAACTTTGTTCCTATTTAGAGAGAAACATGGCCAACAACGATGAGGCCGGCGGTTCAGGCGGGAAGGCATTCTGGGAGCTGTCCGAGGAGATGGAGGAACAACCTCACTTGTATGAGGACGCCGCCTTCCCCACCGATCCTAAGACCACTGATGGTACCGCGGAGGATGACCCCACTGATGCCACCACTGATGGTGCCTCCAAGAATGCCACCACTGATGATGGCGGCGCACGCACAGATGGCAGCCAACCGAAGAGGCAACGGAAAGACCGGTGCCCGACCGTGCTCCGCACCCTCAAGGAGGAAGTTACTGAAGTGGACTCCGACGGGAATCCAACGGCGCCCGAACGAATAGTCAAGGGGTACTCGCTTCAGCTCGGGTGCATTCTCCGGAGCACCGTCTCGATCAACACCGAGAACCTGAGGCATCCTGACCACGGGAATTACCGCAACCTCCTCTTCACGAAGCTGCACGAACGATACAAGTTCCCCGCTCAATTTGATAACACAAGCCTCAAAGGGAATAAAGTGAACAATGCTGCCCTCACGAAGATGAGCAAGGCCCTGTCTACTTGGAAAACCAATGTGAAGAGAATGATCGAGAAAGGTGAGAGTTATGAGAAGATCAAGGAGAAACATCCTTCGATCACCGAAGATGACTACAACGACTTCAAGATCAATTGCTCGAGCACCGCACACTCCGAATCAAGTCAGTGGGGGAAAGAAATGCGGGAGATCAACTTAGGGGAACACACACTCGGTCTCGGCGGTTACAGAGTGGCGGAGCCTATATGGGACAAGGAGGAGGCGGACCGTGCCGAGCAAGGCCTACCGCCCCTCTTCGATAAATACGGTGACAAGCAGACCAGGAACTTTGTCAGGGCCCGGTACAAGAAGGACCCGAAAACAAAGGAGCTGACCACGGATCCGAAGACCAGGGCGCTTGAGGCTGTTCTGGTAAGGAATACACCCCCGCGTAATTAGCTCCATATGGTTGCATTCTAATTAATGAAGCCAAATTTCTAAATGATTCACATTCCTTCCGCAGGCGACTGAAAGCAGTAGCACGGGGTCGACTAAGAGCGGCCCTTGGGACACGACTCTAAATAGGGCGTTGAATGTAATGAAGAACAAGGATAAGCTCGAGAAGCCGACGTCAGCTGGTCGTGTGGCCGGCAAAGGCTTGTCGACAAAATGGTCGTCATACTATAACGCTGGTGGGCGAAAGGAGAAAAAGACCAGCTCGGAAAGCCAGGCGCGCGAGGTTCAAGAACTCAAGGCACAGGTGGCGCGGATTCCGGAGATTGTCCAAGAGCAAGTGCAACAACAGCTCGGAGCGACAATCACCGCCATTGTGCCTAGCTTGATTGAGGGGTTGCAGGCGTGGATTGCGGGCGGCCAACAGGGGCCGCCCCCGATTCCCAGCTTCACGGTCAGCAACTCGCAGAACGCGGTGGCGGGGCCATTGGTGTCTCCGGCGGAGGCGGCATTGGTGTCTCCGACGCAGGCACGGGAGCTTAATGCACCCGGGTGTACGCCGGCCGGCACCTCTGCAGCAAGCGGCCCCTCCGTCAACTGCACGCCCGCCGTTGGCGGTGCCTCGACATTAGCCGAGCTCGACGCCATCATCACGGTAACTAATTAAGCCTCTCTCGGCCGAGGACTTCATCTCCTTGCCTTTGACTGGGCATCCCTGACGCCCTACATGTTTTCGCAGGGCGCCGCCGACGTTCCGTGCACTCTCCTGCACTTCGTGAACAACGAGTTGGTCGATGTCGCCATGGGCAAAATCGTTCAACCGGGCAACCCCTTGTTCCACGGTACCCAGATGCCACCCAACTTGTTTAGGGTTCAACTAGTTCGGGTGCTGCCAGGCTGCGACGAGGTGTTACCTCCGATTCGACCCGTCGGGGCCGACGATGATGACGTCATGACCCTCAGCGCCTGCCTGAGCTGGCCCCTGCTTTGGCCGAAGAGCCAGATTTGTTTGGGGGCGGTGGAAACCACCCCAAAGACAACACCGCCAGTCGTGCCGGCGCCAAGTCATCCCCATGGCAAGTCCGCCGCAACGGTGCCGGACATCCCTATGCCACTGGATCCAAACATGCATATGGCACAGGATCAGAAAGACGACGACGACAATACATTTGCCAACGTCGATCAGTACTTTGCCGATCATGGGTACGGTGACGACTTCATGGGGCCTCCTTCTCAAGAACCCAACCCAACAAAAGACGTGCGCGATCAAGCCGGTACCGCGGAGAAGCCAAGTTGCAACAAGCGTCGTCTGCCGTTCAGCTCTCAGGAGACGCCTCCAGCTGCCGACTTCACCGAACCTCAGATAGGCGAGGTGCAAAATATTTTTAGCCCCAACACACTAAAGAAGGCGGTCTCTGAGCAGAACTCGGTCCCAATTCAGGAGATCAAGAAGAAGGCACGCAAAAGAAAAACTAACAAGGGTGCGAGCCAGCCGGCACCGAGTACGATCCATGCTCAGGACGGGCCACCTTCACCTGAGGATGTAATGAGGAGGGTGCATGTGGCAGGTAGGCCGATGCTACCGACAAATATGCTCGATGCTGCAACCGGTGCTATGCGGAGTCTGCATGACAGTGTTCTTTCTTTGGAGAAGCGGCGTCTCAGAGAGAATGATGGGGCATACCCGGTTTTCGCGGCCAAGGTGCCGGAGGGCAAGGGCTTTGTGGATAACTCCATCGGGGGTACGATCGTCCTGTGGTTTGATGACATCCACGCTATGTTGAACCTTCTTCCGCTGCACTACACCTTCGTTCGGCTATTTTCGCTGAGTATGGAGATGCGGATCATTCGCGACAAGACCCCAGACATCGTGATAGTCGACCCCTTCTACATGCGTGCCAAGTTCTTGGGCAGCGCTGGGGACCGGCAAGTCGCGAGTTCTTACCTCGAAGGCGTCATTCTGGCAAACCGAGATAAGGATAACTTCCTCGTGCCTTACTTTCCCGAGTAAGTCCTCCGCCTCAACCGCCCCGTAACATATGAATTCTTAGATTTCGATCGTTCTTCTTTTAACATTCCGTGTTTTCTGCAGTGACACACAGTGCACGCTCATCCTACTAAGCCCCAAATATTCCATGGCCACGTATTTCGACCCGGACCGTCAATCGGCTGTAGACTACACAAATGTCAAGAAGGTTCTTGATGATGTTCTCCCCGGCTACGCCAAATCTGGAGGCACCTTCACCAGGACAGCTCGTAAGTACGGCAAGCACGTGTTCTCCCACAAAACGACGTTCTGCTGTGTCAAGCTGCCGCCTAGCGGTCAGAAGGGTGCCTACTACGCCATCCATCACATGCGGGCGATCGTACGGGACCATCTTCAACTTCTGCTACCGAGTAAGCTCAAAGATTGGGCCGCGAGCGTGTCGGCAATCCAGGACGCGGACATCAGACAAGATTTCTTTCGCATCCAGTCGGAGTTTGCGGAAATCATCCATCAAGATGTCCTTCGTACCTCGGGGCAGTTCTACCTCAGAAATCAACCGTCGAACAGTGACATCGACACAATGCTACAAATGCAGGCTGACAATGCCCGTGATTTCATGACTCCCACGATAGACGGCGGCTTCATCCATGCTCCGGTGCATTGAGTCGAGTCGAAAGCAGTGATGCTGTGTCTAGTTCTGAAACATCGATTGGCTCATGTTGTAATTAAACTTTAATGAACTTGTAGTATGTCTCTTTGGTTTCGAGAGTCGTTCAACTTAGATGTAATCGATGCTATTAATGTCTTGCTTTTCTCTTTCGATCGTTCTGTTGCATACTTATATATTGCTTATGAATTGTCTGTGAATTGGTAATAACGTTTCATTTGGCTAGTAGCGATGCCGTCGTATGTCGTGTACAAGGGTAAGGTTCCCAGAGTCTACGACGACTGGGAGGAGTGTCGGAGACAGGTTCACCGATTTAGCGGTAACAGTTACAAAGGGTACACCACTAGGGCTGAGGCCGAATCTAGATACGCCCGCTATCTAGCGGGAGAGGGGAGGGAGCGTTGGAGGAACCGGATGAAGACGAGTTTCATCGTGATGATGCTCATCGTGATGACCGCAACTCTCTTCTATGTGATGGTAGTTTAGATGATCGATATCGACTTGTAATGTGAAGACAAACTCGCTACTCGCGGTCTCGAGACTTGTAGTGTATTGTTCTATCTTTGTTCGGTCTTTTCAATTCGGAGACTAATATGATGAATTGTATTCGGAGACTAATATGATGAATTGTATTCAGAGACTAATCTTCTATTGTATTCGATGAATTTGTTGTTGATGTGTGCTGTCTAAATTCTGTGCAATTATACATTTTGTAATCTGTGCAAAATAACAGAAATATAATATTAAAAAAAACCTAATATTCATACTAATGGCGCATCATAGCAGAGTGCGCCATTAGTATGCCAAAGGATACTAATGGCGCATTACCAGCCAGTGCGCCATTACTATGCGGACATTACTAATGGCGCATCCTGCTGGAGTGCGCCATTAGTATGCCAAAGCACCTGGCTACACATGGCCCCTGGGAGGCATACTAATGGCGCACTACTGTGCATACTAATGGCGCACCAGAGGTGCGCCATTAGTAAAATAAACTAATGGCGTGCTAGTAATGGCGCACCACTAATGCGCCATTAATGGCCAAATTAGGTGCGCCATTAGTAGGCCTTTTCCTAGTAGTGTGATGTTATTCACTTGAGGTTGTTTCTTTGGAAAGTGCACCGTATGCTCATTACCATTACAATGAAAAGTGGCATTGCCTTTATTGCAATAAATAACAGCCCCTGTGGTATTCAAAAAGGGTCTACCAAGGATGATCGATATACTTCCGTCCTCCGGTATATCAAGAATAACAAAGTACATTAAGATAGTAACATTTGCAACTATGACAGGTACATCCTCACAAACACCGATGGGTATAACAGTTGATTTATCGGCCATTTGCAAGGAGATTTTAGCTCTTGATACGTCTCCAACGTATCTATAATTTTTTATTGTTCCATGCTATTATACTATCTATCTTGGATGTTTTATATGCATTGTTATTCTATTTTATATGATTTCTGGGACTAACCTATTAACCTAGAGTCCAGTGCCATTTTTTGTTTTTTCCTCGTTTTTGAGTTTCACGTAAAAGGAATATCAAACAGAGTCCAAACGGGACGAAACATCACTAGGATTTTTCTTAGACCAGGAGACATCAGATGGACTTGGAGTGCACGTCAGGGGAGCTGCGACGCAGCCACAAGGACGGAGGGCGCGCCCCACCCTTGTGGGCCCCTCGAGCGTCCACTAACCTATTCTTCAACATATATATTCTCATATATTCCAGAAACATCAGAACATCCATCGAAACCTCTTTTCCGCCGTAACCTTCTGTTCTTGTGAGATCCCATTCGGAGGCCTTTTTTGATACTCTGCCGGAGGGGGAATCAACCACGGAGGGCATATACATCAACATCATTGCCCTTCTGATGAAGTGTGAGTAGTTTGCCACGGACCTACGGGTCCATAGCTAGTAGCTAGATGGCTTCTTCTCTCTCTTTGATCAACAATACCATGTTCTCCGCGTTGTTCTTGGAGATCTATCTGGTGTAATATTCTTTTGCAGTGTGTTCGTCAGGATCCGATTAATTGTGGGTTTATGATGAGATTACAATAAATAATATTTGAGTTTCTTTTGAATTGTTTTATCTAATATTAGACCTCAGTATCTAATATTTTTTTCCTGCCCACAACATGTTACTTTATTAGACCTCAGTATCTAATATTTTTCTCTTTTCACTGGTTTCCGAAGCTATTTACTGATGATTACCTTGCAAACTAAATGACAGGAGTGGAGGCAACTAAGGTTAAAGTATATAATTCATGCTACCATGATAATGCCCTAGATGTCTTCCTAAAGGCTGTGAAGGATGGGCGGGCAATCGTCACAAGGGGTTGGACAAAAGTGGTTCGTGCCTATGGCTTGCGGGAAGACACATTATGGGCATTCCGCTTCTTCAACACCGTTAATAGTCAAAATGATTTACACTTGTCTCTTCACCTTTACCACCTTTAAATATTGTGTTTCACCATAGTTAATTGCTTCCTAATCCTAAAATTACCGAACATTTTGTACTGGCAATTTTATTTCTGGATTCGTTGCTTTACCATTGTGCTGAGAATTTGAATTGCATGTTTCATATTTCAAAATTTCAATATCGAATAATAAATTACAGGCAAAAATAAAAAGAGAACATATGGTCATGGAACTTGTCAAATGGTTCTGGTAGTAAAAGCGCTTCTGATGGATAGCCCAATGGCACATAGTTTTGTACATCAAATCATGTGTGATGTAGTTCATAAAAGCAAACAGTTAACCAAGGCAGAGCATGTGTGATAGTTACACCTTTCACACATGAACGTATACATAAAACTGTGTGGGATGTACATATGAGCGGAAACGTTTTGCCTAGATTGACACTGTGGGATGTACATAGGAACGGAAATGTATTCCTTGGATTGACCATGTGTGATATTCATACCTACTGAAACATTTTTCTGGGATTCACCGTGTGGGATGTACATACCTACGGAAATGCTTTTCTGGGATTCACCGTGTGGGATGTACATACCTACGG
This sequence comes from Secale cereale, assembly GCA_902687465.1. NCBI lineage: Eukaryota > Viridiplantae > Streptophyta > Magnoliopsida > Poales > Poaceae > Secale > Secale cereale. The sequence goes on along the minus strand of LR738715.1, from coordinate 389,897,020 downwards.
AAATGATTGGGCTTCGATGCCTCGCCTGATCGCACATGATCTAATTTGGTGTCCCAGGAGGGCCTATCCTTGACGATTTATGGGTCGTGTGGGAAGGACCCCCCCTATTGCCCACACTCACTAGGCGACGGTTTGAAATGCCGTCGCGAAAAGGGGTTAAAACCATTTGTATAGCACCAACGCGTACTAGTGAATAGTAGTAGTTGCAAAATCGTTTCGGTCTACTTGTCACGGACGTGATGCCTATCTTCATGATCATTGCCATAGATGTCGTTATAATTATTCGCTCTTCTATCAATTGCTTGACAGTAATTTGTTCACCCACCGTAATATTTGCTATCATGAGAGAAGCCTCTAGTGAAACCTATGGCCCCCGGGTCTATTTTACATCTTATAAGTTTCAGAGCTACTATTTTGCAATCTTTACTTTTCAGTCTATAAACCAAAAACCCAAGAATATTTACTTTACAAGTTCATCTATCTGTATCGAATCTCACTTTTTCAAATAACCTAGAAGGGATTGACAACCCATTTATAGCGTTGGATGCAAGTTTGTTGTTTGTTTGTGCAGGTATTTGGTGACTTGTGTGTAATCTCCTACTGGATTGATATCTTGGTTCTCAAAACTTAGGGAAATACCTACTCTACTTTGCTGCATCACCCTTTCCTCTTCAAGGGAAAAACCTACACCTAATCAAGTCAAGATTTGTCTTGTTTCAACTTGCCAATATCTTTGTGCCATTAAGATCTACGTCAAGTCAGGACCCAACAAGTACCCTTCATCAAACTCTCATCTCTTGCATTTACATTATTTGCCATTCGCCTCTCATTTTCCTCAGCCCCACTTCTAAAACGATCTTCGAAAAGATTTGCCTTTTCTTTGCCCTTCTTTCGTTCGTCTTGTTCGCTTACTTTTTGTGTGCTCGTTTGTTGGATTGCTTTATTTGTCACGATGGCTCAAGAAAATACCAAATTATGTGATTTTTCCAACACCAATAATATTGATTTCATTAGCACCCCGATTTCTCCCACTACTAATGCGGAATCTTGTGAAATCAATGCTGCTTTAGTGAACCTAGTCATGAAATATCAATTCTTTGGCCGTCCTAGTGAAGATGATAGATCTCATCTGAATAATTTTGTTGATTTGTGTGATATGCACAAGAAGATAGATGTGGATAATGATCTTGTTAAATTAAAGCTATTCTCGTTTTCACAACGAGATCGGGCTAAAACTTGGTTTTCGTCTTTCCCTAAAAATAGTATTCATTCTTGGAATAAGTGCAAAGATTCTTTTATTGCCAAGTATTTTCCTCCCGCTAAGATCATCTCCCTTAGAAACGATATTATGAATTTTAAACAACTTGATCATGAGCATGTTGCACAATCTTGGAAGAGGATGAAAATTATGATAAGAAATTCTCCTACGCATGGCTTGAATTTATGGATGATTATACAAAAAAAATGCTGGATTGAACTTTGCGTCTAGAAATCTTTTAGATTTGGCCGTGGGAGCTACTTTTATGGAAACTACATTAGGAGAATCTACTAAACTCCTAGATAATATAATGGTTAATTATTCTCAATGGCATACCGAAAGATCTACCACGAGTAAAAAAGTACATGCTATAGCAGAGATTAATGTTTTGAGTGGAAAGATGGATGAACTTATGAAATTATTTTCTAGCAAGGGTTCTAATATTGATCCTAATGATATTCCCTTGTCCACTTTGATTGATAATAATAATGAATATATGGATGTGAATTTTTTCGGTAGGAACAATTTTGGTAACAATGCTTATAGAGGAAATTTTAATCCTAGGCCTTTCCTAGTAATTCCTCAAATAATTATGGTAATTCCTACAACAATTCTTATGCAAAATATAATAAGATGCCCTCTGATTTTGAGAATAGTGTTAAAGACTTTATGAGTTCTCAATATAATTTTAATGCTATGATTGAAGAAAAGTTTCTTAAGATTGATGATTTGGGTAGAAGTGTGGATAGAATTTCTCTTGATGTTTATTCTTTGAAGCTTAGATCTATTCCACCCAAACATGATATCAATGAGTTCCTCAAAGCTATGAGAATTTCCATTGATGAGTGCAAAGAAAGAGCCGCTAAGATGCGTGCTAAAAAAGATTGGTTCATAAAAACATGTTCTTCTAGCTAGTTTCCACGAAAATAATAATGAAGATCTTAAAGTGATTGATATGACTCCTATTGAATCTTTTTTCCAAAACAAATCTTGATAAATATGGGACTGGAGATGAGTCTACTTTAGTTAAGAGGCGTCCCAATAATTTAGAGTTTTTAGATCTTGATGCAAAAATTGATAAAAGTGGTATTGATGAAATCAAAACCCTAAGTAGCAATGAACCCACTAGATTGGATCTCAAGGAAATGAATTCTGATATATGTTCTTTAATAGATTGTATTTCCTTGTTGCAATCCATGTTGAATTCTCCTCATGCTTATTAGCAAAATAAAGCTTTTACTAAACATACCGTTGATGCTATGATGCAATCTTTTGAAGAAAAGCTTGAATTAGAAGTTTCTATCACTACAAAACTTTATGATGAGTGAGAACATAATATTAAGATCAAGATTAAATATTATCAGTGACATGCCTTGTGTGATTTGGGTGCTAGCGTTTCTACGATTCCAAAAACATTATGTGATGTGCTAGGTTTCCGTGAAATTGATGAGTGTTCTTTAAATTTGCTTCCAGCGGATTCCACTATTAAGAAACCTATGGGAAGGATTAATGATGTTATTATTGTTGCAAATAGGAATTATGTGCCTGTATATTTCATTTTTCTTGATATAGATTGCAATCCTACATGTCCAATTATTCTTGGTAGACCTTTCCTCCGAACAATTGGTGCAATTATTGATATGAAAGAAGGAAACGTAGGATTTCAATTTCCGTTAAGTAAGGGCATGGAACACTTTCCAAGAAATAAAATTAAATTGCCTTATTAATTTATTATGAGAGCTACCTAAGGATTGCATACCAAAGATGATAATACCTAGATATGTTTGCGTTTTATGCCTAGCTAAGGGCGTTAAACAATATCGATTGTTGGGAGGCAACCCAATTTTGTTTTTTGCTTTTTACTTTTTTGTTCTGTTTTCTCAAGTTTTAAAAATTATTACATCTGTAGTAATTGTTTTTTGGTGTTTTAATTAGTGTTTGAGCCAAGTAAGACCTTTGTGATGGCTTATAGTGATCGTTGATTAAAAAAGAATTTTTTGCGCCTAGTGCAGAAAATTTAATAATTCACTGGAAAGTAAAAAATTTTGAAATTTTTACTCAAAATTGATATACAAATTCCCCAGGTCATCCATTTTTTTGAACTTTTTGAGTTACAGAAGTGTGGGAAGTTTACAGATTTCTATAGACCGTTCTGTTTTTGACAGATTATGTTCTCTATGTGTTGTTTGCTTATTTTGATGCATACATGGCTAGTATCGGGGGGTATGAACCATGGAAAAGTTGGAATGCAGTAGATATTACACCAATATAAAATTAGAATAAGATCACAACACTACCTTGAGTGGTTATTTGCTTTGTTTTACTAATGGAGCTCGTGAGATTTTCTGTTGAGTTTTGTGTTGTGAAGTTTTCAAGTTTTTGTATGGATTTGATGGACTATGGAATAAAGAGTGGAAAAATTCTAAGATTGGGGATTCCCAAGGCACCTCAAGGTAAAATTCAAGGACGGCCAAGAGCTTAAGATTGGGGATGCCCCGGGAAGGCATCCCCTCTTTCATCTTCATCTATCGGTATCTTTACTTGAGGCTATATTTTTATTCACTATATGAAATATGTTTTGGTTGGAGCATCTTGTATGATTTGAGTCTTTTATTTTTAGTTTTCCACAATCATCCTTGAAGTACACACCTTTTGAGAGGGACACGCTTCAATTGTGATTTATTAGAATACTCTATGTGCTTCACTTATATCTTTTGAGCTAGGCAATTTTGCTCTAGTGCTTCACTTATATCTTTTTAGAGCACAGTGGTGGTTTTATTTTATATAAATTGTTGAACTCTCTTGCTTCACTTATATTATTTTGAGAGTCTTAAATAACAGCATTGTAATTTGCTTGTGTTATGAATTTAGTCCTAATATGATAGACATCCAAAGGAAATATAATAAAACTTTCATATATAGAGCATTGAATACTATGTGAAGTTTGAATATTGTTTTGAGATATTAAGATGGTAATATTAGAGTCATGCTAGTGGTAGTTTGTGAGGTTAAAGAAATAATTGTGTTAAAGTTTGTGATTCCCGTAGCATGCACATATGGTCTCCTAACTATGCAATCGAATTGGAGCACTTTGTATTTTGAGTGTTTATCTTTGCGTGAAGGTCGGGGGCGCGCGATGGTTAACTCCTACCAACCTCCCCCTAGGGGGATGCGTCATAGTACTTTGCTTCGAGAGCTAATAACTGGTTTCGCAATAAGTATGTGAGTTCTTTATGAGTAATGTTAAGTCCATGGATTATACGCACTCTCACCCTTCCACTTTGCTAGCCACTCTAGTGTCGCTTAACTTTCGCCGGTGCATAAACCCTCCATATATGTTCCTCAAACCAGACACCATACCTACCAATTATGGCATTTCCATGTAACTCCACCGTTCTGTTTATTATGACGCGCATCACCATTGTCATATTGCTTTGTATGATCATGTAGTTGACATAGTATTTGTGGTAAAGCCATCGTTCATATTTTTCATACATGTCACTCTTAATCATTGCACACCCATGTACACCGATGGAGGCATTCATATAGATTCACATCATTGTTCTAGTATCGAGTTGTAATATCAAGTTGTAAGTAAATAAAAGTGTGATGATCATCATTATTAGAACATTGTCCCATGTGAGGTTATCAATAAAGAGGCCAAATGAGTCTCCAAAAAAAGAGAAAAGGGTCTCCAAAAAAAGGAGGAGACTACGGAAAAAATGAGAGAAAAAGAGAGAAGGGACAATGTTACTATCCTTTTCCACACTTGTGCTTCAAAGTAGTATCATGTTCTTCATGATAGAGAGTCTCCTATGTTGTAACTTTCATATATCAGTAGTGGGAATTTTTCATTATAGAACTTGGCTTGTATATTCCAACGATGGGCTTCTTTAAATGCCATAGGTCTTAATGAGCAAGCAAGTTGATGCACACCCAGTAGTTGTCTTTTTGTGCTTTCATACACTTATAGCTCTAGTGCATCCGTTACATGGAAATCCCTACTCACTCACATTGATATCGATTGATGGACATCTCCATGGTCCGTTGATTTGCCTAGTTGATGTGAGACTGTCTCCCTCCTTTTGTCTATTACCACCTTCTATTTCACCCATAGTCCTATATCCATGGCTCACGCTCATGTATTGCATGAAGAGCTGAAAAAGTTTAAGAATGTTAAAGTATGAAAACATTTTCTTGATTGACACCGGGATAGGCATGATTTTTTACTTTGTGATAAGAAGAGGGAGCATAAATGACTACATGATTTTGTAGGATAACTTTCTTTATCCATGTTATTTTTGAAGCTTCATAGATTACTGTTTAGTATGCTTGAAGTATTATTATTTTGATATTGATAAACTTTTATTTTGAGTCTTATGGATCTGAACATTCATGCCACAATAAAGAATATTACATTGATAAATATGGTGGGTAGCATTCCTCATCAAAAATTCTGTTTTTATCATTTACCTACTCGAGGACGACCAGGAATTAAGCTTGGGATGCTTGATACGTCTCCAATGTATCAATAAATATTTTATTGTTCCATGCTATTATATTATGTATCTTGGATGTTTTATATGCATTTATATGCTATTTTATATGATTTTTGGGACTAACCTATTAACAAAGCCAAATGTCAGTTTCTATTTTTCCCTCATTTTTTAGTTTCACAGAATAGGAATATCAAACCGAGTCCAAACGGAACGGAAGTTCACGAGAATTTTTCTTGGACCGTAAGACATCGTATGGACTTGGAGTGCACGTCAGGGGAGCTGGGAGGTAGCCATAAGGACGGAGGGCGCACCCCCCACCCTTGTGGGCCCCTCGAGCATCCACCAACCTATTTCTTCAGCTTATATATTCTCATATATACTAGAAACATCAGAACATCCATCAAAACCACTTTTCCGTGGCTGTAACCTTTTGTTCTCGTGAGATCCCATCTAGAGGCCTTTTCCGATACTCTGTCGTAAGGGGAATCAACCACGGAGGTCATCTACATCAACATCATTGCCCTTCCGATGAAGTGTGAGTAGTTTACCACAGACCTACAGGTCCATAGCTAGCCGCTAGACAACTTCTTCTCTCTCTTTGATCAACGTTACCATGTTCTCCTCGTTGTTCTTGGAGATCTATCCGATGTAATCTTCTTTTGCGCTATGTTTGTCAACATCCGATGAGTTGTGGGTTTATGATCAGATTATTTATGAATAATATTTGAGTTTCTTCTAAATTATTTTATGCATGATCTAAGTAATTCTCTTCGCACTATCAGTTTGGTTTGGCAAACTAGATTGGTTTTTCTTGCAATGGGAGAAGTGCTTTGCTTTGGGTTCAATCTTGCGATGCTCAATCCCAGTGACAGAAAGGGACATGACACATATTGTATTCTTTACATCGAGGATAACAAGATGGAGTTTTCATCATATTGCTTGAGTTAATTCTGCTACATCATGTCATCTTGCTTAATGCGTTACTCTGTTCTTATGAACTTAATACTCTAGATGCAGAATCGTTTCGGTCGATGTGTGGAGTAATAGTAGTAGATGCAGAATCGTTTCGGCCTACTTGTCACGGATGTGATGCCTATATTCATGATCATTGCCATAGATGTCGTTATAATTATTCGCTCTTCTATCTATTGCTTGACAGAAATTTGTTCACCCACCGTAATATTTTCTATCATGAGAGAAGCCTCTAGTAAAACCTATGGCCCTCGGGTCTATTTTACAAAATGTAAGTTTCAGGACTACTATTTTGTAATCTTTACTTTTTCGTCTATAAACCAGAAACCCAAAAATATTTACTTTACTAGTTCAGCTATCTCTATCGGATCTCACTTTTGAAAATAACCTAGAATGGATTGACAACCCCTTTATAGCGTTGGGTGCAAGTTTGTTGTTTGTTTGTGCAGGTATTTGGTGACTTGTGTGTAATCCCCTACTGGATTTATACCTTGGTTCTCAAAACTGAGGTAAATACTTACTCTACTTTGCTGGATCACCCTTTCCTCTTCAAGGGAAAAACCAACGCCAGCTCAAGAGGTAGCAGGTCTTCGATACAAAGAGAAAGGCATAACACTAATACCGGCTCCTAAATCATGCAAAGCAGTTTTAACATTGTTTATTTTTATGGAGTATGGTATAGTTAGTATTCCTGGATCTTGTAGTTTCTTCGGTATTCCACCCTTAAATGTATAATTTGCAAGCATGGTGGCAATTTCAACTTCCGGTATCTTTCTTTTATTTGTAACAATATCTTTCATATACTTAGCATAGGGAGACATTTTCAGAATATCAGTCAAACGCAAGCACAAAAAGACAGGTCTAAGCATTTCACAAAAGCGCTCAAATTCTACATTATTTTTACTCTTTGAAGCTCTAGGAGGGAAATGCATGAGTTTCTGAACACATGGTTCTCTTTATTTACCATGTTTCCTAGCAATGAAGTCTCTTTTCTCATATCTTTTATTTTTAGGTTGTGGGTTATCAATATCCACGTCAGGTTCTATCTCCATGTCATTATTATTACTAGGTTGAGCATCATTATGAACCTCATCATGATCATTGTCACTAGGTTCATTACCAGATTGTGTTTCAGCATGAGAAACAGAAATATCATTTGGATGTTCAGGTGTGTCTACGGTAAGTTCACTAGAAGCATGCAAAGTCTTATCATTGTTATTGCTAGATGAACTAGGTGCATCAATATTAATTCTTTGGTAGCCTTATTCAACCCTTTTAGGATGACCTTGAGGATACAAAGGTTCCTGAGTCATTTTACTAGTTCTAGTCATAACTATAACATCATGATCATTTTTCTTATTGTTCATCTCATTAATCAAATCATTTTGTGCTTTGAGAACTTGATATACTTGAGTTTTTACCATTGAAGCATGTTTACTAAGAAGCTTTAAATCATCTTTAACTCTAGACATATAGTCGCTCAAGTATTCAACCATATAAGAATTTCGTTTCAATTGTCGACTTTAATATGCATTGAAGTTTTCTTGTTTCATGATAAAGTTATCAAATTCATCCATGCATTGACTAGCAGAATTATTTTAAGGAATATCACCATCATCAAATCTATAAAGAGAATTTCCCTTTACTACCTGTGTCGGGCTATTGAGACAATGTATTTCTTCAATAGGTGGTAAATTTTTAACATCTCCAACTCTAATACCTTTCTCTTTCATTGATTTCTTTGCCTCTTGCATATCTTCAGGACTTAAAAATAACATTTCTCGCTTCTTCGTAGTTGGATTAGGAGGCTCAGGAAGAGTCGACTCATTATCATTTCTGAGTATATTATTCAATAGTTCTCCAGCTTGTTCAATAGTCCGTTCCTTGAAAACACAACCAGCACAACTATCTAGGCGGTCCCTAGAAGCATCGATTAGTGCATTATAAAAGATATCAAGAATTTCATTTTTCTTGAGAGGATGATCAGGAAAAGCATTAAGTAATTGGAGAAGCCTCCCCCAAGCTTGTGGGAGACTCTCTTCTTCAATTTGCACAAAGTTAGATATTTCTTGTGAGGAATCTTGTTTCTTTTGAGCAGGGAAATATTTTTTAGAGAAGTAGTAAATCATATCATGGGGACTACGCACACAATCAGGAGTAAGAGGATTAAACCGTATCTTAGCATCACCCTTTAGCGAGAAAGGAAATAACTTAAGGATATAATAGTATTGAATTTTTTTCCTCACGAGTGAATAGGGTGGATATACCATTTAATTTAGTAAGATGTGCCACAACAGTTTCAGTTTCATAGCCATGAAAAGGATCGGATTCAACCAAAGTAATTATCTGAGGATTAACAGAAAACTCATAATCCTTATCAGTGACATGGATAGGTGAAGTAGCAAACTCAGGATTATATTTCATACTAGCATTTAAATATTTTTCCTTCGACTTGCATAACATTTTGTTCCAGATCATCTCTAGCCTTACAAACAAGAAAGTCTCTAGATACCTATCCCTCCATAACATAGCCTTCATCTATATCAAGAAATTCATATCTAGGGTATCTAGGTCTAGCAGGTGTTTCATAATTTTCAATTTCAAAGACTTGATGAGTTTCAGCATGCTCAATATTTTGACCTCTAGCAAGTTCTCCGTCAAGAAATTCACCTAGTGGCACAATTAGCAAGATACTAGCATCATCATAGGTATCTTTCATAGCGGAAGTAGCATCATCAATTACTTGCAACATATCAGGATTAATAGCAGGTGGTGGTGTTGCAAGCTTACTCAAAAAAGAAGGCGACTCAAGTGAAGATCTAGATAGCATTCCCTTACCTTCCCTCGTCTTAGAGGGAACAATCTCGGTTCTATCATCATAGTGATCAATATATATAAATCCCAAGTGACTCAGCGAATATAGCTATGATTCCCGGAAATGGCGCCAGAAAAAGGTCTTGATAACCCACAAGTATAGGGGATCACAACAGTTTTCGAGGGTACAGTATTCAACCCAAATTTATTGATTCCACACAAGGGGAGCCAAAGAATAGTCACGAGTATTGGCAGTTGATTTATCAATTCAACCACAACTGAAAGACTTAGTATCTCAAGCAAAGTATTTAGTAGCAAAGTAGTATGATAGTAATGGTAACAGTAGAAGTTTTGTGGTGATTGTAACAATAGTAGCAACGAAAGTAACTTAGCAAAGATCAATATGGAACAAACTCGTAGGCAATTTATCGGTGATGATATGTGTCGGATGATATTCATCATGTAGAAGTTATAACCTAGGTCAACGACAAACTAGCTCCAATTCACAATGTAGGCATATATCCCATATATAGGCACACGTGCTTATGGAAATGAGCTTTGTAGGATCGAAAGTAGGTATAGAGGGGGTGATTAGACTAATTAACCAAATAAAAATCTATCTTTTTCCCAATTTTTAATGTTGGCAGATTTTAGCAATTAGGACAAGTTAAGTAACTAACCTACACATGCAATTCTAAGAGTGTGGCAGCGGAAAGTAAAGCATTGCATATGAAGGTAAAGAGGAGGTTTGGAGAGTGCAAACGCAATGGAGGCATGGAGATTTTTGGTGTGATTTCGAAAGGTGGTGCTATCGTACATCCACGTTGATGGAGACTTCAACCCACGAAGGGTAACGACTGCGCGAGTCCATGGAGGGCTCCACCCACGAATGGTCCACGACGAAGCAACCTTGTCTATCCCACCATGGCCATCGCCCACGAAGGACTTGCCTCACTTAGGTACATCTTCAAGAAGTATGTGATCACCTTGCCCTTACAAACTCCTTGGTTCAACTCCATAATCTTGTCAGAGGCTCCCAAGTGACACCTAACCAATCTAAGAGACACCACTCTCCAAAAGGTAACAAATGGTGTGTTGATGATGAACTCCTTGCTCTTGTCCTTCAAGTGATAGTCTCCCAACCACTCAACTCTCTCTGACAGATTTGGATATGGTGCAAAGATGTTTTGAGTGGAAATAAACTTGGGGAAGGCTAGAGACCAAAATTCTTGTCGAGTGATTGGTATATCTTGGTCTCAACACATGAGCTGATGGTTTTTTCTCATAAAATGTGTAGTGGAAGTTTAGGCATGTTCTGATGGCTCTCTCTCAAATGGAGATGGGGGTGGAGGGGTATATATAGCCTCCACACAAAATCCAACCTTTACACAAATTTGACCAAACTCGGTCAGACCGAAGTAGTTCAAAATGTGAACATTAGGAATCTCGGTGGGACCAACATGATCAACTCCGTGGAACCGATGTGCTAGGTCTAGGGCATGACCTCATCTCGGTGGGACAGATTGCTTGAACTCGGTGAGACCGATTTCAGCAAATAGCACTACAGAGAACTGGTCTAGCAAACTTGGTGGGTCCGATCACTCATTTTGGTGAGACCGAAACATTACGAAAGGATCATAGAGAGTTTACCATGCAACCTCGGTGGGACCGATCGCTCTTCTTGGTGAGACCGAAATGTTACGAAAGGATCATAGAGAGTTTGCCATGGCATCTCGGTAAGACCGAGATCTATATTGTTAAGACCGAATTGTCTAGGGTGTGTGGCAGTGTCTATGTCAAGTGAACTCGGTGGCGCTGGATGGATCAAATCGGTGGGGCCGAGTTTGACTTTGGGTTTTGGACTTATGTGGAATTTGAGAAAGTGGATGAGGATTTTTAGAGGAATATCACTAAGAACTTGAGCAATGAGATCATTAAGCAACACCTCATCCCCTTTTAATAGTATTGGCTTTTCATATGGACTCAATGTGATCTTGGATCACTAAAATAGAAATGTAGAGTCTTGTGCTTTTGCTAATCTTTGTCCTTAGCATTTTGAGGGGTCCACATCTCTAGTCCATGCCATGCCAATCATTATACTTCCTGAAATATTTAACTTGAATGAATATTAGTCCAATGAGCTATATTGTCACACCCTACATTTTGTAACATGTAATTTGTATTAATAAAGCAAGAAAATTTGGTCCAACATTTTTTGCATCATTTGGCTTGATAGAGGCAAAGGTGTCCCATCTTTCGATGAGATGGTGGCTATCGTTTTGGAGGAAGTCGACTTTGACGATCCGACTACGAACGTGCGAGGACGTCGCGCCTTAGCAATCGCTAAACCAACTCCGAGAGGTTATTGACCACACCGAAGCACGATCAACCTGACGACGATGGTCTATTTCTTGCAGGCAAACGAAGAACAAGCAAGAAACTAAGATTGCAATCTGGCTATTGCGAATATAAGAGGAAAGCTTTATTGATCAAGGTGGGGTTCTGTGATGCCTTTGTCTGGTCGTTGAACAAAAACGAAGTACGCGAAGTTGCAGCTATGGCGAACTTTTAATCTAAACAAAACCCAAAGTCTAAACGACGCCCTAAGGGCTGTATATATATGGGGGAAAGAGGGGGGAATTTCGTGGCCCTTGGTGGAGGGGTCCGAAACCAACCCTAACTCTTGTTTCCTAACACATACGTACTCTAAAAACTGCCTATACTCAAGTATTTTGAAATTACATGGGCCTGGCCCAATAATAAGGTGACGCATCACCTATAATAGCCTCTGGACGAAATTTATGAAGTGGCATCTTGTATATTTCGTCCAAGGCTTCACACACTCATTATGGTGGATTCAAAGTCCTGAAATCATCACTTGTTACTCCATTCCTGTTCCCCTTGCGCATGCCATCATCTCCATGCTTGATCTTGCTCCAATGTTCATCCTTCTTGTCCAAGCTAGGCCCTTCATTTGTAAGCAAGACAAATGTATCCAATTTAGGCAGCATCATATTCTCATGAACATTAGATTCATTACCAAGAAACGAAAGTACCTGGTAATTTAATTGGCGTGCGCGAGCTCTAGTAATTTGTCACACCCTGCATTTTGTAACATGTTATTTGCATCAATGAAGCATGAAAATTTGGACCAACAAATTCTTTTGGCATCATTTGGCTCTTACTTGAAGTTGAGTTTTCTTCATGTGCTTTTTCATGAGCTCATTAAAGTCAACTATTACCTCTTGTAGAATTCATCTCCATACCCAAAACTTCTGCCCAATGATCATGCCAAGTGTTATATAACAGTATAGTATTTTCTTACAAAAATAATTTGGCCAAAATGTATTTTATAAATTTAGTTTTCCAAAAAGCCCTAAATTGAGATTTGCACTGCAAGTGCTTGATTTAGGGTGAGAAAATTATTTCAAAAGGTTTATTTGAGACCTAGTAGTCATAGGACTCCCAGAAACCACAAAAGTATAATTTTAAAAGTTATTTTCCTATTTTATTTAAAAGCTTTTTCTTAAGGCCAGAAATGGTCTTTATTAGGGGAAAATTATTTAACTATTTCAAAAATATTTGCCAAAATTCAGGGAGACTCAGAGGACATATATTGTCCATATATAAGAGTTTCAACACTTGGTCATGTTCAAAATAATGGGCTAATCCCCCTAAAACCCTTTCTGGATATTTCAAGCTTTTGAAATATTTACAAAGGAAATATTCTCCAAAAATTCTAGGGAAATTCTATCATGTCATATATGACATATTTGATGATCTTGCCAAGTCCTATGCCTTGGGAAGCAAGAAAACATCCCCAAAACCCTCCATAACCATTCTGTCCATATTTAAAGTTTGAGCAACTTTACATTGCCAAACTTGTCCAAATGCTCTCAAACTTGGTGCACATGCTAGAAATGCCTAATAAGGCATCTAGGCCAAATGGCACAAGATTTGGAATAGATCAACTTGATCAGATCACCCCAAAACCCTTTATGTTCAAATGCAAATTTGAACAACTTTACATTACCAACTTTTTACCTGGAGCTTCAAACTTTGTGGGCATGATCATTACCCCAAAAGATGATGCTACACCAAGTGGTGCATCAAGGGGATATGATTAGCTTGACTCAAACAAGATGAAGCTATTTCTGTTGATTTCTAGGGTTCACCAAAGTTACATTGGCTAGTTTATTCAAATGAGCCCAAATTTGGTGAAGCACCCTATTTTCACATGTTATTCAATCCTGTTAAGTGCCATGTCAAGTGGAGGTAATTTGCTTGACCAAACACTGATCAAACACCTTCTGGCTTTTTATTAAAACCTCCATCTTGATCACTCTTACTCTTCTCCTTGGCTTCAACTTTTTACCACATGTTCATTCAGTTACTGGCTACCCCCAGTAAGTTCCCCAGCACCCCAGCTCCATGATTGAGGGGTAAGAACCCAAGTTTACCCTGCTGGACAGCAAATTTTCACCAAGTCACCAGCATTCTCTCTCTCTCTCAGCACCTCCAGGGCATCCAAGGCCACAGGCCATTTCTTTACTCCTCCCTCAACCTTCTAGACACTCTTGGGCACGTTGGACACGACCAGAGCGACGGAGGCACGAAGGTGCCAGCCATTCGGGCGCTCTGGAGCGCGCTACAGTGCGCACACGCACTGTAGCTCCAGCCAATCAGCCACCCCCGACAGCCTCGGGTTCCTCCCTCGCGCCAGTCTAGGCCCCTCGACGTCCGCAACCACCCCGGTGCTGTCCCCCCTCCTCCTGCGCTCTCCAGTGGCCATCATCGCACGCGCGCTGGCTGCCCGCAGCGTCCACTCTTCTGCCTCGCACGCGCGCGTCGACTGGAAGCTTCGCCCGCTCCTCTTCTCACCTCAGCTGGACGTGGAACAAGTCCACGATCCTCCCCGGCTTGATCACAGGCACCGGAACCCCTCCTAGCCTCGCCTGCAACCTCACCGGCACACGAGTCCACGGTGGACCGTGGGCACGGCTATATAAGCCCCTCCCGAGCCTCTCCAACGGCACCAGCAGCTCCTCCTCATTCCCAGCAACACCCCAACACCACCAAATCCTCCTCAGGTAGTCCCAGTAATCGGGATCGACCGAAGCTCCGCCGCGTCGGGCCGCCGGTGATCTCGCAGTACGGGCCTCCCCTGCCCCTCCTTTTGCCCGATTTGGAACCCCCTCACCTCACTGATCGTTTCCCCTTTGTTTCCCCCTCCTATTGCAGTCGGAAACGACCGGAGCAACGACCTCCCGACGAGCCTCCGCCGTCCCACCTTGCCGCCGCCGATCCCGACCTCCCCGGCGTGCCGCACCACCACCCCTACATCCGCCACTCGACGCTGGACCCAACCCTGCCCACCGTTGCCGTCGCCGTGGCCGAAAACCTCGCCGGTGAGCTCGCCGTCGTCGTGGCCGTGAGGTTGGAGATGACAGGCGGGCCGCACCTGACATCCCCCACACCTCTCTCCCCCTCCTCTCAGCCACTGACCGCCGGGCCCCGCCCGTTAGGTTTAAAAACCTGACGTGCGCGCGCAGGCACCCGTGCGGCTGGGCTGGTCCGCCCTGGGCCGTGCACTGTGGCCTTCCCTGGCCCAGTTGCACAGGGCACTTTTTCTTTTTCTTTTCTGTAATAGTTTTAAACATTTTTACAGAAAAGAATAATGGTCCAAATAAAATAATTCCAACTCCTAAATTCTTGTAATATTCCAACCTATTTAATGGTACCACTTTCACTCACATCTATGAGACTTTTCTGTTCTGTTCAAATTTAAATTCAAATTTGAGCAGTAAAACTCCTGTTCTAAAATCAATAGAATCCATTCTGTTGCTCCAAAACTCCAACTAAGAATTTTCCCCATCTTAGAAATCCCTCTAGAATTTTATAAAAATGAGTTGACATTTTTCTGAGCACTTTGATTTTTCTGTTTTATTTGTGGTCTTATTTTCCCGTGGTTATTATGCGACGTATAGATCCCGTATTTGACGAAGTTGCTGTGGAAGGAGAAGGAGAAGGATTTGAAGACTTTGAAGACCAAGCCAATCCAGGCAAGCAACCCTTTGACCATGATACACTTGTTTTGCGGAACCCGTTGTTTCCGATGCATGATGATAGATTCATGATGGTGACCTAGATGAACCACCACATGATGCATGCCATGATCTTGATCTTGCTATGTGCTAGATGTCATGCTAATAGTTAGTAATGATGATTAATGATGCGTGTGTGATTTGAACCCTCGTGGTTAAAATCTTTGCATGAACCCATCGGGTGCCCCTAATGCCCGAGGGTGATGCTAAGTTAGGTCATCACTTGAGAATGAAGTGATGTGCCGGTAAATCTTGTGCATGGAGAGATGATGGATTAGATTTATGTGTGACTACCGTCCCAACCAAACATGTGCAACCACACTACCCCTTATGGGACGGGGCTTTATTGATTACTTAGGTCGATACTAGCATGGTGCCCGCATTACTAGTGACGGGAAGACTTGAGGTCTTTCCCGGGACGGGGTCGTGCTTGGATAGACGACCATGACTGTTTTCACAGGGCACCGGACACATCGTTGGTCCCTTCGGGTATGCGTGACATTGAAATTAGGGCAAGTCCCGTGATCTATTGTTTGTACCCGAGGGCCGTGTACCAACGAGTGGACTCTATGTTAGTGTTGTCTAAGGAAAGGTAATGACCGGGTGCTTACCCCGGGTACTTGAGGTACCGCGGGTCGTGGATGACACGGAAGTTCCCCGGATCTTGTGGGTAAAGTGCGCAACCTCTGCAGAGTGTAAAACTATTCGAATAGCCGTGTCCACGGTCATGGACAGTTGGGTGGTGCTACTTAAACTATGTCCAGAATTTTACTTCATCGGTGATAGTAGGTGTGTGATGAGTCAAGGTGGTGACTTGACTCGATGAGTTGAATCATATTCATGATGATATCGGTAACCTGTCTTCGAGGTTACGTGAGTATATAGATGCATAAACTTGATGGTAGAGTATTCATTCTAGCTCTTGCTAGATTGCCCATTATTGTTCAATGACATTATTACCTTGAACCACATCATGGGTTGCTTGCGAGTACATTCAAAGTACTCATTGGCTTGCCACTGGTTATTTAATTGGCCAGGCATGGAAGAACAGGAATTTGAGGAAGAGTTCTTTGGAGACGAACATGCGAACTAGGACGCTATCCCAGTCAGAATGCCTGTAGGGTTAAGGCAGATGGCATGGGTTCTACCCGCTATCGAAGACTTCCGCTATTTGAGTTATTTGCTATTCAGCCCGTGAGGCTCCATCTATGTAAGACTTGGCCATAATGGTCATAATTCGTGTAAGACTATTTGTATGGATGTAAGACTCATGTTATTCAGCTTCTGTGTGTTCAGTGAGCATTGATCTCTGGGATCACTGTACACGTGCATTCGGTGATCTCGACTTCTAAGTCGGGGTCCCCACATAATTGGTACTGTATATGTGTGAGTTGGAGCTGTGGGTGTAACCTTGTTAGTGATGTCCTTATCATCCTCCCCTTCTTGAATTGAAGTCTTCCTCGACGGAAGCTCATCTTCCTCACCCAAGTAAGGCTTCAAATCTGTAATGTTAAATGTGGGACTAACCCCAAAATCTGCAGGCAACTCAAGTTTATATGCATTATCATTTATTTTCTCTAACACCTTGAAAGGACCATCAGCACGTGGCATTAACTTTGACTTGCGCAGATTAGGAAACCTATCCTTACGCAAATGTAACCAAACAAGATCTCCAGGTGCAAAGAGAACATGTTTTCTACCCTTATCTCCAACAAGTTTATATTTAGCATTCATGCGCTCAATATTTTCCTTAGTTAGCTCATGCATTTTTAAGATCAATTCAGCACATTGTTTAGCATCAAAATTAACCTTCTCCGAAGATGGTAGAGGCAACAAATCAATAGGCGCACGAGGTAGGAAACCATAGACAATTTCAAAAGGGCACATCTTAGTAGTAGAATGCAACGAACGATTATAAGCAAATTCAATATGAGGCAAGCATTCTTCCCACATTTTCTTATTATTCTACAAAACAGCCCTAAGCATAGAAGACAAAGTTCTGTTGACTACTTCAGTTTAACCATCAGTTTGGGGGTGACAAGTAGTACTAAAAACCAGTTTAGTCCCCAACTTAGCCCATAAAAATCTCCAAAAGTGGCTAAGAAATTTAGTATCACGATCTGAAACAATAGTATTTGGCACACCATGCAAGCGAATAATTTCACGAAAGAACAAGTCAACAACATTAGCAGCATCATCGCTTTTATGACATGCTATAAAGTGTGCCATCTTCGAGAACCTATCCATGACAACAAATATGCTATCCCTCCCCTTCTTTGTTTGAGGTAAACCCAAAACAAAGTCCATAGATATATCTTCCCAAGGAACACTAGGGACAGGCAAAGGCATATATAAGCCATGAGGATTGAGTCGTGACTTAGCTTTTTGACATGTAGTGCAGCGACCAACAAATCGCTCAACATCCCGTCGCATCTTTGGCCAAAAGAAATGTGTAGCAAGTACGTCCTCCGTCTTCTTCACGCGAAAGTGTCCCATTAATCATCCTCCATGCGCCTCCTGCAACAACAAAAGACAAACAGAGCTAGCTGGAATGCATAGCTTGTTAGCACGAAACACAAATCCATCATCAACGACGAACTTGTTCCATGTTCTCCCTTCTTTACAATTCTGCAATACATCTTTAAATTCAGCATCATGCACATATTGATCTTTGATGTTCTCCAAACCAAATATTTTAAAGTCAAGTTGTGAAAGCATAGTATAACGATGAGACAATGCATCAGCAATAACATTTTCTTTTCCCTTCTTATGTTTAATAACATAAGGGAAAGTCTCTATGAATTCAACCCATTTAGCATGTCTACGGTTCAGTTTTGCTTGACTTTTAATGTGCTTTAAAGATTCGTGATCAGAATGATAACAAATTCTTTGGGCCATAAATAATGTTGCCATGTCTCCAAAGTCCGAACAAGAGCATATAATTCCTTATCATAAGTAAAATAATTCAGACTAGGCCCACTCAATTTTTCAGAAAAGTATGCAACAGGTTTACCATCTTGTAATAACACACCTCCTAACCCAATTCCACTAGCATCACATTCAAGCTCAAAAGTCTTATCAAAATCAGGAAGTTGGAGTAAAGGAGCATGTGTCAACTTATCTTTCAATACCGTGAATGCTTCTTCCTGTGCAGTACCCCAAACAAAAGGCACATCCTTCTTTGTAAGCTCATTGAGAGGTGCATCAATGGTGTTGAAATCTCTCACAAAACGCCAATAGAATCCAGCGAGGCCAAGGAAACTCCTCACATGTGTGACCGTTTTGGGCTGCGGTCAACTCTCAAAAGCTTCAATCTTGGCTTTATCAACCTCAATTCCCTGTGGAGTAACAACATAGCCAAGAAAAGAGACTCGGTCGGTGCAAAAGATGCACTTTCCAAGGTTACCAAACAAACGTGCATCACGTAGAGCAATGAAAATAGCACGTAAATGTTCCAAATGTTCCTCCAAAGATCTGCTAATAATCAATATATCATCAAAATATACTACCACAAATCGTCCAATGAAAGCACGTAAAACTTCATTCATTAATCTCATGAAAGTACTAGGTGCATTAGTTAACCCAAAAGGCATGACTAACCACTCACATAGTCCAAACTTAGTTTTAAATGCTGTTTTCCATTCATCTCCCAATTTCATAAGAATTTTATGGTATCCACTACGCAAATCAACTTTGGAGAATATTGTAGAGCCACTCAATTCATCAAGCATATCATCTAGCCTAGGAATAGGATGACGATAACGAATAGTAATATTATTAATGCCTCTACAATCAACACACATACGCGATGTACCATCCTTTTTCAGCACTAGAATAATAGGAACAGCACAAGGACTAAGGGATTCGCGTATATAACCTTTGTCGAGTAGCTCCTGCACTTGACGCATAATCTCCTTCGTCTCTTGTGGATTGGTACGGTATGGTGCGTGGTTGGGTAGCGATGCACCGGGAATTAAGTCAATCTGATGCTCAATCCCTCGAATAGGTGGTAATCCCGATGGCACGTCTTGTGGAAAAACGTCGACGAACTCCTGCAAAATGTTAGTGACAGCAGGAGGCAAAGAGGAAGGCACGTCCTCAAATGAAAATAATGCCTCTTTGCACACAAAAGCATAGCAAACAGATTTGCTAAAATCTAGCTCATCAATATCTGATTTGGTGGCAAATAAACATGCACTTTTCAATTTCATTTCAGAAGCAACAGTAGATGGTTTATTATTAGGCTTTATTTGTTGCTCAAATTCTTTTGCCACAATCTGATTTTCACTCTTATTTTTCTCCTGTTTTGCTATATTAGCTCTATTAATATCATCTTTCAAAATGGAATCAGGAGTCATAGGAAGCAAAGTAATATTTTTATCCTTATGAACAAGAGTATACTGATTGTTTCTACCATGGTGTACAGAATTTTTATCAAATTGCCATGGCCTACCAAGTAATAAGGAACATGCTTGCATAGGTACCACATCACAATCAACATAATCAGCATATGTAGAGATACTAAAATGCACAGGAACAGTACGTGTTACCTTAACCTTGCCGCTGTTGTTGAACCATTGGATGTAGTAAGGATGTGGATGTGGTCTTGTGGTGAGAGATAGCTTCTCCACCATCTCCATGCTAGCCAAGTTGTTGCAACTCCCTCCATCTATGATCACGCGAACAGAACGTTCCTTCACAACTCCCTTTGTATGGAACAAATTATGCCTCTGATTTTGCTCAGCTTGTGTAACCTGCACACTCAAAACACGTTGAGCAACTAAACATTCATACCTGTCAGCATCTTCAGGACCCATGTATTGCGTCTCATGATCAGAATCGTCTCCACCGTGTTCTTCACGTGTAATAAGAGCCAAAGTCTCCTCATCATAGTCACTAGCGGACTCATATCCACCATCCTCAGTAGCAATCATCACACGCTGAGATTTGCATTCTCTCGCAAAATGTCCTCTTCCCTTACAATGATGACAAATAATATCACTGGTGTGCCCTGTTGATGCCATGGAAGAAGAAGAACTCTGTGCAGGCCCAATAGGTGTGCTCTTGGCAGATAATGGTGGTTGTGCCTGCTTCCTTGTATCACGGCTGGAAGTAACAGCTGATGGAGGTGTCGGTGCAGTAGAATGTGTGGAAGTAGAGGATACACGCGGTGTCCATGATGAAGGTCGACCTGCAGAAAAGTTAGTCCACGCCAATGCCTGTCGATCCTGCACTTCACGTTCAGCTTTACAAGCAAGATGGAATAAACGAGTGATATTATTATAATCCTTATACTCTAGAATGGTCTGAATCTCTCTATTTAATCCACCCATAAAATGGGCAAGCATAGCTTCATTCTCCTCAACTATACCACATCTAATCAGGCCAGTTTGTAATTGTTGATAATATTCTTCTACATAATTTTTTCCTTGTCTTAAGCGATGCAATTTTTGAAGTAATTCATGTTGATAATATGGTGGAACCCAACGAGTACGCATAGCAGTTTTCAAAGCAGCCCAAGTAGCTGGAATAGGATATAATCTACAGTGTTCAGACCACCAAACACATGCAAAACTAGTGAAAGCACAAACAGCAGCAGGAACACGTCTCTCCTCGGGATAGTTTAAACATGTAAAACGTTGTTCAGTTTCTAACTCCCAAGTAAGATATATATCAGGAACATATCTACCCTCAAATGGTGGAATATTCAATTTCAGATTAGGAAGATGGTCATGTACCTCAGGTGGTGGTGCAACCCTACCGTTGCGATGATATGCATGAGGACGACCTGGTGGTGGTGGTGCTGGTGGTTGCACATAGTTCTGATTTTGGTCAACCTCATCCTCGTAATGGTCCTCCACCTCTGCAGTAGCAGCAGGGGCTACAGAAACATCAACAGCGGCACCAGAAGCTTGACCAGGCTCAAGGGGAACGCGATGTGCTCGTCCCACTTGATTTGGAAGGCGTTGTTGTTGTTGTTGTTGTTGTTGTTGTTGTTGTTGTAGAGGTGGGACAGCTGCAGCAGCCGGTGGTGGTGGAAAACGCGAATGCAATTCAGCAAACTAGTTATTGAGCTTTGTTTCAAACGTCTTCTCCATGCCATCTATCTTCTCCATGGCCTCGTCAAATCTGTTTAGCACATCTTGCACCTGTTCACTCATCATTTACTGAAACTTATCATGAAGCTCCTTGTTCGTCAAGTTCTCCCAGTCAGTCTCGTCGGCTTGTGATCCTGGCATGGTTAGCAGCAATAGAAACACACAAGAATATGATCCTATAGACTACTAGAAAATGGTGGTGGTCGGGCATCACAAATCCGTCAAGCAAATCTCAAATTCTTACCAGTTCTTACCCAGCAGCAGGTGGTGATCGGCAACCGTGGTAGTCAAAACTCTCAAAGGTTGGATAAAGCGATTACCAGGGAGAGTCAAAACGCACGACGTAGATGTATGTGGAGCTGGGAAGGCTTATAAGATGGTAGGAAAAATTGTCAGCAATAATCAATTCAGAGATGCAAAGTTGAATAAACGCTCAACGACGGTACTGTGCTGGTCCTAGGCTAGACCATACTAGAGACGCGAGCCTAGAACACTAACAAAATCACGGCGCTGCACGTAATCAAGGGGAAAGCACACTCTGAAAAAAAATTCGCCTTTTTTTGCGCTCTTTTTTTTTGGCCGAAAATCACTATAATGGCGAGTGTCTCAAAACACTTCCCAAGTCAAACTAAGATGATAGGCACGGAATTTTTTTGACAAATTTTTTTTTTCGGAAACAGGGCAGCGACGACGAAAAGTGCGGTAAAAATACAGTATGGTGGCACGTGTCTCAAAAGACTAAGAAAAGCCTAAAAATAGGATAGGGAAAAAATATTTTCACCTGCCGAAATTTTGGCCTAAAAACTGCCCGGGGGTCTCCAAACTTTTTTTTCGAGACCTACGCAGGCAAGGAAACACAAATCTGAAACCTAGATGGATCTCGAGAACAAACCTAATATGAAACGAACTCGGATTGGTGGTGGATATATGGTGGTAGGATATGGCAGCGGAGGTAGGTTATGGCAGCGGTGGTAGGTTATGGCAGCGGTGGTGGTATGTGGTGGCGGTGGTGGGATATGACAGTGGTGGTGGTATGGCAGCGGCGATGAATATGGTGCGGCGGCGGCGTGACAAACTGTGAACAGAACTCGGAACTCTAAAGAACTAGACGCTAAGACCAGCAACTTGAAACAACGATGCAACCGCAAATTCAACAAAGCAAACACGGAAAAGATTATGCAATGGCTCAGACTGGTTCGGATATGATGAACTAACCCTAATTTTTTTTTTGGGTTTTTCGTGGACTGTGGGTATGAAGAACAGACTCGATCTAATCTACGAAAAACTGTAAAATCTCACCGAGCAACCTGGAAATCTGATACCACTTGATAGAGGCAAAGGTGTCCCGTCTTTCGATGAGATGGTGGCTATCGTTTTGGAGGAAGTCGACTTTGACGATCCGACTACGAACGTGCGAGGACGTCGCGCCTTAGCAATCGCTAAACCAACTCCGAGAGGTTATTGACCACACCGGAGCACGATCAACCTGACCACGATGGTCTATTTCTTGCAGGCAAACGAAGAACAAGCAAGAAACTAAGATTGCAATCTGGCTATTGCGAATATAAGAGGAAAGCTTTATTGATCAAGGTGGGGTTCTGTGACGCCTTTGTCTCGTCGTTGAACACAAACGAAGTACGCGAAGTTGCAGCTATGGCGAACTTTTAATCTAAACAAAACCCAAAGTCTAAACGACGCCCTAAGGGCTGTATATATGGGGGAAAGAGGGGGGAATTTCATGGCCCTTGGTGGAGGGGTCCGAAACCAACCCTAACTCTTGTTTCCCCACACATACGGACTCTAAAAACTGCCTATACTCAAGTATTTTGAAATTACATGGGCCTGGCCCAATAATAAGGTGACGCTGCACCTATAATAGCCTCTGGACGAAATTTATGAAGTGGCATCTTGTATATTTCGTCCAAGGCTTCACACACTCATTATGGTGGATTCAAGGTCCTGAAATCATCACTTGTAACT
Source organism: Secale cereale (assembly GCA_902687465.1). Classification (NCBI taxonomy): domain Eukaryota; kingdom Viridiplantae; phylum Streptophyta; class Magnoliopsida; order Poales; family Poaceae; genus Secale; species Secale cereale. The sequence goes on along the minus strand of LR738715.1, from coordinate 389,873,295 downwards.
CCATTCCTGTTCCCCTTGCGCATGCCATCATCTCCATGCTTGATCTTGCTCCAATGTTCATCCTTCTTATCCAAGCTAGGCCCTTCATTTGTAAGCAAGACAAATGTATCCAATTTAGGCAGCATCATATTCTCATGAACATTAGATTCATTACCAAGAAACGAAAGTACCTGGTAATTTAATTGGCGTGCGCGAGCTCTAGTAATTGGTCCTGTATATGTGTCAGTTGGAGCTGTGGGTGTAACCTTGTTAGTGATGTCCTCATCATGGCTTTTATTTGGGGTTGGATTTCTCTCTGAGTTTTCAAGTGCTTTTTAAGGTCAAAATAGCTCCACCATCTATACTCATCTCCGTGCTCCAAACTTCTGCACAATGATCATACAATGTGTATAGAACAATGTATTATTTTCTTACAAAAATAATATGGCCAAGTAGTATTTTTTAAATTTAGTTTTCCAAAAACCCCTGAATTGAGGTTTGCACTACAAGTACTTGATTTGGGTTGTGAAACATCTTTCAAAGAGTATATTTGGATCCTATTAGGTGTAGGACTCCCATAAACCACAAATATATAATTTTAAAATTTATATTCCTATTTTATTTAAAGGCTTTTTTGTTAGGCCAGAAATGGTGTTTAATAGGTTTAAATTATTTACCTATTTTAAAAAATATTTGAGAAAATTTAGTGAAACTCATAGGACATATATTGTCCATGTATAAGAGTTTCAACACATGGTCATGTTCAAAATATTGGACAAATCCCTCAAAACCCCTTTCTAGATATTTCAAGCTTTTGAAATCTTAACCTAATAATAAAGGACGGAAGCTTTCATAGTTCTCCATACATCGTCCTTTTATCTCCATTAATTTTATGTTAACCTGAAAGATCGACGGTTGAGATTTAAAACTAGATCTACATAACAATTTGGAAAAAAAATTCGCAACTCCTCCCATGGTACGAGAAGACAACCAAAAAAAAGCCAACGAACACACGTCTAACATCTCCTTGTCCTTTTTCTTTACCTAATCTTTTCTAGCTTTCATAGTTCTCCATACGTCGCCCTTTTATCTCTGTTAATTTTATGTTAACTTGACATATCCACGGTTGAGATGTAAAACTAGATCGACATAACAATTTGCAAAAAAACTCTTCGCGACTCCTCCCATGGTATGAGAAACCAACAAAAAAAGCCAACGAAGACACGTCTAACGTCTCCTTCTCCTTTTTCTTTACCTAATAATATAATAAAGGATGGAAGCTATCATAGTTATTCATACATCTCCCTTTTATCTACGTTAATTTTATGTTTACTTGAAAGATCGATGGTTGAGATTTAAAACTAGATCTACGTAACAATTTGGAAAAAAAAACTCTTCGCGACTCCTCCCATGGTACGAGAAGACAACCAAAAAAAAGCCAACGAAGACACGTCTAACGTCTCCTTCGCCCTTTTATATTAAAAAACGCAAATTAGTACATTGTATAAGAACTGTCCCTGATACGTACTTTGTCGGTTTGAGTCTGCAGACGCAATAATGTCAAGGACCGATGGCATGCCCTAGCACCGTCGTAGTTGATCCTTCCCTCAATGTGTCGCTTCGACGACCCCAACTTCAGAGGCCGGCAGGAGGTGGTCACGAATTTGCGGGAGAAGCAAAACATGGTGACGATTTGCGCCAGGAGCAGTAAACGGGCGCGGCTGAGCGACACCATGTCGGCGGCGAGGCCATTGGTCTGGAACATGGGGAATGGTTGAATCGGACATGAGGTTGGTGGCAACCCGCGTGACCGTGTTATTCGAGAACCACTGTAGTTGTCATTGAGAAACTCCGGGGATGGTGCACTAGCCGCTCATCCATGCGAGGTGGCACCGGCACAACTTACCCGCACGACATGATGCTTAGGAGGAAGACACGTAGCCTAACATATTAGGTGGCAATGGTAGCAGGAGCCACAACTAGTGGTGGTGACCGAAGTGGAGGGCAATTGAATGAATACAGTGATTGACGTGAAGGAAAAGTTCGGGCGCGGCCCACGCAGCGATGCCCAGTTGATGTGCAGCGTGCTTATGGCGGATCCAGGAGGGAGAGGGATGGTGGAGGTGGTGACCTCTCACAGACAGGGCGCTCAGGGACAAGAAGGGAGCCCCTGGGTGCAGCCCTGGGGCACGAGCTACTAGGGAGGCGAGATCAGATGGGCACTGGCGACGGGGTCGTGGGGATGAGGTGGTCGCTGTTCGGCCATTGAAGCGAGCTGTCGGAGAGATGCGGCCGGAGGAGGAGTCCGTGAACAAGGGAGCGATAGAGTGAGGGGAGGCTCTGCTGGATCGAGCGTGGCCTGCACGAGGCCGAGAGAACTCGAGGTCATGGTGGTTGCGACCGAGCTCGCAAGGAAGTGGAAGGAGGTTAGCGCAAGGTGGCAGGAGGGACTTAACCCCTAGCCTATTTGCATGCCCGCCGTGTAGGGCCTTTTACTGTGTCTGTTTTCCCGCAGCATGCATTCAGGCAACAGACTCCACAATAAGGCCACTGTCATGCAATGCCATCCATCGATCCTGCATGTGCTCCTGGCCTTCTCTCTCTCACCACGGACCATATCACTGATTAATTATGTGTATGTCTGTGTCACATCTAGATGTGAAATCGCAAACCCGATTAATTACAAAACTAAAAATAATATATAATAAAGATCTGAGTAACCTAAGGCTGTATTAGTACTTTCCAGAGTTAATCCGTATTGGCACGATCATTTGATTTGCTACACATCACACGGACAACACTGGGTCTGGACACTTTTCTATCTGAGGTTTTCTTTTTCAATAATGACCCTTGATACGTTTTAAGTACTTTTATATTGTTCTTCCATTTTCAATGTAGTTTTTTTTCTAGAATCACTTGCAAAGCAGTTTTAGTGTTACTTATTTTATGTTTTATAAAAATGTATTTATTTATGTTGTACTCATAGCAACGCACGAGCTCTTCATCGGCTAAGCGTGGCGTAACACACGGACATCTTTTCCATACTTGATATATGAGCATATGAGCATTGTTCCACCCGTCGCAACATACAAACATCTTATTTCATTTATAAACAGTGCACTACAAATCTTCTTTTCCATATGAGCATTGTTCCACCCGTCTGAAAGGATGAAGATGTCTCGAAAGAAAAGACACAATAATCGGTATCAACACAAATTCACTGCTGTGAGGTCAGTTATTCCATTCTTTTATAATTAAAGTCTACCACTTCATGCTTCAATTTTATATGTTTAAGATTGTCAAACAATACATTACATGGAGAGAGATAGATAGATAGATAGATAGAGAGAGAGAGATTAGGCTAGGGAAGTATTTGTTTTATTTCCCCCGTTGCATCGCACGGGCTTTTTCGCTAGCATTTACAAAGGAAATATTTTCTAAAAATTCCAGGAAAATTCTAGCAAGTCACATATACATAATATGATGACCTTGCAAAGTCTCAGCTCAACACAAATAATTTTGGTTCACAAAAGTGCCGCAAAACCCTCTGTGTCCAGATTCATGTTTGAACAACTTTACATTGCCAACTTATTCCAAATGGCCCCAAACTTTGTGCACATGCTCACAACCCCAATTGATGACACTACACCAAGTGGTGCATCAGGGGGAATGGTTTTGCATGACTAGATGTTGGTGAATTCATTTCTGTTGATTTCTAGGGTTTACAAAAGTTGCATTGGCAACTTTGCCCAAATGAGCTCAAAATTGGTGGAAGGCCCTAATTATATATACCATTTCACCGTGTGGAGTCTCATGCCAAATGGAATCCATTTTCTTGTCCTAACCAGCAACAAACAGTTTGTGCCCTTTTTCTAAAACTACAGGTTTGACCTCTTCCACTAATCCACATGGGCTAAACATTTTACCACAGCCCCACCAAGTCCTCCTCTACCTCCACTAACAATGGCTACATCTCAGCTCAATGATTGAGGGGTGAAACAACCTCATTGACCCTCTGGACAGCCCCTCCACCCCTCTTCCTCACCTCCCTCCTCACTCTAGTGACCATCCATGGCATCCCATGCACCACCCCGTCTCTTTACTCTCTCCCAGAGCTGCCTGACACCAGTGGCCACGCCCACAGGGAAACAAATATGCCATGGCATGCCAAATGCACGTTTTGGAGCGCGCTACAGTGCGCTCTAGCACTGCAGCCACCCACAGCCAACCACCTCCGGCCACCTCGGGCGTCCCCCTCACGCCCGACGAGGCGCCTTGACGTCCACGACACGCCACAGCCTGGTCCCCCTCCTCCTTCTCCCTCCTCCTGCTTCTGCTCGCATGCGCGACGGCCGCCCGAGCGCGCCAGTGAGCACGCTCACACGTGCGGCTCCCCTGGCACCTCTCTGCCCTATCTCTTCCCTCACCTGGCTCTGGATCGATCCCACGAGCACCCCAGACACACCCCGACAAGCCCCCGTGACCTGTGACGACAGCAAGAGGCTCGTCGGCGCAAGCCTCTTCGGTGGAGCGCCACCCTCCTATAAAGAGGCCACCCCAAGCCTCTCCCCAGAAGCTCTCGAGCTCGAGATCGAGCTCGATCTCCACCGCGGCGGCTCACCGTCATCCCCTCGGTACGAGCTCTCCCCCATGCTCCTAAGCCTCGATCTGGGACCGCATCGCCCCTCTGAGCATTTCCCCTCTCTTTCCCCGCTCTTTTGCAGCCAGGAACGGCCGGAACCTCCGACGCCCGAAGCTCCTCCGTCGTGCCTCCTCATCACTGGCGAACCAGGCAGCTCCGGCGACCACCACCATCACTACTCGAACGGTGTCATCCTCCTAAGTCCAACGGCGCCACCTGCTCGCCTCGTCGTGCCCTCCATCGCCGCAGGTGAGCTCACTGGCCGTCTAGACTTGGGGTTAGGGATGATAGGTGGGCCCCACCTATCAGCCTCTCCTCTCCCTCGCCTATCTCTCTCTCTCACTAGCACCTGGGACCCGCTCGTCAGGTTCAAACCTGGCGCGCGTGCGCCGCTCGGCTCGCCCGGGCCGAATCGCCTCTGCGCCTGTGCACTGCGGCTATTCTGGCCCAGTTGCACAGTGGCCTTTTTCCTTTTTCTTTTCTAATTATTTTCAAATACATCCACCGGATAAAATAATTATCGTAATTAAATAATTCCAACTCCACACATCTTGTAATATTCTCACCTATTTAATGGTGTATCTTTCATACATGTTCATCAAACATTTATGTACTGTTCAAATTCAAATTCAAATTTGAACAATAAAATCTCTATTTGAAAATCCACTACTCTATCCCTCTAACTCCAAATCCAAAACTAAGAATTTTCCACTTCTTAGTTTTCCTCCTAGTATTTTATAAAAATAAGTTGACATTTTTCTTAGCACTTTGACTTTTCTATTTTTATTATTGCCTTATTTTCCCATTGTTTTTGTTGCGACAAATAGATCATGTGTTTGACGAAGTAGTTCGAGAAGAAGAAGGGGAGGACTTGAAGACTTTGAAGACCAAGCCAACCAAGGGAAGAAACCCTTTGACCATGATACCCCTCTTGTTCATCGGTACCCCTTTTCCGATTGCATGATGATGAAAAGTGGCGATGGTCAACTTGTTGTGAATAACCACATGATGCATACCCCTAATCATAACTCTACCTTGTGCATGGATGCAATGTCAAAAGATTAGTTGTTTTTGCATAATGTTGCATGTATACCATGAACTCTTCGTGGTTGCATTCTTTCAAAAAAAACATCGGGTGCCCCTAATGCCTGTGAGTGATGATGAACTAAGGTCACGACTTGAGAAAGAAGTTGTCACATCCCTAGTTAGTGCTTGCATTAGGACTAGCTAGAGTGTGCATCATGTCTACTTTTTAAAAGAAACTTGAAATGGGAATGACAGAAACCCCAGCACCCCTCTTCTAACAACTAGGGTTTGATAAAATCTTTTCCAATGTACCCAAAATGCCCTCCAAAAAATGTTCATCATTTCTGCCTTGGTCTTAAACCTCTGCCAAAAATGGTGCACAATTTTCTAGGACATCTAAGGTCTCTGGATTAAATCATATGGTATTTGCATTTGGGCATTTAAATGCTATAAACTATTTTATGTGCCCAAATAATCATAAACTAAAATGTTCCATGCTGTTCATATTATTTACAGTGGGCATGACTAGTTTTATGTGTTATAAAAATGTTCTGGCATTTTTATTAATTAAACAAAGTTGCAAAAGAAATGAAACAGAAAGAAATAGAAAAAGAGAGAGAGAGAAAGGGTTACCTGGCGCCCAACTGGCCCACCTGCCGGCCCAGCCCAGCCGCCGCTCCAGCGAGCTGCTTGGCTCGGCCAGGCAGGCAGGCAGGTGCTCGACGGCGGCCGCAGCACGCGCCACGCAGCTGCCCGCCGCCCTGCTTCCTCCCCTCGCCGCTCTGGAGGCTTGGATCGGTCATCCACTCCCTTCCCGAGCTCGCCGACACATTCACTTCACCCCAGCTCCTCTCCTTCGCCCTCCCCGCACCATGGCCGACGCCGCCGTGCTCGCGCCGTTGTGGTAGCCGCGTCCACCGTCGTCCCTGAGCCCCGTCGTCGTGTCCGTCGTCTCCGCCGTCCTCAACTACATCGAGCAGGCTGAGCCCCGAGCGCTCGCCCGCCCTAGAGATGCCCCCGACCCGTCTTCCCCAACTCCGGCCGCGGAGATCCCCCTCGCCGTCCCGCTCAGCTCCGACCGTCCCCAAGCTCGCTTCGGTGTCTACTACAACCGTTGTGAGCCGAACTTCGTCCTCCCCCTCTCCGTTGGCTCTCTCCTACACTGAACGCATCGCACGTAGCTCAACTGCACGCGCCGCCGCGGAGCTCATCGCCGATGACGCTCCGGCCATCTAATGGTCCGGCCACCGTGCCCACCAGCTTCACTGTCACGCATAGGTGCTGTAGGATCACTCCACGGTCCTCTACGAGCACCGCACCGTTGTTTTCGACCCCGCCCGAACTCCGGCAGCTGCTGGACTCGTCGCTGGCGTCGATTCCGGCGACCCCGAGGCCAACCACCACCACCACTCGACGAGGTTTGCTCCCAGCTACTCGTAGGTGTGCTCCGCCGTCGTTTTGGCAGCCGGAGCACAAAACCCGCACCTCACCGCCGCGTTTGCCCTCGCCGGCGGCTAAACGCCGGCGAGGTAGCCCTGTTTGACCAAGGGTTTGACCCCCCTGGGTCACTGACATGTGGGCCCTGCCTGCTAGTCAAACCTGGTTTAGTGTTTAATTTAATTCTAATTAGTTAATTAACTAACTGTGACACTGACCATTGGGTCCCACTGGTCAGGTTTGACCTGGGCCACCCTGTTGACTGACTGACGTCAGCATGTTGTCATGCTGACGCAGTAAAGGATTTTCTGGGATTTTTAGATTTAAAAATAATTCAGAAAATTCCAGAAAATGCTGTTAACTTCAGAAAATCATATAAATGCAACAGTAGCTCAGATGGAAAAGATTTATATATGAAAATTGATCAGAAAAATCCAATATTTCCAATGGCACTGGTTTCATGCATGTTTGAGCAAGTTAACCTTGCTGTATACATTAAAACATGATAATGCACTTAATTAAATAATAGTTTGAGTTTCAATTTGAATCTTTGATTCAAATAGGCTCAAACCCTTCTGGTTATAGTTGCATTAGCCCAAAACACATGCATCTTGCCATATCATGAGCATGCATCATATCGTTGCATTTGTTTGTTTATTGATTGTATCGCCGATATTCTCCGTGTTAGGTCCTGCTCCCGAGGATACTTCTGCGTATCCAGCTGAAGAGGAGTACCCGACAACCACTCTGTCAGGCAAGCAATCATTGATCATTCCGATACAAACCCAATCTTCTCGCTCCTGCTCTATTTTACTGTATTAAGGCAACAACGTGTGAACTGCTACTTGCTGCGGTAGTTGAACCCTATTCCCTTGCATGACCTGTCATTGCCACAGTAAATAGTTGAAACCCACTAGCATGTGTAGGAGTTGTTTGAGCCATGTGATGTGTGATCCACCATGCTATTTGTTTATGTTGCCTGCTATGCTTAGACTTGTGTCAGGTCTGGTTCATCTGGGTGATGGATCAGAGTGAAATAACCATACCGGTAAAGATAAGGAAGTGTGGAACATGTTTGGTAAAGGTATCGATGAAAGGCCGTGTAGGAGTACGTGGTGGGTTGTTTCATTGGAACCGTCTATAGGACCCGAGATCTGTATGTGTGGTTCAAGTTTCAGCAACTACCACACATTGGGATCCTTAATTGACCCTCTCGACTTATTAATTATCCTTGATCTCTGTCCAGGAGTTGCAACTAGTTTCTTGTGTTTATAGTTACTAGTGGTCGTCCACAGCGCTGACCCTCGGGGTGGGCTGTGATGCGACAGGTACGTGGCACGGTGTACCGGTTGCCCGTTTGGTGACTCGGGAACCCTATACATATCGTTTGGGGCCGTGAGCGACATCCCGGTCGGATCTCCCCACGGATGGAACCCAAATAGGCGATAAACCTGGACGAGAGACTTGTGTAGTTAGTCAGGTCGTGGCCGACACCCTCGCTGGGCTTCCGCTTGAAGGTTGCCGAGTACATGTCGAGTAAACGGCGATAAGTGGTGGAAGCGTGTGTGAAGAAGTACACCCCTGCAGGGTTATCAGTCTATTCGAATAGCCGTTGTTCGCGGTACGGACTACTTGGTTACTCTTACAGTTCATAGACAAGTTGATGGATACTACTAAAAGCCTCAAGACAAGTGTTAGTGCCATGGATGGCCCTTCCATAGGATGACGGAAGAGGATCCTCGGTGGTGTATTGTTGTGGTGAGTAAAGGACTCGTGTACGTAGTAAATCTTGCAATCTGTTGAGGGTTGTAGTATAGGTTAGCCAAGAGTCAAAGCTGGCTTTCTGCTATGAACTCCACTACCCCATGTTGATAATGTTGCATGTATGATAGGTTCTGTTGTAAGACTTGTTGAGTACCTTTGTACTCATGTTTGCTTAATAACTGTTGCAGAGGAGAACCATGCCCCTTCTGATGGGTTCTACATAGACGTTGACATTGACGAGTAGCTTGTCACCCAGACGGAGATCTGGAGCTTGTGAAGGGCCCTGTAGATACTCAGGCTACACCAAGCCTGTTTTATTTTCTAAGTTGTCTGTACTCAGACATGTAGCTTCCGCTTGTGCTTGTATGACTGTATGACTTGAGTGTTGGGTCATGTGACCCCTACCTGTATGGATATGTTATGTATGGCTCTTAGAGCCTTTTAAATAAAGTACTTTGAGTCATAGAGTTCTGTTGTGATGCAATGTTGTATTTGCACATATTGAGCATATTGTGTGTATGGTTGAAATGCTTGGTATGTGTGGAATCCGACACCTAGTTGTTCTCCTTTGGTAGCCTATCTTACAGGGAAATGCCTCTTAGTGCTTCCAATGAGCCTTGGTAGCTTACTACTGCTCGGAACACGTAGGCTGGCCGGCATGTGTCCTTCTTCGATCCTGTGTCTGTCCCTAGGGGAAATGTCACGCGTTGTTCCTTTAAGTCCATGTAGCTTGCTACGACTTGGGTTCATACGTTGATGACCGACACGTTCGTTTCTGGGTCATGGATGCCTTTCTCTGTAATTTAGTGCCACTATTGGTTTATAACTAGCCATGTCGTCCCGGGTTCTCTGTCATATGGATGCTAGCGACACTGTCATATACGTGTGCCAAAATGCGCAAACGGTCCCGGGCCAGGTAAGGTGGTACCCGTGGGGATACCGTGCGTGAGGCCGCAAAGTGATATGACGTGTTACAGCTAGATCGGTGTGACTTTGGATCGGGGTCCTGACAGCGTTGGCATCAGAGCTGGACTGCCTGTAGGTTTCTCAAGCCAAACTGGTCGATGTTGAGTCTAGAAAAATTCTTAGTTATATGTAGGGGAATTGATTGTGGAAGGGAACGTAAGGCTCTTTTTACTCCTTTACCTTATGCCCTTCTGATCTGAGTCAGTCTATTCTTTCTACGGGGATTTAGGACTAGGCCTCTTATCCTTACTAGGTTCACGTGTTACTAATCCGTAGACTCTTAGGATTGTTGGTTTCAAGCCTCAGTTCAGTTTCTACCCTTTTAGTATGATGATTTGTTGGACCCGGAACCTTGATATGATATTGTTGAGTGGCTATGCTATCATTTGTATGATGTCTCAAATCTTTTTTTGAGCATTTACAGTTGTTATGCTGCCCGATTTCTTCCAGAAACACTAATGCCTTTGCATTACTTCGTGTTTCAGATGTCTGGCCGCACACCTCACCAAGTGGTTCGTTTGACTCGGTGCATTAATGTGCCCGGTCACACGGCCATGCTAGTCCGTGTGCTGACTGAGACCGGTTACCACTGGTATCCTAAGTACACCGTGGAGGAACAGTACCGGGATTTCAATCAGAGTCAGTATTTCTGCATAGTCCGGATATACCCCTCATATCCCGGAGCTAACGACCCCATCCATTGGTCTTATGGACTCGGGGTTACTATCGAGATGGCAGTGCAGGATGCCGCCTATTCGATGATGACCATTCTCCGGGCTAGGCATGCCCTATTGCTGAACACTGAGTTCTGTTACATGCCAGCCTCACTTCCCGGAGAGGAAGGCTGCTACACTGGTTTGTATACTGATGCCGCTCATGAAGAGCCACTGCTTCAGACTACTGTTCAGATGCTGGAGGATAGGGACCGTGAGGTCCGTGCCCTCCGAATGGAGCTATATAACACTCGAGCCGCCCACTGGACTACTTTGACACGGCTTGCACCTGCTGTGCACGCCGGATATCTGGATATGCGGGATTTGTACCCTGTACGGACTCGTCTGCCTGATTGTATGGATTGGCGTGACGTTGGGGGTATTACACCTCCACGTGGGCGTCGGTTACCACCAGCATCAGGCCCGAGGCCACATCCATGTCCCTATGGTCCACAGCCTTCGAGTGCTCGAGAGTTTCAAGATCCATCTGTTCCACTTCCAGGCTACGGTGGTAATCTTTATGAAGATTACTACGGGAATGTCTGAGCTAGACCGTGGCAGTAGTAGTATTGTAGTAGCTGTATTTCCACAGTCCTGCGCGTCTTGTGGAATATACCTTAGCTAGTACTGAGTTCTGGAGGTGTAGTTAAATAATGTATAGGAGCTTGGGATGCCTCTGATGTGATGTATCGTCTTTCACCGCAGTTGTACTTTAGTCTTGGCTTGTACTAAATTATGTATGGTGTGTATGACCACTGGTGTATATATAGTAGCTTCTATATTACCATGTCGTAAGGATGAACGTCTCTGCATTCCGTGTCATCCATTACATTATGCACTCCTATGTCAAGTTTTTGCCATCCTTGTCTAAATCGTTATTTTGTTTTCCTAGGATGGTCAACACTCGCAGCACTCCTGCTGCTCAGGAGCAGGGTGAGGCTAGTGGGGCTAGAGATGTGAATCTGCCCCAGCCGCCCTCCTTGGCTGAAGTTATTCTCAAGGCAGAACGGAACAAGAGAGAGACCAACCGTCTGCTGGAACGCATAGAGCAGAACACTGGGTTCCGTCAGAGGAATGACGTGGTGTCAATCAATGATTTTATCAAGATGTGCCCACCGAAGTTCCATCACTCGAATGAACCTCTGGATGCGGATGACTGGCTACGTAGTATCACCCACAAGCTACACTCTGCCCGTGTGGCCGAAGCTGATAAGGTTACCTACGCCGCCTACCATCTTGAAGGCCCTGCCAGTCTATGGTGGGAGAACTTTGAGGCTATGCGTCCTGCTGGCCAAATCACTACTTGGGTTGAGTTCAGTGAGGCATTCTGTGAACATCACATTCCGGAAGGTCTCATGGATCGCAAACGGGAGGAATTCTGCAATTTCACCCAGGGCCGGTTAACCGTGGATGGCTATAGTCGCGAGTTTGGGAACTTGGCACGCTATGCACCTGAGGAAGTATCCACCGATGCCAAGAAGCAGGCGAGGTTCCGCAAGGGACTCAGCCCTGAACTCCGCCGAGATCTACGTCTGCACGAGTGCAGTTCCTTCCAGAAGCTGGTAAACAAAGCCATCAGTGCTGAGATGGGCCAGACTGATTTCGAAGCCACACGCAAGCACTCACGTGACTTTGGTTCCTCATCCGGCTCTGGCTCTCACAAGTGCCGTGTGTGGGTTCCTAACACTGCTATGCCACCCAAGTACACACCGAGGCCATCCTATGAGGCGCCTCGCCCAACTCAACAGTATGCACCTGCCAAGACATATGGAGGACCACCTACCAACTTTGCTCCACGCACTGGCACTGTGACATGCTTCAAGTGTGGAGAACCGGGGCACTACATGCGTGAGTGTCCCCAGAACCAACCAGGAAAACCCGTTGGCCATGGTAAGCCAACCGACAAGGTGAATTATGTCAAGCCAATCCCCACTGCACGTGGTCATGTCAACTATGTCTCTGCTGAGGAAGCTTATGAGGATCCTAACATCGTCCTTGGTACGCTTCTCCTTAACTGCCATCCGGCATCTGTTCTTTTCGATACTGGAGCATCCCATTCGTTCATATTTGAGAGCTATGCTCGAATACACAACATGACTACTTCCATGGTTATTCAAACTCCTGGTTCAAAGTGGCAAACCTCTAGGGTAAGCCATGGAAATGAAATCCTTGTTGATAGACTTGTTTTCCTTGCATCTCTAATCGCTCTCAAGTCCTCGGACATAAACATCATTTTGGGTATGGATTGGATGACAACTCATTACGCCAAGATTGATTTCTACACTAGGACCGTTCAACTTACACACCCATCTGGCAAAACAGTCAATGTTTTGACCCGAATGGCTGAGCGTCAGCTCTACTCTCTTAATGCCAGCCCTCTACCAGAACTCAAAGATATCCCGGTAGTCTGTGACTTTCCGGATGTCTTTTCAGAAGAACTGCCAGGAGTTCCACCTGACAGAGATGTCGAGTTCGTGATAGATCTTATTCCTGGAACTGTCCCAATCTCTAGGAGACCTTGTAAGATGGCACCCCTAGAATTAGCTGATCTTAAGAAACAACTCGATGAGTCCTTGCAAAAGGGTTTCATCCGTCCTAGCTCTTCCCCTTGGGCTTGTCCCGTCCTCTTCGTCAAGAAGAAGGATGGAATGGAGCAGATGGTTGTAGATTACCGTCCTGTCAATCTGGTCACCATGAAGAACAAGTATCCGCTCCCCGGGATCAATGACCTGTATGATCAGCTCGCTGGATCCTCAGTCTTCTCTAAGATGGATTCGAGGTTGGGCTACCATCAAATCAAAATCAAGAACGGGGACATTCCTAAAACGGCTTTTGTTACTCGTTATGGCCAATACGAGTACACCGTCATGTCCTTCGGATTAACCAATGCCCCAGCCACCTTCTCCCAGCTAATGAATTCGATATTCATGGAGTATTTGGATAAATTCGTCGTGGTATACGTCGATGATATACTCATCTACTCCAAGAACAAGAAAGACCATGCCGAGCATCTAAGGCTGGTATTGACGAAACTTCGAGAGCACCGCCTATATGCCAAATTCTCAAAATGTGAATTCTGGTTGCCGGAAGTGACCTATCTAGCTCATGTGATCTCCGGCAAGGGTATTGCTGTCAATCCCGAGCGAGTTCAAGCCGTCCTTGATTGGACTCCCCCTGAATCGATCAAGCAAGTTAGGAGTTTCCTTGGCTTAGCGAGCTATTGCCGACGCTTCGTCGAGAATTTCTCCAAGGTTGCAAAACCTCTAACTGAACTCCTCAAGAAAGATAAAAAGTTTGAGTGGACCCCACAGTGCGAGTCTAGTTTTCAGGAACTGAAAAGACGCCTGACATCTGCACCCGTACTGGTACCACCAGACTTTTCCAAGGATTTTATCATCTACTGCGACGCCTCGCGACAAGGACTAGGTTGCATACTTATGCAAGATCGTCAAGTGATTACTTACGCATCCCGACAGTTGCGTCCACACGAGGATAACTATCCTACACATGATCTAGAGCTTGCAGCTATAGTCCACGCACTTAAAACATGGCGACATTACCTTCTTGGTAATCGTTGTGAAATCTTCACTCATCACCAAAGTCTGAAGTACATCTTCACCCAACCGGACTTGAATCTCAGACAAATACGTTGGGTTGAATTGCCCACAAATTACGACCTAGGAATCACTTACACCCCTGGGAAGGCCAATGTCATGGCCGACGCACTAAGTCGTAAGTCTTATTGTAACAACTTGATGTTACAACAAGGGCAACCACTTCTTCACGAGGAATTTCGTAAGCTCAACCTTCACACTGTTCCTCGAGGATTCCTTTCCACCTTGTTGGCGAAACCTACCCTTATGTTTCAAATAATAGTTGCCCAGCGGTATGACAGAGGTATATCTCGGATCAAGGAGAACATTGCTAGCGGAGTTGCTAAAAGTTTCTCTATGGATGATCGAGGTGTTGTGTACTTCGAGAACCGTTTGGTGGTACCCAAGAAACAACAACTACGACAGATGATCCTTAAGGAGGCTCATGAATCTCCTCTCACAATTCATCCCGGTAGTACCAAAATGTATCAGGACCTACGTCAGAGGTTCTGGTTGACTAGGATGAAGAGAGAAATCGCTCAATTCATTGCTAACTGCGACGTTTGTCGTCGAGTCAAAGAAGAGCATCAACGGCCTGCTGGCACCCTCCAACCTTTAGCTATTCCTAAATGGAAATGGGACAAGGTCGGTATAGACTTCATTACCGGGTTTCCCAGGACCAGGAAAGGGAATAATGCTATCTTCGTCGTTATCGACCGCCTCTCCAAAGTAGCCCATTTCCTACCTGTTCGAGAGAGTATAACCGCTAGGCAGCTAGCAGACTTGTATATCTCTCTGATAGTATCTCTTCATGGTGTGCCATTGGAGATTAACTCAGACCGTGGAAGTCTTTTCACCTCTCGATTTTGGGAAAGTTTCCAAAATGCTATGGGGACTCATCTCTCTTTTAGCACCGCCTTTCATCCTCAGTCAAGAGGTCAAGTAGAACGAGTTAACCAATTCTGGAAGATATGCTTGGAGCCTCTGTCATCTCCTTCGGTATGGATTGGGAGAAGTGTCTTCCATTCGCCGAATTTGCTTATAACAATAGTTATCAAGCCAGCTTGGGCAAGGCTCCCTTCGAAGTTCTGTATGGAAGAAGGTGTCGAACGCCTCTTAACTGGTCAGAAACCGGGGAAAGACAATTCTTTGGTCCGGATATGATCCAGGAAGCAGAAGAGCAAGTTCGCATCGTTCGTGAGAAATTGAAAACAGCCCAGTCTCGCTAGAAGAGCCAATATGATAGTCATCATAAGGCTGTGACTTTTGAAGTCGGCGATAAGGCTTACCTTCGGGTTACTCCTCTTAAGGGAACCCATCGCTTCGGTATCAAAGGCAAATTGGCCCCTCGTTATATCGGCCCTTTTCGCATTCTTGCCAAACGACGAGAAGTTGCCTACCAATTGGAACTACCTCCGCACCTCTCCAGAGTTCATGATGTCTTCCACGTTTCTCAACTCAGGCGATGCTTCTCGGATCCTATCCGCGGAGTGGACCACGAAACGCTTGATCTCCAGGACAATCTCACATATCGAGAATACCCCGTTCGTATTCTTGATCAAACCGAGCACACCACTCGACGTCACAATATCAAGTTTCTCAAGGTTCAATGGTCACATCATTCCGAGAGTGAAGCTACCTGGGAAAGGGAGGATCGTCTTCGACTTGAGTACCCCACCCTCTTTCCGGAGGAACCCGAATCTCGGGACGCGATTCTTTTGAGTGGGGGTGAGTTGTCACATCCCTAGTTAGTGCTTCCATTAGGACTAGCTAGAGTGTGCATCATGTCTACTTTTTAAAAGAAACTTGAAATGGGAATGACAGAAACCCCAGCACCCCTCTTCTAACAACTAGGGTTTGATAAAATCTTTTCCAATGTACCCAAAATGCCCTTCAAAAATGTTCATCATTTTTGCCTTGGTCTTAAACCTCTGCCAAAAATGGTGCACAATTTTCTAGGACATCTAAGGTCTCTGGATTAAATCATATGGTATTTGCATTTGGGCATTTAAATGCTATAAACTATTTTATGTGCCCAAATAATCATAAACTAAAATGTTCCATGCTGTTCATATTATTTACAGTGGGCATGACTAGTTTTATGAGTTATAAAAATATTCTGGCATTTTTATTAATTAAACAAAGTTGCAAAAGAAATGAAACAGAAAGAAATAGAAAAAGAGAGAGAGAGAAAGGGTTACCTGGCGCCCAACCGGCCCACCTGCCGGCCCAGCCCAGCCGCCGCTCCAGCGAGCTGCTTGGCTCGGCCAGGCAGGCAGGCAGGTGCTCGACGGCGGCCGCAGCACGCGCCACGCAGCTGCCCGTCGCCCTGCTTCCTCCCCTCGCCGCTCTGGAGGCTTGGATCGGTCATCCACTCCCTCCCCGAGCTCGCCGACACGTTCACTTCACCCCAGCTCCTCTCCTTCGCCCTCCCTGCACCATGGCCGACGCCGCCGTGCTCGCGCCGTTGTGGTAGCCGCGTCCACCGTCGTCCCTGAGCCCCGTCGTCGTGTCCGTCGTCTTCGCCGTCCTCAACTACATCGAGCAGGCTGAGCCCCGAGTGCTCGCCCGCCCTGGAGACGCCCCGACCCCGTCTTCCCCAACTCCGGCCGCGTAGATCCCCCTCGTCGTCCCGCTCAGCTCCGACCGTCCCCAAGCTCGCTTCGGTGTCTACTGCAACCGCTGTGAGCCCAGCTTCGTCCTCCCCCTCTCCGTTGGCTCTCTCCTACACTGAACGCACCGCACGTAGCTCACCTGCACGCGCCGCCGCGGAGCTCGTCGCCGACGAGGCTCCGGCCATCTAATGGTCCGGCCACCGTGCCCACCAGCTTCACTGTCACGCATAGGTGTTGTAGGATCACTCCACGGTCCTCTACGAGCATCGCACCGTTGTTTTCGACCCCGCCTGAACTCCGGCAGCTGCTGGACTCGTTGCCGGCGTCGATTCCGTCGACCCCGAGGCCAACCACCACCACCACTCGACGCGGTTTGCTCCCAGCTACCCGTAGGTGTGCTCCGCCGTCATTTTGGCAGCCGGGGCACAAAACCCGCACCTCACCGCCGCGTTTGGCCTCGCCAGCGGCTAAACGCCGGCGAGTTAGCCCTGTTTGACCAAGGGTTTGACCCCCCTGGGTCACTGACATGTGGGCCTTACATGCTAGTCAAACCTGGTTTAGTGTTTAATTTAATTCCAATTAGTTAATTAACTAACTGTGACACTGACCAGTGGGTCCCACTGGTCAGGTTTGACCTGGGCCACCCTGTTGACTGACTGACGTCAGCATGATGTCATGCTGACGCAGTAAAGGATTCTCTGGGATTTTTAGATTTAAAAATAATTCAGGAAATTCTAGAAAATGCTGTTAACTTCAGAAAATCATATAAATTCAACAGTAGCTCAGATGGAAAAGATTTATATATGAAAATTGATCACAAAAATCCAATCTTTCCAATGACACTGCTTTCATGCATGTTTGAGCAAGTTAACCTTGCTGTAAACATTAAAACATGATAATGCACTTAATTAAATAATAGTTTGAGTTTCAATTTGAATCTTTGATTCAAATAGGCTCAAACCCTTCTGGTTATAGTTGCATTAGCCCAAAACACATGCATCTTTCCATATCATGAGCATGCATCATATTGTTGCATTTGTTTGTTTATTGATTGTATCGCCGGTATTCTCCGTGTTAGGTCCTGCTCCCGAGGATACTTCTGCGTATCCAGCTGAAGAGCAGTACCCGAGAACCACTTTGTCAAGCAAGCAATCATTGATCATTCCGATACAAACCCAATCTTCTCGCTCCTGCTCTATTTTACTGCATTAAGGCAACAGTGTGTGAACTGCTACTTGCTGCGGTAGTTGAACCCTATTCCCTTGGATGACCTGTCATTGCCACAGTAAATAGTTGAAACCCACTAGCATGTGTAGGAGTTGTTTGAGCCATGTGATGTGTGATCCACCATGCTATTTGTTTATGTTGCCTGCTATGCTTAGAGTTGTGTCAGGTCTGGTTCATCTGGGTGATGGATTAGAGTGAAATAACCATACCGGTAAAGAGAAGGAAGTGTGGAACATGTTTGGTAAAGGTATCGATGAAAGGCCGTGTAGGAGTACGTGGTGGGTTGTTTCATTGGAACCGTCCATAGGACCCGAGATCTGTATGTGTGGTTCAAGTTTCAGCTACTACCACACATTGGGATCCTTAATTGACCCTCTCGACTTATTAATTATCCTTGATCTCTGTCCAGGAGTTGCAACTAGTTTCTGGTGTTTATAGTTACTGGTGGTCGTGCACAGCGCTGACCCTCGGGGTGGGCTGTGATGCGACAGGTACGTGGCACGGTGTACCGGTTGCCCATTTGGTGACTCGGGAACCCTGTACACATCGTTTGGGGCCGTGAGCGACACCCCGGCTGGATCTCCCCACAGTTGGAACCCAAATAGGCAATAAACCTAGACGAGAGACTCGTGTAGTTAGTCAGGTCGTGGCCGACACCCTCGCTGGGCTTCCGCTTGAAGGTTGCCGAGTACATGTCGAGTAAATGGCGATAAGTGGTGGAAGCATGTGTGAAGAAGTACACCCCTGCAGGGTTATCAATCTTTTCGAATAGCCGTTGTTCGCGGTACGGACTACTTGGTTACTCTTACAGTTCATAGACAAGTTGATGGATACTACTAAAAGCCTCAAGACAATTGTGAGTGCCGTGGATGGCCCTTCCGTAGGATGACGGAAGAGGATCCTCGGTGGTGTATTGTTGTGGTGAGTAGAGGACTCGTGTACGTAGTAAATCTTGCAATCTGTTGACGGTTGTAATATAGGTTAGCCAAGAGTCAAAGTTGGCTTTCTGCTATGAACTCCACTACCCCCTGTTGATCATGTTGCATGTATGATAGGTTCTGTTGTAAGACTTGCTGAGTACCTTTGTACTCATGTTTGCTTCATAACTGTTGTAGAGGAGAACCCTGCCCCTTCTGATGGGTTCTACATAGACGTTGACGTCGACGAGTAGCTTGTCACCCAGACGGAGATCTGGAGCTTGTGAAGGGCCTTGTAGATAGTCAGGCTACACCAAGCCTGTTTTATTTTCTAAGTTGTCTGTACTTAGACATGTAGCTTCTGCTTGTGCTTGTATGACTGTATGACTTGAGTGTTGGGTCATGTGACCCCTACCGGTATGGATATGTTATGTATGGCTCTTGGAGCCTTTTAAATAAAGTACTTTGAGTCATAGAGTTCTGTTGTGATGCAATGTTGTATTTGCACATATTGAGCATATTGTGTGTATGGTTGAAATGCTTGGTATGTGTGGGATCCGACACCTCGTTGTTTTCCTTTGGTAGCCTATCTTACAGGGAAATGCCTCCTAGTGCTTCCAATGAGCCTTGGTAGCTTACTACTGCTCGGAACACGTAGGCTGGCCGGCATGTGTCCTTCTTCGATCCTGTGTCTCTCCCTTAGGGGAAATGTCACGCGTTGTTCCTTTAAGTCCATGTAGCTTGCTACGACTTGGGTTCATACGTTGATGATCGACACGTTCGTTGCTGGGTCATGGATGCCTGTCTCTGTAATTTAGTGCCACTTTTGGTTTATAACTAGCCATGTCGGCTCGGGTTCTCTGTCATATGGATGCTAGCGACACTTTCATATACATGTGCCAAAATGCGCAAACGGTCCCGGGCCAGGTAAGGTGGCACCCGTGGGGATACCGTGCGTGAGGCCGCAAAGTGATATGACGTGTTATAGCTAGATCGGTGTGACTTAGGATCGGGGTCCTGACAGAAGCGGTGTACCAAAGGAAGCTTTTGGTGTGTGTGTAAAATGATGGATTAGATTTATGTGTGATTACCATCCCAGCCAAACATGTGCAACCACTCTACCCCTTTATGGGACGGGGCATTATTGATTACTTGGGCTGATACTAGCATGGTGCCCACATTACTGGTGACGGGGGTGACTTGAGGTCACTCTCCGGAGGGGGTCATGCTCGGATAGGCGGCCATGACTGTTTTCACAGGGCACCGGACACACCGTTGGTTACTTCGTGTATGTGTGATAACGTGAAAAGGGCAGAGTCCCACAATCTTTTTCTTATACACGAGGGCCGTGCACCAACGAGTGGACCCTATGTTAGTGTCGTCTAGGGAAAGGTAATGATCGGGTGCTACCCCCGAGTACTTGAGGTATTACGGGATCGTGGATGACATGAAAGCTTCCCGGATCTTGTGGGTAAAGTGCACAACCTCTGTAGAAGTGTCAAACTATTCGAATAGCTATGTCACGGTCATGGATAGTTGGGACGTGCTACTTAAACTATCTCCACAAAGTTTACAAACTTGGTGCATATGTGTGTGTGGAAGAAATCTATTTGAGTCAAGGTAGTGAATTGACATGTTGGATGAGCTAGCATTGACCAAACACTATTTATGTTGATATCTGTAACATGTTCTCATGGTTACCCAAGTTCATTGATGCATACCTTACAAGATGATAGATCATTTCACCTAGCTTGTAGCTGGGTTGTTTACCCTTTGTAACAACTTGCATTGCTACTTTGATCCAAAACATGGGTTGCCTGCGAGTACATTCAAAGTATTCTTTGGCTTGCCACTGGTTATTTAATTTGCCAGGCATGGAAGAGCAGGACTTTGAAGAACAATTCTTTGGAGACGAACATGTGAACTAGGACGCTTTGCCAGTCTGAATGCATGTAGGGTTAAGGCAGACGGCATCGGTTCTACATATCTACGAAGACTTCCGCTACTTGAGTTTATTCGATGTTCAGCCCGTGAGGCTTTATGTATGTAAGACTTGACCATAATGGTCATAATTTGTGTAAGACGGTATGTATGGATGTAAGACTCTTGTTATTCAGCTTCTACGTGTCCAGTGAGCATTGTTCTCTGGGATCGCTGTACACGTGCATTCGGTGATGTCGACTTATGAGTTGGCAGTACTACAAGAGACTGCTAACGCGACACTACGATCAGAGACCCTTTTGCCGAAACTGTGTGCGATGCAATAATCGCAAATGGTGGTGTAAAAAACCCGTCAAAAAAGGTGCAAAACGTTTGCTATGATGGCTGCATCAGACACGGTTTAGTTTTTAGTTGCGTGTGTGATGCATGGCATACGGTTAATCCATTCAAACTGTCTGCGATGAGGCAGAACAATAGAAATGGGCAATCATAACAATGTGTGTGCGATGCAGGACACATGGTTAATTCCTTCGAACTGTTTGCGATGAGGTAGAACACCAGAAACGGGCATCCATATCAATGTGTGTGTGA
The DNA here is from genome assembly GCA_902687465.1 of Secale cereale. Taxonomy (NCBI): domain Eukaryota; kingdom Viridiplantae; phylum Streptophyta; class Magnoliopsida; order Poales; family Poaceae; genus Secale; species Secale cereale. The sequence continues at coordinate 389,851,884 of LR738715.1, read as the reverse complement.
TATACGGCATACGGTTAACTCGGACGAACTGTTTTCGATTAGGGAACACAACAGAAACGGTTCAAATTAACAAGATGTGTGTGATATGCATCATACAGTTCACATGGATGAACTGTTTGCGATGAGCCAAAAGAACACAAACAAGTCGTGTAAACAAGATATGTGTGATACGTGGCAAACAGCCGACTCGGATGAAATATTTGCGATTAGAAATTACAACCCAGACGGTCAATACAGTTACTTCATGTGTGATTCTATGTGTACAAAAAACTTTGAAAAATGCAAACCAGTTGCTTGCGGTGGCTAGGAGTATCGCACATGATGCGTCTGCGAGTACTCATGTGTGATGATTAGTATGTTACACATATGTTTCCTTATGTGAACATGTGTGTGAATTTGCAATATGGACAGTTAATATGCAAATGCCTTCTGGACATCGGGCACACGCTTAAACTCAATGAACTGTGTACGATACTAATACTTTCCATGAAAATGTATGAACTTGGGTAACAGCATTTGAGTAACATATATATAGTGGTTACACTATTCGAGAAAAGGAGGATCTTCGTACGGTTTTGACAACCATATGGTCCATATCTACATACTTAACATAGTAACGACTATCACATTTTAAGAGGCTAAGGGTCGACAACCATATGGTCCATATCTACATACTTAACATATATAGTAACAACTAGCACATTTTAAGAGGCTAAGGGCCAACAACCACAACTATCCACTGGAAGCAGCTTGATCACGGCGACTCGGCATCTCGTCAATGAAAAGGAAGAGCCCTCCTATGCCTTGGTAGAGCAGGAGTAGAACAGTGTCTCCAAATTTCCAATACGGATGCATTGCCACGAGAAGCGAGAACTTGTTAATTTGAATGGTTCCATTTTTGCGGGAAATGCAGTACCTTGCAATCACTTTGGCGTTATTAACATGCACAAGTGTAATTTTACCACGCCGGGAAATCGATCGAGGGACGGCTACAGGGGGCAATTTATGTTGACATGTAGAATAAAAATCAATTGTAACATATCGTTGAAGATATATATATAGTTTATGAGCATCAACATTAAAATAAGACTTTTTACCAACGCTTTGTGCGCACAATTGGTCTTCTTCAGTGTTGCACCATAGGTCTAATTAATCCCATCCAAAATCCAGCATTCATACGCTGTGCTATCTCTGTCAGATTATCAACAAAGTTTATGACATGCTTCAAGTTCTTCCAGTGAAATTTGGTACGCTTAGTAACATACAGATCATTCACTATGCATCCAACATATCTTTCTTAAAAGGTGGAAAGGTATTATTTATTGCAAACATGGCAGAAGAATATATCGGGCGCATAAATAAGTAAACATAATTTCTTACTGCCTAGGAACGGAGTCAGAATATGATATCACAATTGGTTGCTTAAATAGTGATCAATTGGTTTCTTAAATAGTAATATGACATCATGGACAAAGTTGAAAGGACACTAACCTCGATAAAACTTTGATCGGCTGATGAAGTTGGGGAGGTAAACATCCATGTTAATTAGACCTGGCTATGGTACACCCACTAGAATTTTATTGCCAGCTTTTAGTTCATAACACTTAGACATTTTTCTCCAATGGTCTACATTAAAATAGGAGTGACCATCTTAATCAAATTTTATGCTAACCATCATTGCAAATCCATCTTGCATTGTCAATATGACATCTTGGGAGTCATTAGCAAAGTAAAGACCAAGATTTACTTCTACTCATGTTCCTGCAAAGCAAGGGATGTACTGCTCGAAATGAAAATTAAGATCGTAAATTAGATATATTGAAATAACCGAGCAAGATGCAAATATGGGAGTAACTGATAGAACATATCCATATATATATACAAGAAAAGTACACAAATATAGAATTAAAAATAGATAATTTAACAAAGATTTGATGCAAATATATAGATAATGTAGCAACATACGGTATATGTTCACAAATTTAGGCCATGCCGACCGTGGTAGGTAGAGATTGAACATACCGAGAGCTCCCTAAAGTCATCCGGAATGGTGAGATAGAACTTCGTTTTCGACTGGCCACAACCACAGTTGCCTGATTTGTGCTCGCTCTGTGCACACATGAATGAACACCCACGAATCAGCTAGAACATAAATGATTCCACGACGATTTTCGCCGGTTTATTAATAGCGACAGACGGACTACGATAAGAGATGAGTGAATATTTCGCTAATTAAGTTTATTACCTTCTCCATGAGAAAAATCCCCGGCCCAATCCCGCAGAAAACCCCAGTCGACCAGAGTCTAGAATGTCGGTGCAGATAGGCAGTGGAAAGCGGCAGAGGCGAAATCCAGTGCCGTTTGGAGCGCGACCTATGCCCGCCGCCAACAGCCGTCGAGCTTAGGGTGCAGAATTGCAGAGGAGTCCGTGGCGAGTGAGTGGGGACAAAGTGGGCAAGGGTTTTCTTTTCCTTTTGCATGTGTGAGTGAACACACACGGTTCGTAGAGGCGGTGAAGATGAATCGTGTGCGATAGTAAATCACCGAGATTGAATGGGAATCTAAATTTCCTTTGTCCTTCATCCATGAGTTTTTTTCTACAATGAACATAAACCCTGCTAATCACTGTGTTCAAATTTGACACTTTTCCAGGTTCATTTACAATATTTAGGGGATTATGTGCATTTTGTAGGCATCAATGCACGTAATTCAAATTCAAATAATTGGTGCATGAAAGGGTGCACAAGAATGCTCTGGAAAAACCATACTCGTGGTATTTAGTAATTTCTCAAGCCTTTTACAAGGAATGGGCAGAGATTTCAATGGAATGTATGGCAATAGTCAACCACAAACGCATCATTTACTGGGTTATCAACTATAGAACTATGAAATATGTGCTTGAAAAACATGACTGATGGGCTGGTGCCAAGGTATGGCTTCACCGTGCCCTGGTTCAAAGCTGACAAGGTTTGATTTATGTCATCATGCACGCCCTTCGTAAATTGAACCATCACCGAGGAAGTTCAATGCTTTCGAGAGGGAAATCACCAAGATTGAAGGGGAATCCAAATTTCCGTCCTAGTTTGTCATTCTGTTTTTTCCAACGATCAACATACCGCCTCAAATAAAACGTGTTCAAATTTGACATATTTCCGAACTCATTTTCCATATTTAGGTGATCGTGTGCATGGCATTAATTATGCACATAATTCAAATTCAAATAATCAGTGCATGAAAAGGTGCACAAGAACGGTCTAGAAAACCATGCTCGTGCTTTAAAAAAATGAAACACATGGTTGGAAAACATGACGCCTTGTGTGGTGCTATGGTATGGCCTCACCATGCCCTGGTAAAAATTGGATAATGTTTCCCTTATGTTGTGATGCGCGCCTTTCATAAAACGAACCATCATCCGAGGAAGTTTCATAGTTTCGAGGGGGAAATCACCAAGACTGAAGGGGGATCCAAATTTGCTTTGTCCTTTGTCCACAGGTTTTTTTCTATGATGATCATACAACCTGAAAATCACCGTGTTCAAATTTGGCACTTTTCCGGGTTCATTTGCCATATTTAGGGGATTATGTGCATTTCCTAGGCATTAATGCACATAATTCAAGTTCAAACAATCGATGCGTACAAGGGTCCACAAGAACGGCCTAGAAAACCATGCTCGTGCCATTTAGTAAATTCTCAAGCCTTTTACAAGGAATGGACATATATTTCGATGAAATGTGTGACAATAGTCAACCACAAATGTCTGTTTGTTGGGTTTTCAACTATAGAAAAAATGAAATAAATGCTTAAAAAACATGACGCCTGGCATGGTGCCATGGTATGACCTCACCATGCCCTGGTAAAATTTTTAGAAGGTTTGGCTTATGTCGTCATGCACGCTCTTCATAAATCGAACCATCACAGAGGAAGTTCCATGCTTTCGAGAGGGAAAATCCCCAAGATTGAAGGGGAATCCTAATTTCCGTCCTAGTTTGTCATTCAGTTTTCTTTCCAACGCTCAACATACCACCTCAAATGCAATGTGTTCAAATTTGACATTTTCCCAGGCTCATTTACCATATTTAGGGGATTATGTGCATTTTCTAGGCATTAATGGACATAATTCAAATTCTAACAATCGATGCATGAAAAGGTGCACAAGAACGGTCTGGAAAACCATGCTCGTGTTATTTAGCACATTCTCATGCCTTTTCAAGGAATGGGCGGATATTTCAAGGAAATGTGTGGCAATAGTCAACCATAAACGCGTCGTTTACTCGGTTAACAACTATACAAAAAATGAAACACATGGTTGGAAAACGTGAAACTTGGTGTGGTGCCATGGTATGGCCTCACCTTGCCCTGGTAAAAATTGGAGAATGTTTTCCTTATGTTGTGATGCGCACCTTTCATAAATTGAACCATCACCGAGGAAGTTTCATGGTTTCGAGGGGGAAATCACCAAGATTGAAGGGGGATCCAAATTTCGTTTGTCCTTTGTCCATGTGTTTTTTTTCTATGATGAGCATACAACCTGTGAATCACCGTGTTCAAATTTGGCACTTTCCCAAGTTCATTTGCCATATTTAGGGGATTGTTTGCATTTCCTATGCATTAATGCGCATAATTCTAGTTCAGACAATCGAAGCATGAAAGAGTCCACAAGAACGGCCTAGAAAATCATGCTCGTTTCATTTAGTAAATTCTCATGCCTTTTACAAGGAATGGACATATATTTTGATGAAATGTGTGGCAATAGTCAACCACAAATGTCTATTTGTTGGGTTTTCAACTATAGAAAAAATGAAATAAATGCTTAAAAAACATGACACCTGGCATTGTGCCATGGTATGACATCACCCTGCCTTGGTAAAAAATTGAGAAGGTTTGGCTTATGTTGTCATGCACACCCTTCATAAATCGAACCATCACTGAGGAAGTTCCATGCTTTCAAAAGGGAAGTTCTCAAGTTTGAAGGGGAATCCAAATTTTTTTCGTTCTTTGCCCTGGAATTTTTTTCTATGACGAACATACACCCTACCAATCACCGTGTTCAAATTTGGCATTTTTCCGGGCTCATTTACCATATTTAGGGGATTATGTGCATTTTCTAGGCATTTAGCGCATATAAATCAAATCTAGCTACGGGTGCACGGGTGTGATGTGAGGGACGGGGATTGCCACTCGATCGCGGCGCATCCAACGGTACACACGCGCGATCTGCGTGGCTGGGGTTCCGGCCAATCATAACGCAACACACAATAGGCTCAGCGCACATTGTTTCCGGAAGCGACGGAGATGAACGGTGTGCGATAATGAATGAACAAAATTTAAGGAAAGCCAAATTTCTGTTCTGGTTTGTGGTTGAGCTCTTGAATACCACCGCACTGTACGACTGCCTGGCCCCTCCGTCCTAGAGCTCTCTCAAGTCGTCGTCCATGGCACCGCGGCGCATAGTAACTGGTAAGGAAGCGATGGCATCTCGGCGCGCTGCGTTCCTCGCCGCCCGTGACCGCACACATGGTAAGGAAGCGATGGCATCTCGCCGCGCCGAGTTCATCGCCGCCGGCGGCCAGACAGTTCCATGGGCGGACTTTGAGGCTGCCATGGCCGAATGGGTGGTGGATCTAGAGGCGGCCGAAGCCGCACAGAAGGAGCGGAAAAGGCAGAAAGCATTCAATAAAGAGAGTCCTGCCGCCGCAAAAAAAAATAGGCCGCACGCCGTGGTGAGGAGAGCTTGGCGGAGATCGAAGAACGGTGGGTTGCCGCTAATAAGGCCGGGAACGAGAACACCGACATCTGGCAAGCATGCCCTGGTGGCAGCATGTGAGAAGTATTTTAAGTTTGTAGTATTAGAGAAAATTACCAGTAGTACTTTAAGTTTGCAGTATTAACATACGATGTCGGTAAGAGCATCCTTTGAGGGCCTTGAGCATTGATTAGCATGTTTTCACGTGTGTGTTTTTTGCGTTAATCATTAGAAGATCACAAAATACAAGGTTTCTATGTTGTACCCGTCTGCGTTTTTTGCGTTAATGACCAAGAAGACAGTTACCTGTGCGATATTTCCTAATAAACCAGGCATACCATTGACCCAAAAAAAATCAAGTACACGTGTACATTTTTTTGGAGACGGGATCTGCCAACTTTCTGTTTTCTCGCACAAGAGTATTTTTACGCGCTTCGTCTGCATTCTGTGTTCCCCCCGCCCAAGTTTCAAATTTCGCATCGAAATTTTCATTAGGCACGCGATTTCAGAATTTATTCCTCCAACCACATCCCCTTCCCCTGAGTATCCCCCCTCCCTCGCGCCTCCCCCTGCCGGCATCTCAAACCGCCGCTGCTACAACCACAGCTTCAAGCACATCTACGTTCTGCTCGGATCCAGTCAGGTAACCCACCGATCTCTATCACGCCCCCGGACTGATTGCTTAAATGGCACTAGGGAAACATCCTCATGCCTCCAAATCCCCGCCGCCATGAGCTAATGGCGGTCCATGGCACGATGGCTGCTGTGCGTGTTGACCAGGAGGAACACCTCGCCTCCGCCGCCGCCGCCCACATGGTGCAGGCTCTGGCCCAGATGATGTGTCCCAGCGACTACCCTGTAGGACTTAACTTGTAAGATCTGACAAGCTTACCAATACCACTTGCAAGGCTATGATTTGTACGGTTGGTGTATTAAGCATGTTCGTGCCTTGTTTATTTCAGTACTACATACTGTGTGATGTTCAAATATTACCGTGTCCAGCTCAATTTCACCAATACCAGCAACAAACTTACAATACATGACTCAGGATATCACTAGAGAAGCTGCCCATTTGCTATTTTTAGTGGATGCTAACCATGTTGCACTTAACATGCCTATCCATGTACTTATGCATAGTCATAACGACCGATGCTTTTGTTTGCCATCGAGGTGAGCTGCATCCCATGTCTTATAGTTTTTCACATAATTTGTGCAATTGTAGTTTAAGTTCTACCGATTTACTGGTTGCCTGTAGGTACACATGTCAGTGGCACTGATCCACGCTTCGACCCGGAGGAATAGCTCCCCTCCACCGTAGTTGACTTTGGGCGAGCTCTGGCCAAGATGAAGTGCCCTAGCAACTACCTCTCAGGACTTACCAAGTATGTACTCACCAATTCAATCTTACCAATACTAGTTGCAATTAATGGCTATGTTCTGTATGGTCGATGTATTAAGCATGTTGTAGTAAACATGCCTAACACATTTTTGCTACATTCCCTACCTTTTTATAGACATTTGGTCCATTCTCTGCTCTGGCAGCACCTGCCTTGTGATGTTTAACTATGCCAATTGCATTTTTATCACTACCGGTTTCAATATCTATTAAGCCTGTTGCAATTAATAGTTGAATCCATTTTTAAATAGTTGCATTTCAATGGCTACAAACTTACAAAACATTTATTAGGATGTCGTTAAGCCTGTTGCAATTAACAGTTGTATCAATTTTTTAATCTATCCATTTGCTACCATGCTACTCTCCACAATGAAGATATACTAGAGATGCTGCCCCATTTGCTTTTTTTGGTGGATGTTAACCCTGTTGTACTTAACATGCTTGTCCATGTACTTACGCAGGGTCATAATAGCCGATGATATTGTTTGCCATCAAGGTTAGCTGCATCCCATGTCTTACAGTATTTCACATCATTTGTGCAATTGAAGTTTAACTTCTACCATTTACTGGTTGCCTGTAGGTACACATGTCAGTGGCACCGATCCACGCTTCAACCCGGAGGAATAGCTCGCCTCCGCCACTGCTGACTTTGTGCGGGCTCTGGCCAAGATGAAGTGCCCCATCAACTACCGCTCAGGACTTACCAAATATGTACCCACCAGTTCAATCTTACCAATACCAGTTGCAATTAATGGCTATGTTTTGTACTATCGATGTATTAAGCATGTTGTAGTAAACATGCCTAACACGTTTGAGCTATTTTCCCTACATTTTTATAGACAACTGGGCCATTATCTGCTCTGGCAACACCTGCCCTGTGATGTTTATCTCTGCCAATTGCATTTTTATTAGTGCCGGTTTCAATGGCCATTAAGCATGTTGCAATTAACAGTTGTATCCATTTTTAAAGAGTTGTATTTCAATGGCTACTGACTTATAAAACATGAATTAGGATGTTGTTAAGACTATTGCAATTAATAGTTGTATCAATTTTTCTATCCGTCCCTTTGCTACCGTGCTACTCTTTCGAAATGAAGATATCACTACAGATGCTGCCGTTTCATTATCATTTATTATTTTTGGTGGATGTTAACCCTGTTGTAGTTAACATTGGCTTTCCATGTACTTACACAGGGATACAATGGGCGATGATGTTGTTTGCCGTCGAGGTTAGCTGCATCCCATGTCTTATACACCATCTATTCCTAAATATAAGTATTTTTAGAGATTCAAATATAGACTACATAAGGAGCAAAATGAGTGAATCTAGATTCTAATCTAAACAATATCTATAATTTTATATACATCCGTATGTAGTGCACAATACTTGTACTTAGGAACATACGTAGTTGTATTTTATATCATTTGTGCAATCTCAGTTATGCTTCTAACATTTACTGGTTGCTTGTAGGTACATATATGATGGGTACCGATCCACGCTTCGATCCCTTTTGCGTATGGGGCAATGAGATATTCATGAACAAGCATCAAGTGAGGAAACTAAGAAAGATTGTTAGGCGAAAGAAACGGGTGATTTGAATTAAGCTCTTTATTTACACTTTGTCGAAACAACAGTGAACTTTAGGATGGTAAGTAATGTGTTGCCTTTTCCCCTGCCCACAACAAGTTACTCTATTAGACCTCAGTATCTGATATTTTCTCTTTTTAGTGGTTTCCGAAGTTATTTACCGGTGATTACCTTGCAAACAACATGTCCTGAGTGGAGGCAACTAAGGTTAAAGTATATAATTCATGCTACCATGATAATGCTCTAGAAGTCTTCCTAAAGGCGGTGAAGGATGGGCGGGCGATCGTCACAAGGGGTTGGACAAAAGTGGTTCGTGCCTATGGCATGCAGGAAGGCACATTATGGGCATTCCTCTTCTTCAACACGGTCAACAGTCAAAATTATTTACTCTTGTCTCTTCACCTTTACCGCCTTTAAATATTATGATTCATCATAGTTAATTGCTGCCTAATCCTGTAATTACTGAACATATTGTACTGGCAATTTTATTTATGGGTTCGTTGTTGAACCATTGTGCTGAGAATTTGAATTGCACGTTTCGTATTTCTAAATTTCCAATTAGAATAATAAATTACTGACGAAAATAAAAATAGAACAGACAGTCATGGACCTTTGCAAACGGTTCTAGCAGTAAAGGCGCTTGCGATGGATAGCCCAATGCCACAAAGTTTTCTACATCAAATCGTGTGTGATGTAGTTAATGAAAGCAAACTGTTAAGCAAGGCAGAGCGTGTGTGATAGTTACACCTTTCACACACGAGTGTATACATAAAACCGTGTGGGATGTACATCCGAACGGAAAACGTTTTCCCTGGATTGACTGTGTGGGATGTACATAAGAACGGAAAAGTATTCCTTGGATTGACTGTGTGTGATATACATACAAACGAAAATGTTTTTCTGGGATTCACTGTGTGGGATGTACATACTTACGAAAATGATTTTATTGGATTACCATGTGGGATGTACATACCTACGGAAATGATTTTCTCAGATTACCGTGTGGGATATACATACCTACATAAATGATTGGGTTTTGATGCCTTGCCCGGTCGAACACGACCCCAGCCTGGGTCCTAGGAGGGCCTATCCTCGACAATTTCTGGGTCGTGTGGGAAGGACACCCTATCGCACACACTCACTTGGCGACGGTTCCAAATGTCGTCGCGGAAAGGGGTAAAAACTGTTTGTTTAGGACCGACGCGCAACAGTGCGGGGTCCCCACAGAGCTGGTATTAGAGCCATTATGCTGTAGGTAGCCTTAGTTGGCATGCTCTTTAGCTAGGATGAGACAATTTTCATAAACCTTCTAAAGTTGTCTTCCTTTCTTAGACTTACCAAAACCTAAGATATTATCAGCTTATTGACCTCTCCCATTCAACCTTTGTAGATGGAGGCTGTACCTCAAGAGCTCCTGACCATCATTTTCCCCTTACTTCTCGAGGATAGCCTCGAGGAGTCCCAGTTTCATGACCATCAGGTTCCCCATCCTGACCTATCATGAACATTGGCATAGCGTCATCGAGACGGAGTACCATGTGGAAGTGATCATCAAGGCAGATGATCCTCCCACAAGTTCGTTCTTCGAGGGACCCGAAATGGCAACACTACTCCTCACTGTCGAGGCAGCTGCACTCAAGTCACTAACCCGCCTCCAAGAACTTCTTTCGAAGATGGCAGTCAAGATGACAACCCCTTCTTGCCTTACCGAAAGGAAGGTGAAGATGAGAGCAGTGCACGAGTCCCACCACTGAAGGAAGGACTTCCACTTCGAGTCTAGACCTACTTCAGCCTTTGTGCCTATAGCTTGGCACAAGAATTGGCATCGGAGTTGGTGTAGCTCCAAAAGGAACTCCACGAGACCAAGGCACTTCTTCGTCAAGCATAGGAGAAAAATGATAGGATCAACAAGGAAGGTGCGCCTCCTGGGCAACCCTCTATCGCATATCGAGGTGGAAGACCCTTAGAAGATGTATCGTCCAAGGATGAAGAACCACCCCAGCGACGTCGTATGATGGCAAGGGAATATCACAAGCTCTTTCCCGAACCACCGGCAAAGAAACGTCGTGTCCAAGTGCTCCACTCCCTCACACCTTCAAGCGATAAACAAGCTCGGATGGATGAGGACGAGGATGAAGACCCGGAAGAGCCAGAATACGTGACTGAGCATTCCACCACTTAGGCACCATTCGCAGCTCGGATATGCTAGATCGTGATCTCTACGATAGGATAGGTCGTGTAACCCCTATGCGAAGTCGAGTCCTTGTAATGGTTCATATGAGACCATATAGTGTTGTTTTTGCTTTTGTTGTGTTTCGATGGAAGTCGTACTTACCCTTAGGGGACATGTAAACGACTACATCACCTGTTGGATTTTAATGAAGTGTTTGGCCCTTTTGCCCCTTGCATGAAAACAATTAGTGTCATACCCACCCCCTTACTAGGCACCCATCTTTATTTCTTTCCCTCATCATTCCTAATCATAAGACCTTGATCGCTCCAACAGGATGCCTGTTGTAACTCGTACTAGTACCTCTACCCAGCAGCTCGAAGCCGGAGCATCCGTCCAAGCAGAGGCCAGCCAAGACCAAACCCACGATCAAGCTCCACCACCACCACCTACCCCGAACATGGACATGGCTGAGCTTCTCCAAGCCTTCCGAGAGGAACACCAAGCCAACACTGCAGCCCTCCAGATGATTGCTCAAGATGTCACCAACAACCGCCAGCTAGCAGCGAACGGCAATGGACGTTCCACGTTGGCGGAGTTCAAGTAGCATGCACCGCCAACCTTCATCGAGATAGCCGAACTCTTGGATGCAGACAACTCGGTTCGCACCATTGAGGACATGCTGGAACAAGTCGGCTGCACTGAAGACCGTGAGAAGGTGGCTTATGCCGTCCACTGTCCCGGGGGAACAGCCAGAGCTTGGTGGGATGGATTCAAGGTCAAGCATGCTGGGCGAGGCATTAGTTGGAATGACTTCAAGGTAGAATTATGCAAGGCCCATATTCCTTCTGGAATCATGGCTATCAAGAAGCGTGAGTTCTGAGCTCTGAAGCAAGCAAGTGTTACTGTCAACGAGTATATGCAAAAGTTCAGTGTTTTGTCAAGGTATGCACCTGAAGATGTCAGACTGATGCTACAAAAAGGGAGCGCTTCATGGAAGGCCTCAATCAGACTCTGTAGTACTCGCTTGTCGTGTGTGACTACCCAAGCTTTCCTCACCTGGTGAAAAAATCACTCATGCTTGAAGACAAGCGGCGTGCTTTGGAAGACACTCGCAAGCGCAAGATGGTCAGCAAGGGAAGTTCCAGTAACCAGAAGCCTCGCCCGTGGTAGCGAACCCTGGTCAGGAAAACCTATCAGCAGCCAAGAGCTCCCGCACCTAGCACCAACTATTAGCCTCAGCAGTATGCCAACCCCAGGCCAGCTTTCAACAACCACAATAACAGTGGTGGCAACAAGATCAACAACCCCAACCAAGTCACTTGCTTTGGATGTGGTCAGTCAGGTCACATCTCAAGGGTGTGCCCCAACAAGAAGCCCGATGCCCCGCGCCCACGCACAACCCAGGACAAGGCCGCGGAATGCTACCAAGGAACCAAGATCCTCGCAACCCACCCAACAATGGGAAGGGGCGTGTGAATCACGTCACTGCAGAAGAAGCTCAGGAAGACCCGAACGTCGTGCTGGGTGTGTTCCTTGTCAACTCAGCACCTGCAACTGTCTTGTTTGTCTGGAACCACGCATTCATTTCTCACCCAAAAGTTTGCATTAAAAGTGGCATGACCCCTACACCCCTAAATAATCCCATGGTGGTACCCCTAGAGCAAAGATGATAGCCAAGATAGGTTGTAAGGGAGTCGGAATCGCCATTAATGGGGTAGATTTCCGAGCATACCTTATCATCATAAGATCGCAAGGCTTGGATGTGATCTTAGGGATGGATTGTCTCATCAAGCACCAAGGCTTGTTAGATTGTGCCAACCAGTCTGTCACTGTGACCAATGACCAAGGAGTCAAAGTTAAATTTGTGTCTAACTCCTCTCCCGCTCAAGCTGCTCAAGTCAACTGTTTGTCTGATGTTGGATTGGAGCAAGTGCCAGTAGTATGCAAGTATCCCAATGTCTTTCCTAATGAGCTACTAGGGATACCTCCTGACCGTGACATTGAGTTTGTCATCGAGCTCATGCCCGGAGCAGGACCCATCTATAAGAAGCCTTATAGAATGCGGACGGAAGAATTAGCTAAGTTGAAGAAGCAACTGGAAGAGCAGTTGAGAAAGGGATTTATCCGCCTTAGTGCCTCCCATTGGGGATCACCTGTTCTGTTTGTGGCAAAGAGGGTCATTACCATCCGCTTATGCATCGACTATCATTCCCTCAATGAAGTTACAATCAAGAACAAGTATCCACTTCCCAAGATCGAAGATCTGTTTGACTAACTCAATCAAGCCAAGGAGTTCTCCAAGATTGACCTTAGATCTGGGTACTACCAGGTGAAGATCAGACCCCAAGATATTCCGAACATGGCACTTGTAACCAGATATGGCATGTATGAGTGCACGGTCATGTCCTTTGGATTGACCAATGCCCCAGCTTACTTCATGTATCTCATGAATAAGGTCTTCATGGAAGATTTGGACAAGTTTGTTGTCGTCTCCAGTGATGACATTCTTCTATTCTCGAAGACGGAAGAAGAGCACGAGCAACACTTGAGGATGATCCTAGACAAGCTTCGAGAGCACCAACTATACGCCATATTCAGCAAGTGTGAGTTTTGGCTACATAAAGTTGGATTCTTGGGTCATGTCTTGACCGAGGAAGGATTGTTAGTGGATCCCGTGGAGATTGAAGCTGTGACCCAATGGCAATCAGCAACTACCATGATGGAAGTTAGAAGCTTCCTCAGGCTTGCGGGCTATTATCGCAAATTCGTGGAAGGATTCTCCAGCATTGCCCGGCCAATGACTCAGCTCTTGAAGAAGTACAAGAAGTTTGAATGGGCACCGAAGTGCGAAGAAAGCTTCCAAGAACTCAAGAAGAGATTGACCAGTGCCCCAGTTCTAGAAACACCTGACATTCACAAGGAGTTTGTGATATATTTTCATGCCTCTCGAACCGGATTGGGAAGCGTTTTGATGCAAGAAGGCCGAGTCATAGCTTACCTTTCAAGGCAGCTACCCATCATTAAAAGAACTACACTACTCATGATCTTGAGTTAGCAGCAATGGTTCATGCTTTGAAGATATGGCCACATTACCTCCTAGGGAAGCAGTGTGAGATATACACAGACCACAAAAGTCTGAAGTATATTTTCACTCAAAAGGAATTGAACATGAGGCAGCGAAGATGGTTGGAACTGATCAAGGACTATGACCTCAGTGTTCAATACCACCCCAGGAAGGCTAATGTGGTAGCAGATGCCTTATGCAGAAAGGCTTGGTCCCTAAATGGCATAGTTAAAGGAAGGCAGCCAGTCATGTTTGAAGAGCTGGAACAATTCGGCTTGGAATTGGTTACCTATGGATATCTGGCAAACCTGGAAGTCAAGTCTACCCTGATGGACGAAGTCAAGGAAGCGCAAAATGGACATGTAAGCATGGAAGCCATCAAGAAGCAGATGAAGCTAGGCAAGGTCGAGGGTTCTTCGAAGACGAGCACGAGATTCTTTGGTACAAAGGTTGTATCTGTGTACCAAACAAGAAGGAGCTGAAGAATTTGATCCTGCAAGAATCCCATGACACTCCATATTCCATCCACCCGGGAGAAACCAAGAGGTATCAAGACTTGAAGGGTAGATTTTGGTGGCACGGTATGAAAAGGGAGATTGCCACCTATGTGCAAAGTGTGATGTATGCCAAAGGGTCAAGGCTGAATATCAGCGACCCGCTGCATTGCTCCAACAACTCAAGGTTCCCTAGTGGAAATGGGATAAAGTCAGGATGGATTTCATCACTGGATTACCTACGTCAAACAAAGGACATGACTCCATTTGGGTCATAGTCGGCCATTTGACCAAAGTAGCCCATTTCATTCCTGTCAAGGCTACCTATGATGGCAACCAGCTGGCAACTATGTACATTAACAGAATCGTAAGCCTTCATGTTGTTCCTACAAAGATTGTGTCAGATCGAGGAACACAGTTTACCTCCAGGTTCTGGAAGAAGTTTCAAGAGGCCATGGGAACCAAGTTGTCTTTCAGCACTGCTTTCCACCCGCAAACCGGAGGTCAGACAGAACGTGTAAACGAGATACTCGAATACATGCGCCAAGCCTGTGTCTTGGCATATGGAGCCAAGTGGGAAGATTTCCTCCCTTTTGTCTAGTTCTCCTATAACAACAGTTATCAGTCAAGCCTTCAGATGGCACCATTTGATGTGTTGTACGGACGCAAGTGTCGCACACCCCTCAATTGGTCGGAAACCGTAGAAGGGCTAGTATTTGGACCAGATGTTCACTATGAAGCAGAAGAGCAAGTGCAGCTAGTCAGAGAGCGTCTGAAGACCACCAATTCAAGACAAAAGAGCCATGACGACACTCGTCGCCGACAAGTGAACTTCCAAGTCAGAGACCATGTGTACCTGCGAGTAACTCCTCTTAAGGGAACCAAGCATTTCCACGTTAAGGGGAAGCTCGCGCCATATTTATTGGCCCCTTCAAGATCACCGCACTACGAGGAGAAGTGGATAACTATTTGGAACTACCACCGGAAATGTCCGATGTGCACAACGTATTCCACATGTCACAGCTCTGGAAGTGTCTCCAAGTTCAAGACAAGCCCGGTCTCTACAAGGAAATTGATCACAAAGTCATTGACCTTTAGCCTAGTTTTACCTACCGTGAGAGTCCCATCTGGATTTTGGATGAAGAAAAACGACGTACGCGAAGCAGCACCATCAAGTACTTCAAGGTCCAGTGGAGCAACCACACTGAAGCAGAAGCAACCTGGGAATGTGAAGACTACCTAGATCCGAGTTTCCAGATCTATTTAAAGCCTAGTTTAGGAATCTCAAGGACGAGATTCTTTTAAGGTGGGTAGGTTTGTCACACTCTGCATTTTGTAAAATGTCATTTGCATTAATAAAGCATGAAAATTTGGTCCAACAAAAACTTTTTTGCATCATTTGGCTTTTATTTGGAGTTGGATTTCTCTCTGAGTTTTCAAGTGCTCTTTTAAGGTCACCATAGCTCCACCATCTATACTTCATCTCCTTGCTCCAAACTTTTGCCCAATGATGATACCATGTGTATAGAACAATGTAGTATTTTCTTACAAAAATAATTTTGCCAAATAGTATTTTTTAAATATAGTTTTCCAAAAAACCCTAAATTGAGGTTTGCACTACAAGTACTTGATTTGGGGTGTGATAAATCTTTCATAGGATATATTTCGATCCTATTAGGTGTAGGACTGCCATAAAACTCAACAATATAATTTTAAAGTTATTTTCTTATTTTATTTAAAGGCTTTTTCTTTAGGCCAGAAATGGTCTTTAATAGGATAAATAATTTTCAAAAATATTTGATAAAATTTAGGGAAACTCAGAGGACATATATTGTCCATATATAATAGTTTCAACACACGGTCTTGTTCACAATATTGGACAAATCCCTAAAAATCCCATTCTCGATATTTCAACCTTTTGAAATATTTAAAAAGAATATTCTCTAAAAATTCGAGGAAAATTCTAGCAAGTCAGATATACATAATATGAGGAACTTGCAAAGTTTCATCTCAACACAAATAGTTTTGGTTCACAAAAGTGCCACAAAACCCTCTCTGTCCAGAATGCCTGTAGGGATAAGGCACATGGCATGGGTTCTACTTGTCTACGAAGACTTCCGCTACTTGAGTTTATTAGATGTTCAGCCCGTGAGGCTTTATCTATGTAAGACTTGACCATAATGGTCATAATTTCTGTAAGAAGGTATGTATGGATGAAAGAATCTTGTTATTCAACTTCTGTGTGTTCATTGAGCATTGATCTTAGGGATCACTGTACACGTGCATTCAGTGATCTTGACTTATGAGTCGGGGTCCCCACATATATGTTGTTATTAATTACCAAAAGCACATGGGGATTAGTTGTACTTTGAATCTCCATCTTTTTGGTAATTGATGACAACATATAGATCAAAGCTTCGGCAAATGATAATAAGAGTGGAATACATCATTGCTTTGAGAAGTGTGTGATAAGCAGGAGCTCACCCTAAATTTGTTCCTTATTTAAGATTTGCTTTTCAATGCAAATGCACAATCGATTAGGATCATAGGTTACTCTTCCATGCCACATACATCTCGGTGGAGCGTTCAAATTGATAAGATTTAAGCAACAAGCACTCATCACCAAAATAAACAAGTGAATGATTATACACAATCAAGCAAACACACATTAAGCTTAATATGATCAACCACACAAGTACCTCACGAGCATAAGAAAATTGTAGCAATAACCAAACAAACGAAGTAGCAAGCAAAAACCAACGAAGAGAAGCAGAACTCTCTCTCTCTCTCTCTCTCTCTCTCTCTTGAAGCCTAATGATCTGTACATTTTCTCCCATTTGGCAACATGTTACCAAAAAGCTTGAAACTGGATAGTTCTATACGCCACTCTAGGAACGATCTCCGGGAGATGCAGAAGAAGTCTCACTGGTGGCTCTGGTGTACGTAGACGATGTGGTGATAAGAGCATCAGCAAACACTTCAGACAAAGTCTGTGGAGCTGGAGGAGTTGACATTGGACGAACAACTATGGCAGTGGCTGCAGGTGCTGAAAGTGTAGGCATGGGCTCGACAACTGTCACAACTGAAGATCTTGGTCCTCTTGGGACTCTCAGGAAAGCATCAGTGGTATCTCTGTCCTCTGCATCTTCCTTGAGCTTCTCTACAACTGTTTGTATCTCAGTGATCTTCACCTCATGATCACAGAATTTGGTTTCTACAATCCTCTCAGGGCTCTCTTGATTTTGAGTCAAACTGGCCAGGATCTTCTCAATCCTCAGAGTGGCCACATGTAGATGGCTGAGCTGGTCTTTCATGGTCTTGGGGACCCAGAAGCACTTGCTGCTTTTGCTTTGTAAATCTCTTAGCCATCAACTGATGTAGGATGTGATGCATCCATGACAACCTCATTGTCCTCAAAATTTGGCCTAAGAGATATGATAACCCACAAGTATAGGGGATCACAATAGTTTCCGATGGTAGAGTATTCAACCCAAATTTATTGATTCGACACAAGGGGAGCCAAAGAATATTCTCTAGTATTAGCAGCTGAGTTATCAATTCAACCACACCTGGAAAGACTTAATATCTACTGCAAAGTATTTAGTAGCAAAGTAATATGGAAGTAACGATAACAGTAATAGTAGTAGCAATTTTGTAGTGATTGTAACAGTAGCAGTAACGAAAGTAACGAAGCAAGTATCAATATGAAACGAACTCTTAGGCAATGGATCGGTGATAATATGTATCGGATAATATTCATCATGTAGCAGTTATAACCTAGGGTGACACAGAACTACCTCCAATTCATCAATTTAATGCAGGCATATATTCCGTATATAGTCATACGTGCTTATGGAAAAGAACTTGCAAGACATCTTTTGTCCTACCCTCCCATGGCAGCGGGGTCCTAATGGAAACTAAGCGATATTAAGGCCTCATTTTAATAGAGTGTCGGACCAAAGCATTAGCACTTAGTGAATACATGAACTCCTCTAACTACGACAATCATCGGAAAGAATCCCAATTATTTTCACCTTGGGGTATGCGGATCATAACACGTAGTAGGTGTCTAGAACCTGCAAGACAGGATCAAGAACACATGTATATTCATGAAAACATAATAGGTTCAGATCTAAAATCATGGCACTCGGGCCCTAGTGACAAGCATTAAGCACAGCAAAGTTATAGCAACAACAGTCTTAGAACATAGTGGATACTAGGGATCAAACCCTAACAAAACTAACTCGATTACATGATAAATCTAATCCAACCAATCACCGTCCAGCAAGCCAACGATGGAATTACTCACACATGGCGGTGAGCATCATAAAATTGGTGATGGAGGAAGGTTTATGATGATGACGGCGACGATCTCCACTCTTTGGAGCCCCAAACGGACTCCATATCTGGCCTCCCGAGGAAGAAAAGGAGGTGGCGGCGGCTCTGTATTATAAAATGTGATGAATCCTTCTTTTTTATTTTGTTTTCCCCGAACACGAATATATGGAGTTGGAGTTGTGGTTAGTGGAGGCCCAGGGGGCCCGCAAGGACAGAGGGCGCGCACTAGGGGGCGGGGCGCCCCACCCTTGTGGGTAGCTAGCATGATGTTTCCATGGCTTGTCCGTTTTTTGATGTCATTGCTACGCTAGATCATTGCACATCCCGGTACACCGCCGGAGGCATTCACATAGAGTCATATTTTGTTCTAGCTTCGAGTTGAAATCTTTGAGTTGTAAGTAAATAAAAGTGTGATGATCTTCATTATTAGAGCATTGTCCCGTGTGAGGAAACAAAAAAACAAAAAAAAAAGAGAAAGGCCAAATAAAAAAAGATGGCCCCAAAAAAGAGGGGGGCTAAAAAAAGCCCCTCCAAAAAAAATGAGAGAAAAAGAGAGAAGGTACAATGTTACTATCCTTTTACCACACTTGTGCTTCATCATAGCACCATGTTCTTCATGATAGAGAGTCTCCTATGTTGTCACTTTCATATACTAGTGGGAATTTTCATTATAGAACTTGGCTTCTATATTCCAATAACGGGCTTCCTCAAATGCCCTAGGTCTTCATGAGCAAGCAAGTTGATGCACACCCACTAGTTTTATTTTTGAGCTTTCATACACTTATAGTTCTAGTGCATCTGTTACATGGCAATCCCTACTCACTCACATTGATATCGATTGATGGACATCTCCATAGTCCATTAATTTTCCAAGTTGATGTGAGACTTTCTCCATCCTTTTGTCTATCACCACCTTCTATTCCACCCATAGTGCTATGTCCATAGCTCACACTCATGTATTGCGTGAAAGTTGATAAAGTTTGAGAATACTAAAGTATGAAACAATTGCTTGGCTAAAACCGGGGTTGTGCATGATTTAAATACTTTGTGTGGTGAAGATGGAGCATAGCCAGATCATATGATTTTGTAGGGATAACTTTCTTTGGTCATGTTATTTTGAAAAGACATGATTGCTTTATTAGTATGCTTGAAGTATTATTGTCCTAATGTCAAATGATAGACTATTGTTTTGAATCACTCGTGTCTTAATATTCATGCCATGATTAGATTACATGATCAAGATTATGCTAGGTAGCATTCCACATCAAAAATTATATTTTTTTTATCATTTACATACTCGTGGACGAGCAGGAATTAAGCTTGGGGATGTTGATACGTCTTCGTCATATCTATAATGTTTTATTGTTCCATGCCAATATTCTACAACTTTCATATACTTTTGGCAACTTTTTATACTATTTTTTGGTACTAACATATTGATGCAGTGCCCAATGCCAGTTCCTGTTTGTTGCATGTTTTTTGTTTTTAAGAATATCCATATCAAACGGAGTCCAAACGGGATAAAAACGGACAGAGATTTTTTGGAATATATGTGAATTTTGGGATGTGGAACAAACGTGAAACGATGCCCGAGTGGCCCACGAGGGTGAGGGGCGCGCCAGGGGGGCCAGGCGCGCCCTGGGCCCTCGTGTCCACTCCATAAGGCAGTTGATGCCCTTATTTCGCTGCAAGAAAACTAATATCCGGATAAAAATCATGTTCAAAATTCAGTCCAATCGGAGTTACGGATATCCAGGAATTTAAGAAACGGTGAAGGGCCAGAATCTGAGAACGCAGAAGCAGAGAGAGACAAAGAGACAGATCCAATCTCGGAGGGGCTCTCGCCCCTCCCACGCCACGGAGACCATGGACCAGAGGGGAAACCCTTCTCCCATCTAGGTAGAAGGTCAAGGAAGAAGAAGAAGGAGGGGAGCTCTCTCCCCCTCGCTTCCAGTGGTACCGGAGTGCCGCCGGGGCCATCATCGTCACCGCAATCTACACCAACAACTTCACCGCCATCATCACCAACTCTTCCTGTCAGGCCCAAGAAGCGATTCGATCCCGATCACGTGACACTTACGTGATTGGGGCACAACCGCATTTCGGGCGCTTAGCAAGATGGATATCATTACATCGTACCATTAAATACATACATGGGGGATACAACAATACATACATTTCACATGAATACAACAACATCAATACAAGGCATCCGACTACGGATGCAAACATGAAAAGCACAACGACATCCATCTACTATCATAGGCTGCCGACCCGGAACCTAACCCAAGACTGAAGAAGAAGAAGAAGAAAGAACTCCAACACAACGATCATCGCTCTCACATCAAGACATCGGAAAACCTGCACCTGCAACTGTTGTTGTAGTATGCGTGAGCCACGAGGACTCACCAATCCCATAACCATGGGTAACAAGACTATCAAAGCTTAATGGGAAGGAAGAGGTAAAGTGGTGAGGTTGCAGCAGTGGCTAAGCAATATGTATGGTGGCTAACTTACGAGTACAAGAATAAGATGAGCATCTACGCAAACGGTCGCATCTAGTAGTGATCGCTAAAGATCCTGAACTACCTACGAGTCAAACATAACCCCACCGTGTTCTCTTCTCAAAGTGAAAAGAGACAGTCACGGTTACTCACACAGTTGTGTGTTTTACTTCGGATCCTCTGTCAAGTTTTCTACAACCGGACATTAAAAAATTCCAATCTGCCACATAACCGTGGGCATGGCTTTCGAAAGATCATAACCCTGCAGGGGTGTCCCAACTTAGCCCATCACAAGCTCTCACGATCAGCTGAAGTAATAATAATTATTACTCCTTATCTTAGGGAAATCCGATCAGGCTCGGTATCCCGGTGCACAAGACATTTCGACAATGGTAAAACAAGTCCAGCAAGACCTCCCGATGTGTCGACACCCTGATAGTAGCCGCGCGTATCTCATCTCAGGCCACGACCGGATGGGTGATCCTACGAGTAAAACCAATCCTCGAGTTTCCCCGTGGTGGCCCCGCATAACCCCCGTTTGGTACCAACACCATCAGCACTGGCCCCCCTTGTAGCGACCAGACCTCAAATAGTCTGATCTCCGTGCATCAGTGTCATCCCTGGATTAGTAATGCTGACACGCACGGTACTTGATGGATTTATAACAGAGTAGCAATCACACACTTATTACATCGATAGTCCAACGATGACTTTATTACAAATAATATGGCTGAAGGCCATCTAACACGATAACAGCGGAAGGCTTGGAAGATAAGTGAGTCCATCAACTCCAGCGGCATCACTGAGTATAGAACCACGACCTAAAAGGGCATCTTACTCGTCGTCTGAAAAGTCTGCAACATGAAACGTTGCAGCCCGAAAAACGGGTCAGCACATGGAATATGCTGGCAAGGTAACACAAGAGAATGCAATGAAAGTAAAGCTATACTATATGCAATATGGCAGGTGGAAAGCTCTATGGTTAAATTTTTGCGTCAACCCAATTTTTCCCTACTTCAAAGGAATGCATT
The DNA here is from genome assembly GCA_902687465.1 of Secale cereale. NCBI lineage: Eukaryota > Viridiplantae > Streptophyta > Magnoliopsida > Poales > Poaceae > Secale > Secale cereale. The sequence goes on along the minus strand of LR738715.1, from coordinate 389,829,554 downwards.
TTAATTAACTATCATGGTAGTTGAAACATCGTTGAGAAGATAGACATCCTCTCAACCCCAATTGAAAGTTCATCATTAAACCCAACAAAATTAATTAAAGTAACATGTTGAGATGCACATGAAAATCCAAGTACTAGATACTCAAGACGTCCATAACCGGGGACACGGCTAATCATGATCAATTTGTACACTCTGCAGAGGTTTGTGCACTTTTCCCACAAGACTCGATCGCCTCCGTTTGGTTTCTCGCACTTCATGATGTTTGAGAAACGGATGACCGAGACATAGTCTTTCAGAAGCGCTAGCACCTTACGATCGGGCGGACCGTACCAACCTACATCCCCTACATCTGCTAGTCCACCACTGTAAGAGTTCGCACAACTTACTCACACTATGCTAGAGCCCATAATAGCATTGTGGTTGCACACGGAAGTTTCTGGTATGAATAATCTCATGATCCCTTTGAGCCTGGGTGGCGGTCCAAAAGAAAAACAGGCAATCCTGGAATACCCAGATGCCTCAATCCACCCAGATGTGTATTAATGTTGCCACCTTAAGTTGAACCATTAATTAAACAATCTCACATCTGTCATGGATTTCACTCACCCAATCCACGTCTACGCATAGCATGTCCTAACAGCAAACGTAGAAGTAACTCCCAAGGGTTTGAATGTAATGTAGGTAATAGGTACTACCTCAATCTACTTCCCAATCCCACAAGTTAATTGATCCTAATCATGCAATGTGCGGGGGTTTGACTAATGCAATGAAAACTAGGTAATTGGAAAGCATGATCAAAGTGTTACTTGCCTTGCTGATGATCCGCAAAACCTAGAGACTCAAAGTAGCAAGCGGCGCACTCCGGGTACTCTATCGCAATCAAACAAACAAGCATACAATAAGTACTTAACTAATGCACGGATAAAACTCAAATAAGAGATCTAACCAGAAAGTTCAACTTAAGAACTCCGGTTTGCGAAAAGAATCAATTCGAAAGAAGCAACGAAACTCAAACTGCAAAAGAAACGAGCTCCGAATTACTAGTTGGCCTAAAGTCAAACTTTACAGTAGCCAAAATCTTGTTCCAATTGATTAAACGTAAAGAGGGCTTCGAGACGAAGATCTGGGATTTTGAATCACATGATTCCGACTCTCGAGCGAAAAGAAAAACGAAAAACAAGATCAGGGCAGAAATCGCGATCGGAAAATCGCGGATAAATACCCTGACAAAGAAAAACGACGAACAGGCTAACGATCGAACGTTCGCTGTCTGTGGTTAACTAACGAAAACCGTTCGTTAAAACGAACGTACGGACGGACGTCCGCTATTTAACTAAACCGGCGGAAAATAAAAAAACCGAACCGATCTATTAAAAAACTGATCTATGTTTTCCTAAACGAACCGATCTATTAACCAAAAAAAAAAACTACCTCAACTCCGGCAAACTCCGGCGGTCTCCGGCGAGGGCGGCGGCGGCGCGGCACGGGCGAGGCGGCGGGGTGGCGAGCTGGCGGCGGCGCGGCGAGGCAGGGCGGCGGCGCGGCGCGGCAGGGCGGCGGCGCGGCGCGGGCTGCGGGGGCGGCGGCGGCGTGATCCGGCGGCGGGGCGGCGCGATCTGGCGTCTAGGGTTCGGGCGGCTGCGGGCGAGGCGGGAGTTGGGCCGGCGGGGCTGCGGCTTATAAAGCCCAGTCTCCTGGTCCGATACGAGACTAGGTCGGTTCCTTTATTTTTTCTAAAAGAGTCCCGAAGCAGAAAAACTAACGAAAGAAATACCAAACGGTCTCCAAAATTCCCGAAATAAATTTTCGCCGTCCTCTAATAATATTTAGGACAAAGTGAACATTTTTCCCGGACCTAAATGCAATTTTGAAAAACGCGTATTTGTCCTATGCAAATAAATCCGCAAATAAATCCAGAAAAATACCAAAAGTGATTTTAACATTTTTCCTCCAATATTTCTGTTATTTTGGAGAAGTCATATTATCTCCGCTCATATTTAATATTTAGAAATATTTTTAGGAGGGAAAAATAATTAGAATCACACTGTCCTCGTATCGGTATTCGAGCGAACTCAAATACGAAAACGGCAAAATTCCCAACTCTCTCCGTAGGTCCTTGAGTTGCTTAGAATTTCGAGGAACTCCACGAACAAAATGCAAAACATGCAAATGCAAATATGATCTATGTATAACATTCCAAATTAAAAATTTGGGATGTTACAAACCTACCCCCCTTAGAATGAATCTCGCCCTCGAGATTCGACTTGCCTAGAGAATAGGTGTGGGTGGTCCTTGCGTAGATCATCTTCTCGCTCCCAGGTGGCTTCTTCCTCGGTGTGGTGACTCCACTGAACTTTGCAAAACTTGATAACCTTACTGCAGGTAACTCTGCTAAAAAATTCAAGAATCTTAACAGGCTTCTCCTCGTAGGTCAGATCACTGTCCAACTGAATTGCTTCCAGGGGTACTGTGTCTCTAAGCGGTATTTCGGCCATCTCCGCGTGGCACTTCTTAAGCTGCGAAACGTGAAACACGTCGTGCACTCCTGACAATCCTTCGGGCAATTCCAACTTGTAGGCAACCTCTCCCATGCGTTCCAAAACATGGTAAGGTCCCACAAATCTCGGGGCTAGCTTCCCTTTAACTCTGAAACGTTTAACTCCTCGCAGGGGCGATACTCTCAAGTACGCTATGTCTCCGATCTCATAGGTTATCTCCTTGCGCTTCGAGTCTGCATAACTCTTCTGCCTAGACTGAGCTACCTTCAGTCTATCTCGAATCAACTTCACCTTCTCCTCTGACTATTTGATTAAGTCTGGTCCAAACAATTGTCGGTCTCCAACTTCATCCCACGACAACGGTGTTCGGCATCTCCTTCCATACAATGCCTCGAACGGTGCCATCTTCAAACTGGCCTGGTAACTGTTGTTGTATGAGAACTCCGCGTAGGGCAAGTTATCATCCCAACTAGATCCATAATCTAATGCACAGGCTCTTAGCATATCTTCCAGAATCTGATTGACTCTCTCCATCTGTCCATCTGTCTGTGGATGAAACGCGGTGCTAAACTCTAGCCTGGTACCCAAGGTTTTATGTAACTGATTCCAGAACTTTGAGGTAAACTGGGTTCCTCTGTCTGATACGATGCTCCTCGGAACTCCATGTAGACATACAATTCTGGTCATGTATATCTTAGCCAACTTTGCACTGGTATATGTGGTTTTCACAGGGATAAAGTGGGCTAACTTCGTCAATCGGTCTACTACTACCCAGATTGAGTCATATCCTGCTTTGGTTCTGGGCAATCCGGTGATAAAATCCATGCCAAGCTTCTCCCACTTCCATTCGGGTATTGGCATAGGTTGTAACAATCCTGCTGGCTTCTGATGTTCTGCCTTTACCCTTTGACATACATCACAAACTGCTACATACTCCGCAATATCCTTCTTCATACCGGTCCACCAGAAAATATCCTTCAAATCCAAATACATCTTAGTATTTCCTGGGTGAATCGAGTATGGTGAATCATGGGCCTCCTGTAAAATCAACTTCTTGATCTCCGGGTCATTAGGCACATAGATTCGATCCTCAAACCATAGGGTGTCGTGTTCATCCTCACGAAAACCTTTAGCTTTTCCTTCACTCATCCTCTCCTTTATAGTGACAACCTCCTTGTCCGCTTTCTGAGCTTCTCTGATTTTATCCATCAGGGTAGAATGGATTTCTAATGTTGCTACATAACCTCTCGGAACTATCTCCAAACGTAGTTCTCGTAGGTCCTCGGCTAACTCCTTTGGAAACTCCTCCATCATTAGGGTGTTGACATGGCTTTTACGGCTTAGCGCATTAGCTACTACGTTAGCCTTTCCGGGATGATAATGCAATCTCATATCATAATCCTTAATGAGTTCCAGCCATCTCCTTTGCCTAAGATTCAGCTCCTTCTGAGTGAATATATACTTCAAACTCTTATGATCCGTATATACTTAACAATGGTTTCCAATAAGAAAATATCTCCATGTCTTCAATGCATGCACTACGGCTACTAACTCCAAATCGTGGGTGGCATAGTTCATCTCATGAGGTTTCAGTTGTCGTGAAGCATATGAAACAACTCTTCCTTCCTGCATAAGAACAGCTCCAAGTCCTCGACATGAAGCGTCGTAGTACACCTCATAGTCCTTATGTTGATCTGGCAGAATCAACACAGGGGATGATACCAACCTTTTCTTCAACTCCTGGAAACTAGTCTCACATTCTTCGGTCCAACTGAACTTGGTGTCCTTCTTCAACAACTCCGTCATGGGCTTTGCAATCTTCGAGAAATTCTCGATAAATCTCCGGTAGTGTCCTGCGAGTCCAAGAAAACTCCGGATCTCTCCAACTGTTGTCGGTGCTTCCCAATTGGTCACAGTGTCCACTTTGGCGGGATCTACTGCTATTCCTTCTCCGGATATAACATGTCTGAGGAATCTGACTTCCTTCAACCAAAACTCACATTTGCTAAACTTGGCATATAATTGATGTTCTCTGAGCTTCTCCAATACCAAACGCAAATGCTTTGCATGCTCCTCTTCATCCTTCGAGAAGATCAAGATATCATCTATGAACACTACGACGAACTTATCCAAATACTCCATAAACACTTTGTTCATTAGGTTCATAAAGTATGCCGGTGCGTTTGTCAGACCAAACGACATAACGGTATACTCGTACAACCCATACCTAGTGGTAAAGGCCGTCTTAGGTATATCCTGCTCTCGGATCTTCAATTGATGGTACCCTGATCACAGATCGATCTTAGAAAAGACCTTAGCTCCTTGCAATCTATCGAACAGATAATTGATCATTGGCAGTGGGTACTTGTTCTTGATCGTTACTTCATTCAATCCTCGGTAATCAACAACCATTCTTAACGATCCATCCTTCTTCTCCACTATAAGTACTGGCGAACCCCAAGGCGAAGAACTTGGGCGTATAAATCCTTTATCCAGTGACTCCTTAATCTGCTTCTTAATTTCCTCCAAATCCTTTGCGGGCATCCTAGATGGTCTCTTAGAAATTGGCCCGGTGCCTGGCAAAAGTTCAATCAAAAACTCTATATCTCTATCCGGTGGCATGCCAGGTAACTCCTCTGGAAACACATCCGGATAATCCTTCACTACTGGCACTTCCTCCTGAACAACTCTGACAGGGAATTTAATGTACTCCTCTTTGACTCATGCCGGGATACATACTTGATCCTTCTTCTTTCCGGCGTGGTAAGCAAAATGGTCTTGCTGGCACATTCAATATTCCCTTCATACTTAGATAACCAATCCATGCCTAATATCACATCCAGTCCTTGAGATTCCAATACTATTAGGTCCGAAGGGGATATGTAATTACCAATCCTTAAGGGCAACTCATCACACCATGACTTAGCCATATACTCTGCTCCTAGTGAGGTTACTAACATGGGCGATCTAAGGGCTTGGGTCGGCAGCTTATACTTATCCACGAATCCCCTTGAAATGTATGAATGCGATGCACCAGTATCGAAAAGAACGAGTGCAGTAAAGGACTTAACTAAGAACTTACCTATAACTGCATCTGGTTGCTCTACTACTTCCTCCACAGTCACGTGGTTCACTCGTCCTTTGTTGAACGGGTTGGGCTTCTTCCCGGCACTTCCATTGCCGTTCCCATTCTTAACTTCTGGGCATTCATTAGCATAATGTCCAGTCTTCCCGCACTTGTAACAAGTGACATGGCTAAAATCCCTCTTGGTGGGTGTGGACGGTGTAGGGCGGTTCTGGTTTCCATTGGCTCCATTCCCGTTTCCATTCCCATTTCCATTCTTGGTGCCATTGTGATTGTGCGAGCTACTTCCTCCATGGGTATGCTGAAACTGCCCTACCGCTCTAGGGGTAAAGCAAGGCTTCTGCTGAGCTCCAGAGTTATACTTTCCTTGCCCATACTTCCTCTTGCGACTCTCAATCTGTTGAAGCTTCCTTTCAATCATCAGGGCGCGGTCAACCAACTCCTAATAGTTATTGAAAGTTGCCACCATCAACTGTACACTCATCTCATCATTCAGCCCTTCCATGAATCTCTCCTCCTTCTTGGCATCTGTGGCCACATCATCTGGGGCATAACGAGATAGGGTACTAAACGCATCCACGTACTGGGCCACAGTACGGTTCCCTTGGCGCAAATTGCGAAACTCCTGCTTCTTCATACTCATGGCTCCAGTTGAGACATGGGCGGTACGAAAAGCTTGCTGAAACTGATCCCAGGTCACATTGGCTACAGGGTAAGTGGATGTGTAGTTCTCCCACCATGCTGCGGCTGGTCCAGACAACTGGTGTGCCGCAAATCGCACCTTCTCAGCATCTGAGCAATTGGCGGTGGTCAAATCCCTTCCAATCTTGCGTAGACAGTCATCAGCCACAATTAGTTCGATGCTGCTAGCAAACACGGGTGGTTGCAACCTTAAGAAACGTGTCAGGTTGTCCACATGTGGTGGTGATGGAGGGTTGTTGTTGTTCTGGTTGTTCTGGTTGTTCTGAGTGTTCTGGACAAGAAGTTGCATCAGGGTGTTCTGCTGCTGGATCAACTGGGTGAGCTCAGGGGGGAAACTCGAATTCACGTCTTGGAGGCATCTGATGGGTGTAGAGGGAAGAGATTAGAATAGAATAGAGGTCTAAGGGAAAATCACTACCCATATGCACATGAGACAAACACACAATCACATCACACCAATCAATTTCAAACAAGGTCTTACAAATCTAACGATCGTTACAAAGGTGCTCTAAATCTAATATATGGAGGTAAACTACTAGTCACAGGGTGGTCATCTAAAAATATTTATCGGCAGAGGATTCCATAATATCTGCTCCGGCTTCATCTTCATAGTCTTCGTCCTTGCTATCCTCAGCTTCCGAATCCGTGTCATCTATGATGATATAATCTTCCGGTGGAATCTCTTTGGGTTCTTCTTCCTCGTCTTCTTCTCCCATGAGTATCCCTAACTTGTGGGTCAAATCATCATTCTTCTCCACAAGTATCTTCATCTCCTCCTCATATCCGTCGCGTGTAGACTTGAGTTCTTCCTCTAACTCCAAATTCCTATTTAGGGCCTTCTTCAAATCTATCATCCCTGCACACATCTGGTGCTCTTGGCGATGAATGTGGTGGTTCAACTCCTGGATGAATGCTGCAATGGATATACCCTTCCGGGTGCTGATCATATCCCAATTCTCATCTCGGCGTCCACAAATCTGGTAGATAGTGTCCTTTAGCTCCTGCTTGTAGACTTCTCCAATCCTTCCCATAGCAATGTGGGCTGCCATACTCCTTCCTAGGATCCATGTAGGTGCATTAAAGGAAAATGCTATGAGTGAGGTGACGGGTGCATACGTCCTTCCTGGAACTTGAGCTTGAATCAACCAACACTCCTCCTCAGGTAGAGTGGCATTGTAGGTTCCAGTGAAACTTGGTAATCCAATGTTGAGATATCTTGTGACTTCCTTCAGGTGTCGTCCAAATGGCGTGTCATCATCCGGTTGCATGAACTTGTGCTTTGCTTCCACCATCCTAAAGAGTAGAAAAGATGAGGAGTCAGAAGAGAGAAGAGTGAATAGTTCTCTAGGGCTTGTCTTAGTGGTCGTGTCCTACAGTCAGCATGTACTCTGATACCATCTTGTAGCGACCAGACCTCAAACAGTCTGATCTCCGTGCATCAGTGTCATCCCTGGATCAGTAATGCTGACACGCACGGTACTTGAAGGATGTATAACAGAGTAGCAATCACACACTTATTACATCGATAGTCCAACGATGACTTTATTACAAATAATATGGCTGAAGGCCATCTAACACGATAACAGCGGAATGCTTGGAAGATAAGTGAGTCCATCAACTCCAGCGGCATCACTGAGTATAGAACCACGACCTAAAAGGGCATCTTACTCGTCGTCTGAAAAGTCTGCAACATGAAACGTTGCAGCCCGAAAAACGGGTCAGCACATGGAATATGCTGGCAAGGTAACACAAGAGAATGCAATGAAAGTAAAGCTATACTATATGCAATATGGCTGGTGGAAAGCTCTATGGTTAAATTTTTGCGTAAAGCCAATTTTTCCCTACTTCAAAGGAATGCATTTTAATTAACTATCATGGTAGTTGAAACATCGTTGAGAAGATAGACATCCTCTCAACCCCAATTAAAAGTTCATCATTAAACCCAACAAAATTAATTAAAGTAACATGTTGAGATGCACATGAAAATCCAAGTACTAGATACTCAAGACGTCCATAACCTGGGACACGGCTAATCATGATCAGTTTGTACACTCTGCAGAGGTTTGTGCACTTTTCCCACAAGACTTGATCGCCTCCGTTTGGTTTCTCGCACTGCATGATGTTTGAGAAATGGATGACCGAGACATAGTCTTTTAGAAGCGCTAGCACCTTACGATCGGGCGGACCGTACCAACCTACATCCCCTACATCTGCTAGTCCACCACTTTAAGAGTTCGCACAACTTACTCACACTATGCTAGAGCCCATAATAGCATTGTGGTTGCACACGGAAGTTTCTGGTATGAATAATCTCATGATCCCTTTGAGCCTGGGTGGCGGTCCAAAAGAAAAACAGGCAATCCTGGAATACCCAGATGCCTCAATCCACCCAGTTGTGTATTAATGTTGCCACCTTAAGTTGAACCATTAATTAAACAATCTCACATCTGTCATGGATTTCACTCACCCAATCCACGTCTACGCATAGCATGTCCTAACAGCAAACGTAGAAGTAACTCCCAAGGGTTTGAATGTAATGCAGGTAATAGGTACTACCTCAATCTACTTCCCAATCCCACAAGTTAATTGATCCTACTCATGCAATGTGTGGGGGTTTGACTAATGAAATGAAAACTGGGTAATTGGAAAGCATGATCAAAGTGTTACTTGCCTTGCTGATGATCCGCAAAACCTAGGGACTCAAAGTAGAAGGCGGCGCACTCCGGGTACTCTATCGCAATCAAACAAACAAGCATACAATAAGTACTTAACTAATGCACGGGTAAAACTAAAATAAGAGATCTAACCAGAAAGTTCAACATAAGAACTCCGGTTTGCAAAAAGAATCAATTCGAAAGAAGCAACGAAACTCAAACTGCAAAAGAAACGAGCTTCGAATTACTAGTTGGCCTAAAGTCAAATTTTACAGTAGCCAAAATCTTGTTCCAGTTGATTAAACGTAAAGAGGGCTTCGAGACGAAGATCTGGGATTTTGAATCACCTGATTCCGACTCTCGAGCGAAAAGAAAAACGAAAAACAAGATCAGGGCAGAAATCGCGATCGGAAAATCGCGGATAAATACCCCGAAAAAGAAAACCGACGAACAGGCTAACGAACGAACATTCGCTGTCTGCGGTTAACTAATGAAAACCGTTCGTTAAAATGAACGTACGGACGGACGTCCGCTATTTAACTAAACCGGCGGAAAATAAAAAAACCAAACCGACCTATTAAAAGAAACAGATCTAGGTTTTCCTAAACGAATCGATCTATTAACCAAAAAAACTACCTCAACTCCGGCGAACTCCGGCGGTCTTCGGCGAGGGCGGCGGCGGGGCGGCACGGGCGAGGCGGCGAGCTGGCGGCGGCGCGACGAGGCAGGGCGGCGGCGCGGCGCGGCAGGGCGACGGGGCGGCGCGGGCTGCGGGGGCGGCGGGAGGCGGCGGCGGCGGCGCGATCCGGCGGCTAGGGTTCGGGCGGCTGCGGGCGAGGCGGGAGTTGGGCCGGCGGGGCTGCGGCTTATAAAGTCCAGTCTCCTGGTCCGATACGAGACTAGGTCGGTTCCTTTTTTTTCTAAAAGAGTCCCGGCGCAGAAAAACTAACGAAAGAAATACCAAACGGACTCCAAAATTTCCGAAATAAATTTTCACCGTCCTCTAATAATATTTAGGACAAAGTGAACATTTTTCCCGGACCTAAATGCAATTTTGAGGAACGCGTATTTTTCCTATGCAAATAAATCCGCAAATAAATCCAGAAAAATACCAAAAGTGATTTTAACATTTTTCCTCCAATATTTGTGTTATTTTGGAGAAGTCGTATTATCTCCGCTCATATTTGATATTTAGAAATATTTTTAGGAGGGAAAAATAATTAGAATCACACTATCCTCGTACCGGTATTCGAGCGAACTCAAATACGAAAACGGTAAAATTCCCAACTCTCTCCGTAGGTCCTTGAGTTGCTTAGAATTTCGAGGAACTCCACGAACAAAATGCAAAACATGCAAATGCGAATATGATCTATGTATAACATTCCAAATTGAAAATTTGGGATGTTACACCCCTGCTATGTAGAAAGAATCTCGGGTAGCACTAACTCCCTAGGCAATTAATTAATTAATTAAGTTGTTATTATGAGCAAATTAAAACCAATGTTGGTCCTTGGTGGAGGAGTTTTATTCAAATACGAACTGTCAAGGGGTCCCCATATACCCAACCGTGTAAGGAACGCAAAATCAAGGAACATAATGCCGGTTTATCGGCACCTAAGGTGGCATGAGTGGAACAAAACACCGATCAAAAGGCCAAGCCTTCCACCCATGCCCAGTATATAGGTGTGTTAATATAATAATAGATATTGTGATATTCCAACAACAAGCTCCGACATGGATCAATCTTCATCTTCACCTGCAACTAACAACGCTATAAGAGGGTGTCAGGACCCCGATCCTAAGTCACACCGATCTAGCTGTAACACGTCATATCACTTTTCGGCCTCACGCACGGTATCCCCATGGGTGCCACCTTACCTGGCCCGGGACCGTTTGCGCATTTTGGCACACGTATATGACAGTGTCGCTAGCATCCATATGACAGAGAACCCGGGCCGACATGGCTAGTTATAAACCAAAAGTGGCACTAAATTACAGAGACAGGCATCCATGACCCAGCAACGAACGTGTCGGTCATCAACGTATGAACCAAAGTCGTAGCAAGCTACATGGACTTAAAGGAACAACGCGTGACATTTCCCCTAAGGGACAGACACAGGATCGAAGAAGGACACATGGCGGCCAGCCTACGTGTTCCGAGCAGTAGCAAGCTACCAAGGCTCATTGGAAGCACTAGGAGGCACTTCCCTATAAGATAGGCTACCAAAGGAAAACAACTAGGTGTCGGATCCCACACATACCAAGCATTTCAACCTTACACACAATGTGCTCAATATGTGCAAATACAACATTGCATCACAACAGAACTCTATGACTCAAAGTACTTTATTTAAAAGGCTCCAAGAGCTATACATAACATATCCATACAGGTAGGGGTCACATGACCCAACCCTCAAGTCATACAGTCATACAAGCACAAGCGGAAGCTACATGTCTGAGTACAGACAACTTAGAAAATAAAATAGGCTTGGTGTAGCCTGACTATCTACAAGGCCCTTCACAAGCTCCAGATCTCTGTCTGGGTGACAAGCTACTCGTCGACGTCAACGTCTATGTAGAACCCATCAGAAGGGGCAGGGTTCTCCTCTGCAACAGTTATTAAGCAAACATGAGTACAAAGGTACTCAGCAAGTCTTACAACAGAACCTATCATACATGCAACATTATCAACAGGGGGTAGTGGAGTTCATAGCAGAAAGCCAGCTTTGACTCTTGGCTAACCTATACTACAACCCTCAACAGATTGCAAGATTTACTACGTACACGAGTCCTCTACTCACCACAACAATACACCACCGAGGATCCTCTTCCGTCATCCTACGGAAGGGCCATCCACGGCACTCACACTTGTCTTGAGGCTTTTAGTAGTATCCATCAACTTGTCTATGAACTGTAAGAGTAACCAAGTAGTCCGTACCGCGAACAACGGCTATTCGAATAGATTGATAACCCTGCAGGGGTGTACTTCTTCACACACGCTTCCACCACTTATCGCCGTTTACTCGACATGTACTCGGCAACCTTCAAGCGGAAGCCCAGCGAGGGTGTCGGCCACGACCTGACTAACTACACAAGTCTCTCGTCCAGGTTTATCGCCTATTTGGGTTCCATCCGTGGGGAGATCCGGCCGGCGTGTCGCTCACGGCCCCAAACGATGTGTACAGGGTTCCCGAGTCACCAAACGGGCAACCGGTACACCGTGCCACGTACCTATCGCATCACAACCCACCCCGAGGGTTAGCGCTGTGCACGACCACCAGTAACTATAAACACCAGAAACTAGTTGCAACTCCTGGACAGAGATCAAGGATAATTAATAAGTTGAGAGGGTCAATTAGGGATCCCAATGTGTGGTAGTAGCTGAAACTTGAACCACACATACAGATCTCGGGTCCTATGGACGGTTCCAATGAAACAACCCACCACGTACTCCTACATGGCCTTTCATCGATACCTTTACCAAACATGGTCCACACTTCCTTCTCTTTACCGGTATGGTTATTTCACTCTGATCCATCACCCAGATGAACCAGACCTGACACAACTCTAAACATAGTAGGCAACATTAACAAATAGCATGGTGGATCACACATCACATGGCTCAAACAACTCCTACACATGCTAGTGGGTTTCAACTATTTACTATGGCAATGACAGGTCATGCAAGGGAATAGGGTTCAACTACCGCAGCAAGTAGCAGTTCACACGATGTTGCCTTAATGCAGTAAAATAGAGCAGGAGCGAGAAGATCGGGTTTGTATCGGAATGATCAATGATTGCTTGCCTGACAGAGTGGTTGCCGGGTACTGCTCTTCAGCTGGATACACAAAAGTATCCTCGGGAGCAGGAACTAACACGGAGAATATCGGCGATACAATCAATAAACAAACAAATGCAACAATATGATGCATGCTCATGATATGGCAAGATGCATGTGTTTTGGGCTAATGCAACTATAACCAGAAGGGTTGGAGCCTATGTGAATCAAAGATTCAAATTGAAACTCAAACTATTATTTAATTAAGTGCATTATCATGTTTTAATGTATGAAGCAAGGTTAACTTGCTCAAACATGCATGAAACAAGTGCCATTGGAAAGATTGGATTTTTCTGATCAATTTTCATACATAAATCTTTTCCATCTGAGCTACTGTCGAATTTATATGATTTTCTGAAGTTAACAGCATTTTCTGGAATTTCCTGAATTATTTTTAAATCTAAAAATCCCAGAAAATCCTTTACTGCATCAGCATGACATCATGCTGACGTCAGTCAGTCAACAGGGCGGCCCAAGTCAAACCTGACCAGTGGGACCCACTGGTCAGTGTCACAGTTAGTTAATTAACTAATTAGAATTAAATTAAACACTAAACCAGGTTTGACTAGCAGGCAGGGCCCACATGTCAGTGACCCAGGGGGGTCAAACCCTTGGTCAAACAGGGCTAACTCGCCGGCGTATAGCCGCCGGCGAGGCCAAACGCGGCGGTGAGGTGCGGGTTTTGTGCTCCGGCTGCCAAAACGGCGGCGGAGCACACCTACGGGTAGCTGGGAGCAAACCGCGTCGAGTGGTGGTGGTGGTTGGCCTCGGGGTCGCCGGAATCGACGACGGCGACGAGTCCAGCGGCTGTCGGAGTTTGGGCGGGGTCGAAAACAACGGTGCGGTGCTCGTAGAGGACCGTGGAGTGATCCTACAGCACCTATGCGTGACAGTGAAGCTGGTGGGCACGGTGGCCGGACCATTAGATGCCCGGAGCCTCGTCGGCGACGAGCTCCACGGCGGCGCGTGCAGGTGAGCTACGTGCGGTGCGTTCAGTGTAGGAGAGAGCCAACGGAGAGGGGGAGGACGAAGCTGGGCTCACAACGGTTGCAGTAGACACCGAAGCGAGCTTGGGGACGGTCGGAGCTGAGCGGGACGGCGAGGGGGATCTCCGCGGCCGGAGTTGGGGAAGACGGGGTCGGGGGCGTCTCCAAGGCGGGCGAGCGCTCGGGGCTCAGCCTGCTCGATGTAGTTGATGACGGCGGAGACGACGGACACGGCGACGGGGCTCAGGGACGACGGTGGACGCGGCTACCACAATGGCGCGAGCACGGCGGCGTCGGCCATGGTGCGGGGCGGGCGAAGGAGAGGAGCTGGGGTGAAGTGAACGTGTCGGCGAGCTCGGGGAGGGAGTGGATGACCGATCCAAGCCTCCAGAGCGGCGAGGGGAGGAAGCAGGGCGGCGGGCGGCTGCGTGGCGCGTGCGGCGGCCGCCGTCGAGCACCTGCCTGCCTGCCTGGCCGAGCCAAGCAGCTCGCTGGAGCGGCGGCTGGGCTGGGCCGGCAGGTGGGCCGGTTGGGCGCCAGGTAACCCTTTCTCTCGCTCTCTCTCTCTCTCTCTCTCTCTCTCTCTCTCTCTCTCTTTCTATTTCTTTCTGTTTCATTTCTTTTGCAACTTTGTTTAATTAATAAAAATGCCAGAACATTTTTATAACTCATAAAACTAGTCATGCCCACTGTAAATAATATGAACAGCATGGAACATTTTAGTTTATGACTATTTGGGCACATAAAATACTTTATAGCATTTAAATGCCCAAATGCAAATACCATATGATTTAATCCAGAGACCTTAGATGTCCTAGAAAATTGTGCACCATTTTTGGCAGAGGTTTAAGACCAAGGCAGAAATGATGAACATTTTTGAAGGGCATTTTGGGTACATTGGAAAAGATTTTATCAAACCTTAGTTGTTAGAAGAGGGGTGTCGGGGTTTCTGTCATTCCCATTTCAAGTTTCTTTTAAAAAGTAGACATGATGCACACTCTAGCTAGTCCTAATGCAAGCACTAACTAGGGATATGACAACTCACGCCCACTCAAAAGAATGGCGTCCCGAGATTCGGGTTCCTCCGGAAAGAGGGTGGAGTACTCAAGTCGAAGACGATCCTCCCTTTCCCAGGTAGCTTCACTCTCGGAATGATGTGACCATTGATCCTTGAGAAACTTGATATTGTGACGTCGAGTGGTGCGCTCGATTTGATGAAGAATACGAACGGGGTATTCTCGATATGTGAGATTGTCCTGGAGATCAAGTGTTTCATGGTCCACTCCGCGGATAGGATCTGAGAAGCATCGCCTGAGTTGAGAAACGTGGAAGACATCATGAACTCTGGAGAGGTGCGGAGGTAGTTCCAATTGGTAGGCAACTTCTCCTCGTTTGGCAAGAATGCGAAAAGGGCCGATATAACGAGGGGCCAATTTGCCTTTGATACCGAAGCGATGGGTTCCCTTAAGAGGAGTAACCCGAAGGTAAGCCTTATCGCCGACTTCAAAAGTCACAGCCTTATGATGACTATCATATTGGCTCTTCTAGCGAGACTGGGCTGTTTTCAATTTCTCACGAACGATGAGAACTTGCTCTTTTGCTTCCTGGATCATATCCGGACCAAAGAATTGTCTTTTCCCCGGTTTCTGACCAGTTAAGAGGCGTTCGACACCTTCTTCCATACAGAACTTCGAAGGGAGCCTTCCCAAGCTAGCTTGATAACTATTGTTATAAGCAAATTCGGCGAATGGAAGACACTTCTCCCAATCCATACCGAAAGAGATGACAGAGGCTCGAAGCATATCTTCCAGAATTGGTTAACTCGTTCTACTTGACCTCTTGATTGAGGATGAAAGGCGGTGCTAAAAGAGAGATGAGGCCCCATAGCATTTTGGAAACTTTCCCAAAATCGAGAGGTGAAAAGACTTCCATGGTCTGAGTTAATCTCCAAGGGCACACCATGAAGAGATACTATCAGAGAGATATACAAGTCTGCTAGCTACCTAGCGGTTATACTCTCTCGAACAAGTAGGAAATAGGCTACTTTGGAGAGGCGGTCGATAACGACGAAGATAGCATTATTCCCTTTCCTGGTCCTGGGAAACCCGGTAATGAAGTCCATACCGACCTTGTCCCATTTCCATTCAGGAATAGCTAAAGGTTGAAGGGTGCCAGCAGGCCGTTGATGCTCTGCTTTGACTCGACGACAAACGTCGCAGTTAGCAATGAATTGAGCGATTTCTCTCTTGATCCTAGTCCACCAGAACCTCTGACGTAGGTCCTGATACATTTTGGTACTACCGGGATGAATTGTGAGAGGAGATTCATGAGCCTCCTTAAGGATCATCTGTCGTAGTTGTTGTTTCTTGGGTACCACCAAACGGTTCTCGAAGTACACAACACCTCGATCATCCATAGAGAAACTTTTAGCAACTCCACTAGCAATGTTCTCCTTGATCCGAGATATACCTCCGTCATACCGCTGGGCAACTATGATTTGATCCATAAGGGTAGGTTTCGCCACCAAGGTGGAAAGGAATCCTCGAGGAACAATTTGAAGGTTGAGCTTACAAAATTCCTCGTGAAGAAGTGGTTGCCCTTGTTGTAACATCAAGTTGTTACAATAAGACTTACGACTTAGTGCGTCGGCCATGACATTGGCCTTCCGAGGGGTGTAAGTGATTCCTAGGTCGTAATCTGTGAGCAATTCAACCCCACGTCTGTCAGGACCCCGATCCTAAGTCACACCGATCTAGCTGTAACACGTCATATCACTTTGCGGCCTCACGCACGGTAACCCCACGGGTGCCACCTTACTTGGCCCGGGACCGTTTGCGCATTTTTGCACACGTATATTACAGTGTCGCTAGCATCCATATGACAGAGAACCCGGGCCGACATGGCTAGTTATAAACCAAAAGTGGCACTAGATTACAGAGACAGGCATCCATGACCCAGCAACGAACGTGTCGGTCATCAACGTATGAACCCAAGTCGTAGCAAGCTACATGGACTTAAAGGAAGAACGCGTGACATTTCCCCTAAGGGACAGACACAGGAACGAAGAAGGACACATGCCGGCCAGCCTACGTGTTCCGAGCAGTAGCAAGCTACCAAGGCTCATTGGAATCACTAGGAGGCATTTCCCTGTAAGGTAGGCTACCAAAGGAAAACAACTAGGTGTCGGATCCCACACATACCAAGCATTTCAACCATACACACAATATGCTCAATATGTGCAAATACAACATTGCATCACAACAGAACTCTATGACTCAAAGTACTTTATTTAAGAGGCTCCAAGAGCCATACATAACATATCCATACAGGTAGGGGTCACATGACCCAACACTCAAGTCATACAGTCATACAAGCACAAGCGGAAGCTACATGTCTGAGTACAGACAACTTAGAAAATAAAACAGGCTTGGTGTAGCCTAACTATCTACAAGGCCCTTCACAAGCTCCAGATCTCCGTCTGGGTGTTAAGCTACTCGTCGACGTCAATGTCTATGTAGAACCCATCAGCAGGGGCAGGGTTCTCCTCTGCAACAGTTATTAAGCAAACATGAGTACAAAGGTACTCAGCAAGTCTTACCACAGAACCTATCATACATGCAACATTATCAAAGGGGGTAGTGGAGTTCATAGCAGAAAGCCAGCTTTGACTCTTGGCTAACCTAAACTACAACTCTCAACGGATTGCAAGATGTTATTACGAACACGAGTCCACTACTCACCACAACAATACACTACCGAGGATCCTCTTCCTCATCCTACGGAAGGGCCAGCCACGGCACTCACTCTTATCTTGAGGCTTTTAGTAGTATCCATCAACTTGTCTATGAACTGTAAGAGTAACCAAGTAGTCCGTACCGCGAACAACGGCTATTCGAATAGATTGATAACCCTGCAGGGGTGTACCTCTTCACACACTCTTTCACCACTTATCGCCGTTTACTCGACATGTACTCGGCAACCTTCAAGCGGAAGCCCAGCGAGGGTGTCGGCCACGACCTGACTAACTACTCAAGTTTCTCGTCCAGGTTTATCGCCTATTTGGGTTCCATCCGTGGGGAGATCCGGCCGGGGTGTCGCTCACGGCCCCAAACGATGTGTACAGGGTTCCCGAGTCACCAAACGGGCAACCGGTACACCGTGCCACGTACCTGTCGCATCACAACCCACCCCGAGGGTCAGCGTTGTGCACGACCTCCAGTAAGCTATAAACACCAGAAACTAGTTGCAACTCCTGGACAGAGATCGAGGGTAATTAATAAGTCGAGAGGGTCCATTGGTTTCGGGCCCAATGCATGGTAGTAACTGGAACTTGAACCACACATACAGATCTCAGGTCCTATGTACGGTTCCAATGAAACAACCCACCACGTACTCCTACATGGCCTTTCATCGATACCTTAACCAAACGTGTTCCACACTTCTTTCTCTTTATCGATATCATTGTTTCACTCTGATCCATCACCCAGATGAACCAGCCCAGACACAACTCTAAGCATAGCAGGCAACATAAGCAAATAGCATGGTGGATCACACATCACGTGGCTCAATCAACTCCTACACATGCTAGTGGGTTTCAACTATTTACTGTGGCAATGACAGGTCATGCAAGGGAATAGGGTTCAACTACCGCAGCAAGTAGCAGTTCTCACGTTGTTGCCTTAATGTAGTAAAAGAGAGCAGGAGCGAGAAGATGGGTTTGTATCTGAATGATCAATGATTGCTTGCCTGACAGAGTGGTTGTCGGGTTCTGCTCTTCAGCTGGATACGCAGAAGTATCCTCGGGAGTGGGACCTAACACGGAGAATATCGGCGATACAATCATTAAACAAACAAATGCAACAATATGATGCATGCTCATGACATGGCAAGATGCATGTGTTTTGGGCTAATGCAACTATAACCAGAAGGGTTTGAGCCTATTTGAATCAAAGATTCAAATTGGCACTTTAGCTATTATTTAATTAAGTGCATTATCATGTTTTAATGTATACAGCAAGGTTAACTTGCTCAAACATGCATGAAACCAGTGCCATTGGAAAGATTGGATTTTTTCTGATCATTTTTCATATATAAATTATTTCCATCTGAGCTACGGTTGATTTTATATGATTTTTAAAAGTTTTGGGTATTTTCTGAAATTCATAAATCATTTAAGATTTAAATTAAATTCCAGAAACTCTTTACTGCGTCAGCATGACCTCATGCTGACGTCAGCAGGTCAACAGGAGCTGGTCTAGGTCAAACATGACATGTGGGCCTGGCACGTCAGTGTCATAGCTAATTAACAAAGTTAATTAGTGTTAAGCTAGAGACTAATTAGCTGCCAGTGGGGTCTGGGCCCACGGGTCAGTGACTAAACTAACTAATTGATTTAATTAGCATTTACTTAATTAAACTAGCTAATTAGGGGTGGGGTGGCCCACACGTCAGTGACCCAGGGGTGGTCAACCCCCCAGTCAAACGAGTCAAACTCGCCGGCGATGTGACGCCGGCGAGGCCAAACACGGCGGCGAGCTTCGGAAATCGCCTACAGGGCATGGTTCGAGCCGCGGTTGGGCGCGTTGGAGTGCCCTCGCCAATGCGCGTCGAATGGTGGTGGTCGCCGGGCCTGTGGTGGCCGGAGGCGACGGCTACGAGCTCGGCAGCGGCGGCCGGCGTTCGGGCGTGTGTGGAGACGCGGCTGCGGTGGCCTAGGCGATGTGTGTGTGGCACCTAGCTCATCTACGTGCTGCGGCGAGCGAGATGGACGTGCGTCCGTGACCAAATGGTCACCGGGGCATCACCGTTGGCAAGCACGGCGGCGGCGGGTTTCGGTGATCAACGGAGCAGCAGCTACGCGGCGCAAACGAAGCGGAGGAGGGAGGGATTCGGCGTAGGGGCTCACAGCGGTGCTAGCGAGCTCGACGGAGGGGTCGGGGACGCTCTGCAGCTCCTTAATCGACGGCGAGGAGCTCCGACGATCCGAGGAGGGGGACGACGGCGTGAAGGCGTTGCAGGGCTCCCGGTGATCCGTGGCTCGGCGAGGAGGAAGAGGGCGTCGCGGTGATCCTTCTGGACACTCTCACGGGACGAGGGGGAGGCTCTAAGTGCGGCAACGGCGAGCGGCGGCGACGGGCGGCCTCGGTGATGAGAGGGAGAGAGCTAGGGGAAGGAGATGAGGACGAGGGGAAGTGAGAAAGAGGTCGGGGCAGCTGCGTGGCGATGCATGGAGGCGTCCAGGCCGTCGGGGATGCAGGCAAGCAGGCTAGAGGTGGTCGGGCGCGTGCCGGCGCGCGGTGGCCACGCGCGCTGTCTACTGGCGCGAGGTGGAAGGCGGCAGGCGCGGCGCTGGTGGGCTGGGCCGGCCTGCAACAGTGCTGGGCTCAAGGTAAGTTCTTTCTCTCTCTTTCTTTTTTCCTATTTCTTTTCTGTTTAATTTCTTTTGCAACTTTGTTTAATTACTAAAAATGCCAGAACATTTTTATAACTCATAAAACTAGTCATGCCCACTTTATATAGCATTTAAATGCCCAAATACAAATACCATATGATTTAATCCAAAGACCTTAGAGGTCCTAGAAAATTGTGCACCATTTTTGACAAAGGTTTAAGACCAAGGCATAAATGATGAACATTTTTGAAGGGCATTTTGGGTACATTGGAAAAGATTTATCAAACCCTAGTTGTTAGGAGAGGGGTGCTGGGGTTTCTGTCATTCCCATTTCAAGTTTCTTTGATAAGTAAACATGATGCACACTCTAGCTAGCCCTAATGCAAGTGCTAAACTAGGGATGTGACAACTCACCCCCACTTAAAAGAATCGCGTCCCGAGATTCGGGTTCCTCCGGAAAGAGGGTGGGGTACTCAAGTCGAAGACGATCCTCCCTTTCCCAAGTAGCTTCACTCTCGGAATGATGTGACCATTGAACCTTGAGAAACTTGATATTGTGGCATCGAGTGGTGTGCTCGGTTTGATCAAGAATACGAACGGGGTATTCTCGATATGTGAGATTGTCCTGGAGATCAAGCGTTTCGTGGTCCACTCCGCGGATAGGATCCGAGAAGCAACGTTTGAGTTGAGAAACGTGGAACACGTCATGAACTCTGGATAGGTGCGGAGGTAGTTCCAATTGGTAGGCAACTTCTCCTCGTTTGGCAAGAATGCGAAAAGGACCGATGTAACGAGGGGCCAATTTGCCTTTGATACCGAAGCGATGGGTTCCCTTAAGAGGAGTAACCCGAAGGTAAGCCTTATCGCCGACTTCAAAAGTCACAGCCTTATGATGACTATCATATTGGCTCTTCTGGCGAGACTGGGCTATTTTCAATTTCTCACGAACGATGCGAACTTGCTCTTCTGCTTCCTGGATCATATCCGGGCCAAAGAATTGTCTTTCCCCGGTTTCTGACCAGTTAAGAGGTGTTCGACACATTCGTCCATATAGAACTTCAAAGTGGGCTTTACCCAGGCTGGCTTGATAACTATTGTTATAAGCGAATTCGGCAAATGGAAGACACTTCTCCCAATCCATACCAAAAGAGATGACAGAGGCTCGAAGCATGTCTTCGAGAATTTGATTGACTCGTTCCACTTGACCACTTGACTGGGGATGGAAGGCGGTACTGAAGGAGAGATGAGTTCCCATAGCATTCTGGAAACTTTCGCAAAATCGTGAAGTGAAAAGACTTCCACGGTCTGAGTTAATCTCCAATGGCACACCATGAAGTGATACTATCCGAGAGACATACAAGTCTGCTAGCTGGCTAGCAGTAATACTCTCTCGAACAGGCAGGAAATGAGCTACTTTAGAGAGGCGGTCGATAATGACGAAGATAGCATTATTCCCTTTCCTGGTCCTGGGAAACCCGGTAATTAATTCCATACCGACTTTGTCCCATTTCCATTCAGGAATAGCTAAAGGTTGAAGGGTGCCAGCAGGCCGTTGATGCTCTGCTTTGACTCGACGACAAACGTCGTAGTTAGCAATGAATTGAGCGATTTCTCTCTTCATCCTAGTCCACCAGAATCTCTGACGTAGGTCCTGATACATTTTGGTACTACCGGGATGAATTGTGAGAGGAGATTCATGAGCCTCCTTAAGGATCAAACGTCTCAGGTTTCGTACTTTAGGAACCACTAAACGGTTGCTAAAGAGTACGACTCCTTGATCATCAATTGAGAAACATCCCGCGACTCCTTTCTTGATGTTCCTCTTAATACGGGAAATTTCAGGATCAACCTTCTGTGCTTTGATGACCTGATCCGTAAGGGTAGGTTCCGCCACCAAGGTGGAAAGGAATCCTCGAGGAACAATGTGAAGGTTAAGCTTACGAAATTCCTCGTGGAGAAGTGGTTGTCTTTGTTGTAACATTAAGTTGTTACAATAGGACTTATGACTTAGCGCATCAGCCATGACATTGGCCTTTCCAGGGGTATAAGTGATTCCTAAGTCGTAGTCTGTGAGCAACTCAACCCAACGTCTTTGCCTGAGATTCAGATCCGGTTGGGTGAAGATGTACTTCAAACTTTGATGATCAGTGAAGATTTCACAGTGATTACCAAGGAGGTAATGTCACCATGTTTTGAGTGCATGGACTACAGCTGCAAGCTCTAGATCATGAGTAGGATAGTTATCCTCATGTGGACGCAACTGTCAAGATGCGTATGCAATGTCAGGACCCCGATCCTAAGTCACACCGATCTAGCTGTAACACGTCATATCACTTTGCGGCCTCACGCACGGTAACCCCACGGGTGCCACCTTACCTGGCCCGGGACCGTTTGCGCATTTTGGCACACGTATATGACAGTGTCGCTAGCATCCATATGACAGAGAACCCGGGCCGACATGGCTAGTTATAAACCAAAAGTGGCACTAAATTACACAGACAGGCATCCATGACCCAGCAACGAACGTGTCGGTCATCAACGTATGAACCCAAGTCGTAGCAAGCTACATGGACTTAAAGGAACAACGCGTGACATTTCCCCTATGGGACAGACACGGGAACGAAGAAGGACACATGCCGGCCAGCCTACGTGTTCCGAGCAGTAGCAAGCTACCAAGGCTCATTGGAATCACTAGGAGGCATTTCCCTGTAAGATAGGCTACCAAAGGAAAACAACTAGGTGTCGAATCCCACACATACCAAGCATTTCAATCATACACGCGATATGCTCAATATGTGCAAATACAACATTGCATCACAACAGAACTCTATGACTCAAAGTACTTTATTTAAAAGGGTCCAAGAGCCATACATAACATATCCATACAGGTAGGGGTCACATGACCCAACACTCAAGTCATACAGTCATACAAGCACAAGCTGAAGCTACATGTCTGAGTACAGACAACTTGGAAAATAAAACAGGCTTGGTGTAGCCTGACTATCTACAAGGCCCTTCACAAGCTCCAGATCTCCGTCTGGGTGTCAAGCTACTCATCGACGTCAACGTCTATGTAGAACCCTTCAGCAGGGGCAGGGTTCTCCTCTGCAACAGTTATTAAGCAAACATGAGTACAAAGGTACTCAGCAAGTCTTACCACAGAACCTATCATACATGCAACATTATCAAAGGGGGTAGCGGAGTTTATAGCAGAATGCCAGCTTTGACCTTGGCTAACCTATACTACAAGTCCCAACAGATTGCAAGATGTTATTACGAACACGAGTCCGCTATCCACCACATCAATACACTACCGAGGATCCTCTTCCGTCATCCTACGGAAGGGCCATCCACGGCACTCACGCTTATCTTGAGGCTTTTAATAGTATCCATCAACTTGTCTATGAACTGTAAGAGTAACCAAGTAGTTCGTACCGCGAACAACGGCTATTCGAATAGATTGATAACCCTGCAGGGGTGTACTTCTTCACACACGTTCCACCACTTATCGCCGTTTACTCGGCGTGTACACGGCAACCTTCAAGCGGAAGCCCAGCGAGGGTGTCGGCCACGACCTGACTAACTACTCAAGTCTCTCGTCTAGGTTTATCGCCTATTTGGGTTCCATCCGTGGGGAGATCCGGCCGGGGTGTCGCTCACGGCCCCAAACGATGTGTACAGGGTTCCCGAGTCACCAAACGGGTAACCGGTACACCGTGCCACGTACCTGCGCATCACAACCCACCCCGAGGGTCAGCGTTGTGCACGACCTCCAGTAAACTGTAAACACCAGAAACTAGTTGCAACTCCTGGACAGAGATCGAGGGTAATTAATAAGCCGAGAGGGTCCATTGGTTTCGGGCCCAATGCATGGTAGTAACTGCAACTTGAACCACACATACAGATCTCAGGTCCTATGGACGATTCCAATGAAACAACCCACCATGTACTCCTACATGGCCTTTCATCGATACCTTTACCAAGCGTATTCCACACTTCCTTCTCTTTACCAGTATGATCATTTCACTATGATCCATCACCCAGATGAACCAGACCTGACACAACTCTAGGCATAGCACGCAACATAAACAAATAGCATGGTGGATCACACATCACATGGCTCAATCAACTCCTACACATGCTAGTGGGTTTCAACTATTTACTGTGGCAATGACAGGTCATGCAAGGGAATAGGGTTCATCTACCGCAGCAAGTAGCAGTTCACTCGTTGTTGCCTTAATGCAGTAAAAGAGAGCAGGAGCGAGAAGATTGGGTTTGTATCGGAATGATCAATGATTGCTTGCCTGACAAAGTAGGTGTCGGGTACTGCTCTTCAACTGGATACGCAGTAGTATCCTCGGGAGCAGGACCTAACACAGAGAATACCAACGATACAATCATTAACAAACAAATGCAACAATATGATGCATGCTCATGACATGTCAAGATGCATGTGTGTTGGCTAATGCAACTAAAACCAGAAGGGTTTGAGCTTATTTGAATCAAAGATTCAAATTGAAGTTCAAACTATTATTTAAATAAGTGCATTATCATGTTCTTGATGTAAACAGCAAGTTAATTTGTTCAAACATGTATGAAACCAGTGCCACTGGAAAGATTGGATTTTTCTGATCATTTTTCATATATAAATCTTTTCCATCTGAGCTATGGTTGATTTTATATGATTTTTAGAAGTTTTGGGTATTTTCTGGAATTTCCTGAATTATTTTAAATCTAAAAATCCCAAAAAAAACTTTTACTGCGTCAGCATGACATCATGCTGACGTCAGGAAGTCAACAGGGCCAGTCCAAGTCAAACCTGACCAGTGGGACCCACTGGTCAGTGTCACAGTTAACTAATTAACTAATTAGAATTAAATTGACACCTAAACTAGGTTTGACTTGCGGGCAGGGCCCACATGTCAGTGACCCAGGGGGTCAAACCCGTGGTCAAAACAGGTCCAACTCGCCGGCGTTTAGCCGCCGGCGAGACCAAACACGGCGGCGTGCTTCGGAAATCGCCTACGGTGCATGGCTCGAGCTGTGGCTAGGCGCGTTGGAAAGCCCTTGCTGTTGCGCGTCGGATGGTGGTGGTCGCCGGACCTGGGGTGGCCGGAGACGACGGCACCAAGCTCGACGGCGGCGACCGGCGTCGGGCGTGTGTGGAGATGCGACTGCAGGGGCCTAGGCGATGCGTGCGTAGCACCTTTCGCATCTACGTGCTGCGGTGAGTGTGATGGACGGGTGCCAGTGACCAAATGGTCACCGGAGCATCACCGGCGGCGAGCACGGCGGCGGTGCGTGCGGGTGAGCTTTGTGCAGTGCGTTCCAGGGCAAAAGAGAGCCAACGGAGAGGGGGAGGATGAAGCTAGGCTCACAGGGGTTGCAGCAGGCGCCGGAGCGAGCTCGGGGGTGGTCGGAGCTGAGCGGGACGGCGAGAGGGATCTCCGCGGACGGAGTTGGGGAAGAAGAGGTCGGGGGAGTCTCCAGGGCGGCCGAGCGCTCGGGGCTCGGCTTGTTCGAAGCAGTCGAGGACGGCGGAGATGACGGACACCAAGGCGGGGCTCAGGGACGACGATGGGCGCGGCTTCTACGACGGTGCGAGCACGGCGGCGTCGGCCATGGTGCGGGGAGAGCGAGGGAGAGGAACTGGGGGGAGGTGGAGATGTCTGCGAGGTCGAGGACGACGTGAACGACCGAACCATCCCTCCAGGACGGCGAGGGGATGAAGCAGGGCGGCGGGCAGCTACGTGGCGCGCCGTGCGGTCGCCGTCGAGCACCTGCCTGCCTGCCTGGCCGAGCCAAGCAGCTCGCTGGAGCGGCAGCTGGGCTGGGCCGGCAGGTGGGCCGGGTGGGGCGCCAGGTAAGCTTTTCTCTCACCCTTTTTTTCTATTTTCTTTTCTGTTTATTTCTTTTGCAGCTTTGTTCATTTAAATAAAATGCCAGAGCATTTTTGTAACTCATAACACTTGTCATACCTACTGTATATAATATGAACAGTAGGAAACATTATAGTTTATGATTATTTGAGCATTTAAAATATTTTTATAACATTTAAATGCCCAAATTCAAATACCATAAGATTTAATCCAAAGCCCTAGATTGTCCTAGATGCACCATTTTTGCCAGAGGTTTAAGACCAAGGCAGAAATGATGAACATTTTTGAAGGGCATTTTGGGTACATTGGAAAATATTTTAGCAAACCCTAGTTGTTAGGAGAGGGGTGATGGGGTTTCTGTTAATCCCATTTCAAGTTTCTTTGAATGTAGACATGATGCACACTCTAGCTAGGTACTAAAGCAAGTGCTAACTAGGGATGTGACAATTCACCCCCACTTAAAAGAATCGCGTCCCGAGATTCGGGTTCCTCCAGAAAGAGGGTGGGGTACTCAAGTCGAAGACGATCCTCCCTTTCCCAAGTAGCTTCACTCTCGGAATGATGTGACCATTGAACCTTGAGAAACTTGATATTGCGGCGTCGAGTGGTGCGCTCAGTTTGATCAAGAATACGAACGGGGTATTCTCAATATGTGAGATTGTCTTGGAGATCAAGCGTTTCGTGGTCCACTCCGCGGATAGGATACGAGAAGCAACGCCTGAGTTGAGAAACGTGGAAAACATCATGAACTCTGGAGAGGTGCGGAGGTAGTTCCAATTGGTAGGAAACTTCTCCTCGTTTGGCAAGAATGCGAAAAGGACCGATGTAACAAGGGGCCAATTTGCCTTTGATACCGAAGCGATGGGTTCCCTTAAGAGGAGTAACCCGAAGGTAAGCCTTATCGCCGACTTCAAAAGTCACAGCCTTATGATGACTATCATATTGGCTCTTTTGGCGAGACTGGGCTGTTTTCAATCTCTCAGGAACGATGCGAACTTGTTCCTCTGCTTCCTGAATCATATCCGGGCCAAAGAATTGTCTTTCCCCGGTCTCTGACCAGTTAAGAGGTGTTCGACACCTTCGTCCGTATAGAACTTCGAAGGGAGCTTTACCCAAGCTGGCTTGATAACTATTGTTATAAGCGAATTCGGCAAATGGAAGACACTTTTACCATTCCATACTGAAAGAAATGACAGAGGCTCGAAGCATGTCTTCCAGAATTTGATTGACTCGTTCCACTTGACCACTTGACTGCGGATGGAAGGCAGTACTGAAAGAGAGATGAGTTCCCATAGCATTCTGGAAACTTTCCCAAAATCGGGAAGTGAAAAGACTTCCACGGTCTGAGTTAATCTCCAACGGTACACCATGAGGTGATACTATTCGAGAGACATATAAGTCTGCTAGCTGGCTAGCGGTAATACTCTCCCGAACAGGCAGGAAATGAGCTACTTTAGAGAGGCGGTCAATAACGACGAAGATAGCATTATTCCCTTTCCTGGTCCTGGGAAATCCGGTAATGAAGTCCATACCGACTTTGTCCCATTTCCATTCAGGAATAGCTAAAGGTTGAAGGGTGCCAGCAGGTCGTTGATGCTCTGCTTTGACTCGACGACAAACGTCGCAGTTAGCAATGAATTGAGCGATTTCTCTCTTCATCCTGGTCCACCAGAATCTCTGACGTAGATCCTGATACATTTTAGTACTACCGGGATGAATCGTGAGAGGAGATTCATGAGCCTCCTTAAGGATCAAACGTCTCAGGTTTCGTACTTTAGGAACCACTAAACGGTTGCTAAAGAATACGACTCCTTGATCATCAATTGAGAAACATCCTGCAACCCCTTTCTTGATGTTCCTCTTAATACGGGAAATTCCAGGATCAACCTTCTGTGCTTTGATGACCTGATCCATAAGGGTAGGTTTCGCCACCAAGGTGGAAAGGAATCCTCGAGGAACAATGTGAAGGTTAAGCTTACGAAATTCCTCGTGGAGAAGTGGTTGACTTTGTTGTAACATTAAGTTGTTACAATATGACTTACGGCTTAGTGCATCAGCCATGACATTGGCCTTTCCAAGAGTGTAAGTGATCCCTAAGTCGTAGTCGGTGAGCAACTCAACCCAACGTCTTTGCCTGAGATTTAGATCCGGTTGGGTGAAGATATACTTCAAACTTTGGTGATCAGTGAAGATTTCACAGCGATTACCAAGAAGGTAATGTCGCCATGTTTTGAGTGCATGGACTACAGCTGCAAGCTCTAGATCATGAGTAGGATAGTTATCCTCATGTGGACGCAACTGTCGAGATGCGTATGCAATCACTTGACGATCTTGCATGAGAATGCAACCTAGTCCTTGTCGCGAGGCGTCGCAATAGATTATAAAATCCTTGGAAAAGTCTGGTGGTACCAGTACAGGTGCAGATGTCAGGCGTCTTTTCAGTTCCAGAAAACTAGACTCGCACTGTGGGGTCCACTCAAACTTTTTATCTTTCCTGAGGAGGTCGGTTAGAGGTTTTGCAACCTTGGAGAAATTCTCGACGAAACGTCGGCAATAGCTCGCTAAGCCAAGAAAACTCCTACCTTGCTTGACCGATTCAGGCGGAGTCCAATCAAGTACGGCTTGAACTCGCTCGGGAATGACAGCAATACCCTTGCCAGAGATCACATGACCTAGATAGGTTACTTCTGGCAACCAAAATTCACATTTAGAGAATTTGGCATAAAGGCAGTGCTCTCGAAGTTTCGTCAATACCAGCCTTAAATGCTCGGCATGATCTTCCTTGTTCTTGGAATAGATGAGTATATCATCGAGGTATACCACGACGAATTTATCCAAATACTCCATGAATATAGAATTCATTAACCGAGAGAAGGTAGCTGGGGCATTGGTTAACCCAAAGGACATAACGGTGTACTCATATTGGCCATAACGAGTAACGAAAGCCGTTTTAGGAATGTCCCCGTTCTTGATTTTGATTTGATGGTAGCCCAATCTCAAATCCATCTTAGAGAAGACCGAGGATCCAGCGAGCTGATCATACAGGTCGTTGATCCTGGGAAGCGGATACTTATTCTTTATGGTGACCAGATTGACAGGTCGGTAATCTACAACCATCCGCTCCGTTCCATCCTTCTTCTTGATGAAGAGGACGGGGCAAGCCCAAGGGGAAGAACTAGGACGGATGAAACCCTTTTGCAAGGACTCATCGAGTTGTTTCTTTAGCTCAGCTAATTCTAGTGGTGCCATCTTATAAGGTCTCCTAGAGATTGGGACAGTTCCAGGGATAAGATCTATCACGAACTCGACATCTCTGTCAGGTGGAATTCTTGGCAGTTCTTCTGGAAAAACATCCGGGAAGTCACGGACTACCGGGATATCTTCGAGTTCTGGTAGAGGGCTGGCATTAAGAGAGTAGAGCTGACGCTCAGCCATTCGGGTCAAGACATTAACTATCTTGCCGGATGGATGTGTAAGTTGAACGGTCCTAGTATAGCAATCAATTTTGGCGTAATGAGTTGTTATCCAATCCATACCCAAAATGATGTTTATGTCCGAGGACTTGAGAGCGATTAGAGAAGCAAGGAAAACAAGTCTATCGACAAGGATTTCATTTCCATGGCTTACTCTAGAGGTTTGCCACTTTGAACCAAGAGTTTGAATAACCATGGAAGTAGGCATGTCGCAAAAAGTCATGTTGTGCAATCGAGCATAGCTCTCAGATATGAACGAATAGGATGCTCCAGTATCGAAAAGAACAGATGCCGGATGGCAGTTTACGAGAAGCGTACCAAGGACGACGTTAGGATCCTCATAAGCTTCTTCGGCAGAAACATAGTTGACATGACCACGTGTAGTGGGGATTGGCTTGACATAGTTCACCTTGCCGGTTGGCTTACCACGACCAACGGGTTTTCCTGGCTGGTTCTGGGGACAATCACGCATGTAATGTCCCGGTTCTCCACACTTGAAACATGTCACAGTGGTGGTGTGTGGAGCAAAGTTGGAAGGTGGTCCTCCATAGGTCTTAGCAGGTGCAAACTGTTGAGTTGGACGAGGCGCCTCATAGGATGGCCTCGGTGTGTACTTGGGTGGCAGAGCAGTGTTAGGAACCCACACACGGCGCTTGTGAGAGCCAGAGCCGGATGAGGAACCAAGGTCTCGAGTATGCTTGCGGGTGGCCTCGAAGTCGGTCTGGCCTGTTTCAGCACTGATAGCCTTGTTTACCAACTTCTGGAAGGAAGTGCACTCGTGCAGACGTAGATCTCGGTGGAGTTCAGGGCTGAGTCCCTTGCGGAACCTCGCCTGCTTCTTGGCATCGGTGGATACTTCCTCAGGTGCATAGCGTGCCAGGTTACCAAACTCGCGGCTATAGCCATCCACGGTTAAACGGCCCTGGGTGAAATTGCAGAATTCCTCCCGCTTGCGATCCATGAGACCTTCCGGAATGTGATGTTCACGGAATGCCTCACTGAACTCAACCCAGGTAGTGACTTGGCCAGCAGGACGCATAGCTTCAAAGTTTTCCCACCAAAGACTGGCAGGGCCCTCAAGATGGTAGGCGGCGTAGATAACCTTGTCAGCTTCGGCCACACGGGCAGAGTGTAGTTTGTGGGTGATACTACGTAGCCAGTCATCAGCATCCAGAGGTTCAGTGGAGTGATGGAACTTTGGTGGACACATCTTGATAAAATCGTGGATTGACACCACGTCATTCCTCTGACGGAACCCAGTGTTCTGCTCTATGCGTTCCAGCAGACGGTTGGTCTCTCTCTTGTTCCGTTCTGCTTCAAGCATAACTTCCGCCAAAGAGGGTGGCTGGGGCAGATTCCCATCTCTAGCCCCACTAGCCTCACCCTGCTCCTGAGCAGCAGGAGTGTTGCGAGTGTTGACCATCCTAGGAAAACAAAACAACAGTTTAGACAAGGATGGCAAAATTTTGACATAGAAGTGCAGAATGTAATGGATGACACATAATGCAAAGATGTTCATCCGTACGACATGGTAATATAGGAACTGCTATATATACACCAGTGGTCATACACACCATACAAAGTTTAGTACAAGCCAAGGCTAAAGTACAACTGCGGTGAAAGACGATACATCCCATCAGAGGCATTCCAAGCTCCTATACATTATTTAGCTACACCTCCGGAACTCATTACACACTTAGTCATATTCCACAAGACGCGCAGGACTGTGGTAATACAACTACTGCAATACTACTACTACCACGGACTAGCTCAGACATTCGCGTAGTAGTCCTCGTAAAGATTACCACCGTAGCCTGGAAGTGGTACAGACGGATCTTGGAACTCGCGAGCACTCGAAGGCTATGGACCATAGGGGCATGGGTGTGGTCTCGGTCCCGATGCTGGTGGTAACCGACGCCCACGTGGAGGTGTAATACCCCCAACGTCACGCCAATCCATGCGATCAGGCAGACGAGTCCACATGGGGTACAAATCCCGCATGTCCAGATATCCGGCGTGCACAGCAGGTGCAAGCCGTGTCAATGTAGTCCAGTGGGCGGCTCGAGTGTTATACAGCTCCATTCGGAGGGCACGGACCTCACGGTCCCTATCCTCCAGCATCTGAACAGTGGTCTGAAGCAGTGGCTCTTCATGAGTAGCATTAGTATACAGACCAGTGTAGTAGCCTTCCTCTCCGGGAAGTGAGGCTGGCATGTAACAGAACTCAGTGTTCAGCAACAGGGCATGCCTCGCACGAAGAATGGTCATCATCGAATAAGCGGCATCCTGCACTGCCATCTCGATGGTAATCCCGAGTCCATAAGACCAATGGATGGGATCATTAGCTCCGGGATATGAGGGGTATATCCGGACTGTGCAGAAATACTGACTTTGATTGAAATCCCGGTACTGTTCCTCCATAGTGTATTCAGGATACCAGCGATAAGCGGTCTCAGTCATCACACGGACTAGCATGGCCGTGTGACCGGGCACATTAATGCACCGAGTCAAACGAACCACTTGGTGAGGGATGCGGCCAGACATCTGAAACACGAAATAATGCAAAGGCATTAGTGTTTCTGGAAGAAATCGGGCAGCATAACAACTGTAAATGCTCAAACAAAGATTTGAGAGATCATACAAATGATAGCTTAGCCACTCAACAATTCCATATCAAGGTTCCGGGTTCAACAATCATCATACTCAAAGGATAGAAACTGAACTGAGGCTTGAAACCAACAATCCTAAGAGTCTACGGATTATTAACACGTGAACCCAGTAAGGATAAGAGGCCTAATCCTAAATCCCCGTAGAAAGAATAGACAGACTCAGATCAGAAGGGCATAAGGTAAAGGAGTAAAAAGAGCCTTACGTTCCCTTCCACAATCAATTCCCCTACATATAACTAAGAATTTTTCTAGACTCAACATCGACCAGTTTGGCTTGAGAAACCTACAGGCAGTCCAGCTCTGATGCCAACGCTGTCAGGACCCCGATCCTAAGTCACACCGATCTAGCTGTAACACGTCATATCACTTTGCGGCCTCACGCACGGTAACCCCACGGGTGCCACCTTACCTGGCCCGGGACCGTTTGCGCATTTTGGCACACGTATATGACAGTGTTGCTAGCATCCATATGACAGAGAACCCGGGCCGACATGGCTAGTTATAAACCAAAAGTGGCACTAAATTACAGAGACATGCATCCATGACCCAGCAACGAACGTGTCGGTCATCAACGTATG
>LR738715.1:389779332-389796791 GCA_902687465.1 Secale cereale | reverse complement strand
CCTTACGTTCCCTTCCACAATCAATTCCCCTACATATAACTAAGAATTTTTCTAGACTCAACATCGACCAGTTTGGCTTGAGAAACCTACAGGCAGTCCAGCTCTGATGCCAACGCTGTCAGGACCCCGATCCTAAGTCACACCGATCTAGCTGTAACACGTCATATCACTTTGCGGCCTCACGCACGGTAACCCCACGGGTGCCACCTTACATGGCCCGGGACCGTTTGCGCATTTTGGCACACGTATATGACAGTGTTGCTAGCATCCATATGACAGAGAACCCGGGCCGACATGGCTAGTTATAAACCAAAAGTGGCACTAAATTACAGAGACATGCATCCATGACCCAGCAACGAACGTGTCGGTCATCAACGTATGAACCCAAGTCGTAGCAAGCTACATGGACTTAAAGGAACAACGCGTGACATTTCCCCTAAGGGACAGACACAGGAACGAAGAAGGACACATGCCGGCCAGCCTACGTGTTCCGAGCAGTAGCAAGCTACCAAGGCTCATTGGAATCACTAGGAGGCATTTCCCTGTAAGATAGGCTAACAAAGGAAAACAAATAGGTGTCGGATCCCACACATACCAAGCATTTCAATCATACACGCAATATGCTCAATATGTGCAAATACAACATTGCATCACAACAGAACTCTGTGACTCAAAGTACTTTATTTAAAAGGCTCCAAGAGCCATACATAACATATCCATACAGGTAGGGGTCACATGACCCAATACTCAAGTCATACAGTCATACAAGCACAAGAGGAAGCTACATGTCTGAGTACAGACAACTTGGAAAATAAAACAGGCTTGGTGTAGCCTGACTATCTACAAGGCCCTTCACAAGCTCCAGATCTCCGTCTGGGTGTCAAGCTACTCGTCGACGTCAACGTCTATGTAGAACCCTTCAGCAGGGGCAGGGTTCTCCTCTGCAACAGTTATTAAGCAAACATGAGTACAAAGGTACTCAGCAAGTCTTACCACATAACCTATCATACATGCAACATTATCAAAGGGGGTAGTGGAGTTTATAGCAGAATGCCAGCTTTGACCTTGGCTAACCTAGACTACAACTCCCAACAGATTGCAAGATGTTATTACGAACACGAGTCCGCTATCCACCACATCAATACACTACCGAGGATCCTCTTCCGTCATCCTACGGAAGGGCCATCCACGGCACTCACGCTTATCTTGAGGCTTTTAATAGTATCCATCAACTTGTCTATGAACTGTAAGAGTAACCAAGTAGTTCGTACCGCGAACAACGGCTATTCGAATAGATTGATAACCCTGCAGGGGTGTACTTCTTCACACACGCTTCCACCACTTATCGCCGTTTACTCGGCGTGTACTCGGCAACCTTCAAGCGGAAGCCCAGCGAGGGTGTCGGCCACGACCTGACTAACTACTCAAGTCTCTCGTCCAGGTTTATCGCCTATTTGGGTTCCATCCGTGGGGAGATCCGGCCGGGGTGTCGCTCACGGCCCCAAACGATGTGTACAGGGTTCCCGAGTCACCAAACGGGCAACCGGTACACCGTGCCACGTACCTGTCGCATCACAACCCACCCCGAGGGTCAGCGTTGTGCACGACCTCCAGTAAACTATAAACACCAGAAACTAGTTGCAACTCCTGGATAGAGATCGAGGGTAATTAATAAGCCGAGAGGGTCCATTGGTTTCGGGCCCAATCCATGGTAGTAACTGCAACTTGAACCACACATACAGATCTCAGGTCCTATGGACGATTCCAATGAAACAACCCACCATGTACTCCTACATGGCCTTTCATCGATACCTTTACCAAGCGTATTCCACACTTCCTTCTCTTTACCGGTATGATCATTTCACTCTGATCCATCACCCAGATGAACCAGACCTGACACAACTCTAGGCATAGCAGGCAACATAAAAAAATAGCATGGTGGATCACACATCACATGGCTCAATCAACTCCTACACATGCTAGTGGGTTTCAACTATTTACTGTGGCAATGACAGGTCATGCAAGGGAATAGGGTTCATCTACCGCAGCAAGTAGCAGTTCACACGCTGTTGCCTTAATGCAGTACAAGAGAGCAGGAGCGAGAAGATTGGGTTTGTATCGGAATGATCAATGATTGCTTGCCTGACAAAGTAGGTGTCTAGTACTGCTCTTCAACTGGATACGCAGCAGTATCCTCGGGAGCAGGACCTAACACAGAGAATACCGACGATACAATCATTAACAAAAAAATGCAACAATATGATGCATGCTCATGACATGTCAAGATGCATGTGTGTTGGCTAATGCAACTAAAACCAGAAGGGTTTGAGCTTATTTGAATCAAAGATTCAAATTGAAGTTCAAACTATTATTTAAATAAGTGCATTATCATGTTCTTGATGTAAACAGCAAGTTAACTTGTTCAAACATGCATGAAACCAGTGCCATTGGAAAGATTGGATTTTTCTGATCATTTTTCATATATAAATCTTTTCCATCTGAGCTATGGTTGATTTTATATGATTTTTAGAAGTTTTGGGTATTTTCTGGAATTTCCTGAATTATTTTAAATCTAAAAATCCCAGAAAAACCTTTACTGCGTCAGCATGACATCATGCTGACGTCAGGCAGTCAACAGGGCCAGTCCAAGTCAAACCTGACCAGTGGGACCCACTGGTCAGTGTCACAGTTAACTAATTAACTAATTAGAATTAAATTAACACCTAAACTAGGTTTGACTTGCGGGCAGGGCCCACATGTCAGTGACCCAGGGGGTCAAACCCGTGGTCAAAACAGGTCCAACTCGCCGGCGTTTAGCCGCCGGCGAGGCCAAACATGGCGGCGTGCTTCGGAAATCGCCTACGGTGCACGGCTCGAGCTGTGGCTAGGCGCATTGGAAAGCCCTTGCTGTTGCGCGTCGGATGGTGGTGGTCGCCGGACCTGGGGTGGCCGGAGACGACGGCAACAAGCTCGACGGCGGCGACCGGCGTCGGGCGTGTGTGGAGATGCGGCTGCAGGGGCCTAGGCGATGCGTGCGTAGCACCTTTCGCATCTACGTGCTGCGGTGAGTGTGATGGACGGGTGCCAGTGACCAAATGGTCACCGGAGCATCACCGGCGGCGAGCACGGCGGCGGTGCGTGCGGGTGAGCATTGTGCAGTGCGTTCCAGGGCAAAAGAGAGCCAACGGAGAGGGGGGGGATGAAGCTAGGCTCACAGGGGTTGCAGCAGGCGCCGGAGCGAGCTCGGGGGTGGTCGGAGCTGAGCGGGACGGCGAGAGGGATCTATGCGGCCGGAGTAGGGGAAGAAGAGGTCGGGGGCGTCTCCAGGGCGGGCGAGCGCTCGGGGCTCGGCCTGTTCGAAGCAGTCGAGGACGGCGGAGACGACGGACACCAAGGCGAGGCTCAGGGACGACGGTGGGCGTGGCTTCTACGACGGTGCGAGCACGGCGACGTCGGCCATGGCGCGAGGAGAGCGAGGGAGAGGAACTGGGGGGAGGTGGAGATGTCTACGAGGTCGAGGACGACGTGAACGACCGAACCATCCCTCTAGGACGGCGAGGGGATGAAGCAGGGCGGCGGGCAGCTGCGTGGCGCGCCGTGCGGTCGCCCTCGAGCACCTGCCTGCCTGCCTGGCCGAGCCAAGCAGCTCGCTGGAGCGGCAGCTGGGCTGGGACGGCAGGTGGGCCGGGTGGGGCGCCAGGTAAGCTTTTCTCTCTCCCTTTTTTCTATTTTCTTTTCTGTTTCATTTCTTTTGCAGCTTTGTTCATTTAAATAAAATGCCAGAGCATTTTTGTAACTCATAACACTTGTCATACCTACTGTATATAATATGAACAGTAGGAAACATTATAGTTTATGATTATTTGAGCATTTAAAATATTTTTATAACATTTAAATGCCCAAATTCAAATACCATAAGATTTAATCCAAAGCCCTAGATTGTCCTAGAAAATTGTGCACCATTTTTGGCAGAGGTTTAAGACCAAGGCAGAAATGATGAACATTTTTGAAGGGCATTTTGGGTACATTGGAAAATATTTTAGCAAACCCTAGTTGTTAGGAGAGGGGTGCTGGGGTTTCTGTTAATCCCATTTCAAGTTTCTTTGATTGTAGACATGATGCACACTCTAGCTAGGTACTAAAGCAAGTGCTAACTAGGGATGTGACATGCAATCACTTGACGATCTTGCATGAGTATGCAACCTAGTCCTTGTCGCGAGGCGTCGCAATAGATTATAAAATCCTTGAAAAAGTCTGGTGGTACCAGTACAGGTGCAGATGTCAGGCGTCTTTTCAGTTCCTGAAAACTGGACTCGCATTGTGGGGTCCACTCAAACTTTTTATCTTTCTTGAGGAGTTCAGTTAGAGGTTTAGCAACCTTGGAGAAATTCTCGACGAAGCGTCGGCAATAGCTCGCTAGGCCAAGAAAACTCCTAACTTGCTTGACCGATTCAGGGGTCATCCAATCAAGGACGGCTTGAACTCGCTCGGGATTGACAGCAATACCCTTGCCAGAGATCA
This sequence comes from Secale cereale, assembly GCA_902687465.1. Classification (NCBI taxonomy): domain Eukaryota; kingdom Viridiplantae; phylum Streptophyta; class Magnoliopsida; order Poales; family Poaceae; genus Secale; species Secale cereale. The sequence continues at coordinate 389,792,270 of LR738715.1, read as the reverse complement.
CATGCCCTAGATAGGTTACTTCCGGCAACCAAAATTCACATTTAGAGAATTTGGCACAAAGGCGGTGCTCTCGAAGTTTCGTTAATACCAACCTTAAATGCTCGGCATGATCTTCCTTGTTCTTGGAATAGATGAGTATATCATCGAGGTATACCACGACGAATTTATCCAAGTACTCCATGAATATAGAATTCATTAGCCGGGAAAAGGTGGCTGGGGCATTGGTTAATCCGAATGACATGACGGTGTACTCATATTGGCCATAACGAGTAACAAAAGCCGTTTTAGGAATGTCCCCAATCTTGATTTTGATTTGATGGTAACCCAACCTCAAATCCATCTTAGAGAAGACTGAGGATCCAGCGAGCTGATCATACAGGTCGTTGATCCTGGGGAGCGGATACTTGTTCTTTATGGTGACCAGATTGACAAGTCGGTAATCTACAACCATCCGCTCCGTTCCATCCTTCTTCTTGACGAAGAGAACGGGGCAAGCCCAAGGGGAAGAACTAGGACGGATGAAACCCTTCTGCAAGGACTCATCGAGTTGTTTCTTAAGCTCAGCTAATTCTAGGGGTGCCATCTTATAAGGTCTCCTAGAGATTGGGACAGTTCCAGGGATAAGATCTATCACGAACTCGACATCTCTGTCAGGTGGAATTCCTGGCAGTTCTTCTGGAAAAACGTCCGGAAAGTTACAGACTACCGGGATATCTTCGAGTTCTGGTAGAGGGCTGGCATTAAGAGAGTAGAGTTGACGCTCAGCCATTCGGGTCAAGACATTGACTATCTTGCCGGATGGGTGTATAACTTGAACGGTCCTAGTGTAGCAATCAATCTTGGCGTAATGAGTTGTCATCCAATCCATACCCAAAATGATGTTTATGTCCGAGGACTTGAGAGCGATTAGAGATGCAAGGAAAACAAGTCTATCAACAAGGATTTCATTTCCATGGCTTACCCTAGAGGTTTGCCACTTTGAACCAGGAGTTTGAATAACCGTGGAAGTAGGCATGTCACAAAAAGTCATGTTGTGCATTCGAGCATAGCTCTCAGATATCGAAAAGAACAGATGCCGGATGGCAGTTAACGAGAAGCGTACCAAGGACGACGTTAGGATCCTCATAAGCTTCCTCAGCAGAGACATAGTTGACATGACCACGTGCAGTGGGGATTGGCTTAACATAATTCACCTTGCCGGTTGGCTTACCACGGCCAACGGGTTTTCCTCTTAGTTCTGGGGACACTCACGCATGTAGTGCCCCGGTTATCCACACTTGAAGCATGTCACAGTGCTAGTGCGTGGAGCAAAGTTGGTAGGTGGTCCTCCATATGTCTTGGCAGGTGCATACTGTTGAGTTGGGCGAGGCGCCTCATAGGATGGCCTCGGTGTGTACTTGGGTGGCAGAGCAGTGTTAGGAACCAACACACGGCGCTTGTGAGAGCCAGAGCTGAATGAGGAACCAAAGTCACGTGAGTGCTTGCATGTGGCTTCGAAATCAGTCTGGCCCGTCTCAGCACTGATGGCTTTGTTTACCAGCTTCTGGAAGGAAGTGCACTCGTGCAGACGTAGATCTCGGCGGAGTTCAGGGCTGAGTCCCTTGTGGAACCTCGCCTGCTTCTTGGCATCGGTGGATACTTCCTCAGGTGCATAGCGTGCGAAGTTCCCAAACTCGTGACTATAACCATCCACTGTTAACCGGCCCTGGGTGAAATTGCAGAATTCCTCCCGCTTGCGATCCATGAGACCTTCCGGAATGTGATGTTCACAGAATACCTCACTGAACTCAACCCAAGTAGTGATTTGGCCAGCAGGACGCATAGCCTCAAAGTTCTCCCACCATAGACCGGCAGGGCCTTCAAGATGGTAGGCGGCGTAGGTAACCTTATCAGCTTTGGCCACACGGGCAGAGTGTAGCTTGAGGGTGATACTACGTAGCCAATCATCCGCATCCAGAGGTTCAGTGGAGTGATGGAACTTCCATGGGCACATCTTGATAAAATCATTGATTGACACCACGTCATTCCTCTAACGGAACCCAGTGTTCTGCTCTATGCGTTCCAGCAGACGGTTGGTCTCTCTCTTGTTCTGTTCTGCCTCGAGCATAACTTCAGCCAAGGAGGGCGGCTGGGGCAGATTCTCATCTCTAGCCCCACTAGCCTCACCCTGCTCCTGAGCAGCAGTAGTGCTGCGAGTGTTGACCATCCTAGGAAAACAAAACAACGATTTAGACAAGGATGGCAAAAACTTGACATAGGAGTGCATAATGTAATGGATGACACGGAATGCAGAGATGTTCATCCGGTCGACATGGTAATATAGAAGCTACTATATATACACCAGTGGTCATACACACCATACATAGTTTAATACAAGCCAAGGCTAAAGTACAACTGCGGTGAAAGACGATATATCACATCAGAGGCATCCCAAGCTCCTATACATTATTTAACTACACCTCCGGAACTCAGTACTAGCTAAGGTATATTCCACAAGACGCGCAGGATTGTGGAAATACAGCTACTACAATACTACTACTGCCACGGTCTAGCTCAGACATTCCCGTAGTAATCTTCGTAAAGATTACCACCGTAGCCTGGAAGTGGAACAGATGGATCTTGAAACTCTCGAGCACTCGAAGGCTGTGGACCATAGGGACATGGATGTGGCCTCGGGCCTGAAGCTGGTGGTAACCGACGCCCACGTGGAGGTGTAATACCCCCAACGTCATGCCAATCCATACGATCAGGCAGACGAGTCCGTACGGGGTACAAATCCCGCATATCCAGATATCCGGCGTGCACAGCAGGTGCAAGCCATGTCAAAGTAGTCCAGTGGGCGGCTCGAGTGTTATACAGCTCCATTAGGAGGGCACGGACCTCACGGTCCCTATCCTCCAGCATCTGAACAGTAGTCTGAAGCAGTGGCTCTTCATGAGCGGCATCAGTATACAGACCAGTGTAGTAGCCTTCCTCTCTGGGAAGTGAGGCTAGCATGTAACAGAACTCAGTGTTCAGCAACAGGGCATGCCTAGCCCGGAGAATGGTTATCATCGAATAGGCGGCATCCTGCACTGCCATCTCGATAGTAACCCCGAGTCCATAAGACCAATGGATGGGGTCGTTAGCTCCGGAATATGAGGGGTATATCCGGACTGTGCAAAAATACTGACTCTGATTGAAATCCCGGTACTGTTCCTCCACGGTGTACTCAGGATACCAGCGGTAACCGGTCTCAGTCAGCACACGGACTAGCATGGCCGTGTGACCGGGCACATTAATGCACCGAGTCAAACGAACCACTTGGTGAGGTGTGCGGCCAGACATCTGAAACACGAAGTAATGCAAAGGCATTAGTGTTTCTGGAAGATATCGGGCAGCATAACAACTGTAAATGCTCAAAAAAAGATTTGAGACATCATACAAATGATAGCATAGCCACTCAACAATATCATATCAAGGTTCCGGGTCCAACAAATCATCATACTAAAAGGGTAGAAACTGAACTGAGGCTTGAAACCAACAATCCTAAGAGTCTACGGATTAGTAACACGTGAACCTAGTAAGGATAAGAGGCCTAGTCCTAAATCCCCGTAGAAAGAATAGACTGACTCAGATCAGAAGGGCATAAGGTAAAGGAGTAAAAAGAGCCTTACGTTCCCTTCCACAATCAATTCCCCTACATATAACTAAGAATTTTCCTAGACTCAACATCGACCAGTTTGGCTTGAGAAACCTACAGGCAGTCCAGCTCTGATGCCAACGCTGTCAGGACCCCGATCCTAAGTCACACCAATCTAGCTGTAACACGTCATATCACTTTGCGGCCTCACGCACGGTATCCCCACGGGTGCCACCTTACCTGGCCCGGGACCGTTTGCGCATTTTGGCATACGTATATGACAGTGTCGCTAGCATCCATATGACAGAGAACCCGGGCCGACATGGCTAGTTATAAACCAAAAGTGGCACTAAATTACAGAGACAGGCATCCATGACCCAGCAACGAACATGTCGGTCATCAACGTATGAACCCAAGTTGTAGCAAGCTACATGGACTTAAAGGAACAACGCGTGACATTTCCCCTAAGGGACAGACACAGGATCGAAGAAGGACACATGCCGGCTAGCCTACGTGTTCCGAGCAGTAGCAAGCTACCAAGGCTCATTGGAAGCACTGGGAGGCATTTACCTATAAGATAGGCTACCAAAGGAAAACAACTAGGTGTCGGATCCCACACATACCAAGCATTTCAACCATACACACAATATGCTCAATATGTGCAAATACAACATTGCATCACAACAGAACTCTATGACTCAAAGTACTTTATTTAAAAGGCTCCAAGAGCCATACATAACATATCCATACAGGTAGGGGTCACATGACCCAACACTCAAGTCATGCAGTCATACAAGCACAAGCGGAAGCTACATGTCTGAGTACAGACAACTTAGAAAATAAAATAGGCTTGGTGTAGCCTGACTATCTACAAGGCCCTTCACAAGCTCCAGATCTCCGTCTGTGTGACAAGCTACTCATCGATGTCAACGTCTATGTAGAACCCATCAGAAGGGGCAGGGTTCTCCTCTGCAACAGTTATTAAGCAAACATGAGTACAAAGGTACTCAGCAAGTCTTACAACAGAACCTATCATACATGCAACATTATCAACAGGGGGTAGTGGAGTTCATAGCAGAAAGCCAGCTTTGACTCTTGGCTAACCTATACTACAACCCTCAACAGATTGCAAGATTTACTACGTACACGAGTCCTCTACTCACCACAACAATACACCACCGAGGATCCTCTTCCGTCATCCTACGGAAGGGCCATCCACGGCACTCACACTTGTCTTGAGGCTTTTAGTAGTATCCATCAACTTGTCTATGAACTGTAAGAGTAACCAAGTAGTCCGTACCGCGAACAACGGCTACTGAATAGATTGATAACCTTGCAGGGGTGTACTTCTTCACACACGCTTCCACCACTTATTGCCGTTTACTCGACATGTACTCGGCAGCCTTCAAGCGGAAGCCCAGCGAGGGTGTCGGCCACGACCTGACTAACTACACAAGTCTCTCGTCCAGGTTTATCGCCTATTTGGGTTCCATCCGTGAGGAGATCCGGCCGGGGTGTCGCTCACGGCCCCAAACGATGTGTACAGGGTTCTCGAGTCACCAAACGGGCAACCGGTACACCGTGCCACGTACCTGTCACATCACAGCCCACCCCGAGGGTCAGCGCTGTGCACGACCACCAGTAACTATAAACACCAGAAACTAGTTGCAACTCCTGGACAGAGATCAAGGATAGATAATAAGTTGAGAGGGTCAATTAGGGATCCCAATGTGTGGTAGTAGCTGAAACTTGAACCACATATACAGATCTCGGGTCCTATGGACGGTTCCAATGAAACAACCCACCAAGTACTCCTACATGGCCTTTCATCGATACCTTTACCGAACATGTTCCACACTTCCTTCTCTTTACCGGTATGGTTATTTCACTCTGATCCATCACCCAGATGAACCAGACCTGACACAACTCTAAGCATAGCAGGCAACATAAACAAATAGCATGGTAGATTACACATCACATGGCTCAAACAACTCCTACACATGCTAGTGGGTTTCAACTATTTACTGTGGCAATGACAGGTCATGCAAGGGAATAGGGTTCAACTACCGCAGCAAGTAGCAGTTCACACGCTGTTGCCTTAATGTAGTAAAATAGAGCAGGAGCGAGAAGATTGGGTTTGTATCGGAATGATCAATGATTGCTTGCCTGACAGAGTGGTTGTCGGGTACTGCTCTTCAGCTGGATACGCAGAAGTATCCTCGGGAGCAGGACCTAACACGGAGAATACCGGCGATACAATCAATAAACAAACAAATGCAACAATATGATGCATGCTCATGATATGGCAAGATGCATGTGGTTTGGGCTAATGCAACTATAACCAGAAGGGTTTGAGCCTATTTGAATCAAAGATTCAAATTGAAACTCAAACTATTAGTTAATTAAGTGCATTATCATGTTTCAATGTATACAGCAAGGTTAACTTGCTCAAACATGCATGAAACCAGTGCCATTGGAAAGATTGGATTTTTTTGATCAATTTTCATATATAAATCTTTTCCATCTGAGCTACTGTTGAATTTATATGATTTTCTGAAGTTAACAGCATTTTCTGGAATTTCCTGAATTATTTTTAAATCTAAAAATCCCAGAAAATCCTTTACTGTGTCAGCATGACATCATGCTGACGTCAGTCAGTCAACAGGGCGGCCCAGGTCAAACCTGACCAGTGGGACCCACTGGTCAGTGTCACAGTTAGTTGATTAACTAATTAGAATTAAATTAAACACTAAACCAGGTTTGACTAGCTGGCAGGGCCCACATGTCAGTGACCCAGGGGGGTCAAACCCGTGGTCAAACAGGGCTAACTCGCCGGCGTTTAGCCGCCGGCGAGGCCAAACGCGGCGGTGAGGTGCGGGTTTTGTGCTCCGACTGCCAAAACGACGGTGGAACACACCTACGGGTAGCTGGGAGAAAACCGCGTCGAGTGGTGGTGGTGGTTGGCCTCGGGGTCGCCGGAATCGATGCCGGTGACGAGTCCAGCGGCTACCGGAGTTCGGGCGGGGTCGAAAACAACGGTGCGGTGCTCGTAGAGGACCGTGGAGTGATCCTACGGCACCTATGCGTGACAGTGAAGCTGGTGGGCACGGTGGCCGGACCATTAGATGGCCGGAGCCTCGTCGGCGACGAGCTCCACGGCGGTGCGTGCAGGTGAGCTACGTGCGGTGCGTTCAGTGTAGGAGAGAGCCAACGGAGAGGGGGAGGACGAAGCTGGGCTCACAGCGGTTGCAGTAGACATCAAAGCGAGCTTGGGGATGGTCGGAGCTGAGCGGGACGGCGAGGGGGATCTCCGCGGCCGGAGTTGGGGAAGACGGGGTCGGGGGCGTCTCCAGGGCGGGCGAGCGCTCGGGGCTCAGCCTGCTCGATGTAGTTGAGGACGGCGGAGACGACGGACACGACGACGGGGCTCAGGGACGACGGTGAAAGCGGCTACCACAACGGCGCGAGCACGGCGGCGTCGGCCATGGTGCGGGGAGGGCGAAGGAGAGGAGCTGGGGTGAAGTGAACGTGTCGGCGAGCTCGGGAGGGAGTGGATGACCGATCCAAGCCTCCAGAGCGGCGAGGGGAGGAAGCAGGGCGGCGGGCGGCTGCGTGGCACGTGCTGCGGCCGCCGTCGAGCACCTGCCTGCCTGCCTCGCCGAGCCAAGCAGCTCGCTGGAGCGGCGGCTGGGCTGGGCCGGCAGGTGGGCCGGTTGGGCGCCAGGTAACCCTTTCTCTCTCTCTCTTTTTCTATTTCTTTCTGTTTCATTTCTTTTGCAACTTTGTTTAATTAATAAAAATGCCAGAACATTTTTATAATTCATAAAACTAGTCATGCCCACTGTAAATAATATGAACAGCATGGAACATTTTAGTTTATGATTATTTGGGCACATAAAATATTTTATAGCATTTAAATGCCCAAATGCAAATACCATATGATTTAATCCAGAGACCTTAGATGTCCTAGAAAATTGTGCACCATTTTTGGCAGAGGTTTAAGACCAAGGCAGAAATGATGAACATTTTTGAAGGGCATTTTGGGTACATTGGAAAAGATTTTATCAAACCCTAGTTGTTAGAAGAGGGGTGCTGGGGTTTCTGTCATTCCCATTTCAAGTTTCTTTTAAAAAGTAGACATGATGCACACTCTAGCTAGTCCTTATCCAAGCACTAACTAGGGATGTGACAGAGGGGCTGAGCAAGCGGGTAACATAGCCAAACAATGGTTTGCTAGGAAGGGGTCAAAGGTTAGAGGTTTCATGGCAACAAGGAGAGGGGCTGACAATAATGATGGGTAGCACGACATGTAACGATAGCATCGAGACAACTAAGCATGGCAATAATAGTAAAGGTATCCAAGGGTATGGTCATCTTGCCTGCGATCCCGCAAGGAAGAAGAATGAATCCGTGAAGAAGACGAAGAAGAAGCCTTGAAGACGAACCACGAGTAGACGAACGAATACTCACGATCACAACGGAACAAGCACTAACGAGAGGAAGCAAGCAATACGGTAAACACACAACACAAGAACATGACAATATGCTCAACCAAGTATGATGCAAGACAAGTCTATATAGGAAGCAATATTGGCAAGGTAGGAAGCACAGAAAAACAACACAAGTCTATATATGATGCAATACATGGCAAGGTATGATGCAAGACAAGTCTATATAGGAAGCAATACATGGCAAGGTAGGAAGCAAAGAAAAACAACACAAGTCTATATATGATGCAATACATGGCAAGGTATGACGCAAGACAAGTCCATATATGATGCAATACATGGCAAGGTAGGAAGCACACAAGAACAACACAAGAACATGTCAATATGCTCAACCAAGTAGGATGCAAGACAAGTCTATATAGGAAGCAATACATGGCAAGGTAGGAAGCACGGAAAAACAACACAAGTCAACAAGTTTAAATGAGGCCGGAAACTACATATAACAAATCCGATAAGTCGTCATATGCATAGTTTGAAATTAGTCCAGATCTGAACAAACCTTAAGTTAAAGTTATTAAACAGCAAGTTAACATGCACCATGATGATCTACATGAAATTCTAGTCAAGTTTCATATAAAGTTAGTTTAATTCGGAGCTACGGCCTAGAAGATATGAGCAAAACAAGACAAGCAAGTCAACGGTGCAAGAAGCACCCAAACATCAAGCAAACATACTCCAAACAAGTAAACAACATGATATTATGATTCTACATGCAAAATCACACAAGTTTCATATAGAGCACGCTCAAAAAGGAGCAACGGGCTAAAAGATACACATGAAACAAGATATAACAACAATCTGATGTTAACAGCCACATAGCAACTTCGGGGCAAGGTAAATATAAGCTACAACACTCAAACATGTTAACAAGAAGCATGGATCTTAAGTATACATGATACTTAACAAGTAGGAACTTAGACCACACCCAAAAGCTTGTTGGAACACATTTAAATAAGCATGGCAAGTTGCAATAAAATTATCCAGACTTAGCCAAAATCTGGGAAGGCAAAACATCATCACGATGCTGCCTTCGGAGGCACAAAACAACATGGATATCAACTCCAATAATAACATAAAGAGTATGGACATGTAGTAGACATATCCTACAGCAAACAACTCCATTGGAGCAACTCCATAGGAGGCATGGATCAATAGCAACAAGCTACACCAAATTGAACAAGCTGATAAAAACCTGACAGTTATAATTTATAGCAACTTGAGAGCAAGAAATAAATAAGCTACAGCAGGTCATATGAGCAAGTAATGGCATGAATGGATAGACAATAACATGGACAACAAGACATGATCATTGCCCACTCCAAAACAAGCATGGATTTGTCTAGGGCATCAAGCAAACATAGCATCAGGATATGACAGATTCCAGACTTAGTAGAAATTTCACTAAGTATAAAACAGTTATGTTGGCATGGCATGTTTGCAAGCATGTTTAAGTCACCTCAAGGCATATCATGGAAAGATTATTGCGCCATATCAAAGACCATATAATGGTGCTTCTAAAACATCTAGACATGTGGCATGAAGACAAACACACCAATAGCAATGGGCATGTGAAATCAGCATCTCATAACAAGTTTCAACACTTAACAGTCAAATGCACTTTTGCAACAGAGATTAACATGGCCATATGAACTCAAACAAGCATGCTACAGCAACCATCATGTAGTACACTTCACTATGAACATTTTGACATATCATATGCATCATTTGGATAAACATGCACCAAGTTATCATATCGCAAACATGGCATCAAATTAACAAGTAGCAGCAGTTTATAACAAGTAGCACTCCTACAACAGAGATTAAAGCATCTAGATGAAGTCAAACAAGCATGGCACAATGGAACAAAGTGTAGAGCATATCACCATGATCATTTTGACATATCATACACTCAATTTGGACATACACACAAATATTTACAGGCATGCAAAGATGCAATAAAATTATGACAGATTAGGGACTCAGAGGAAAAAAAAGGACCTCGGGGAACCGGACATGTCCAGTGCCAGCGGACAAGTTCGGGGGCTGGGGGCCCACGGGGTAGCGTCACAGGGCGAGGGGAGGCGGACATGTCCGCGCCCGGACAGACATGTCCGGCGCGGCCAGAGGACACGAACAGACCGGCGGCGGCGGCAGCTGTACTCCGGCGAGGCGGCAATCGAGGGAGAAACGGAGGGGGGGCGGATCCGGCGAGGGAAGCCCGTCCCCGGCCAGATCCGGCGACGGCGGGGGCCGGACGACCGACGACGGCGGGCCAAGGTGTGGCGGTGCCATAGACGCGGAGGAGGACCAGCGTCAGGTTCGTCTGGGCGGCGGCGCTAGGGCTAAACGGCGCCGGCAGTAGCCCTAGGCGGCGGCTCGGATCCTGGTGGGGTCCGGCGAGGTGCCGAGTTCGACGTAGCGGGGATGCGGCGGCCGGGGGTCGAGCTCGGTCGGGGCCAGTCGCGGCTGTGGGTGAAGGCGAGCCAGGGCACGGCGGCTCAACGGTCGGGCTTGCTCGGGCCCAGACGGGCTCAGGCGGGCCCCGGCCTGGGCCAGGCGGGCCCCGGTCTAGGCCAGGCAGGACGGCGCGAGGTGGGAGAAAGGGAGGTTGGCGCTGTGGCGACGTGGCGGATCGCCACTAGATGGAGGCGGCGGTGCAGCCCTGCGGGTTGGCGCCAAGTGGTGACGGCTGACGGGTGGAGCACGGAAAACAAGGGGGAGGGGGCTAGGGATCCATTTTTGGCAGGGTTAGGCTGCTTAAATAGGAAAGGGGGTTAGGGATAGGGTTTGGAGGGAGTTTGAGGCCGTTTTTGAGCCCTCCGATCGCGATCCGACGGATCCGATCGCGAGGGGAGTTTAGGTTGGGCCTAGAGGAGGAATTGGGCTGTGGTGGAGGGGCCTTGGGCTGAGAAGAGAGAAGGGAATAGAGGCCCGCGGGGGTTTTCGGAGACCGAAAACGTCCGACGTTTGAACCGGCTACTAGTGCCGCTATATATATCCGTTGGGCTATCAAACGAGCTCCGAATGCGATGAAATTTGACAGGCGGTCTACCTATGCTATAATAAGACCACACGCCAAGTTTCATCCCATTCCGTGAACATTTTTCGGCCACTTATAAAGTAAATATTCGGAGGCACCGCGGGCGCATGCAAGTGTGTGTGGGCTTAGAAAGGACAACAGAGAGGACAAGGGAACTCAGACGGATGCAAGTTTCGAAAACATGATGATGCAACACACACGATGACATGGAAAGATGCAACACGCTAGCAGAAGACATGGCAACGACGACGAATAACTAGCTGACACCTGGCGCACTGGTCTCGGGGTGTCACAACACTCCCCTACTAACAAGAGATCTCGTCCCGAGATCTTAGGAACGAGACGGTAGGGAAAAAGGAAGAACAATATTCTTCGAGGACAAAAGAATGAAACCAAAGAAGGTTGAGAGGTTGAACAATATGAGAGAATGGTACAACCGACATGAACGAAGTTGCAAAAACTTCGTTAGACAAGAGGAAGAAGGAATACAACGAGAACCAAAAGGTTGAAACTATAAGAATGAATTCGAAACCACTCCGATTAATAAGAGATAGAAAAGAATTTTGAATGAAAGAATTTGGGCAGCACTCTGGCTAAAACAGAAAGAAATAGCACACCAGTTGAATATGAATGGAATAGGACAAGAACCTGAGGAGATGGAACGATACTCGACGAGAGTAACAACACAAAACCTCCGGAAGAATTGAGATGATGGAATTAGAAGAATGGAGAAGAAGATGACAACTTGAGCACAAGTGACATGAACGAGAATTTATAAGAGAAAGACTTGAACGGAGTTGTTGAGAAATCAACAACAAAAGAATAAGTTGTTATGGACTTATTTAAACATCTGAAAACTTGAGGTGAATTATGCCACAACCAAAATATTGATGAGCTGAGAAGAGCAAAGAATGCAAAACTCCACTTCAAAAGAATACGGAGAATTATTTGCATCTCGGGACACAAAAGAATAATGCTTGAGCTGCTCCAGAAGAAATATGATGAACATATGAAGAATGATTAAATGATGAAGAACCACCCTGAAAACTCCGGTAACAAAAGGATGCTGATGACGGATGAAAAAGAATAAGATTAAAGCATTGCGATGATTAGACGGAGTCCGACGAGATGGAGGAGAAACTTGAACTCTGGAAAAGAAAAGATTAAAGCACTTGGAACTAGAATTTATTCATCAAGAATAAGCTCCAAAGGAAGGAATAAATCAACTTGATGAAAAGAATAAGAATTATGTTATGCTTATCCTCCACCAATTAAATTGATGCGAAGCAATGGATTCGCATACAACTTATTCCTGTTGAAAAGATTAAAGAGGGATATATCGCGAACTTGCGAAAATCTTCACGAACCACCGGTAGGATTGGAATAAAAATGAATGGATTGATATGATAGCACCGGAAAAGAACTCTTGAGTGAGCCACCGTAAGAATTAAAATCGAGTGAAGAACGAGAATGACCACCGTAAGGAATTAAAATCGAATGAAGAAAGAGAATAAAACCACCGTAAGTAATTCAAATTGAGTGAATACGATGAATCGCCGGAAAGAATAAAGCACTACCGGAAAATTTGAATGACGGGGACGAAGAGATCATGAACTGATTAAAGAATACTTGAAGGAAGCACCGGACGGATGTGAGACGAACGAAGAGGCATCACTGAAGAATATTTGGAGGACGAAGTTGAAAACTGAGAATGAAGAAATCTTCTGAAATGATGACCTTCGGAGGAACACAATAGAATTAAGTCATG
>LR738715.1:389764686-389779322 GCA_902687465.1 Secale cereale | reverse complement strand
AAAAATGAATGGATTGATATGATAGCACCGGAAAAGAACTCTTGAGTGAGCCACCGTAAGAATTAAAATCGAGTGAAGAACGAGAATGACCACCGTAAGGAATTAAAATCGAATGAAGAAAGAGAATAAAACCACCGTAAGTAATTCAAATTGAGTGAATACGATGAATCGCCGGAAAGAATAAAGCACTAGCGGAAAATTTGAATGACGGGGACGAAGAGATCATGAACTGATTAAAGAATACTTGAAGGAAGCACCGGACGGATGTGAGACGAACGAAGAGGCATCACTGAAGAATATTTGGAGGACGAAGTTGAAAACTGAGAATGAAGAAATCTTCTGAAATGATGACCTTCGGAGGAACACAATAGAATTAAGTCATGAAATACTCCGGAAGAATGAAAAGAAGAAAGGTTGAACCAACGATGGAAATAATTTAAAAGCGATCTTGAAGAAGGCATATGACTGACGGAATCCATACTTACGTCACATTTGAAAAGAATATAGGAACAATCCGGGAATTATTGGAAGAGTCAGGTAAGATCCTGGGAAAGGACCTGTGGGTTATGAGCCCACCGAAGAGAAACACTGTTGGAAAGGATCGAAAAGGAGATAATGCACCGAAACGATAGTATGAATCGAATGAGGTGACAACCTCGAATTAATTAGAACACAGACGAATCTCTTGAGATATCTTCGGAACTCCGGAACTATTGAATGGCGAGAGACGAACGAGCAAGGGGAAAAACGCTTGAGCAGAGGAAAAGAATATGAAGAACACCGGATACTAATAGAATTGGAACCACCGGAAAGAAAAGAGATTAAGAATGACGAACGAGAGGAGAATTCATCGGTTGACACAATTGAGGAAAAGAATGCAAAGGATTCACACGAGTAGGATGGATACTCGATTATGGACTCCGGCTCCGAGAAGCAAAAGGGTGGGCGGGTGGGAAAAGGAAATCCACTTCGGACGGGGAAACAACATCGGTTGAAAGAACTGAGGACCAACTTGCAAAGAAGAAGAGGGTTGAATCCACTTGATGAGAGATGCACCAGATGACAATAACTAACATCACAACGAACAAAAACTAACCACGTGATCCTAAAAAAAATTGAAGGGGAAGAGGAGTAATTCAAAACACCTACGTCAAGATTCCTCACCAGAGCAACGAAGGGGCTGAGGTGTAAAAAGAATTCCGACTCTCCGATATAACTAGACTCCAAAATAGTTTTCTGCTAGACTCGACAACGGCTAGACTACGATCAATCAAGGGGGCTCCTATGGTCGGTCGAGGCTCTGATACCAACTTGTCAGGCCCAAGATGCGATTCTATCCCGATCACGTGACACTTACGTGATTGGGGCACAACCGCATTTCGGGCGCTTAGCAAGATGGATATCATTACATCGTACCATTACATACATACATGGGGGATACAACAATACATACATTTCACATGAATACAACAACATTAATACAAGGCATCCGACTACGGATGCAAACATGAAAAGCACAACGACGTCCATCTGCTATCCCAGGCTGCCGACCCGGAACCTAACCCAAGACTGATGAAGAAGAAGAAGAAAGAACTCCAACACAACGATCATCGCTCTCACGTCAAGACATCGGAAAACCTGCACCTGCAACTGTTGTTGTAGTATCTGTGAGCCATGAGGACTCAGCAATCCTATAACCATGGGTAACAAGACTATCAAAGCTTAATGGGAAGGAAGAGGTAAAGTGGTGAGGTTGCAGCAGCGGCTAAGCAATATGTATGGTGGCTAACTTACGAGTACAAGAATAAGATGAGCATCTACGCAAACGGTCGCATCTAGTAGTGATCGCTAAAAATCCTAAACTACCTACGAGTCAAACATAACCCCACCGTGTTCTCTTCTCAAAGTGAGAAGAGACAGTCACGGTTGCTCACACAGTTGTGTGTTTTACTTCGGATCATCTGTCAAGTTTTCTACAACCGGACATTAACAAATTCCAATCTGCCACATAACCGTGGGCACGACTTTCGAAAGATCATAACCCTGCAGGGGTGTCCCAACTTAGCCCATCACAAGCTCTCACGATCAGCTGAAGTAATAATAATTATTACCCCTTATCTTAGGGAAATCCGATCAGGCTCGGTATCCCGGTGCACAAGACATTTCGACAATGGTAAAACAAGTCCAGCAAGACCTCCCGGTGTGTCGACACCCTGATAGTAGCCGCGCGTATCTCGTCTCAGGCCACGACCGGATGGGTGATCCTACGAGTAAAACCAATCCTCGAGTTTCCCCGTGGTGGCCTCGCATAACCCCCGTTTGGGACCAACACCATCAGCACTGGCCCCCCTACTATGTAGAAAGAATCTCGGGTAGCGCTAACTCCCTATGCAATTAATTAATTAATTAAGTTGTTATTATGAGAAAATTAAAACCAATGTTGGGCCTTGCTGGAGGAGTTTTATTCAAAGACGAACTGTCAAGGGGTACCCATATACCCAACCGTGTAAGGAACGCAAAATCAAGGAACATAATGCCGGTTTATCGACACCTAAGGTGGCATGAGTGGAACAAAACACCGAGCAAAAGGCCAAACCTTCCACCCATGCCCAATATATAGGTGTGTTAACATAATAATAGATATTGTGATATTCCAATAACAAGATCCGACATGGATCAATCTTCATCTTCACCTGCAACTAACAACGCTATAAGAGGGGCTGAGCAAGCGGGTAACACAGCCAAATAATGGTTTTCTAGGAAGGGGTCAAAGGTTAGAGGTTTCATGGCAACAAGGAGAGGGGCTGACAATAATGATGGGTAGCGCGACATGTAACGATAGCATCGAGACAACTAAGCATGGCAATGATAGTAAAGGTATCCAAGGGTATGGCCATCTTGCCTGAGATCCCACAAGGAAGAAGAATGAATCCGTGAAGAAGACGAAGAAGAAGCCTTGAAGACGAACCACGAGTAGACGAACAAATCCCCACGATCGCAACGGAACAAGCACTAACGAGAAGAAGCAAGCAATACGGTAAACACACAACTCAAGAACATGACAATATGCTCAACCAAGTATGATGCAACACAAGTCTATATAGGAAGCAATAATGGCAAGGTAGGAAGCACAGAAAAACAACACAAGTCTATATATGATGCAATACATGGCAAGGTATGATGCAAGACAAGTCTATATAGGAAGCAATACATGGCAAGGTAGGAAGCAAAGAAAAACAACACAAGTCTATATATGATGCAATACATGGCAAGATATGATGCAATACATGGCAAGATATGATGCAAGACAAGTCCATATATGATGCAATACATGGCAAGGTAGGAAGCACACAAGAACATGTCAATATGCTCAACCAAGTAGGATGCAAGACAAGTCTATATAGGAAGCAATACATGGAAAGGTAGGAAGCACGGAAAAACAACACAAGTCAACAAGTTTAAATGAGGCCGGAAACTACATATAACAAATCCGGTAAGTCCTCATATGCATAGTTTGAAATTAGTTCAGATCTGAACAAACATTAAGTTAAAGTTGTTAAACAGCACGTTAACATGCACCATGATGATCTACACGAAATTCTAGTCAAGTTTCATATAAAGTTTGTTTAATTCGAAGCTGCGGCCTAGAAGATATAAGCAAAATAAGACAAGCAAGTCAACGGTGCAAGAACACCCAAACATCAAGCAAACACACTTCAACCAAGTAAACAACATGATATTATGATTCTACATGCAAAATCACACAAGTTTCATATAGAGCACGCTCAAAACGGAGCAACGGGCTAAAAGATACACATGAAACAAGATATAACAACAAGCTGAAGTTAACAGCCACATAGCAACTTTGGGGCAAGGTAAATATAAGCTACAGCACTCAAACATGTTAACAAGAAGCATGGATCTGAAGTAGACATGATACTTAACAAGTAGGAACTTAGAACACACCCAAAAGCTTGCTGGAACACATTTAAATAAGCATGGCAAGTTGCAATAAAATTATCCAGACTTAGCCAAAATCTGGGAAGGCAAAACATCATCACGATGCTGCCTTCGGAGGCACAAAACAACATGCATATCAACTCTAATAAGAACATAAAGAGCATGGACATGTAGTAGACATATCCTACATCAAACAACTCCATTCGAGCAACTCCATAGGAGGCATGGATCAATAGCAACAAGCTACACCAAATTGAACAAGCTGATAAAAACCTGACAATTATAATTTATAGCAACTTGAGAGCAAGAAATAAATAAGCTATAGCAGGTCCTATGAGCAAGTAAGGGCATGAATGGATAGACAATAACATGGACAACAAGACATGATCATTGGCCACTCCAAAACAAGCATGGATTTTTCTAGGGCATCAAGCAAACATAGCATCAGGATATGACAGATTCCAGACTTAGTAGAAATTTCACTAAGTATAAAACAGTTATGTTGGCATGGCATGTTTGTAAGCATGTTTAAGTCACCTCAAGGCATATCATGGAAAGATGATTGCACCATATCAAAGACCATATAATGGTGCTTCTAAAACATCTAGACATGTGGCATGAAGACAAACACACCAATAGCAATGGGCATGTGAAATCAGCATCTCATAACAAGTTTCAGCACTTAACAGTCAAATGCACTTTTGCAACAGAGATTAACATGGCCATATGAACTCAAACAAGCATGCTACATCAACCATCATGTAGTACACTTCACTATGAACATTTTGACATATCATATGCATCATTTGGATAAACATGCACCAAGTTATCATATCTCAAACATGGCATCAAATTAACAAGTAGCAGCAGTTTATAACAAGTAGCTCTCCTGCAACAGCGATTAAAGCATCTAGATGAAGTCAAAAAAGCATGGCACAATGGAACAAAGTGTAGAGCATATCACCACGATCATTTTGACATATCATACACTCAATTTGGACATACACACAAATATTTACAGGCATGCAAAGATGCAATAAAATTATGAAAGATTAGGGACTTAGAGGGAAAAAAAAGGACCTCGGGGAAACGGACATGTCCAGTGCCAGCGGACAAGTCCGGGGGCTGGGGGCCAACAGGGCAGCGTCACAGGGCGAGGGAAGGCGGACATGTCCGTGCCCGGACGGACATGTCCGGCGCGGCCAGAGGACACGAACAGGTCGGCGGCGGTGGCAGCTGTACTCCGGTGAGGCGGCAGTCGAGGGAGAACCGGAGGGGGGCGGATCCGGCGAGGGAAGCCTGTCCCCGGCCAGATCCGGCGACGGCGAGGGCCGGACGGCCGACCGGCGGCGGGCCAAGGCGTGGTGGCGCCATAGACGCGGAGGAGGACCAGCGTCAGGCTTGTCTGGGCGGCGGCGCTAGGGCTAAACGGCGCCGGCGGTAGCCCCGGGCGGCGGCTCGGATGCTGGTGGGGTCCGGCGAGGTGCCGAGTTCGACGTAGCGGGGAGGCGGCGGCCGGGGGTCGAGCTCGGTCGGGGCCAGTCGCGGCTGCGGGCGAAGGCGAGCCAGGGCACGGCGGCTCAGCGGTCGGGCTTGCTCGAGCCCAGATGGGCTCGGGCGGGCCCTGATCTGGGCCAGGCGGGCCGGCGTGAGGTGGGAGAAAGGGAGGCTGGTGCTGTGGCGACGTGGCGGATCGCCACTAGAGGGAGGCGGCGGCGCAGCCCTGCGGGATGGTGCCAAGTGGCGACAGCTGGCGGGTGGAGCACGGAAAATAAAGGGGAGGGAGCTAGGGATCCATTTTTGGCAAGGTTAGGCTGCTTACATAGGAAAGGGGGTTAGGGATAGGGTTTGGAGGGGGTTTGATGCCGTTTTTTAGCCCTCCGATCGCGATCCGACTGATCCGATCGCGAGGGGAGTTTAGGTTGGGCCTAGAGGAGGAATTGGGTTGTGGTGGAGGGGCCTTGGGCTAAGAAGAGAGAAGGGAATAGAGGCCCGCGGGGGTTTTTGGAGACCGAAAACGTGCGACGTTTGGACCGGCTACTAGTGCCGCTATATATATCCGTTGGGCTATCAAACGAGCCCCGAATGCGATGAAATTTGACAGGCGGTCTACCCATGCTATAATAAGACCACACGCCAAGTTTCATCAAATTCCGAGAACATTTTCTGGCCACTTATAAAATAAATATTCGGAGGCACCGCGGGCGCGTGCAAGTGTGTGTGGGCTCAGAACGGACAACGGAGAGGACGAGGGAACTCGGACGGATGCAAGTTTTGAAAACATGATGATGCAACACACACGATGACATGGCAAGATGCAACACGCAAGCAGAAGACATGGCAACGACGACGAATAACTAGCTGACACCTGGCGCACCGGTCTCGGGGTGTCACACTTCCCCCCTCTATGCAGCGGTGTAACCCTCTTCTACCCGCTGTAATCTCTACTTAAACATGGTGCTTAACGCTATATATTATTTCCAAATGATGTATGTCTATCCTATGATGTTTGAGTAGATCTGTTTTTTCCTATGGGTTAATTGATGATCGTGATTGGTTTGAGTTGCATGTTTTATTATTGGTGATGTCCTATGGTCCTCTCCGTGTCGCGCAAGCGTGAGGATCCCCGCTGTAGGGTTTGCAATATGTTCATGATTTTCTTATGGTGGGTGGCGTGAGTGACAGAAGCACAGACCTGAGTAAGTAGGTTCTTTGCGTATGGGAATGAAGAGGACTTTATACTTTAATGCTATGGTTGGGTTTTACCTTAATGATCTTTAGTAGTTGCGGATGCTTGCTAGAGTTCCAATCATAAGTGCATTTGATCCAAGAAGAGAAAGTATGTTAGCTTATGCCTCTCCCTCAAATAAAATTGCAATAGTGATTATTGGTCTAGTTATATATTGCCTAGGGACAAATAACTTTCTCGTGACAAAAAGCTCTCTACTATAACTAATTTAGTTGTGTCTTTATCTTAACAGCCCCTACTTTTTATTTACGCCCTCTTTTTATTCTTGCAAACCTATCCCATAAAAACCACAAAGTACTTCTAGTTTCATACTTGTTCTAGGTAAAGTAAACGTCAAGCGTGTGTAGAGTTGTATCGGTGGTCGATAGAACTTGAGGGGATATTTTTTCTACCTTTAGCTCCTCGTTGGGTTCGACACTCTTACTTATCGAAAGAGGCTACAACTGATCCCCTACACTTGTGTGTTATCAAGAAATATCGACACGCCCTGATGGCAGTTCTAATTTGCAGCACGTAACTCCATCATGCCGCACGTAACTGCATCACGTGGCAACGCACACGGCGCAACTGCATGCATATGGGGCCCCTGACGTGATCATGCGCAGGCCCAACCGCTGGCAGAGCACGTGCGGAGGGACGAGAGCAGAGCGCTCGCGGTCGCCTCAACGGCGAGCAACCATATATATGCATATAGCATAGTTAAAAAGGCAAGGAAAAGTTGTCCACAAGCCGAGCGCTCCGCGGCGCCTAACGGTGAGCAGAGCTTGCCGAGGGACACGAGCAGAGGCCGGCACAGTGATACGTGGCAAATAAGACGAACTGTGTGACCGATGTCGGAAACATCAAGCACGAATCAGATTAGAGCTGTGTGTGTGATACGTGGCAAATAGTTGATCCATCTGAGTTGTTTGTGATGGAATAAGACGTGTGTGTTGTCGTGAGCAAACACTTGCTGGTATATAACCATTTGCGATTGATGAACTCATCGCTGACGGGTTACCTAGTGCGGTCCATGTGCGATGTGATATGCTCTGTCTGCAGAACATCTATGCTCTGTGTACAGAAGAACAACATATATATACTTGTAACGTGACATGATTGCAATATGAAATTAAACATCCTATTATGTTATATAACAAATACCATAAATATTGCAAGGTTCAAATACAAAGATTACAATGCCCAAATTCAAACATTGCAAACATCGTCATTTCTGCGAAGGGATCAGCCGCTGACAAGTCATGTATGGGTTTGACACAATGACTTCCAATTACTCTGTCATATGCTCTTCCAATACGAAGTTTAGCTTTTTGGAGCCTCTTACATTCTGCAGTACATGTCGGCTCTGATCAACATACCATTCATCGTTCTTAATTAAATGCGTGTTCAACCTCAGTACCCTCAGCACCCTTGCTCTGGCAAGAAAGAACCTGGCGAGTGTAATCTTCGGTAAGGTCCCTCGGTAGGATTTCAAAGTAATATTTGAGAGATGTGGATCCAAGCATTTGATGTGATTGTTTTTATAAACATTATACATCTTCGGGCCTATTATTATCTGCAAAGAAGAGAACATGTTAGTGCCTACATTCAGTTTTGAACACTACTACACGCCTATTTGGTTTGCATGATTTGTAAAATGCACCAACGTGCCATCTTTGATCTGACATGATTAATATGGGCATTTGATTACAATCTAGAAAAATGTATCCTTCTTCACAAGAGGTTGGATTGGATGAAAAATTCCCTAAGAAAACTTGGACATATCAATCCAAAGGTGAAATGCTTATGGATTGTAACCATATGAATCAAGCAACCAATATGGGGTGGGGGTGTATGTCCTGTAATCCTCCAAAATTCTTTCAGAAATCATAGTACATTATCATTGTAAACTTGGGAAAAGGTTCCCAGAATTGGGTGAAGCTTTAATGGATGACAGACGAACATATATCTTCAAAACTTGAAATAATGTTGATATCAAGAAGAAGAGGTATAAGGCGACTGTTGTACCTGAAAGTAGTAGTATTTGACAGACCAGTAGCCCACCGCTGTCAATTTTGGCGTAGAAATGATATTGATTCTCGTTAGACCTTGTTGATCAACTACAAGTAATCTCTCAAGTGAAGGTGTGTCCTTAATGACCATATTGTGGTCCAACTTTCGTGATCTCTCGTTGCAGCACTAGCGACAAACATAAATAGTCCGGAGAGTCCTGGAGGTGATGTGGAAGGTACTCAACCAATTTATCGCCTGAAGATGTAGGAATTCGAGTACAGTACAGCCGCGGAGCAGGCGCTCTATCTCATCCTTTGGGATATAGACGACAACGAGCTCGAGGTGCTTCACTGGTGGTAGAAATAGAGCAGGTGCGCCATTAAGGGGGGGTGATACGTCTCCAACGTATCTACTTTTCCAAAAACTTTTGCCCTTGTTTTGGACTCTAACTTGCATGATTAGAATGAAACTAACCCGGACTGACGCTGTTTTCAGCAGAATTGCCATGGTGTTGTTTTTGTGCACCACTATGTGGACTGACGCTGTTCATGTATTCACTATGTGGTAATGCTCTGGTCCGGTACTCTATTAAAAGGAGGCCTTAATATCCCTTAGTTTCCACTAGGACCCCGCTGCCATGGGAGGGTAGGACAAAAGATGTCATGCAAGTTCTTTTTCATAAGCACGTATGACTATATTCGGAATACATGCCTACATTACATTGGTGAGCTGGAGCTAGTTATGTGTCACCCTAGGTTATAACCATTTACATGATGAATCGCATCCGACATAATTCTCCATCACCGATCCAATGCCTACAAGCTTTTCACATATTGCTTGTTACTTATTTACTTTTCTGCTGCTACTATTACAAAAACTACAAAAACACTGCCGTTATTTTTATTGCTGTTACCACTATTTCCATATTACTTTGCTACTAAATTACCTTGCTGCAGATACTAAGTTTCCAGGTGTGGTTGAATTGACAACTCAGCTACTAATACTTAAGAGTATTCTTTGGCTCCCCTTGTGTCGAATCAATAAATTTGGGTTGAATACTTTACCCTCGAAAACTATTGCGATCCCCTACACTTGTGGTATATAAGGGGGCAATGGCAGTTCATGAACTTGGCGAGGCACAGTGTGGGCGAGAAGCGGAGCGCGGACGTTGGCAGCGAGCACATATGCCCATCATTAAAACTGGGCTCCTCAAGCTGATCTATGGCAGGGGATCGGAAACACTCGTCAAGCTTGGCTCGGTCCTTGCCATTGGAACAGAACTTGCCCGTTAAAGGCCTCTGATTGGGCCATGGTGACTGTCGAGGATCTAGGAGAACGCATCCAAGCTTTTGCGATAGCCATGTGTGACATCACGGGACCAATGCGCCAGATGTCATCCTCTTATTCATCATCGTTGCCTTATCTTTCGCTTGCGTGTTGTACTTTGCCTTGTCATCATGTGCATTTCATCTACATGCTTTTCAAAACTTGCATCCGTTCGTAGTTGCCCGTCTCCCAGTTCTCTTCGTTGTCCGTTCTAAGCCCATACACACTCGCACGCACCCGTCGCACCTCCTAGATCTTGTTTCATGAGCAGGAGAAAAACGTTCGCGGAATGGGCCGAGAGTTGACGAGTGGTCTTGGTATATCACCGCTAGGCCGCGTGTCAAATTTCGTTCCATTTGGAGGTCGTTTGATGCCCCAATGGTTAACCGCCGAACCCCTCTCTCATTGCAGCCTACCACCCCTCCACAACAACCCACTAACCCATCTAAACCCCCTCCATGCTCTTCGCCATTGGATCACGATTGTGTGGGCGAAAACGGCACCTCAATAGCCCTCTCCTAGCTCCCTCTAGCTATAAAATAGCCCCCCCCCCCTCCAAATTTCGGGTAAACCCTAGCTTTCCTCCCCCTTGCGCTGCCGGACAATTCCACCCCGCGCCGGTCACATCCATCGCCACCTCCCACACCAATCTCGCGCTGCCACATCACCGCCGCCTGCGCCCACATCGTCGCGTCACCCGGGGCCGAGAACCGGCCCGCGTCGGGCCGAGGCCGCCGGATCCACCCCGCCGCCGCTCCTCCTCACCTCCTTCGCACCGCCGCCGCCGGACGCCGCCGCCTCGCCGCCCCTCGCCTATTGGGAACGTAGTATTTCAAAAAAAATCCTACGATCACGCAGGATCTATCTACTAGATGCATAGCAACGAGAGGGGAGAGTGTGTCTACGTACCCTCGTAGACCGAAAGCGAAAGCGTCTAGTGACGCGGTTGATGTAGTCGAACGTCTTCGCGATCCAACTGATCCTAGCACCGAATGTACGACACCTCCGCGTTCAGCACACGTTCAGCTTGATGACGTCCCACGAGCTCTTGATCCAGTTCAGCTTCATGGGAGAGTTTCGTCAGCACGACGGCGTGGTGACGGTGATGATAAAGCTACCGGCGCAGGGCTTCGCCTAAGCACTCTTGGAAATATGCCCTAGAGGCAATAACAAATTGGTTATTATTATATTTCCTTGTTCATGATAATTTTTTATTATCCATGCTAGAATTGTATTGATAGGAAACTCAGATACATGTGTGGATACATAGACAAACACCATGTCCCTAGTGAGCCTCTAGTTGACTAGCTCGTTGATCAATAGATGGTTGCGGTTTCCTGACCATGGACATTGGATGTCGTTGATAATGGGATCACATCATTAGGATAATGATGTGATAGACAAGACCCAATCCTAAGCCTAATACAAGATCGTGTAGTTCGTATGCTAAAGCTTTTCTAAATGTCAAGTATATTTTCCTTAGACCATGAGATTGTTCAACTCCCGGATATCGTAGGAATGCTTTGGGTGTACCAAACGTCATAACGTAATTGGGTGGCTATAAAGGTGCACTACGGGTATCTCCGAATGCGTCTGTTGGGTTGGCACGAATCGAGACTGGGATTTGTCACTCCGTGTGACGGAGAGGTATCTCTGGGCCCACTCGGTAGGACATCATCATAATGTGCACAATGTGATCAAGGAGTTGATCACGGGATGATGTGTTACGGAACGAGTAAAGAGACTTGCCGGTAACGAGATTGAACAAGGTATTGGGATACCGACGATCAAATCTCGGGCAAGTACTATACCGGTAGACAAAGGGAATTGTATGCGGGATTAATTGAATCCTTGACATCGTGGTTCATCCGATGAGATCATCGTGGAGCATGTGGGATCCAACATGGGTATCCAGATTCCGCTGTTGGTTATTGACCGGAGAGTTGTCTCGGCCATGTCTGCATGACTCCCGAACCCGTAGGGTCTACACACTTAAGGTTCGATGATGCTAGGGTTATAGGGATAGTATGTACGCGGTTACCAAATATTGTTCGGAGTCCCGGATGAGATCCTGGACGTCACAAGGAGTTCCGGAATGGTCCGGAGGTAAAGATTGATATATAGGAAGTGAGGATTTAGCCACCGGAAGTGTTCCGGGCATCACCGGTAATGTACCAGGACCACCGGAAGGGTCCGGGGGTCCACCGACAGGGGCCACCAGGCCCGGAGGCCTACGTGGGCCAATAGTGGGAAGGGACCAGCCCCTAGGTTGGCTGGGGCGCCTCCCACCAAGGCCCAAGGCGCCACCAAGAGGGGAAGGGGGCAAACTGTAATGCCCAGGATGGGACTATATCTCCTACGAGTCGAGGCATGACTTAGAGACATAACCCCATGCTGGAATGATTGCAAGTTTGGTATCTTTGCACAACTCATGTAAAAGATGGGGATGGAAAACATAAAATAGTTGGCTTACACTCGCCACGTCACACAAATACATTACATGTTCAAATCATCATTCAATAAAACATCACAGCCCTCTAAGGGTAAAATCCAATGACAAGATACCAAACATAATTTAAATCCACAGGTCGGATCGAATCCTAGTAGAAGTCTCCACTACTGATCATCAGGATAACGAACATAGTAACGACTACGCTCCTCGTCGTACTCCTAGTCTAGCTCGGTGCCATCACCTGGATAGCTCACCATCGGACCTGCATCAGGTGTGGTGAAGTAACTGTGAGCCACAGAGGACTCAGCAATCCCGTTCCCGGGTAACATGACTATTTAAGCCTTGGGAGAGGATAAGGCTGAAGAAAAGAATAAGAGTCTGCAGCAGCAACTAGCACTAGCTTACGTGAAAGAGTGCGAGAAGAGAAGTGCCTCGGTCGAGAGATGATCACGAAGTGATCCTAGCTAAAGCTCAACAAACATAACCCCACCGTGTTCAACTCCCGAATCCCTATTCGGAAATTGACAGTCACGGCACGCACGCTGGTAGTGTATTAGAACATTGTGTCAAGTTATCTACAACCGGACATTAACAAGCTCCCATCTGCCACATAACCGCGGGCACGGCTTTCGAAAGTTCAAAACCCTGCAGGGGTGTTCCAACTTGGCCCATGACAAGCCCACGATCCGCGGAGTCGCAACTCCAAGGTGGGAAGACCCGAGTATTCTCGGAATCCCGTGCTCAAGATACTCCGAACTAAGGTAAGGCTAATCCAGCAAATCCTCCCGGCGTGCCGACACCCTGACAATAGCCGCGCGTATCTAGTCTCAGGCCACGACCAGATGGGTGATGCTACAGGTTTATATCAATCCTCGAGTTTCCTCGTGGTGACCCCGCAGGACCCCCGTTTCGGACTAACACTCATGAGGAGCACTGGCCCGGGGTTGTTGATTAAGAACTCGGGTTTGCAAGGCCCTATGCATGTTTTATTAGTTATTAGGCGAATAGTACCAATGTTGGGACTTGCTGGAAAAGACTTAGCACTTAGCGGTTTATCGAGGGAGCCCCATAAACCCCAACCGTGTGAGGAACGCATAATCAAGGAACATAACACCGGTTTATACGGTTCCTAGCGGCATGAGTGGAACAAATCACCAAGCAAAAGGCTTAGCCTTCCACCCATTGCCAATATATAGATGATTTCATTTTAAGCATTTATATAGTGTGATATAACCCAACAAACTTCAACATGAAGCAATCATCTTCAACTTCACCTGCAACTAGCAACGCTATAAGAGGGGCTGAGCGAAGCGTACTTATAGCCAAACAATGGTTTGCATAGGTAGGGTGGTTAGACATGGACATGGTTACAAGTAGGAGGCTGACAGGAAAAACATGGGCATCGAGGCAAAACTATAGAGCGATACTCTAGCAATAGGCAAAGATAGTAATGTTATCGGGGTTCGGTCATCTTGCCTGAAGAGTTGTCGTTCGGATCGTAAGAGGGGTCCTCGTGCTCAACCTCGGTAGTAACCCCGTGCTTGTACTCGTACTCGGTCTCAGCTTCCGGCTCTAAACAATACAATCACACAAGGCACGAATCAACAAGATGCAATGCGCACACCAAAATGATGGATGCATGGTTGATGCACTATGAGAGCACACGGAGCACGGAAAATAGCACTCAAACAAAAAGCTTCAAAACATGATAATAATAGGATATTATGAATCTACACGGAAAATCAATCAAGTTTCATATAAGACTCGCTGAAATCGGAGCTACGGGCTAAAAGTTATGCCCGAAACAAGAAACATGCACAAGCTGAAAATTACAGCAACATAGCAACTTCGGAGCACAAGATAATTAAGCTACAGCACTCAAACATCATGGCAAAGAGCATGAACATAAACTAGACATATCCTATAGCAAATAAGTCCAAAGGTGCACCCCCAAAGGAGCCACAGTTCAATAGCAACAAGCTATGACATATTGAACTTGACAACAAAATCCTGACAGCAGTATTTTGTTGCCACTTTGGAGCAAACGTTAAATATGCTACAGCCACTCAAATAAGCATGTGAGAGCATGAATGGAAAGCCAACAATATATACTACAAGGAACCATCAAGAGTCACCCCAAAACTATCATGGATTGTC
>LR738715.1:389624296-389764676 GCA_902687465.1 Secale cereale | reverse complement strand
ATCGGAGCTACGGGCTAAAAGTTATGCCCGAAACAAGAAACATGCACAAGCTGAAAATTACAGCAACATAGCAACTTCGGAGCACAAGATAATTAAGCTACAGCACTCAAACATCATGGCAAAGAGCATGAACATAAACTAGACATATCCTATAGCAAATAAGTCCAAAGGTGCACCCCCAAAGGAGCCACGGATCAATAGCAACAAGCTATGACATATTGAACTTGACAACAAAATCCTGACAGCAGTATTTTGTTGCCACTTTGGAGCAAACGTTAAATATGCTACAGCCACTCAAATAAGCATGTGAGAGCATGAATGGAAAGCCAACAATATATACTACAAGGAACCATCAAGAGTCACCCCAAAACTATCATGGATTGTCCTAGAACAGCAAGCAAACATGGCATCTGAGAATTACAGATTCCAGACTTAGTGAAATTTCACCAAGTGTTAAAACAGCAGTTTCATCATGGCATCTATAAGAGCAAGTTTAAGTCACCTCAAAACTAAACATGGCAAGTGGTAAGCACCACATCAAAGTACACATGATGGTGATTCCGAAACATACAAGCATGCATCATGGAGATAAACACAACGATAGCAATGAGCTCTACAAGATGGCATTTCATAACAAGTTAAACAACTAAACAGCCACATAGCACTTTGCAACGAGGATAAACATGGCAAGATTAAATCTATCATGCAGCCTAACACAATCAACATGTAGAGCATGGCAAGACGAACACGTGGACATGTCATTTGCATCATTCGGATAAACGAGCTAAAAGTTATCACTATGCAAAGATGGCATAAAATCATCACTAACAGCAGTTTATAGCGGGATGCACTCTTGCAACATAAAAATACGCATCTAGATGATCTCAAACATGCATGGCACAAAGGAGTGAAACGTAGTGCTAGTCACCACGAACGTCTGGACATGTCATTCACTCAAATAAGAGCACCACACAAAAAGATATCATCATATGAATATTGCATCAGACAACACAAATCACAGGGACTTAGTGGAAAAGAGTTCAACCTCTCAGATCTGGGAAAAGGGTCAACGGGCCTCGATCTGGAGCAGGCCCGCGGATCGGGCTCGGGGCGGTGTGGATCGGGCCGGATCCGAGCGGCTCGGGCTGGAGGCGCTAACGGGCCCCGGTGCCCGGCCCGCTAGGGTTTCACCCCTGAGCAGATCGCGGCGAGGGAAACCTCCCGAGCGGCGGCGGCTAGAAGGCCTCGCAGCCTGGCGGCCTGGAAGGGTCGGCCCGTCCTGGCGGCGCGGACGAAGGAGGAACCGGGCCGGCGCGGCCTGGTGATCTGGAGAAGGTGGCTCCGGCCTGGCGAGGAACGGAGGCCCGGCCCGATGGGATCCAGCGGGGGCTCGCGATCTGGCTCGACGAGGCCCCGATCTGGGGTGTCAAAGGGGATCGGCGGCGGGAATCGGGCTCCCGAGCGCGGCGGGCAGGCGCTGGAGGCTGGGCCTTCGGGCTCGATAGCGGTCGGCGGAGGGGGATGATGGGCCGCGCGGTCAACGGCCCCAACCGGCGCGACGGGATCCGGCTCCCGGAGCGGCGGCGGCTCGAGCGCCCTGAACGGCGGTGGCAATTCTACGTGCGAGGGAGGCGGCAGCTGGCGGTTGGTGGCGGATCCGGCGGCTGGAGTGTCGCCCGGCGGCGGGGATGGTGAGGTGGCGGCCGGCGGCGAGAAGAGGTGGCCGGAGGTGGGGCGGTGCGGGCCTCCGGCGCGGATTCCGGCGAACCTCCGGCGAGAAGTCCGGCGAAGTGGCGGTGGCTGGAGGTAGAAGAAGGAGAGGAAGGGGATGGGGCTAGGGTTTCCTTGATTTGAGGCAAAAATTGGGGGAAGTGGACAAATATATAGGCACAAGGAGCTAGGGTTGCCCAAATGGAGTGTGGTTTTCGGCCACACGATCAGGATTGGATGGCCTAGATGAAGGAAGTGGCTAGGAGAGGTTTTGGTGGGCTGTTGGAGGGGTGTCTTGGGCCTCAAAGTGGAGGCACTTTGAGCCCACGAGAAAAACTGTTGGGGTAGCAAACGGACTCGAAACGCGACGAGATTTGACAGGTGGGATACAAACACCAAAACAACAACACACGACAAGTCTCGCGCCAAACCGGTAACGTTACATGTCCAAACACCAAGTAGGCCTACGGGACGCCACGGACACGTGAGGGAGCTCCGGAACGCGAAACGGACAACGGGAAGGAACGCGTGGAACCGGATGCAAACGACAACACAAATGCAATGCGATGCACATGTCTACATGATATGAATGAATGCCACACACGCACACAACAAAACGACGAAAACCCGAAAGACAAAGAACCCGAAATGGAATAGATGAAGCCGGAGATATATTATATGCCCAAAAGGGAAAGTATTACATCAGGGGCATTACACAAACCCTAGGGCAGATGGGCCCTAGGGCCCAACCTGGTGCGCCCCCCTCTCCCTCTCGCCCTTGGCCGCAACCCAGATGGCATCTAGGGCCGCCGCCCCCCCCCCTAGGGAGGGAACCCTAGAGGGGGCGCAGCCCCTCCCCTCCCCCTATATATACTTGAGGTATTGGGGGCTGCCCAACACATGATTCGATCTCTCTCTTGGCGCAGCCCTACCTCTCTCCCTCCTCGTCTGTCATAGTGCTTGGCGAAGCCCTGCTGGAGTCCCGTGCTCCTCCACCACCACCATGTTGTCGTGCTGCTGCTGGACGGAGTCTTCCCCAACCTCTCCTTCTCCCCTTGCTGGATCAAGGCATGGGAGACGTCACCGGGCTACACGTGTGTTGAACGCGGAGGCGCCGTTGTTCGGTGCTTAGATCGGAATCAACCGCGATCTGAATCGCTACGAGTATGACTCCTTCATACGCGTTCTTGTAACGCTTCCGCTTAGTGATCTACAAGGGTATGTAGTTGTAGTCCCATCTCCCCTGTTGCTAGATTACTCCATAGATTGATCTTGGTGATGCGTAGAAATTTTTTGATTTCTGCTACGATCCCCAACAGTTGTATCAGAGCTAGGTCTATGCATAGTTACTATGCATGAGTAGAACACAAGTTGTTGTGAGCGTAGATCATGTCAATTTACTTGCCGCTACTAGTCTTATATTGATTCGGCGGCACCGTGGGATGAAGCAGCCCGGACCAACCTTACACATACGCTTACGTGAGACAGGTTCCACCGACTAACATGCACTAGTTGCATAAGGTGGCTAGCGGGTGTCTGTCTCTCCCACTTTAGTCGGATCGGATTCGATGAAAAGGGTCCTTATGAAGGGTAAATAGTAATTGGTATATCACATTGTGGTTTTGGCGTAGGTAAGAAACGTTCTTGCTAGAAACCTATAGCAGCCACGTAAAAGCTTGCAACAACAATTAGAGGACGTCTAACTTGTTCTTGCAGCATGTGCCGTGTGATGTGATATGGCCAAAAGCATGTGATGAATGATATATATGTGATGTATGAGATTGATCATGTTCTTGTAATAGGAATCACGACTTGCATGTCGATGAGTATGACAACCGGTAGGAGCCATAGGAGTTGTTTTGTTTTATTGTATGACCTGCGTGTCACTGAAAACTCCATGTAACTACTTTACTTTATTGCTAACCATTAACCATAGTAGTAAAAGTAATGTTTGGCGAGACGACTTCATGAAGACACGATGATGGAGATCATGATTACGGAGATCATGATGATGGAGATCATGGTGTCATGCCGGTGACGATGATAATCATAGAGCCCCGAAGATGAAATCAAAAGGAGCAAAATGATATTGGCAATATCATGTCACTATTTGATTGCATGTGATGTTTATCATGTTTTATATCTTATTTGCTTAGAACGATGGTAGTAAATAAGATGATCTCTCACTAAAATTTCAAGAATTGTGTTCCCCCTAACTATGCACCGTTGCTAAGGTTCGTTGTTCCGAAGCACCACGTGATGATCGGGTGTGATAGGCTCTAACGTTCGCATACAACGGGTGTAAGTCAGATTTACACACGCAATACACTTAGGGTTCACTTGACGAGCCTAGCATGTACAGACATGGCCTCGGAACACGGAATACCGAAAGGTCGAACATGAGTCGTATAGAAGATACGATCAACATAAAGATGTTCACCGTTGATGACTAGTCCGTCTCACGTGATGATCGGACACAGCCTAGTCGATTCGGATCATGCATCACTTAGATGACTAGAGGGATGTCTATCTGAGTGGGAGTTCATTAAATAATTTGATTAGATGAACTTAATTGTCATGAACAATAGTCTAAGTTGTCTTCGAAAATTATGTTGTAGACCAATAGCTTGTGTTGTACCTCCCTTGTTTAATACGATCCTAGAGAAAGACTAAGTTGAAAGATATTGTAAGCAATGATGCAGACTGGGTCCGTAGTCCGAGGAGTGTCCTCACTGCTACACAGAAGGCTTACGTCTGTGATGCACCGCTCGATGCGCAAACCCCTACAACGTCATATGTGGATGTTGTGAACACCTGACACACACGTCCAGATGACTACTTGATAGTTTAGTGCACCATACTTTACGGCTTAGAATCGGGATCCAATGACGTTTTGAACGCCATAAGACATATGAGATGTTGCAAGAGCTGAAATTGGGATTTCAAGCTCATGCCCGTGTTGAGAGGTATGAGACCTCTGACAAGTTCTTTTGCCAACAAGATGGAGGAGAATAGCTCAACTAGTGAGCATGTGCTCAGAATGTCTGGGTGCTAAAATTACTTGAACCAAGTGGGAGTTAATCTTCCAGATGAAATAGTGGTTGACGGAATTCTCTAGACACTATCACCAAGCTACTAGAACTTCGTGATGAACTATGACATGCAAATGATGGAGATGATCCCGGAGCTATTAGCAGTGCTAAAGACCGCGAAAGTACAAATCAAGAAGGAGCATCAACTGTTTATGGTTTAACAAGACCACTGGTTTCAAAAAGGGGCAAGGGCTAGAAGGGAAACTTCATGAATGGCAAACCAGTTGTCGCTCGAATGAAGGAACCCAAGGTTGAACCCAAACCTCGAGACTAAGTGCTTCTATTGTAAGGGGAACAGTCACATGGTAGCGGAACTACCCCAAATACATGGTAGATAAGAAAGCTGGCAACTTCAACAAAGTATATTTGATACATGTGTTATTGATGTGTACCTTACTAGTACTCCTAGTAGTACCTGGGTATTAGATACCGGTTCAGTTGCTATTATTAGTGACTTGAAGCAAAAGCTACGGACTGAACGGAGACTAGATAAGGGCGAGGTGACGATCTGTGTTGGAAGTGTTTACAAGGTTGATAAGATCACCATCGCACGCTCCCTCTACCTTCGGGATTAGTATTGAACCTAGATAAATGTTATCAGGTGTCTACGTTGAGCATGAATATGATTAGATCATGTTCATTGCAATACGGTTATTCATTTCAGTTAGAGAATAATGGTTATTCTGTTTACATGAATAATACCTTTATGGTCATGCACCCAATGGTTTATTGAATCTCGGTCATAGTAATACACATGATAATAATATTAACGCCAAAAGATGTAGAATTAATAATGATAGTACCACTTTCTTGTGGCACTGCCGCTTAGGTCATTTTGGCATAAAATGCATGAAGAAACTCCATGCTGATGGATGTTTGGAGTCACTTGATTTTGAATCGCTTGACACATGTGAGCCATGCCTTATGGGCAGGATGACTAAGATCCCATTTTCAGCTACAATGAAACGGGCAAGTGACTTGTTGGAAATCATACATGCTGATGTGTGTGATCCAATGAGAATTAAGGCGTGTGGTGGATATCGTTATTTTCTCATCTTCACTGATGATTTGAGTAGATATGGGTATATTTACTTAATGAAGCAAAAGTCTGAAACGTTTGAAAAGTTCAAGCAATTTCATAGTGAAGTTAAGAATCAGCATAACAAGATGATCATGTTCCTACGATCTGATCAAGGGGAGATTTTTTGAGTTATGAGTTTGGCAATCACTTAAGACATTGTGGGATTGTTTCGCGGTTGAAGCCACCTGGAACACCACAGCGTAATGGTGTGTCCGGACGTCGTACTCGAACCTTATGAGATATGGTGCGATCTATGATGTCTCTTACCGATCTACCGCTATTATTTTGAGGTTATGCATTAGAGACAACCGCATTCACTTTAGATAGGGCACCATCTAAGTCCGTTGAGATGACGCCGTATGAACTATGGTTTGGCAAGAATCCAAAGTTGTCGTTTCTTAATGTTTGGGGCTGCGATGCTTATGGCTTTACCCGGAAAAAGCTCGAACCCAAAGCGGACAAATACATCTTCATAGGATACCCAAAGGTAACAGTTGGGTATACGTTCTATCACAGATCCAAGGGCAAAAATGTTTGTCGCTAAGAACGGGTCCTTTCTCAAGTAGGAGTTTCTCTCGAAAGAATTGAGTGGGAGGAAGATAGAACTTGATGAGGTTGTCGAACCCTCACTTCAACCGGAGAGTAGTGCAACACAGAAAGATGTTTCTGTGGAACCTACGACTGTTGAAGAGGAAACTAATGATAGTGATCATGAAGCTTCGGATCAAGTTGCTATCGAACCTCGTAGGACGACAAGGATATGTACTACTCCTGAGTGGTACGGTGATCCTGTCTTAGATGTCATGTCGTTGGACAACAATGAACCTACAAACTATGGAGAAGCGATGGTGGGCCCGTATTCCGACAAATGGTTAGAAACCGAGAAATCCGAGATAGGATCCATGTATCAAAACAAAGTATGGACTTTGGTGGACTTGCCCGATGATCGTCAAGCCATTGAGATAAATGGATCTTTAAGAAGAAGATGCACGTGGACGGTAATGTCACCGTCTATGAAGCTCGACTTGTGGCGAAGAGTTTTTCACAAGTTCAAGGAGTTGACTACGATGATTTTCTCACCCGTGGCGATGCTTAAGTCCATCGAAATCGTGTTAGCATTAGCTGCATTTATGAAATCTGGCAGATGGATGTCAAAACAAGTTTCCTTACCAGTTTTCGTAAGGAAAGGTTGTATGTGATACAATCAAAAAGGTTTTGTCGATCCTAAGGATGCTAAAAGGTACGCAAGCTCCAGCGATCCTTCCATGGACTAGAGCAAGCATCTCAGAGTCGGAATATACGCTTTGATGGAGTGATCAAATTATTTGGGTTTATACAAAGTTTGCTAGAAACTTGTATTTACAATAAAGTGAGTGGGAGCACTACAACATTTCTGATAAGTATATGTGAATGACATATTGTTGATCCGAAATGATGTAGAATTTCTGGAAAGCATAAAGGGTTGTTTGAAAGGAGTTTTTCAAAGGAAGACCTGGATAAAGCTGCTTACATATTGGGCATCAAGATCTATAGAGATAGATCAAGATGCCTGATGATACTTTCAAAATAACGCATACCTTTGACATGATTTTGAAGGATTTCAAAATAGATTAGTCAAAGAAGGAGTTCTTACCTGAGTTGTAAGGTGTGTAGTTGAGTAAGACTCAAAGCTTGACCACGGCAGAAGAAAGAGGAAGGATGAAGGTCGTCCCCTATGTTTTTGTCATAGGCTCTATACGGTATGCCATGCTGAGTACCGCACCTGATGTGTGCCTTGCCACATGTCTGGCAAGAGGGTACAAAGGTGATCCAGGAGTGGATCACTAGATAGCGGTCAAAATTATCCTTAGAGGAATAAGGAAATGTTTCTCGGTTATGAGATGATAAAGAGTTCGACGTAAAGAGTTACATTGATGCAAGCTTAACACCTATCCTGATAGCTCTGAGTTGAGATACGGGATACGTATAATGGAGCAACAATTTGGAATAGCTCCAAGTGGAACGTAGTAGCAGCATCTACGATATGACATAAAGTTTTGCGAGATACATAGGGATCTGAAAGTTGCAGACCTATTGACTACAACCTCTCTCACAAGCACAACATGATCAAACCCAGAACTAATTGAGTGTTAATCACATAGTGATGTGAACTAGATTATTGACTCTAGTAAACTCTTTGGATGTTAGTCACATGGCGATGTGACCTGTGAGTGTTAATCACATGGCGATGTGAACTAGATTATTGACTCTAGTGCAAGTGGGAGACTGTTGGAAATATGGCCTAGAGGGAATAATAAATTGGTTATTATTATATTTCATTGTTCATGATAATTGTTTATTATCCATGCTAGAATTCTATTGATAGGAAACTCGGATACATGTGTGGATACATAGACAAACACCATGTCCCTAGTGAGCCTGTAGTTGACTGGCTCGTTGATCAATAGATGGTTGTGGTTTCCTGACCATGGACATTGGATGTCGTTGATAACGGGATCACATCATTAGGAGAATGACGTGATGGACAAGACCCAATCCTAAGCCTAGCACAAGATCGTGTAGTTCGTATGCTAAAGATTTTTTAAATGTCAAGTATATTTTCCTTAGACCATGAGATTGTTCAACTCCCGGATACCGTAGGAATGCTTTGGGTGTACCAAACGTCACAACGTAATTGGGTGGCTATAAAGGTGCACTACGGGTATCTCCGAATGTGTCTGTTGGGTTGGCACGAATCGAGACTGGGATTTGTCACTCCGTGTGACGGAGAGGTATCTCTGGGCCCACTCGGTAGGACATCATCATAATGTGCACAATGTGATCAAGGAGTTGATCACAGGATGATGTGTTACGGAACGAGTAAAGAGACTTGCCGGTAACGAGATTGAACAAGGTATTGGGATACCAACGATCGAATCTCTGGCAAGTACTATACCGGTAGACAAAGGGAATTGTATACGGGATTGATTGAATCCTTGACATCGTGGTTCATCCGATGAGATCATCGTGGAGCATGTGGGAGCCAACATGGGTATTCAGATTCCGCTGTTGGTTATTGACCGGAGAGTTGTCTCGGCCATGTCTGCATGACTCCCGAACCCATAGGGTCTACACACTTAAGGTTCGATCACGCTAGGGTTATAGGGAAAGTATGTACGCGGTTACCAAATGTTGTTCGGAGTCCCGGATGAGATCCCGGACGTCACAAGGAGTTCCGGAACGGTCCGGAGGTAAAGATTGATATATAGGAAGTGAGGATTTGGCCACCGGAAGTGTTTCGGGCATCACCGGTAATGTACCGGGACCATCGGAAGGGTCCGGGGGTCCACCGGGAGGGGCCATCAGCCCCGGAGGCCTACGTGGGCCAATAGTGAGAAGGGACCAGCCCCTAGGTGGGCTGGAGCACCTCCCACCAAGGCCCAATGCACCTCCAAGAGGGGAAGGGGGCAAACCCTAGGGCAAATGTGCCCTAGGACCCATCCTGGTGCGCCCCCCTGTCCCTCTCCCCCTTGGCCGCCACCCAGATGGCATCTAGGGCTGTCGCCACCCCCTAGGGAGGGAACCCTAGAGGGGGCACAGCCCCTCCCCTGCCCCTATATATACTTGAGTTATTGGGGGATGCCCAACACATGATTCGATCTCTCTCTTGGCGCAGCCCTACCTCTCTCCCTCCTCGTCTCTCGTAGTGCTTGCCGAAGCCATGCTGGAGTCCCGCGCTCCTCCACCACCACCACGCCGTCGTGCTGCTGCTGGACAGAGTCTTCCCCAACCTCTCCTTCTCCCCTTGCTGGATCAAGGCATGGGAGACGTCGCCGGGCTGCACGTGTGTTGAACGCGGAGGAGCCATTGTTCGGCGCTTAGATCAGAATCAACCGCGATCTGAATCGCTACGAGTACGACTCCTTCATC
Organism: Secale cereale; assembly: GCA_902687465.1. NCBI lineage: Eukaryota > Viridiplantae > Streptophyta > Magnoliopsida > Poales > Poaceae > Secale > Secale cereale. The sequence continues at coordinate 389,754,884 of LR738715.1, read as the reverse complement.
TGCGTTCTTGTAACGCTTCCGCTTAGCGAGCTACAAGGGTATGTAGATGCACTCCCCACTCCCTCATTTCTAGATTACTCCATAGATTGATCTTGGTGATGCGTAGAATTTTTTGATTTCTGCTACGAACTCCAACAAGCACTGCAACGATATGACCGAGGTGTGTAACTGTGGGGAGGGGCACCGCACACGGCTAGAATCAACTTGTGTGTCTATGGGGTGCCCCCTTCTTGCTACCACTTAAGCTTGCATTGTATTCCCTCGAAGAGGAAAGGGAGACGTAGCACAGTAGCGTAAGTATTTCCCTCAGTTTTTGAGAACCAAGGTATCAATCCAGTAAAAGATCACACGCCAGTCCCTCGCACCTGCACAAACAAATAAGAACTTCGCATCCAACGCGATAAGGGGTTGTCAATCCCTTTATGGTCACTTATGAAAGTGAGATCTGATAGAGATGATAGTTTATATTTTTGGTATTTTTAGTTTATAAGAACAGCAAATAAAAGCAATAAAAGTAAAGTAGATGTAGATTGATATGTTGAGAATAGACCCGGGGGGCATAGTTTTCTCTAGTGGCTTCTCTCATGATAGTGATATTCTACGGTGGGTAAACAAATTACTGTCGAGCAATTGATTGAAAAGCGAATAATTATGAGACTATCTAGGCATGATCATTTTATATAGGCATCACGTCCGAGACAAGTAGACCGACTCCTGCCTGCATCTACTACTATTACTCCACACATCGACCGCTATCCAGCATGCATCTAGTGTATTGAGTTCATAAGAACAGATTAACGCCTTAAGCAAGATGACATGATGTAGAGGGATAAACTCAATCAATATGATATAAACCCCATCTTTTTATCCTCGATGGCAACAATACAATACTTGCCTTGCTGCCCCTACTGTCACTGGGAAAGGACACCGCAAGATTGAACCAAAAGCCAAGCACTTCTCCCATTGCAAGAACTGTAGATCTAGTAGGCCAAACCAAACCAATAATTCGAAGAGACTCGCAAGGATATTATGAGCACAAGTTCAGAGAAGAACCAAATATCTTTCATAGATAACCTTGATCATAAACCCACAATTCATCGGATCTCGACAAACACACCGCAAAAAGAGATTACATCGAATAGATCTCCTCGAAGACCGAGGAGAACTTTGTACTGAGATCCAGAGAGAGAAAAGAAGCCATATAGATACTAGTTATGGACCCGAAGGTCTGTGGTAAACTACTCACAACTCATGGTGAGGGCGATGATGATGATGAAGCCTCCGTGATGGATCCCCCTCTGGTGGAGCTCCGGAACAGGCTCCAAGATGGGATCTCCACGGGAATAGAAGGTACGGCGGTGGAATTAGGGTTTTTTCTTTGTTCACGGAGTTTCTGGGGTACGTAGACTTATATAGGAAGAAGGAGGGCACCCGTGGACGCTCGTGGGGGCCACGAGGCAGGGGGCGCGCCCTGGGAAGGGGGCGCGCCCCCCACCCTCATGGGCCAGCCCTCTGTCCCCTGACTTGGTTCACAAGCTCCGCGTGCGTGATTTTCTCCAAAAATATCTCTCGCGAAGGTTTCATTCCGTTTGGACTCCGTTTGATATTCTTTTTCTGCAAAACCCTGAAACGGGCAAAAAAAACGCAACTTGGCCTGGGCCTTTGGGTTAGTAGGTTAGTCCCAAAAATGATATAAAAGTGAATGATAAAGCCCATTAAACATCCAAGACTTCATAAATAATAGCATAGAACAATCAAAAGTTATAGATACGTTGGAGACGTATCAAGCATCCCCAAGCTTAATTCCTGCTCGTCCTCGAGTAGGTAAATGATAAAGAAAGAATTTTTGATGTGGAATGCTAACCAATATAGTTTTTCAATGTAATTCTCTTAATTGTGGCATGAGTGTTCAGATCTGGAAGATTCACGATAAAAGTCTATATTGACAAAAGAAATAACAATACTTCAAGCATACTAACAAAGCAATCATGTCTTCTCAAAATACTATGGCTAAAGAAAGTTATCCCTACAAATCATATAGTGTTGGCTATGCTCCCTCGTTGTCACACAAAAATATTCATATCATGCACAACCCCGATTTCAGCCAAGCATTTGTTTTCATACTCTATTTTTCAAACCTTTCAACTTTAATGCAATACATGAGTGTGAGCCATGGACATATCACTATGGGTGGAATAGAGGAGGTTGTGGAGAAGACAAAAAGGAAGGAGATAGTCTCACATCGACTAGGCGTATCAATGGGCTATGGAGATGCCCATCAATAGATATCAATGTGAGTGAGTAGGGATTGCCATGCAACGGATGCACTAGAGCTAAATATGTATGAAAGCTCAACAAAAGAAACTAGTGGGTGTGCATCCAACTTGCTTGCTCACGAAGGCCTAGGGCATTTTAGGAAGCCCATCGTTGGAACATACAAGCCAAGTTCTATAATGAAAATTCCCACTAGCATATGAAAGTGACTAAACATGAGACTCTCTATAATGAAGAACATGGTGCTACTTTGAAGCACAAGTGTGGGAAAAAGATAGTAGCAATTGTCCCTTTTTCTTTTTTCTTTTTTTTTCTTTTTTTGTGCCTTTCTTTTTTTCTTTGGCCTTTTTTTGCGGAGGGGCTTTATAGATTTAGCCTTTCCTCCCATGGGACAATGCTCTAATAATGATGATCATCACACTTTCATTACAACTCGATATTACGACTCGATACTACATTAACAAAGTATGACTCTATATGAATGCCTCCGGCGGTGTACCAGTATGTGCAATGAAACAAGAGTGACATGTATAAAAAATTATGCATGGTGGCCTTGCCACAAATACGATGTCAACTACATGATCATGCAATGGCAATATGACAATATGATGCGTGCCATATGAACGGAACGGTGGAAAGTTGCATGGCAATATATCTCGTAATGGCTATGGAAATGCCATGATAGGTAGGTATGGTGGCTGTTTTGAGGAACAATATGGTGGCTGTTTTGAGGAAGGATATATAGTGGGTTTATGGTACCGACGAAAATTGCACGGTACAAGAGAGGCTAGCAATGGTGGAAGGGTGAGAGTGTGTATAATCCATGGACTCAACATTAGTCATAAGAACTCATATACTTATTGCAAAAATCTACGAGTCGTCAAAACAAAGCTATCAATGCATGCTCCTAGGGGGGAGGTTGGTAGGAGTTAACCATCGCGCGCCCCCGACCTCCACACAAAGGTTGACACTTTACAAATACCTCATGCTCTAACTTCGTCACATAGCGGTTCACCATACGTGTATGCTACGGGAATCACTAACCTTAACACAAGTGTTTCTCAATTTCATAATAACTCCACTAGCATGACTCTGATATCACTATCCTCATATCTCAAAACAATTATCAAGCATCCAACATCTCATTCTATTCAATGCACTTAGTGTGAAAAGTTTTACTACATTGACATTGGATGTCTATCATGTGAAGACTAGTTTCTTTAGCCTAAACACATTACCATGTTGTTTTAATAGACTTTCAAATAGATATAAGTGAAGCATGAGAGTTCAAAAATTTCTACAAAATATTACCACCACCGTGCTCTAAAAGATATAAGTGAAGCACTAGAGCAAAAACTATTCAACTCAAAGGATATAAGTGAAGCACATAGAGTGTTCTAACAATTTCTAGGCCATATTTAACTCTCTCAAATAGGTGTGTCCAGCAAGGATAATTGTGGCAAACTAACAAGCAAAGACTCAAATTATACAAGACGCTCCAAGCAAAACACATAACATGTTGCGAATAAAAATATAGCTCCAAGTATAGTTACTGATGGAGAAGACGAAAGAGGGGATGCCTTCCCGGGGCATCCCCAAGCTTAGGCTTTTGATTATCTTGAATTTAATTGGGGTGCCATGGGCATACCCAAGCTTAGGCCTTTGCTACTCCTTGTTCCATAGTCCATCAAAGACATACTCAAAACTCGAAAACTTCACAACACAAAACTTAGACAAAAATTCTCGTGAGCTCCGTTAGTATAAGAAAGCAAACCACTACTAAAAGGTGCAGCAATGAATTCATTCTTTGTTTATATTGGTGTTAAACATACTGTATTCCAATTTCTCTATGGTTCATATCCTCCAATACTACTCATAGACGCATCGGAATAAGCAAACAACACACGAAAAACAGAATATGTCAAAAACACAACAGTCTGAGGTAATCTGCAGGTTTCGCCTACTTCTGGAACTCCAAAAAATTCAAACTAAATTGGTAAATTTGTGGAATTTGTCTACAAATCATCTGCAAAAATAATAAACTAAAAATCACGCTCCAGTAAAATCAGAAGACTACTTTAGCGAGCGCTAACGATTCTGTTTTTCACAGCAAGATCATATAAACTTTACACAAGTCTTCCCAAAGGTTCTACTTGGCACAAACACTAAACAAAACATGAAACCACATCTAATCATAGGCTAGATGCAATATTTATTCCATAACAGCAACAAAAACAAAAAACATAAAATTGGGTTGCCTCCCAACAAGCGCTATCGTTTTATGCCCCTAGCTAGGCACGATACAAGATAGATCTAGGTATTGCCATCTTTGGAAGGCAATCCATAAGTGGCTCTCATGATAGATTCATATGGTAATTTTATTTTCTTTCTAGGAAAGTGTTCCATGCCTTTCCTTAACGGAAATTGGAATCTAATATTTCCTTCCTTCATATCAATAATTCCACCAATCGTTCTAAGGAAAGGTCTACCAAGAATAATAGGACATGAAGGATTGCAATCTATATAAAGGACAATGAAATCTACGGGCACATAATTCCTATTGGAAACAATAAGAACATCATTAATTCTTCCCATAGGTTTCTTAATAGTGGAATCCCCAAGATGCAAATTTAAAGAACAATCATCAAGCTCATGGAACCCTAGCAAATCACACAAGGTTTTTGGGATAGTGGAGACACTTGCACCCAAATCACCCAAAGCATAGCATTCATGATCTTTTATTTTATTTTGATAGTAGGTTCCCACTCATCATAAAGCTTTCTAGGTATAGAAACTTCCAACTCAAGTTTTTCTTCATAAGATTGCATCAAAGCATCAACTATGTGTTTAGTGAAAGCTTTATTTTGACTATAAGCATGTGGAGAATTTAGCACGGATTGCAACAAGGAAATACAATCAATCAAAGAGCAATTGTCATAATTAAATCCCTTGAAATCCATAATAGTGGGTTCATCACTATGCAAAGTTTTAATCTCTTCACTCCCACTTTTAGCAATTTTAGCATCAAGATCTAAAAACTCCGAATTATTGGGACACCTTAAAGCAGAATCATCTCCAATCCTATATTCGTCAAGATTTATACTAGAAAACAAGGATCTAATAGGAGACACATCAATAACTTTCAGATCTTCATCTTTATTTTCATGCTCTTCCGGTTTAGCAGCCATCTTATTAATCAAGGTGGATTGTTTATTCGAAATTTGGGCAATTAAGTTCTCAAGATGAACAAACTGAGATTTCAAGCCATAAAATTCCTTAGACATACCGTCAAGGTCTTTATTCATATACTCCATAAACTTTTTCTGTTCTTTAAGCTCACTTCTGAAAAAAATCATTATGATCAAATTGTATAGTCATAAAATGTCTAACATTGTTTTCAATCTCCTCCAGCCTCTTGAGGTGAGGGTCAACACTAACAGGGGGAGCCATAGTGATAAGCAAGCAAGCAGCACACAAGCAAACAAGAAGCAAGCAAAGGATAAACACACGGCGGAAGAAGGGCAAATAAAACGTCAAGGGTGAAGTGGGGGAGAGGAAAACGAGAGGCAAATAAATGTAATGCGAAGGATAAGGGTTTGTGGTAGGTACTTGGTATATGACTTTTGCGTAAGCCTCCCCGGCAACGGCGCCAGAAATTCTTCTTGCTACCTCTTGAGATTGCATTGTATTCCCTCGAAGAGGAAAGGGAGATCCAGCATAGTAGCGTAAGTATTTCTCTCAGTTTTGAGAACCAAGGTATCAATCCAGTAGGAGACCATGCACCAGTCCCTTGCACCTGCACAAACAAATAAGAACTTTGCAGCCAACGCGATAAGGGGTTGTCAATCCCTTTACGATCACTTACGAAAGTGAGATCTGATAGAGATGATAGTTTATATTTTTGGTATTTTTAGTTTATAATAACAACAAATAAAAGCAATAAAAGTAAAGTAGATGTAGATTGATATGTTGAGAATAGACCCGGGGGCCATAGTTTTCTCTAGTGGCTTCTCTCATGATAGCGATATTCTACGGCGGGTAAACAAATTACTGTCAAGCAATTGATAGAAAAGGGAATAATTATGAGACTATCTAGGCATGATCATTGTATATAGGCATCACGTCCGAGACAAGTAGACCGACTCCTGCCTGCATCTACTACTATTACTCCACACATCGACCGCTATCCAGCATGCATCTAGTGTATTGAGTTCATAAGAACAGAATAACGCCTTAAGCAAGATGACATGATGTAGAGGGATAAACTCAATCAATATGATATAAACCCCATCTTTTTATCCTCGATGGCAACAATACAATACGTGCCTTGCTGCCCCTACTGTCACTGGGAAAGGACACCGCAAGATTGAACCCAAAGCCAAGCACTTCTCCCATTGCAAGAATTGTAGATCTAGTAGATCAAACCAAACCAATAATTCGAAGAGACTCGCAAGGATATTATGAGCACACATAAAAAGTTCAGAGAAGAACCAAATATCTTTCATAGATAACCTTGATCATAAACCCACAATTCATCGGATCTCGACAAACACACCGCAAAAAGAGATTACATCGAATAGATCTCCTCGAAGACCGAGGAGAACTTTGTATTGAGATCTAGAGAGAGAAGAAGCCATCTAGATACTAGCTATGGACCCGAAGGTCTGTGGTAAACTACTCACAACTCATGGTGAGGGCGATGATGATGATGATGATGATGATGAAGGCCTCCGTGACGGATCCCCCTCCGGTGGAGCTCCGGAACAGGCTCCAAGATGGGATCTCCACGGGAACAGAAGGTACGACGGTGGAATTAGGGTTTTTTCTTGTTCACGGAGTTTCTGCGGTACATAGACTTATATAGGAAGAAGGAGGGCATCGGGGGACGCTCGAGGGGGCCACGAGGCAGGGGCGCACCCTGGGAAGGGCGGCGCGCCCCCACCCTCGTGGGCCAGCCCTCTGTCCCCTGACTTGGTTCTCAAGCTTAGCGTGCGCGATTTTCTCCAAAAATATCTCTCGCGAAGGTTTCATTCTGTTTGGACTCCGTTTGATATACTTTTTCTGCAAAACCCTGAAACAAGCAAAAAATGGCAATCTGGACTGGGCCTTTGGGTTAGTATGTTAGTCCCAAAAATGATATAAAAGTGAATGATAAAGCCCATTAAACATCCAAGACTTCATAAATAATAGCATGGAACAATCAAAAATTATAGATACGTTGGAGACGTATCACCCCTCCCCACGTATATAAATGAGTGGAGGAGGGGAGGGGCCGGCCCTCTCTATGGCGCGCCCTAGGAGAGTCCTACTCCAACCAGGAGTAGGATTCCCCCCTTCCCTAGTTGGAGTAGGAGAGGAAGGAAGGAGGAGAGGGAGAAGAAGGAAAGGGGGGCCAGCCCCCTTCCCAAAGCGGATTGGGCTTGTGGGGGCGCGCCCCCACCTTGGCCGCCTCCTCCTCCTTTCCACTATGGCCCATTAAGGCCCATCAACTCCTCGGGGGGTTCTGGTAGCCCCCCGGTACTCCGGTAAATGCCCGAACTCATCCGGAACCATTCCGGTGTCCATATATATGCTTCCAATATATCGATCTTTATGTCTCGGACATTTCGAGACTCCTCGTCATGCCCGTGATCACATCCGGGACTCCTAATTACCTTCGCTACAACAAAACACATAAACTCATAATACCAATCGTCATCAAACGTTAAGCTTGCGGACCCTACAGGTTCGAGAACTATGTAGACATGACTGAGACTCATCTCCGGTCAATAACCAATAGCGGAACATGGATGCTCATATTGGTTCTTACATATTCTACGAAGATCTTTATCGGTCAAACCGCATAACAACATACGTTGTCCCCTTTGTCATCGGTATGTTACTTGCCCGAGATTTGATCGTCGGTATCACCATACCTAGTTAATCTCGTTACCGGCAAGTCTCTTTACTCGTTCCATAATACATCATCTCCTGACTAACTCATTAGTCATTTGCTTGCAAGGCTTATTATGATGTGTATTACCGAGAGGGCCCAGAGATACCTCTCCGACACTCAGAGTGACAAATCCTATTCTTGATCTATGACAATACCACAAATACCTTCGGAGACACCTGTAGAGCATCTTTATAATCACCCAGTTACGTTGTGACGTTTGATAGCACACAAGGTGTTCCTCCGGTATTCGGGAGTTGCATAATATCATAGTCATATGAACATGTATAAGTCATGAAGAAAGCAATAGCAGTAAAACTAAACGATCAAGTTGCTAAGCTAACAGATGGGTCTTGTCCATCACATCATTCTCCTAATGATGTGATCCCGTTGATCCAATGACAACTCATGTCTATGGCTAGGAAACACAATCATGTTTGATCAATGAGCTAGTCTAGTAGAGGCATACTAGGTACACTTTGTTTTGTCTATGTATTCACACATGTACTAAGTTTCCGGTTAATACAATTCTAGCATGAATAAAAAACATTTGTCATGATATAAGGAAATACAAATAACAACTTTATTATTGCCTCTAGGGCATATTTCCTTTAGTCTCCCACTTGAACTAGAGTCAATAAACTAAATTACATAGTAATGATTCTAACACCCATGGAGTCTTGGTGCTGATCATGTTTTGCTCGTGGAAGAGGCTTAGTCAACCGGTCTGCGACATTCAAATCCGTATATATCTTGCAAATTTCTTTGTCTCCCTCCTTGACTTGATCGCAGATGGAATTGAAGTGTCTCTTGATGTGCTTGGTTCTCTTGCGAAACCTGGATTCCTTCGCCAAGGCCATTGCTCCAGTGTTGTCACAAAAGATTTTCATTGGACCCGATGCACTAGGTATTACACCTAGATCGGATATGAACTCCTTCATCCAAACTCCTTCATTTGCTGCTTCCAAAGCAGCTATGTACTCTACTTCACACGTAGATCCCGCCACGACGCTCTTCTTGGAACTGCACCAATCGACAGCTCCACCGTTCAACAAAAATACATATCCAGTTTGTGACTTAGAGTCATCCGGATCAGTGTCAAAGCTTGAATCGACGTAACCATTTACGACGAGCTCTTTGTCACCTCCATAAATGAGAAACATATCCTTTGTCCTTTTCAGGTACTTCAGGATGTTCTTGACCGCTGTCCAGTGATCCACTCCTGGATTACTTTGGTACCTCCCTGCTAAACATATAGCAAGGCACACATCAGGTCTGGTACACAGCATTGCATACATGATGATCCTATGGCTGAGGCATAGGGAATGACTTTCGTTTTCTCTCTATCTTCTGCTTTGGTCGGGCGTTGAGTCTTACTCAACTTCACACCTTGTAACACAGGAAAGAACCCTTTCTTTGACTGATCCATTTTCAACTTCTTCAAAACTTTATCAAGGTATGTGCTTTGTGAAAGTCCAATTAAGCGTCTTGATCTATCTCTATAGATCTTGATGCCTAATATATAAGCAGCTTCACCAAGGTCTTTCATTATAAAATTCTTATTCAAGTAACCTTTTATGCCATCCAGAAATTCTATATCATTTCCAATCAACAATATGTCATCTATATATAATATCAGAAATGCTATAGAGCTCCCACTCACTTTCTTATAAATACAGGCTTCTCCAAAAGTCTGTATAAAACCATATGCTTTGATCACCTCATCAAAGCGTATATTCCAACTCCGAGATGCTTGCACCAGTCCATAGATAGATCGTTGGAGCTTGCACACTTTGTTAGCACCTTTAGGATCTACAAAACCTTCTGGTTGCATCATATACAATTCCTCTTTGAGGTATCCATTAAGGAATGCACTTTTGACATCCATTTGCCAGATTTCATAATCATAAAATGCGGCAATTGCTAACATGATTCGGACAAACTTAAGCATCGCTACGGGTGACAAAGTCTCATCGTAGTCAACTCCTTGAACTTGTCGGAAACCTTTCGCAACAAGTCAAGCTTTGTAGACAGTAACATTACCGTCGGCGTCGGTCTTCCTCTTGAAGATCCATTTATTTTCAATGGCTTGTCGATCATCGGGCAAGTCAACCAAAGTCCACACTTTGTTCTCATACATGGATACCATCTCAGATTTCATGTCCTCAAGCCATTTTGCAGAATCTGGGCTCATCATTGCTTCCTCATAGTTCATAGTTCATCATGGTCTAGTAACATGACTTCCAGAACTGGGTTGTCGTACCACTCTCATGCGGAACGTACTCTGGTTGACCTACGAGGTTCAGTAGTAACTTGATCCGAAGTTTCATGATTGTCATCATTAGCTTCCTCACTAACTGGTGTAGTAATCACTGGAACTAGTTTCTGTGATGTGCTACTTTCCAATTCGGGAGAAGGTATAATTACCTCATCAAGTTCTACTTTTCTCCCACTCACTTATTTCGAGAGAAACTCCTTCTCTAGAAAGGATCCATTATTAGCAACGAATATCTTGCCTTTGGATCTGTGATAGAAGGTGTACCCAACAGTCTCCTTTGGGTATTCTATGAAGACACATTTCTCCGACTTGGGCTCGAGCTTATCAGGTTGAAGCTTTTTCACGTAAGCAGCGCAGCCCCAAACTTTAAGAAACGATAACTTTGGTTTCCTGCCAAACCATAGTTCATAAGGCGTTGTCTCAATGGATTTAGATGGTGCCCTATTTAACGTGAATGCATCCATCTCTAAAGCATAACCCCGAAACGATAGTGGTAAATCAGTAGGAGACATCATAGATCACACGATATCTAATAAAGTACGGTTATGACGTTCGGACACACCATTACACTGTGGTGTTCTGGGTGGCATGAGTTGTGAAACTATTCCACATTGTTTCAAATGAAGACCAAACTCGTAACTCAAATATTCGCCCTCATGATCAGATCGTAGAAACTTATTTTCTTGTTACGATGATTCTCTACTTCACTCTGAAATTCTTTGAACTTTTCAAATGTTTCAGACTTGTGTTTCATCAAGTAGATATACCCATATCTGCTCAAATCATCAGTGAAGGTCAGAAAATAATGATACCAGTCGCGAGCCTCAACACTCATCGGTCCACATACATCAGTATGTATGATTTCCAACCAATCAGTTGCTCGCTCCATTGTTTCGGAGAACAGAGTTTTAGTCATCTTGCCCATGAGGCATGGTTCACAAGCACCAAGTGATTCATATTCAAGTGACTCCAAAAGTCCATCAGTATGGAGTTTCTTCATGCGCTTTACACCAATATGACCTAAACGGCAGTGCCAGAAATAAGTTGCACTATCATTATTAACCTTGCATCTTTTGGATTCAATATTATGAATATGTGTATCACTACGATCGACATCCAGCAAGAATAGACCACTCTACGGGGTGCATGACCATAAAAGATATTACTCATATAAATAGAACAACCATTATTCTCTTATTTAAATGAATAACCGTCTCGCAACAAACAAGATCCAAATATAATGTTCATGCTCAACGCTGGCACCAAATAACAATTATTTAGGTCTAATACTAATCGCGATAGTAGATGTAGAGGTAGCGTGCCGACATCGATCACATCGACTTTGGAACCATTTCCCACGCGCATCGTCACCTCGTCCTTAGCTAATCTTCGTTTAATCTGTAGCCCCTGTTTTGAGTTACAAATATTAGCAACCGAACCAGTATCAAATACCCAGGTGCTACTACGAGCATTAGTAAGTTACACATCAATAACATGTATATCAAATATACCTTTGTTTACTTTGCCATCCTTCTTATCTGCCAAATACTTGGGGCAGTTCCACTTCCAGTGTCCAGTCCCTTTGTAGTAGAAGCACTCAGTTGCAGGCTTGGCTCCAGACTTGGGTTTCTTCATGGGAGTAGCAAATGTCTTGCTATTCTTCTTGAAGTTCCCCTTCTTTCACTTGCCCTTTTTCTTGAAACTAGTGGTCTTGTTAACCGTCAACACTTGATGCTCCTTCTTGATTTCTACCTCCGCAGCTTTGAGCATAGCGAATAGCTCGGGAATTGTCTTCTGCATCCCTTGCATGTTATAGTTCATCACGAAGCCTTTATAGCTTGGTAGCAGTGATTGAAGAGCTCCATCATTGATACTATCTTCGTCAACTTTGCATCCAAGTTGAGTCATATGATTGTAGTGCCCAGACATTCTGAGCAAGTGTTCACTGATAGAACTGTTCTCCTCCATCTTGTAGCTATAGAACTTATTGGAAATTTCATATTTCTCAATCCAGGCATTTGCTAGAATTATTAACTTCAGCTCTTGGAACATCACATATGCTCCATGACGTTCGAAACGTCTTTGAAGACCCGGTTCTAAGCCGCAAATCATGGCACACTGAACTATCGTGTAGTCATCAGAACGAGCTTTCCAGACGTTCATAACGTCCGGAGTTGCTCCTGCAGCAGGCGTGTCACCTAGCGGTGCTTCCAGGACATAATTCTTCTGTGCAGCAGTGAGGATAATCCTCAAGTTACGGACCCAGTCCGTGTAATTGCTACCATCATCTTTCAACTTAGCTTTCTCGAGGAATGCACTAAAATTCAAGGGAACGGTAGCACGGGCCATTGATCTACAACAACATATATATGCAAAAACTATCAGGACTAAGTTCATGATAAATTTAAAGTTCAATTAATCATATTACTAAAGAACTCCCACTTAGATAGACATCCCTCTAGTCATCTAAATGATCACGTGATCCAAATCAACTAAACCATGTCCGATCATCACGTGAGATGGAGTAGTTTTCAATGGTGAACATCTTATGTTGATCATATCTACTATATGATTCACGCTCGACCTTTCTGTTTCTAGTGTTGATGAGGACATCACTAACAAGGGTACACCCACAGCCCCAAATGATACATATACATGACCAATTACTAGAGCTCGTGCACGCCAATTAAATTACCAGGTACTTTCATTTCTTGGCAATGATTCTAATGTTCATGAGAATATGATGTTGCCTGAATTGGATACATTGTCTTGCTTACAAATGAAGGGCTTAGCTTTGCCAAGAAGGATGAGCATTGAAGCAAGATCAAGCATGGAGATGATGGCATGCACAAGGGGAACAAGAATGGAGTTACAAGTGATGATTTCAGGACTTTTAAGCCACCATAATGAGTGCGTGAATCCTTGGACGAAATATACAAGATGCCACTTCATAAATTTCGTTCAGAGGATATTATAGGTGCTGCATCACCTTACTATTGGGCCAGGCCCATGTAATTTTGAAATACTTGAATATAGGCTATTTTTAGAGTCCGTATGTGTGGGGAAACAAGATTTAGGGTTGGTTTCGGACCCCTCCTCCAAGGGCCACGAAATTCCCCCCTCTTCCTCCATATATACAGCCCTTAGGGCGTCGTTTAGACTTTGGGTTTTGTTTAGATTAAAGTTCGCCATAGCTGCAACTTCGCGTACTTCGTTTGTGTTCAACGACTAGACAAAGACGTCACAGAACCCCACTTGATCAATAAATCTTTCCTCTTGAATTCGCAATATCCAGATTGAAATCTCAGTTTCTTGCTTGTTCTTCATTTTCCTGCAGGAAACAGGCCTTCGTGGTCAGGTTGATCGTGCTCCGGCGTGGTCAATAACCTCTCGGAGTTGGTTTAGCGATTTCTAAGGCACGACGTCCTCGCACGTTCGTAGTCGGATCGTCAAAGTCGACTTCCTCCAAAACGATAGCCACCATCTCATCGAAAGATGGGACACCTTTGCCTCTATCAAGTGGTATCATATTTCCAGGTTGCTCGGTGAGATTTTACAATTTTTCGTAGATTAGATCGAGTCTATTCTTCATACCTACAGTCCATGAAAAAGCCAAAAAAAAAATAGGGTTAGTTCATCATATCTGAACTAGTCTGAGCCATTGCATAATCTTTTCCGTGTTTGCTTAGTTGAATTTGCGGTTGCATCGTCGTGTCGAGTTGCTAGTCTTAGCGTCTAGTTCTTTAGAGTTTCGAGTATGTTCACAGTTTGTCACGCCATCGCCGCACCATATTCGTCGCTGCTGCCATACCACCACTGCTGCCATATCCGAGCACCGCTAGCACATACCACCACCGCTGCCATATCCTACCACCATATATACACCACCAATATGAGTTCTTTCCATACTAGGTCTGTTCTCGAGATCCATCTAGTTTTGGATTTGTGTTTCCTTGCCTGCGTAGGTCTCAAAAAAATCTGGAGACCCTCGGGCAGTTTTTAGGCCGAAATTTCGGCAGGTGAAAATATTTTTTCCCTATACCGTTTTTATGCTTTTCTGAGTCTTTTGAGACACGTGCCATCATACTGTTTTTTTACCGCAATTTTTCATCGTCGCTGCACTGATTCCGAAAAAAATTAGTCAAAAAAATTGCATGCCTATCATCTTAGTTTGACTTGGGAAGAGTTTTGAGACACTCGCCATTATAGTGATTTCCGGCCAAAAAAAAGGAGTGCAAAAAAAGAGCGAAAAAAGAGGCGAAAAAAAGAAAATTCCGAGTGTGCTTTCCCCTTGTTAGTGACAACAACAACAACAACAACAACAACAACAACAACAACAACAACAACAACAACAACAACAACAACAACAACAACAACAACAACAACAACAACAACAACAACAACAACAACAACAACAACAACAACAACAACAACAACAACAACAACAACAACAACAACAACAACAACAACAACAACAACAATAACAACAACCACCTTCACGTCACGAAACAGCCCTCCGCAAAGCGAGCTGTGTCGCTCTTCAGCCTGGCCAAACTGTTGGTGCTGCTGTTGATACTTCTATGGCTCCTGCTGCTGCTGAGGAGGACGATGATTATGCGGGAGATTACGAGGATGAGGTTGATCAAAATCAGAACTACGCGCAACAACCAGCACCACAACCACCAGGTCATCCACATGCAAATAATCGCAATAGTAGGGCTGCACCACACCCTCAGGTACGAGATCATGATCATCTCCCTAAACTAAAACTGAATATTCCACCATTTGAGGGTAGATATCTTCCTGACATATATCTTACTTGGGAGTTAGAAATCGAACAACGTTTTACATGTTTAGAATATCCCGAGGAGAGACGTGTTGCTGCTGCTCTTTGTGCTTTCACTAGTTTTGCTTGTGTGTGGTGGTCTGAATATTGTAGATTATATCTGAATAATATTTCAACTACTTGGGCTGCTTTGAAAACTGCTATGCGTACTCGTTGGGTTCCACCATATTATCAAAGTGAATTACTTCAAAAATTGCAGTGTTTAAGACAAGGAAAAAATTCTGTAGAGGAATATTATCGGGAATTACAAACTGGCCTGATTAGATGTGGTATTGTCGAGGATAATGAGGCTATGCTTGCACATTTTATGGGTGACTTGAATAGAGAGATTCAGGCAATTCTAGAATATAACGAGTATAATAATATCACTCATTTATTCCATCTTGCTTCCAAGCTGAATGTGAAGTGCAGGATCGACAGGCCTTGGCGCGAACTAATTTTTATGTAGGTCGACCTTCGTCATGGACACCGTGTGGATCATCTACTTCGACACGTCCGGCTGCACCACTGCCTACTTCAGCCGTCACTTCTAGCCATGATAAAAGCAAACATGCAGCACCACCATCAACCAGGAGTACACCTTCTGGTCCTGCGCAGAGCTCTTCTTCATCCATAGCATCCACAGGGCCAACACATGATGTTATTTGTCGTCGTTGCACTGGTCATGGTCACTATGCGAGCAAATGTCCATCTCAGCGTGTCATGATTGCTACTAAGGATGGTGGTTATGAGTCCACTAGTGACTATGATGAGGAGATTTTGGCACTTACTACACGGTGGAGATGATTCTGAAAATGAGATGCAATACATGGCTCCTGAAGACGCTGACAGGTATGAATGTTTAGTTGCTCAACGCGTTTTGAGTGTGCAGGTCACACAAGCGGAGCAAACTCAGAGGCATAATTTGTTCCACACAAGGGAGTTGTGAAGGAACGTTCTGTTCGCGTCATCATAGATGGAGGGAGCTGCAACAACTTGGCTAGCATGGAGATGGTGGAGAAGCTATCTCTCACCACAAGACCACATTCACATCCTTACTACATCCAATGGTTCAACAACAGCGACAAGGTTAAGATAACACGTACTGTTCGTGTGCATTTTAGTATCTCCACATATGCTGATTATGTTGTTTGTGATGTGGTACCCATGCAAGCATGTTCCTTATTACTTGGTAGACCATGGCAATTTGATAAAAATTATGTAAACCATGGTAGAAACAATCAGTATACTCTTGTTCATAAGGATAAACGTATTAGTTTGCTTCCTATATCTCCTGATTCCATTTTGAAAGATGATATTAATAGAGCTAATAAAGCAAAACAGGAGCAAAATAAGAGTAAAAATCACATTGTGGCAAAAGAATTGGAGCAACAAATGAAGCCTAATAACACACCATCATCTCATGTTGCATCTGAAATTAAATTAAAAAGTGGATGTTTACTTGCCACCAAATCTGATATTGATGATCTAGATTTCAACAAATCTGTTTGCTATGCTTTTGTGTGCAAAGAAGCATTATTTTCATTCGAGGACGTGCCTTCCTCGTTGCCTCCTGCTGTAACTAACATTTTGCAGGAGTTCACGGACGTCTTTCCACAAGACGTGCCACCGGGATTACCACCTATTCGAGGGATTGAGCATCAGATTGACTTAATTCCCCGTGCATCGTTACCCAACCGCGCATCATACCGTACCAATCGCGAGGAGATGAAGGAGATTATGCATCAAGCACAGGAGTTACTCGACAAAGGTTATATATGCAAATCCCTTAGTCCTTGTGATGTTCCTATTATTCTAGTGCCAAAAAAGGATGGTACATCGCGTATGTGTGTTGATTGTAGAGGCATTAATAATATTACTATTCGTTATCGTCATCCTATTCCTAGGCTAGATGATATGCTTGATGAATTGAGTGGTTGTACAATATTCTCCAAAGTTGATTTGCGTAGTGGATACCATCAAATTCGTATGAAATTGGGAGATGAATGAAAAACAACATTTAAAACTAAGTTTGGATTATATGAGTGGTTAGTCATGCCTTTTGGGTTAACTAATGCACCTAGTACTTTCATGAGATTAATGAATGAAGTTTTACGTGCTTTCATTCAACGATTTGTGGTAGTTTACTTTGAGGATATATTGATTTATAGCAGATCTTTAGAGGAACATTTGGAACATTTACGTGCTGTTTTTAGTGCTCTACGTGATTCACGTTTGTTTGGTAACCTTTGAAAGTGCACCTTTTGCACCGACCGAGTATCTTTTCTTGGCTCCGTTGTTACTCCACAGGGAATTGAGGTTCCTAAAGTCAAGATTGAAGCTATTGAGAGTTGGCCGTAGCCCAAAACGGTCACACACGTGAGGAGTTTCCTTGGCCTCGCTGGATTCTATAGGTTTTTTGTGAGAGATTTCAGCACCATTGTTGCACCTCTCAATGAGCTTACAAAGAAGGATGTGCCTTTTGTTTGGGGTACTACACAGGAAGAAGCATTCACGGTATTGAAAGATAAGTTGGCACATGCTCCTTTACTAGAACTTCCTGATTTTAATAAGACTTTTGAGCTTGAATGTGATGCTAGTGGAACTGGGTTAGGAGGTGTGTTATTACAAGATGGTAAACCTGTTGCATACTTTTCTGAAAAATTGAGTGGGCCTAGTCTAAATTATACTACTTATGATAAGGAATTATATGCTCTTGTTCGGACTTTGGAAACATGGCAACATTATTTATGGCCCAAATAATTTGTTATACATTCTGATCATGAATCTTTGAAGCACATTAAAAGTCAAGCAAAACTAAAACATTGTCACATCCCTAGTTAGTGCTTGCATTAGGACTAGCTAGAGTGTGCATCATGTTTACTTAACAAAGAAACTTGAAATGGGAATGACAGAAACCCCAGCACCCCTCCTCTAACAACTAGGGTTTATTAAAATCTTTTCCAATGTACCCAAAATGCCCTTCAAAAATGTTCATCATTTCTGCCTTGGTCTTAAACCTCTGCCAAAAATGGTGCACAATTTTCTAGGACATCCAAGGTCTCTGGATTAAATCATATGGTATTTGCATTTGGGCATTTAAATGCTATAAAATATTTTGTGTGCCCAAATAATCATAAACTAAAATGTTCCATGCTGTTCATATTATATACAGTGGGCATGACTAGTTTATGAGCTATAAAAATGTTCTGGCATTTTAAATAATTCAACAAAGTTGCAAAAGAAATGAAATAGAAAGAAATAGAAAAAGGAGAGAGAGAAAGAGTTACCTGGCGCCCAACCGGCCCACCTGCCGGCCCAGCCCAGCCGCCGCTCCAGCGAGCTGCTTGGCTCGGCCAGGCAGGCAGGCAGGTGCTCGACGACGGCCGCAGCGCGCGCCACGCAGCTGCCCGCCGCCCTGCTTCCTCCCCTCGTCGCTCTAGAGGCTTGGATCGATCGTCCACTTCGTCCCCGAGCTCGCCGACACGCTCACTTCTCCCCAGCTCCTCTCCTTCGCCCTCCCCGCACCATGGCCGACGCCGCCGTGCTTGCGCCATCGTAGTAGCCGCGTCCACCGCCATCCCTGAGCCTCGTCGTCGTGTCTGTCTGCTCCACCGTCCTCGACTACGTCGAGCAGGCTGAGCCTCGAGCGCTCGCCCGCTCTGGAGACGCCCCCGACCCCGTCTTCCCCAACTCCGGCCGCAGAGATCCCCCTCGCCGCCCCGCTCAGCTCCGACCGTCCCCAAGCTCGCCTCGGCGTCTACTGCAACCGCTATGAGCCCAGCTTCATCCTCCCCTCTCCGTTGGCTCTCTCCTACACTGAACGCACCGCACGTAGCTCACCTACACGCGCCGCCGCGGAGCTCGTCGCCGACGAGGCTCCGGCCATCTAATGGTCCGGCCACCATGCCCATCAGCTTCACCGTTCCGTGTAGATGCTGTAGGACCACTCCACGCACCTCTACGAGCACCACACCGTTGTTTTCGACCTCGCCCTCACTCCGGCAGCCGCTGGACTCGTCGCCGGCGTCGTTTCCGGCGACCCCGAGGCCAACCACCACCACCACTCGACGCGGCTCACTCCCAGCTAGCCGTAGGTGTGCTCCGCCGTCGTTTTCGCAGCCAGAGCACAAAACCCGCACCTCACCGCCGCGTTTGGCCTCGACGGCGGCTAAACGCCGGCGAGTTAGCCCTGTTTGACCAAGGGTTTGACCCCCCCCCCACCTGGGTCACTGACATGTGGGCCCTGCCTGTTAGTCAAACCTAGTTTAGTGTTTAATTTAATTTTAATTAGTCAGTTAACTAACTATGACAGTGACCAGTGGGTCCCACTGGTCAGGTTTGACCTGGGCCGCCCTGTTGACTGGCTGACGTCAGCATGATATCATGCTGACGCAGTTAAGGATTTTCTGGGATTTTTAGATTTAAAAACAATTCAAGAAATTCCAGAAAATGTTGTAAACTTCAAAAAATCATATAAATTCAATAGTAGCTCAGATGGAAAAGATTTATATATGAAAATTGATCAGAAAAATCCAATCTTTCCAATGGCACTGGTTTCATGCATGTTTGAGCAAGTTAACCTTGTTGTATACATTAAAACATTATAATGCACTTAATTAAATAATAGTTTGAGTTTCAATTTGAATCTTTGATTCAAATGGGCTCAAACCCTTCTGGTTATAGTTGCATTAGCCCAAAACACATGCATCTTTCCATATCATGAGCATGCATCATATTGTTGCATTTGTTTGTTTATTGATTGTATCACCGATATTCTCCGTGTTAGGTCCTGCTCCCGAGGATACTTCTCCGTATCCAGCTGAAGAGCAGTACCCGACAACCACTCTGTCAGGCAAGCAATCATTGATCATTCCGATACAAACCCATCTTCTCGCTCCTGCTCTCTTTTACTGCACTAAGGCAACAGCGTGTGAACTTCTACTTGTTGCGGTAGTTGAACCCTATTCCCTTACATGACCTGTCATTGCCACAGTAAATATGAAACCCACTAGGATGTGTAGGAGTTGATTGAGCCATGTGATGTGTGATCCACCATGCTATTTGTTTATGTTGCCTGCTATGCTTAGAGTTGTGTCAGGTCTGATTCATCTGGGTGATGGATCAGAGTGAAATGATCATACCGGCAAAGAGAGGGAATTGTGGAACATGTTTGGTAAAGGTATCGATGAAAGGCCATGTAGGAGTACGTGGTGGGTTGTTTCATTGGAACCGTCCATAGGACCTGAGATCTGTATGTGTGGTTCAAGTTACAGTTACTACCACACATTGGGCCCTGAAATATGACCCCGCTCGACTTATCGACTGCCATGTTCTCTGTCCAGGAGTTGCAACTAGTTTCTGGTGTTTGTAGTTTACTAGTGGTCGTGCACAGCGCTGACCCTCGGGGTGGGCTGTGATGCGACAGGTACGTGGCACGGTGTACCGATTGCCCGTTTGGTGACTCGGGAACCCTGTACACATCGTTTGGGGCCGTGAGCGACACCCCGGCCGGATCTCCCCACGGATGGAACCCAAATAGGCGATAAACATGGACGAGAGACTTGAGTGGTTGGTTAGGTCGTGGTCTACACCCACGTCGGCTTTCGCTTGAAGTCTGCCGAGCACATGTCGTGTGCAGACGCTAAGTGGTGAAAACTTGTGTGAAGAAGTACACCCCTGCAGGGTTATCAATCTATTCGAATAGCCGTTGTTCGCGGTACGGACTACTTGGTTACTCTTACAGTTCATAGACAAGTTGATGGTTACTACTAAAAGCCTCAAGATAAGTGTGAGTGCCGTGGATGGCCCTTCCGTAGGATGACGGAAGAGGATCCTCGGTGGTGTATTGTTGTGGTGAGTAGAGGACTCGTGTACGTAGTAATATCTTGCAATCTGTTGAGAGTTGTAGTATAGGTTAGCCAAGAGTCCAAGCTGACTTCTGCTATGAACTCCACTACCCCTGTTGATAATGTTGCATGTATGATAGGTTCTGTTGTAAGACTTGTTGAGTACCTTTGTACTCATGTTTGCTTAATAAGTGTTGCAGAGGAGAACCCTGCCCCTTCTGATGGGTTCTACATAGACGTTGACGTCGACGAGTAGCTTGTCACCCAGACAGAGATCTGGAGCTTGTGAAGGGCCTTGTAGATAGTCAGGCTACACCAAGCCTGTTTTATTTTCTAAGTTGTCTGTACTCAGACATGTAGCTTCCGCTTGTGCTTGTATGACTGTATGACTTGAGTGTTGGGTCATGTGACCCCTACCTGTATGGATATGTTATGTATGGCTCTTGGAGCCTTTTAAATAAAGTACTTTGAGTCATAGAGTTCTGTTGTGATGCAATGTTGTATTTGCACATATTGAGCATATTGTGTGTATGATTGAAATGCTTGGTATGTGTGGGATCCGACACCTAGTTGTTTTCCTTTGGTAGCCTATCTTACAGGGAAATGCCTCCTAGTGCTTCCAATGAGCCTTGGTAGCTTGCTACTGCTCGGAACACGTAGGCTGGCCGGCATGTGTCCTTCTTCGTTCCTATGTTTGTCCCTTAGGGGAAATGTCACGTGTTGTTCCTTTAAGTCCATGTAGCTTGCTACGACTTGGGTTCATACGTTGATGACCGACATGTTCGTTGCTGGGTCATGGATGTCTGTCTCTGTAATTTAGTGCCAGTTTTGGTTTATAACTAGCCATGTCGGCCCGGGTTCTCTGTCATATGGATGCTAGCGACACTGTCATATATGTGTGCCGAAATGCGCAAACGGTCCCGGGCCAGGTAAGGTAGCACCCGTGGGAATACCGTGCGTGAGGCTGCAAAGTGATATGACGTGTTACAGCTAGATCAGTGTGACTTAGGATCGGGGTCCTGACAGCGTTGGCATCAGAGCTGGACTGCCTGTAGGTTTCTCAAGCCAAACTGGTCGATGTTGAGTCTAGAAAAATTCTTAGTTATATGTAGGGGAATTGATTGTGGAAGGGAACGTAAGGCTCTTTTTACTCCTTTACCTTATGTTCTTCTGATCTGAGTCAGTCTATTCTTTCTACGGGGAATTAGGACTAGGCCTCTTATCCTTACTAGGTTAACGTGTTACTAATCCGTAGACTCTTAGGATTGTTGGTTTCAAGACTCATTTCAGTTTCTATCATTTTAGTATGATGGTTTGTTGGACCCGGAACCTTGATATGATATTGTCGAGTGGCTATGCTATCATTTGTATGATGTCTCAAATCTTTTTGAGCATTTACAGTTGTTATGCTGCCCGATTTCTTCCAGAAACACTAATGCCTTTGCATTATTTCGTGTTTCAGATGTCTGGCCGCACACCTCACCAAGTGGTTCGTTTGACTCGGTGCATTAATGTGCCCGGTCACACGGCCATGCTAGTCCGTGTGCTGACTGAGACCGGTTACCGCTGGTATCCTGAGTACACCGTGGAGGAACAGTACCGGGATTTCAATCAAAGTCATTATTTCTGCACAGTCCGGATATACCCCTCATATCCCGGAGCTAACGACCCCATCCATTGGTCTTATGGACTCGGGGTTACTATCGAGATGGCAGTGCAGGATGCCGCCTATTCGATGATGACCATTCTCTGGGCTAGGCATGCCCTGTTGCTGAACACTGAGTTCTGTTACATGCCAGCCTCACTTCCCGGAGAGGAAGGCTACTACACTGGTCTATATACTGATGCCGCTCATGAAGAGCCACTGCTTCAGACTATAGTTCATATGCTGGAGGATAGGGACTGTGAGGTCCGTGCCCTCCGAATGGAGCTGTATAGCACTCGAGCCGCCCACTGGACTACTTTGACACGGCTTGCACCTGCTATGCACGCTGGATATCTGGATATGCGGGATTTGTACCCCGTACGGACTCGTCTGCCTGATCGTATGGATTGGCGTGACGTTGGAGGTATTACACCTCCACGTGGGCGTCGGTTACCACCAGCATCAGGCCCGAGGCCACATCCATGTCCCTATGGTCCACAGCCTTCGAGTGCTCGAGAGTTTCAAGATCCATCTATTCCACTTCCAGGCTACGGTGGTAATCTTTACGAAGATTACCACGGGAATGTCTGAGCTAGACCGTGGCAGTAGTAGTATTGTAGTAGTTGTATTTCCATAGTCCTGCGCATCTTGTGGAATATACCTTAGCTAGTACTGAGTTTCGGAGGTGTAGTTAAATAATGTATAGGAGCTTGGAATGCCTCTGATGTGATGTATCGTCTTTCACCGCAGTTGTACTTTAGCCTTGGCTTGTACTAAACTATGTATGGTGTGTATGACCACTGGTGTATATATAGTAGTTTCTATATTACCATGTCGTATGGATGAACATCTCTGCATTCCGTGTCATCCATTACATTCTTCACTCCTATGTCAAGTTTTTGCCATCCTTGTCTAAACCATTGTTTTGTTTTCCTAGGATGGTCAACACTCGCAGCACTCCTGCTGCTCAGGAGCAGGGTGAGGCTAGTGGGGCTAGAGATGAAAATCTACCCCAGCCACCCTCCTTGGCTGAAGTCATGCTCGAGGCAGAACGGAACAAGAGAGAGACCAACCATCTGCTGGAACGCATAGAGCAGAACACTGGGTTCCGTCAGAGGAATGACGTGGTGTCAATCAATGATTTTATCAAGATGTGCCCACCGAAGTTCCACCACTCCACTGAACCTCTGGATGCGGATGACTGGCTTCGTAGTATCACCCACAAGCTACACTCTACCCGTGTGGCCGAAGCTGATAAGGTTACCTACACCGCCTACCATCTTGAGGGCCCTGCCAGTCTATGGTGGGAGAACTTTGAGGCTATGCGTCCTGCTGGCCAAATCACTACTTGGGTTGAGTTCAGTGAGGCATTCCGTGAACATCACATTCCGGAAGGTCTCATGGATCGCAAGCGGGAGGAATTCTGCAATTTCACCCAGGGCCGGTTAACTATGGATGGCTATAGTCGCGAGTTTGGCAACTTGGCACGCTATGCACTTGAGGAAGTATCCACCGATGCCAAGAAGCAGGCGAGGTTCCGCAAGGGACTCAGCCCTGAACTCCGCCGAGATCTACGTCTGCATGAGTGCACTTCCTTCCAGAAGCTGGTAAACAAAGCCATCAGTGCTGAGACGGGCCAGACTGACTTCGAAGCCACACGCAAGCATCCACGTGACTTTGGTTCCTCACCCGGCTCTGGCTCTCACAAGCGCCGTGTGTGGGTTCCTAACACTGCTCTGCCACCCAAGTACACACCGATGCCATCCTATGAGGCGCCTCACCCAACTCAACAGTATGCACCTGCCAAGACATATGGAGGACCACCTACCAACTTTGCTCCACGCACTGGCACTGTGACATGCTTCAAGTGTGGAGAACCGGGGCACTACATGCGTGAGTGTCCTCAGAACCAACCAGGAAAAACCGTTGGCCGTGGTAAGCCAACCGGCAAGGTGAATTATGTCAAGCCAATCCCCACTGCATGTGGTCATGTCAACTATGTTTCTGCTGAGGAAGCTTATGAGGATCCTAACGTCGTCCTTGGTACGCTTCTCGTTAACTGCCATCCGGCATCTGTTCTTTTCGATACTGGAACATCCCATTCGTTCATATCTGAGAGCTATGCTCGAATGCACAACATGACTTTTTGTGACATGCCTACTTCCATGGTTATTCAAACCCCTGGTTCAAAATGGCAAACCTCTAGGGTAAGCCATGGAAATGAAATCCTTGTCGATAGACTTGTTTTCCTTGCATCTCTAATCGCTCTCAAGTCCTCGGACATAAACATTATCTTGGGTATGGACTGGATGACAACTCATTACTCTAAGATTGATTTCTACACTAGGACCGTTCAACTTACACACCCATCTGGCAAGACAGTCAATGTCTTGACCCGAATGGCTGAGCGTCAGCTCTACTCTCTTAATGCCAGCCCTCTACCAGAACTCGAAGATATCCCGGTAGTCCGTGACTTTCCGGATGTCTTTCCAGAAGAACTGCCAGGAGTTCCACCTGACAGAGATGTCGAGTTCGTGATAGATCTTATCCCTGGAACTATCCCAATCTCTAGGAGACCTTATAAGATGGCACCCCTGGAATTAGCTGAGCTTAAGAAACAACTCGATGAGTCCTTGCAAAAGGGTTTCATCCGTCCTAGCTCTTCCCCTTGGGCTTGTCCCGTCCTCTTTGTCAAGAAGAAGGATGGAACGGAACGGATGGTTGTAGATTACCGACCTGTCAATCTGGTCACAATAAAGAACAAGTATCCGCTCCCCAGGATCAACGACCTGTATGATCAGCTCGCTAGATCCTCAGCCTTCTCTAAGATGGATTTGAGGTTGGGCTACCATCAAATCAAAATCAAGAACGGGGACATTCCTAAAACGGATTTTGTTACTCGTTATGGCCAATACGAGTACACCGTCATGTCCTTCGGATTAACCAATGCCCCAGCCACCTTCTCCCGGCTAATGAATTCTATATTCATGGAGTATTTGGATAAATTAGTCGTGGTATACCTCGATGATATACTCATTTACTCCAAGAACAAGAAAGATCATGCTGAGCATCTAAGGCTGGTATTGACGAAACTTCGAGAGCACCTGTAATGCCCAGGATGGGACTAAATCTCTTACGTGTCGAGGCACGACTTAGAGACTTAACCCCATGCTGGAATGATCGCAAGTCTGGTATCTTTGCACAACTCATGTAAAAGATGGGGATGGAAAACATAAAATAGTTGGCTTACACTCGCCACGTCACACAAATACAATACATGTCTCAATCATCATACATTAAAACATCACAGCCCTCTAAGGGTAAATCCAAATGACAAGATACCAAACATAATTTAAATCCACAGGTCGGATCGAATCCTAGTAGAAGTCTCCACTACTGATCATCAGGATAACGAACATAGTATCGACTACGCTCCTCGTCATACTCCCAGTCTAGCTCGGTGCCATCACCTGGATAGCTCACCATCGGACCTGCATCTGGTGTGGTGAAGTAACTGTGAGCCACAGAGGACTCAGCAATCCCGTTCCCGGGAAACAAGACTATTTAAGCCTTGGGAGAGGATAAGGCGGAAGAAAAGAATAAGTGTCTGCAGCAGCAACTAGCACTAGCTTACGTGAGAGAGTGCGAGAAGAGAAGTGCCTCGATCGAGAGATGATCACGAAGTGATCCTAGCTAAAGCTCAACAAACATAACCCCACCGTGTTCAACTCCTGAATCCCTATTCGGAAATTGACAGTCATGGTACACACGCTGGTAGTGTATTGTAACAATGTGTCAAGTTATCTACAACCGGATATTAACAAGCTCCCATCTGCCACATAACCGCGGGCACGGCTTTCGAAAGTTCATAACCCTGCAGGGGTGTTCCAACTTGGCCCATTACAAGCCCACGATCCGCGGAGTCGCAACTCCAAGGTGGGAAGACCCGAGTATTCTCGGAATCCCGTGCTCAAGATACTCCGAACTAAGGTAAGGCTAATCCAGCAAATCCTCCCGGCGTGTCGACACCCTGATAGTAGCCGCGCGTATCTAAGTCTCAGGACACGACCGGATGGGTGAAGCTACGGGTTTATATCAATCCTCGAGTTCCCTCGTAGTGACCCCGCAGGCTCCCCGTTTCGGACCAACACTCATGTGGAGCACTGGCCCGGGGTTGTTGATTAAGAACTCGGGTTAATTACTCCCTATGCAAGTTATTTAGTGATTAGGCAAATAGTACCAATGTTGGGACTTGCTGGAAAAGACTTAGCACTTAGCGATTTATCAAGGGGGTCCCATACACCCCAACCGTGTAAGGAACGCATAATCAAGGAACATAACACCGGTTTATACGGTTCCTAATGGCATGAGTGGAACAAATCACCAAGCAAAAGGCTTAGCCTTCCACCCTTGCCAATATATAGATGATTTCATTTCTAAGCATTTATATAGTGTGATATAACCCAACAAAACTTCAACATGAAGCAAGCATCTTCAATCTTCACCTGCAACTAGCAATGCTATAAGAAGGGCTGAGCGAAGCATACTTAGCCAAGCCACGGTTTGCATAGGTAGGGTGGTTAAACATGGTGATGGTTACAAGTAGGAGGCTGACAGGAAAGACATGGGCATCGAGGCAAAACTATAGATCGAGACTACTAGCAATAGGCAAAGATAGTAATGTTATCGGTGTTCGGTCATCTTGCCTGAAGAGAAGTCGTTCGGATCGTAAGAAGGGTCCTCGTGCTCAACCTCGTTGGTAACCTCGTGCTCGTACTCGTACTCGGTCTCAGCTTCCGGCTCTAAACAATACAACCACACAAGGCACGAATCAGCAAGATGCAATGCGCACAGAAAAATGATGGATGCATGATGGATGCACTAAGGGAGCACACGGAGCACGGAAAATAGCACTCAAGCAAATCACTTCAAAACATGAAAACAATAGGAGATTATGAATCTACACAGAAAATCAATCAAGTTTCATATAAGACTCGCTGAAAACGGAGCTACGGGCTAAAAGTTATGCCCGAAACAAGAAACATGCGAAAGCTGAAAATTACAGCAACATAGCAACTTCGGAGCACTAGAAAAATAAGCTACAGCACTCAAACACCATGGCAAAGAGCATGAACATAAACTAGACATATCCTACAGCAAATAAGTCCAAAGGTGCACCCCAAAGGAGCCACGGATCAATAGCAATAAGCTTGGACATATAAACTTGACAACAAAATTCTGACAGCAGAATTTTATTGAAACTTTGAAGCAAAAGTTAAACATGCTACAGCCACTTAAATAAGCATGTGAGAACATGAATGGAAAGCCAACAATATATACTACAATGAACCATCAAGATCCACCCCAAAACTAATATGGTTTGTCCTAGAGCAGCAAGCAAACATGGCATCAGAACGTTACAGATTTCAGACTTAGTGAAAATCCACTAAGTGTTAAAACAGCAGTTTCATCATGGCATCTATAAGAGCAAGTTTAAGTCACCTCGAAACTAAACATGGCAAGTGGTAAGCACCACATCAAAGTACACATGATGGTGATTCCGAAACATACAAGCATGCATCATGGAGATAACCACAACGATAGCAATGAGCTCAACAAGATGGCATTTCATAACAAGTGAAAACAACATCACAGCCACATGGCACTTTGCAACGAAGATATACATGGCAAGAATAAATCTATCATGCAACCTAACACAAGCAACATGTAGAGCATGGCAAGACGAACACGTGGACATGTCATTTGCATCATTCGGATAAACGAGCTAAAATATATCACATAGCAAAGATGGCATAAAAACATCACATAACAGCAGTTTATATCGGGATGCACTCTTGCAACAGAAAAATAAGCACCTAGATGATCTCTAACATGCATGGCACAATGGAATGGATCGTAGTGCTAATCACCACGAACGTCTGGACATGTCATTTGCGCAAAACGGAGCAACACACACAAAGTTATTGCAGTTCTAATATAGCATCAGACAACAAAACACAAGGATTTAGGATTTTGAAATAACCTAGATCTGAGATCTGGAAAAAAACACGGGCCTCGGGCGGATTAGGTGCGGCCCGCGGGATCCGGCCCGCTTCGGACCCGAGCGGGGCGAACGGCGCGGCGGCGGGCCTAGGGTTGTTCGGCCCAGCGCGGAGGCGGCGGGGCGAGCCTGGCCCGAGGCGACGCTGGCGATCCTGCGGGGGGGAGTGGGCCGGGCGAATGGCGGCCCAGCTGAGGAGCCTGGAGGCTCGGGCGAACGGTGGTCTCCCCGACCCTCGATGCGGCGACGGCGGAAGATCCCCGAGCGGGGGGGGCTCGGCCTGCGTGGTGAGGGCGGCGGGGTGCGCCGGCGGTGGCCGGAGGTGAGGGGCGCCAGGGTGAGGCGAGGAGAGGGCGGTGGTGAGGTGGCGCGCGGATCCCGGCTAGATGGCGAGGTGGTGGTGCGAATCCGGCGAGGTGGCGCGAATTCCGGCTAAAATTCCGGCGAGGTGGCTGGTGGCTGGAGGTGGAAGAAGGAGAGGTATGAGATGGACTAGGGTTTCCTTGATTTGGGGCACAAAAATTGGGGGAGTGGACAAATATATAGGCACAAGTAGCTAGGGTTGTCCAAATGGAGTGCGGTTTTCGGCCACCGGATCAGATTTGGACGGCCTAGATGATAGAAGTGGCTAGGAGTGGTTGGTGGGCTGTTGGAGGGGGTGTCTTGGGCCTCAAAGTGGAGGCACTTTGAGCCCACACGAATAACTGTTGGGGTATTAAACGGACTCGAAACGCGACGAGATTTGACAGGCGGGTTACACACATCAAAACAACAACACACGACAAGTCTCGCGCCAAACCGGTAACGTTACTCGGCCAAACACCAAAGTAGGCCTACGGGACGCCACGGACACGTGAGGGAGCTCCGGAACGCGAAACGGACAACGGGAAGGAACGCGTGGAACCGGATGCAACCGACAACACAAATGCAATGCGATGCACATGACTATATGATATGAATGAATGCCACACACGCACATAACAAAACGCCGAAAACCCGAAAGACAAGGAACCCGAAAAGGAATAGATGAAGTCGGAGATATATTATATGCCCAAAAGGGAAAGTATTACATCCGGGGCATTACAAACTCTCCTCTACTACAAAAAGATCTCGTCCCGAGATCTAGGACTGGAAAAAGGAAGGGTACTCGGAACGAAGATGATCTTCTCGTTCCCACGTAGCTTCTCGGTCGGTGTGATGTGACCACTTGACTTTCAAGAATTTGATGGACTTGTTGCGGGTCTTGCGTTCGGTTTCTTCGAGAATAGCAACGGGATGCTCTCGGTAGGACAAGTCTTGCTGAAGATCAATCTCTTCAAACGGAATCATGCGCTCAGGTGCCTTGAAGCATATGCGGAGTTGAGACACATGGAACACATCATGAACATTGGCGAAGTTGGGAGGGAGCTCAAGTTGATAGGCTAGATCGCCTCTTTTGCCAAGAATCTTGAAAGGCCCAACGTATCTAGGAGCAAGCTTTCCTTTGATACCGAATCTTTGGGTGCCTTTCATCGGAGAAACACGGAGATAGACATGATCACCAAAGCTGAAAGCCAAATCACGATGCTTGCCGTCATAGTAGCTCTTCTGACGCGACTGAGCGGCCTTGAGATTCTCACGCATGACTTTGCACATCTCTTCGGCTTCTAAGATCAAGTCATTGCCAAGAAGTTGATGTTCGCCTGTTTCAGACCAGTTGAGAGGGGTACGGCACTTCCTGCCATAGAGGATTTCAAACGGAGCTTTGCCTGCACTTGCTTGAAAGCTGTTGTTGTAAGAGAACTCGGCAAATGGAAGGCAGTCTTCCCATTTCATGCCAAAAGATATGACACAGGCTCTGAGCATGTCTTCTAGAATCTGGTTCACTCGCTCGACTTGACCACTTGTCTGAGGGTGAAAAGCAGTGCTGAACCTGATCTTAGTGCCCATGGCGGACTGAAAGGAGTCCCAGAACCTTGAAGTGAACAAACTTCCACGGTCTGAGGAGATAACTTGAGGAATGCCATGTAAGGACACAATTCTAGAAGTGTACAGCTCTGCCAATTGAGCTGCATTGATGGATTCTTTGACTGGAAGGAAGTGAGCGACTTTGGATACCAACTTGTAATGCCCAGGATGGGACTAAATCTCCTACGTGTCGAGGCATGACTTAGAGACTTAACCTGATACGGTGTATCCTAGGGCCATCACCATGGACCCTCCTTCACCCCCTCAAGTGCCTCAAGGACCGATGACACGTGCTCGTGCTAGAGCTTTTGAGACCGAGGTGACGTCACTCCTAGCCCAACTCCCTTATGAATCTTGCGAGACATGGTTGCTACCTCAAGCGAGTGTGCTTTGTGTGCTCAGGTGTGAAGGAGACCACTTCGGAGAAGAGCTTGAAGATGGACAAGTCCCCAAGGCCACGGACGAGCTGATGCATCGAGAAGGGCAGAAGAGAGCTCCAGGACCCGGACATCCGGCCCCCTGGCCCGGACATCCGGCCCCTGGGCAGTCACCTACAGAAGGCCAACAGCAGCCGAGGCTACAGGGCCCGGACATCCGGCCAGGGCCCGGACATCCGGCCAGGCACGGCCCGGACATCCGGCCCCGCGCCCGGAAATCCGGCGCCTCTGTCCAGAGAGCACCCGAGGCGCGTCCCCCCCCAGCCGGACATCCGGGCCCCCGCCCCGGACATCCGGCGACCCATGAAGCCCCGGACATCCGGGCCGTAGCCCGGACATCCGGCCCCTGATTTGCCTGCGCGCATCCCCCGGGCCGAGGCCCATGTACCCATTCGCCCCGTAGACTATATATACTCCTCTCCTCATCCCGTTTAGGGTTAGCTGTGGTTTTAGCTCATTTGACACTTGTGTGGATTTCTCCCACGAGACCGGTGCGCCTCTACGGAGAAGATCCACCTCTGGATTCAAGACCCCTAACGGGAAGATCCCACGGGATTCCAAGACCTCCTCCGGGAGAAGACTATCTGTATCACCGTTGTTGACTTTGGATCATGTATCTCGACCTTGTATCGCGAATCTAGCACTTGTGTGATTGCTTCCGTGTTGATTTGAGTGTTCTCTCTTGTGTTTTCCCCATCTTTCTCCGTGTTTTCCCCGTGTTCATCGTGTGCCAACCTCCAAACGTGAAAGATCCGCCGATTAGGGTTCCACCCTATATCATTATGGTATCAGAGCAAAGGTTTCTCACGATTTTGGAGCCCCACACGTCGTTTTCTAGCCTGTTTTTGTCGTGTTCTTCCTAATTTCGAAAATTGCCCCACAAAAAGAGCCCCAAAAATTTTCTGTGATCTGTTGATTTGGCAAGATTTTGTTGAATTTGTTCCATGGATTTGCTGTGCCACGTGTGGATCTAGCTTTTCCTCCACTTTTCCCCAAATTTCATCCGAAAAATCCACCGAATTTTTGCCCCGCAACCCCCCTTTTTGCACCGTGTTCTTGCTGGCTCGGGCACCCCGGACATCCGGCTCGTGCCCCGGACATCCGGCCCGGCCCGGACATCCGGCCCCTGGCCCGGACATCCGGCCTCCCGCAGCCATTTTCCCCCACCACACCCCACCTCGCAAACCTCCGCCGCCTCTTCGTTCGGTGATCCACCCATCCTTCCGCAAACCACCACCGATCTTCCGCAACAACCACCATCGCTTCACCGTTTCGAGTTTGGAATATTTGTCTCCATTTGCCGTGGATACTTGAGTTTTGGTTTCACCGTTTCCTTGGATGTTTCGGCTACCTTGGGACGGCAAGACTTCGACAACACCACCGCTCAACTTCGGCAAGGACGGTAACATCGACGACACTTCGATCATTCTATCTTGCAATTGCATTGTCACTGATGTAGGGTGGAACCCTAATCAGCGGATCTTTCACGTTTGGAGGTTGGCACACGATGAACACGGGGAAAACACGGAGAAAGATGGGGAAAACACAAGAGAGAACACTCAAATCAACACGGAAGCAATCACACAAGTGCTAGATTCGCGATACAAGGTCGAGATACATGATCCAAAGTCAACAACGGTGATACAGATAGTCTTCTCCCGGAGGAGGTCTTGGAATCCCGTGGGATCTTCCCGTTAGGGGTCTTGAATCCAGAGGTGGATCTTCTCCGTAGAGGCGCACCGGTCTCGTGGGAGAAATCCACACAAGTGTCAAATGAGCTAAAACCACAGCTAACCCTAAACGGAAAGAGGAGAGGAGTATATATAGTCTACGGGGCGAATGGGTACATGGGCCTCGGCCCAGGGGCTGCACGCAGGCAGATCAGGGGCCGGATGTCCGGGCTACGGCCCGGATGTCCGGGGCGGGGGCCCGGATGTCCGGCTGGGGGAGGACGCGCCTCGGGTGCTCTCTGGACAGAGGCGCCGGATTTCCGGGCGCGGGGCCGGATGTCCGGGCCGTGCCTGGCCGGATGTCCGGGCCCTGGCCGGATGTCCGGGCCCTGTAGCCTCGGCTGCTGTTGGCCTTCTGTAGGTGACTGCCCAGGGGCCGGATGTCCGGGCCAGGGGGCCGGATGTCCGGGTCCTGGAGCTCTCTTCTGCCCTTCTCGATGCATCAGCTCGTCCGTGGCCTTGGGGACTTGTCCATCTTCAAGCTCTTCTCTGAAGTGGTCTCCTTCACACCTGAGCACACAAAGCACACTCGCTTGAGGTAGCAACCATGTCTCGCAAGATTCATAAGGGAGTTGGGCTAGGAGTGACGTCACCTCGGTCTCAAAAGCTCTAGCACGAGCACGTGTCATCGGTCCTTGAGGCACTTGAGGGGGTGAAGGAGGGTCCATGGTGATGGCCCTAGGATACACCGTATCATCGGACATCCGGCTCGTGCCCCGGACATCCGGCCCGGCCCGGACATCCGGCCTTTGGCCCGGACATCCGGCCTCCCGCAGCCTTTTTCCCCACTACACCCCACCTCGCAAACCACTCCGCCTCTTCGTTCGGTGATCCACCCACTCTTCCGCAAACCTCCACCAATCTTCCGCAACAACCACCATCGCTTCACCGTTTCGAGTTTGGAATATTTGTCTCCATTTGCCGTGGATACTTGAGTTTTGGTTTCACCGTTTCCTTGGATGTTTCGGCTACCTTGGGACGGCAAGACTTCGACAACACCACCACTCAACTTCGGCAAGGACGGTAACATCGACGACACTTCGCTCACTCTATCTTGCAATTGCATTGTCACCCTATGAACCATCTTTGCGTAGCTTTCCCATTGAGACTAGCCATTTGAGTATTGCCGGGCCACGACACTTGTGCACATTAGTGATACTCATATATATTGCATACCACATCATCTTGGTATATTGCATATCTTCTTGTGCCACAAGAGTGCTCCGCATACACAATAGCTACCTTGATACGTGAAGCATACATATGTGCCCAAAGAAAGAGCTCCAAAGCTTTTAAGCAAAAGAGCCAATACAAGCAAAGAAACAATAGCATCATACGCCTTGCATCCAAAGAGATCATACATAGCAACATCATCTTGTGCTCAAGCATCGGCACATCATACACTCATAGCATACTTGTGATAGATAGTCGTTACGTTTTGCCCATATAGGTCGTGCACAAGTGCGTATCCGCCTATTAAGCAATCGGTTAGCGTCTCTCTAGCGTTGTGCAACACGAGCATTTTCCGTGGTTTTCCACATTTTTCGCTCATCCTTGGTTGCACAGCCACATTTATCTATCCGTGCGTGTGTTCCGTGTGCTACTCTTTGCTAGTGATCTACTTGTTGCATGAGCAAATTTGTGAACCATTTTCAACATCTTTGAGTCTTTTTGACGATTGCATTGAATTTGTGCCACATCCTAACCAAGCTCCTCTCAAAGCTTTACTTGTAGGTGTGAGAATCGACACGAAGTGATACCAATAGTGCTATTTCCGGGTTACATTGTTGAGTGATCATTGATCCATTTTCAACCTCGGTTAAGGTACATTGATATTGTCTTCTCCTTTCTCCACTCACTTACTTGCTTGTGATGATGGATAGGCCAAGTTCATCTACCAACCCGATCTTCGACGATCCTCAAGAAGCGAACAACTACGTCACCAAACTACATCTATTCGGTGTCCAACGAGCTCTACATCAAGAGAGTGAAGCTATGCGAGAGTACATTGGTCAAGTTGCCGAGGACGCGCGACAATTCCAACAAAGCACCAAGGAGCAAATCGACCTCATCAACACCAACATGTCTACTCAATACAATGAGCTACGGACATTGATCATCAACCGACGTTCTTCCTCAACATCATCTCATCGACGAAGCCGCTCAAGTCGACATACCGACTCAACGCAAGACTCTAGTACACCTACATCAAACACTCTTCGTCAAGCCGCACGTCAAGCTCGACATGAACATCGGCAACCTCTACATGACAAGAGTTCTCAAGAGCTATTCGACGAGCAAGAAAGTCGACGTCGTCAAAACCAAGATACACTTGAGCAAGCACAAGAACGGCAACGACTACGCCAACAACAACAAGAGCGAGCTCGCCAATATCAAGAAGAACAAGATGCCGAGGCTAACCGCCAAGCACAACAACGTCGTGACGCTCAAGCTATGGAGGCGCAACGTGCTTTACAAGATGCACACCGCAATGTGGCCGCCCGCAATCGACACACTCGTCAAGAAGAGGATTTTCTTCGAGATGAGATGCAAGAAAAGCGCCCAATTGCGTACTTTAGCGAGAAGCTATCGGGAGCGCAACTTAACTATCCTATCTATGATAAAGAGCTTTATGCCTTGGTGAGAGTTCTACGTGTTTGGGAACACTATCTTAGACCTCATGAATTCATTCTTCATACGGACCATGAGACACTCAAGTATCTCAAAGGTCAAACCAAGTTGAACAAGCGTCATGCTAAATGGAGTGAGTTCATTGAGTCTTTTCCCTATGTCATCAAATACATCAAGGGCAAAGAAAATGTTGTGGCGGACGCGCTTTCCCGCAAATGCATGCTTGTTACACAACTTGAGTTGAATGTGATTGGCTTTGCGCATATTAAAGATTTATATAAGCATGATCCTTTCTTTGCAAATGCCTATGCTAAATGCTTGACTCACACTTCTTGGGAGCATTACTACATCAAAGATGGATATCTTATGAGAGCTAACAAACTTTGCATTCCCGAGTCTTCGCTTCGTTTGCTCCTTTTGCAGGAATCGCATGGAGGAGGACTCATGGGACACTTTGGACGAGACAAGACGTTTGCTACACTCTCTAAGAACTATTTTTGGCCCAAGATGCTTCGTGACGTCTCACGCTTCACCACCCGTTGTTCTACATGCCGCAAAGCTAAGTCCAAAGCGCAATCTTATGGTCTTCATATGCCTCTTCCTATTCCATATCACCCATGGGAAGACATAAGCATGGATTTCATACTTGGTTTGCCTAGGACTCAAAATGGCAAAGATTCCGTGTTTGTCGTGGTAGATAGGTTCTCCAAAATGGCTCATTTCATTCCTTGTAACAAGATCGACGATGCTTCACATGTTGCAACTCTCTTTTGCAGGGAGATACTTCGTCTACACGGCGTGCCCAAAACGATCGTCTCTGACCGGGACGTCAAGTTCCTGAGTTACTTTTGGAAAACACTATGTGCCAAGCTCGGAATCAAGCTTCTATTTTCTTCGGCATACCATCCACAAACGGACGGTCAGACGGAGGTGACGAACCGCACGCTATCCACTCTTCTTCGTGTGTTGATCAAGAGGAACATCCGGGAATGGGAGCATTGCTTACCAATCGCCGAGTTCGCCTACAACCGCGCAAGACACTCCACAACCGGCAAGTCCCCCTTCGAGATCGTCTACGGCTTCAACCCATTGTCACCTTTGGACATCCTACCGCTTCCTCCCCAAGAGCGCACGAACATGGACGCAAGTGCAAGGGCAACTTATCTCAAGAAGGTGCACGAAGACACAAGGGCGATGATCGAGCGACAAGTCCGCCGTCGCGCCACCAAGCTCAACGTCAACAAGGCACCGATGGTGTTCCAACCGGGAGATCTTGTTTGGCTTCACCTTCGCAAGGACCGCTTCCCACTCGAGCGCAAGTCCAAGCTTCTACCTCGCGCCGACGGACCCTTCAAGGTGCTAGCACGCTACAACGACAACGCCTACAAGATCGACATCCCACGCGACAAGTACTCCGTGAGCGATACTTTCAACATCAAGGACCTCTCTCCTTTCCATGGTGATGAAGATTTCGATCCGAGGTCGGATCTTTCCCAAGGGAGGGGAGATGATACGGTGTATCCTAGGGCCATCACCATGGACCCTCCTTCACCCCCTCAAGTGCCTCAAGGACCGATGACACGTGCTCGTGCTAGAGCTTTTGAGACCGAGGTGACGTCACTCCTAGCCCAACTCCCTTATGACTCTTGCGAGACATGGTTGCTACCTCAAGCGAGTGTGCTTTGTGTGCTCAGGTGTGAAGGAGACCACTTCGGAGAAGAGCTTGAAGATGGACAAGTCCCCAAGGCCACGGACGAGCTGATGCATCGAGAAGGGCAGAAGAGAGCTCCAGGACCCGGACATCCGGCCCCCTGGCCCGGACATCCGGCCCCTGGGCAGTCACCTACAGAAGGCCAACAGCAGCCGAGGCTACAGGGCCCGGACATCCGGCCAGGGCCCGGACATCCGGCCAGGCACGGCCCGGACATCCGGCCCCGCGCCCGGAAATCCGGCGCCTCTGTCCAGAGAGCACCCGAGGCGCGTCCTCCCCCAGCCGGACATCCGGGCCCCCGCCCCGGCCATCCGGCGACCCATGAAGCCCCGGACATCCGGGCCGTAGCCCGGACATCCGGCCCCTGATCTGCCTGCGTGCAGCCCCTGGGCCGAGGCCCATGTACCCATTCGCCCCGTAGACTATATATACTCCTCTCCTCTTTCCGTTTAGGGTTAGCTGTGGTTTTAGCTCATTTGACACTTGTGTGGATTTCTCCCACGAGACCGGTGCGCCTCTACGGAGAAGATCCACCTCTGGATTCAAGACCCCTAACGGGAAGATCCCACGGGATTCCAAGACCTCCTCCGGGAGAAGACTATCTGTATCACCGTTGTTGACTTTGGATCATGTACCTCGACCTTGTATCGCGAATCTAGCACTTGTGTGATTGCTTCCGTGTTGATTTGAGTGTTCTCTCGTGTGTTTTCCCCATCTCTCTCCGTGTTTTCCCCGTGTTCATCGTGTGCCAACCTCCAAACGTGAAAGATCCGCTGATTAGGGTTCCACCCTACATCACATTGTCACCCTATGAACCATCTTTGCGTAGCTTTCCCATTGAGACTAGCCATTTGAGTATTGCCGGGCCACGACACTTGTGCACATTAGTGATACTCATATATATTGCATACCACATCATCTTGGTATATTGCATATCTCCTTGTGCCACAAGAGTGTTCCGCATACACAATAGCTACCTCGATACGAGAAGCATACATATGTGCCCAAAGAAAGAGCTCAAAAGCTTTGAAGCAAAAGAGACAATCCAAGCAAAGAAACAATAGCATCATACGCCTTGCATCCAAAGAGATCATACAACATAGCAACATCATCTTGTGCTCAAGCATCGGCACATCATACACTCATAGCATACTTGTGATAGATAGTCGTTACGTTTTGCCCATATAGGTCGTGCACAAGTGCGTATCCGCCTATTAAGCAATCGGTTAGCGTCTCTCTAGCGTTGTGCAACACGAGCATTTTCCGTGGTTTTCCACATTTGATACGGTGTATCCTAGGGCCATCACCATGGACCCTCCTTCACCCCCTCAAGTGCCTCAAGGACCGATGACACGTGCTCGTGCTAGAGCTTTTGAGACCGAGGTGACATCACTCCTAGCCCAACTCCCTTATGAATCTTGCGAGACATGGTTGCTACCTCAAGCGAGTGTGCTTTGTGTGCTCAGGTGTGAAGGAGACCACTTCGGAGAAGAGCTTGAAGATGGACAAGTCCCCAAGGCCACGGACGAGCTGATGCATCGAGAAGGGCAGAAGAGAGCTCCAGGACCCGGACATCCGGCCCCCTGGCCCGGACATCCGGCCCCTGGGCAGTCACCTACAGAAGGCCAACAGCAGCCGAGGCTACAGGGCCCGGACATCCGGCCAGGGCCCGGACATCCGGCCAGGCACGGCCCGGACATCCGGCCCCGCGCCCGGAAATCCGGCGCCTCTGTCCAGAGAGCACCCGAGGCGCGTCCTCCCCCAGCCGGACATCCGGGCCCCCGCCCCGGACATCCGGCGACCCATGAAGCCCCGGACATCCGGGCCGTAGCCCGGACATCCGGCCCCTGATTTGCCTGCGCGCATCCCCCGGGCCGAGGCCCATGTACCCATTCGCCCCGTAGACTATATATACTCCTCTCCTCATCCCGTTTAGGGTTAGCTGTGGTTTTAGCTCGTTTGACACTTGTGTGGATTTCTCCCACGAGACCGGTGCGCCTCTACGGAGAAGATCCACCTCTGGATTCAAGACCCCTAACGGGAAGATCCCACGGGATTCCAAGACCTCCTCCGGGAGAAGACTATCTGTATCACCGTTGTTGACTTTGGATCATGTATCTCGACCTTGTATCGCGAATCTAGCACTTGTGTGATTGCTTCCGTGTTGATTTGAGTGTTCTCTCGTGTGTTTTCCCCATCTCTCTCCGTGTTTTCCCCGTGTTCATCGTGTGCCAACCTCCAAACGTGAAAGATCCGCTGATTAGGGTTCCACCCTACATCATAACCCCATGCTGGAATGATCGCAAGTCTGGTATCTTTGCACAACTCATGTAAAAGATGGGGATGGAAAACATAAAATAGTTGGCTTACACTCGCCACGTCACACAAATACAATACATGTCTCAATCATCATACATTAAAACATCATAGCCCTCTAAGGGTAAATCCAAATGACAAGATACCAAACATAATTTAAATCCACAGGTCGGATCGAATCCTAGAAGAAGTCTCCACTACTGATCATCAGGATAACGAACATAGTATCGACTACGCTCCTCGTCATACTCCCAGTCTAGCTCGGTGCCATCACCTGGATAGCTCACCATCAGACCTGCATCTGGTGTGGTGAAGTAAATGTGAGCCACAGAGGACTCAGCAATCCCGTTCCCTGGAAACAAGACTATTTAAGCCTTGGGAGAGGATAAGGCTGAAGAAAAGAATAAGTGTCTGCAGCAGCAACTAGCACTAGCTTCCGTGAGAGAGTGCGAGAAGAGAAGTGCCTCGATCGAGAGATGATCACGAAGTGATCCTAGCTAAAGCTCAACAAACATAACCCCACCGTGTTCAACTCCCGAATCCCTATTCGGAAATTGACAGTCACGGTACACACGCTGGTAGTGTATTGTAACAATGTGTCAAGTTATCTACAACCGGATATTAACAAGCTCCCATCTGCCACATAACCGCGGGCACGGCTTTCGAAAGTTCATAACCCTGCAGGGGTGTTCCAACTTGGCCCATTACAAGCCCACGATCCGCGGAGTCGCAACTCCAAGGTGGGAAGACCCGAGTATTCTCGGAATCCCGTGCTCAAGATACTCCGAACTAAGGTAAGGCTAATCCAGCAAATCCTCCTGGCGTGTCGACACCATGATAGTAGCCGCGCGTATCTAAGTCTCAGGACACGACCGGATGGGTGAAGCTACGGGTTTATATCAATCCTCGAGTTCCCTCGTGGTGACCCCGCAGGCTCCCCGTTTCGGACCAACACTCATGTGGAGCACTGGCCCGGGGTTGTTGATTAAGAAGTCAGGTTAATTACTCCCTATGCAAGTTATTTAGTGATTAGGCAAATAGTACCAATGTTGGGACTTGCTGGAAAAGACTTAGCACTTAGCGGTTTATCAAGGGGGTCCCATACACCCCAACCGTGTAAGGAACGCATAATCAAGGAACATAACACCGGTTTATACGATTCCTAACGGCATGAGTGGAACAGCACCGCCTATATGCCAAATTCTCAAAATGTGAATTCTGGTTGCCGGAAGTGACCTATCTAGGTCATGTGATCTCTGGCAAGGGTATTGCTGTCAATCCCGAGCGAGTTGAAGCCGTCCTTGATTGGACTCCCCCTGAATCGGTCAAGCAAGTTAGGAGTTTCCTTGGCTTAGCGAGCTATTGCCGACGCTTCGTCGAGAATTTCTCCAAGGTTGCAAAACCTCTAACTGAACTCCTCAAGAAAGATAAAAAGTTTGAGTGGACCCCACAGTGCGAGTCCAGCTTTCAGGAACTGAAAAGACGCCTGACATCTGCACCCGTACTGGTACCACCAGACTTTTCCAAGGATTATATTATCTACTGCGACGCCTCGCGACAAGGACTAGGTTGCATACTCATGCAAGATCGTCAAGTGATTGCATACGCATCTCGACAGTTGCGTCCACACGAGGATAACTATTCTACACATGATCTAGAGCTTGCAGCTGTAGTCCACGCACTCAAAACATGGCGACATTACCTTCTTGGTAATCGCTGTGAAATCTTCACTGATCACCAAAGTCTGAAGTACATCTTCACCCAACCGGACTTGAATCTCAGGCAAAGACGTTGGGTTGAATTGCTCACAGATTACGACCTAGGAATCACTTACACCCCTCGGAAGGCCAATGTCATGGCTGACGCACTAAGTCGTAAGTCTTATTGTAACAACTTGATGTTACAACAAGGGCAACCACTTCTTTACGAGGAATTTCGTAAGCTTAACCTGCACATTGTTCCTCGAGGATTCCTTTCCACCTTGGTGGCGAGACCTACCCTTATGGATCAAATTATAGCTGCCCAGAAGCGTGATAAGGGTATATCCCGACTCCAGGAGAGCATTGCTAGCGGACTCGCTAGAAGCTTCTCTATGGATGATCGAGGTGTTGTCTTCTTCGAGAACCGTTTAGTGGTTCCCAAGAACTAGCATCTACGGCAGTTAATCCTTAAGGAGGCTCATGAATCTCCTCTCACGATTCATCCCGGTAGTACCAAAATGTATCAGGACCTATGCCAGAGGTTCTGGTGGACTAGGATGAAAAGGGAAATCTCTCATTTCATTGCTAACTGCGACGTTTGTCATCGATTCAAAGCAGAGCATCAACGGCCTGCTGGCACCCTTCAACCTTTAGCTATTCCTGAATGGAAATGGGACAAGGTCGGTATGGACTTCATTACCGTGTTTCCCAGGACCAAAAAAGGGAATAATGATATCTTCGTCGTTATCGACCGCCTCTCCAAAGTAGCTCATTTCCTACCTGTTCGAGAGAGTATTACCGCTATCCAGCTAGCAGAGTTGTATATCTCTTGGATAGTATCACTTCATGGTGTGCCGTTGGAGATTAACTCCGACCGAGGAAGTCTTTTCACTTCACGATTTTGGGAAATTTTCCAGAATGCTATGGGAACTCATCTCTCTTTTAGCACCTCCTTCCATCCCCAGTCAAGTGGTCAAGTGGAATGAGTCAATCAAATTCTAGAAGATATGCTTCGAGCCTCTGTCATCTCTTTCGGTATGGACTGGGAAAAGTGTCTCCCATTTGCCGAATTCGCTTATAACAATAGTTATCAAGCCAGCTTGGGCAAAGCTCCCTTCGAAGTTCTATATGGACGAAGATGTCGAACACCTCTTAACTGGTCAAAAACCGGGGAAAGACAATTCTTTGGTCCGGATATGTTCCAGGAAGCAGAAGAGCAAGTTCGCATCGTTCGTGAGAAATTGAAAACAGCCCAGTCTCGCCAGAAGAGCCAATATGATAGTCATCATAAGGCTGTGACTTTTGAAGTCGGCGATAAGGCTTACATTCGGGTTACCCCTCTTAAGGGAACCCATCGCTTCGGTATCAAAGGCAAGTTGGCCCCTCGTTACATCGGTCCTTTTCGCATTCTTGCCAAACGAGGAGAAGTTGCCTACCAATTGGAACTACCTCCGCACCTCTCCAGAGTTCATGATGTCTTCCACGTCTCTCAACTCAGGCGTTGCTTCTCGGATCCTATCCGCGGCGTGGACCATGAAACTCTTGATCTCCAGGACAATCTCACATATTGAGAATACCCCGTTCGTATTCTTGATCAAACCGAGCGCACCACTCGACGTCACAATATCAAGTTTCTCAAGGTTTAATGGTCACATCATTCCGAGAGTGAAGCTACCTGGGAAAGGGAGGATCGTCTTCGACTTGAGTACCCCACCCTCTTTCCGGAGTAACCCGAATCTCGGGACGCGATTCTTTTGAGTGGGGGTGAGTTGTCACATCCCTAGTTAGTGCTTGCATTAGGACTAGCTAGAGCGTGCATCATGTTTACTTAACAAAGAAACTTGAAATGGGAATGACAGAAATCCCAGCACCCCTCCTCTAACAACTAGGATTTATTAAAATCTTTTCCAATGTACCCAAAATGCCCTTCAAAAATGTTCATCATTTCTGCCTTGGTCTTAAACCTCTGCCAAAAATGGTGCACAATTTTCTAGGACATCCAAGGTCTCTGGATTAAATCATATGGTATTTGTATTTGGCCATTTAAATGCTATAAAATATTTTGTGTGCCCAAATAATCATAAACTAAAATGTTCCATGCTGTTCATATTATATACAGTGGGCATGACTAGTTATATGAGCTATAAAAATGTTCTGGCATTTTAAATAATTCAACAAAGTTGCAAAAGAAATGAAACAGTAAGAAATAGAAAAAGGAGAGAGAGAAAGAGTTACCTGGCGCCCAACCGGCCCACCTGCCGGCCCAGCCCAGCCGCCGCTCCAGCGAGCTGCTTGGCTCGGCCAGGCAGGCAGGCAGGTGCTCGACGGCGGCCGCAGCGCACGCCACGCAGCTGCCCGCCGCCTTGCTTCCTCCCCTCGCCGC
The DNA here is from genome assembly GCA_902687465.1 of Secale cereale. Classification (NCBI taxonomy): domain Eukaryota; kingdom Viridiplantae; phylum Streptophyta; class Magnoliopsida; order Poales; family Poaceae; genus Secale; species Secale cereale. The sequence goes on along the minus strand of LR738715.1, from coordinate 389,711,165 downwards.
TCTAGAGGCTTGGATCGATCGTCCACTTCGTCCCCGAGCTCGCCGACATGCTCACTTCTCCCCAGCTCCTCTCCTTCGCCCTCCCCGCACCATGGCCGACGCCGCCGTGCTTGTGCCGTCGTGGTAGCCGTGTCCCCCGCCGTCCCTGAGCCTCGTCGTCGTGTCTGTCTGCTCCACCGTCCTCGACTGCGTCGAGCAGGCTGAGCCCCGAGCGCTCGCCCGCCCTGGAGACGCCCCCGACCCCGTCTTCCCCAACTCCGGCCGCAGAGATCCCCCTCACCGCCCCGCTCAGCTCCGACCGTCCCCAAGCTCGCCTCGGCGTCTACTGCAACTGTTGTGGGCCCAGCTTCGTCCTCCCCCTCTCCGTTGGCTCTCTCCTACACTGAACGCACCGCACGTAGCTCACCTGCACGCGCCGCCGCGGAGCTCGTCGCCGACGAGGCTCCGGCCATCTAATGGTCCGGCCACCGTGCCCATCATCTTCACCGTTCCGTGTAGATGTTGTAGGACCACTCCACGCACCTCTATGAGTACCGCACCGTTGTTTTCCACCTCGCCCGAACTCCGGCAGCCGCTGTACTCGTCGCCAGCGTCGTTTCCGGCGACCCCGAGGCCAACCACCACCACCACTCGACGCGGCTCACTCCCAGCTAGCCGTAGGTGTGCTCAGCCGTCGTTTTGGCAGCCGGAGCACAAAACCCGCACCTCACCGCCGCATTTGGCCTCGCCGGCGGCTAAACGCCGGTGAGTTAGCCTTGTTTGACAAAGGGTTTGACCCCCCCTGGGTCACTGACATGTGGGCCCTGCCTGTTAGTCAAACCTAGTTTAGTGTTTAATTTAATTTTAATTATTCAGTTAACTAACTGTGACACTGACCAGTGGGTCCCACTGGTCAGGTTTGACCTGGGCCGCCCTGTTGACTGGCTGACGCAGTAAAGGATTTTCTGGGATTTTTAGATTTAAAAACAATTCAGGAAATTCCAGAAAATGCTGTAAACTTCAAAAAAATCATATAAATTCAACAGTAGCTCAGATGGAAAAGATTTATGTATGAAAATTGATCAGAAAAATCCAATCTTTCCAATGGCACTGGTTTCATGCATGTTTGAGCAAGTTAACCTTGCTGTATACATTAAAACATGATAATGCACTTAATTAAATAATAGTTTGAGTTTCAATTTGAATCTTTGATTCAAATGGGCTCAAACCCTTCTGGTTATAGTTGCATTAGCCCAAAACACATGCATCTTGCCATATCATGAGCATGCATCATATTGTTGCATTTGTTTGTTAATTGATTGTATCGCCGATATTCTCTGTCAGGACCCCGATCCTAAGTCACACAGGTCTAGCCTGTAACACACCATATCACTTTGCGGCCTCACGCACGGTATCCCCACGGGTGCCACTTTACCTGGCCCGGGACCGTTTGCGCATTTTGGCACACGTATATGATAGTGTCGCTAGCATCCATATGACAGAGAACCCGGGCCGACATGACAAGTTGTAAACCAAAAGTGGCACCAAATTACAGAGACATGCATACATGACCCAGCAACGAACGTGTCGGTCATCAACGTATGAACCCAAGTCATAGCAAGCTACAAGGACTTAAAAGGAACAACGCGTGACATTTCCCCTAAGGGACAGACACAGGAACGAAGAAGGACACATGCCGGCCAGCCTAAGTGTTCCGGAGCAGTAGCGAGCTACCAAGGCTCGGTGGAAGCACTAGGAGACATTTCCCTGTAAGATAGACAACCAAAGGTAAACAACTAGGTGGCGGATCCCACACATAGCAATACACATTACACGTACGCATAACATGCAAGTATGTGATGTACAACATGGCATCACAACATAACTCAACAACTCATTTAGATAAGGCCCAGAAGAGCCATCATAGCATTTATTACAAACAGAGGTCACATGACCCAACATACAGAGCATACATGAAACGGAAGCATAACATGTCTGGGTACAGACAACTACAAATGAAAAAGGCTGAGAAGCCTGACTATCTACCAGAACCTCGCAAGGGTACAAGATCGTAGCTGAGGTAACAAGCTAAACGTCGAAGTCCACGCGGAACCACTAGCGAGACTGAAGTCTCTCTGCAAAAACATAATTAAGCAAACGTGAGTACAAAGGTACTCAGCAAGACTTACATCAGAACTAGCTACATATGCATCAGTATCAACAAAGGGGGTGGTGGTGTTTGACTGCAGCAAGCCAGCTTTGACTCGGTGGCTATCCTGAACTACGACTGCAAGTAACTCTTTTGAGGTGGCGCACACGAGTCCACATATTCACCAATCAATACACCACTATGGATCCGCTCCCGTCTCCCTACGAGAAGGCCATCCATAGCACTCACGCTTATCTTGTGCGTTTTAGAGTATCCACTTTCACTTGTCTATGAACTGTAGAGGCAACCCAGAAGTCCATTTCCGCGGACACGGCTTTTCGAATAGATTATAAATATAAAACCCTGCAGGGGTGTACTTTTTCACACACGCTCTCACCACTTACCGCCGTTTACACGACATGTACTCGGCAACCTTCAAGCGGAGGCCCAGTGAGGGTGTCGGCCACGACCTGACTAACCACACAAGTCTCTCGTCCAGGTTTATCGCCTATTTGGGTTCCATCCGTGGGGAGATCCGGCCGGGGTGTCGCTCATAGCCCCAAACGATGTGTACAGGGTTCCCGCATCACCAAACGGGCAATCGGTACACCGTGCCACGTACCTGCCGCATCACGGCCCACCCCGAGGGTCAGCGCTGCGCACGACCTCCAGTAAACTACAAACACCAGAAACTAGTTGCAACTCCTGGACAGAGAACAAGGGCAGTTAATATGTCGAGAGGGTCCATTGGTTTCGGGCCCAATGCATGGTAGTAACTGGTCATGGATCAACCAACACAGAACTCAGTTCCTGAGGACGGCTGCAATGAGACAACCCACCATGTACTCCTACATGGCCTCTCATCGCTACCTTTACCAAATCGTGTTCACACACTTAGCTCTCAACAGTAGGACATGTTCACCACATTCCAATTCATCCCCGATGAATCAGACCTCACACAACTCTAGGCAATAGCAGGCATAACCAGAAAGCATAAATGAGTAGGCACAACATGGCTCAAACAACTCCTACTCATACTAGTGGGTTTCCACTATTTACTGTGGCAATGACGGGTCATGCAGTGGAAAGGGGTTCAGCTACCGTAGCAGGTAACAGTTGAAGCGTTGTTGTCCTAATGCAGTAAAAGAGAGCAAGAGCGAGAGAGTGGGATTGTATCGGAATGCTCAATGGGGTTTTGCTTGCCTGGCACTTCTGAAGATAACATTGGGTCTTCATCGGTGTCATCGATCACATCGTCGGAACGTCGTCTACTGAGAGGGGACAAAACCGACAAACAGAGAAAGAACACAATCAATGCAATGCAACAATATGATGCATGAATGTGACATGGCAATATGATGTTTATTGAGCTAATGCAACTAGCAACACAATTAAATGAAGTTGGTTTGAACCAAAGGTTCAAATTCAAACTCCATATGTGATTATTCAAATGCCATTTATTTAAATTGCCCTAAACAGCAGCCATAAGTTATTCTAACATGCATGAGAATGCCATAAACAGATTCCTTGGATTTTTCTGATCAATTTTCATATATAAATTATTTTCATTTGAGCTACGGTTGATTTTATATGATTTTTAGAAGTTTTGGCTATTTTCTGAAATAAATAAATCATTTCTGATTTATTTTAAATTGCAGAAAACAGTTACTGCGTCAGCATTGCGTCATCATGATGTCAGCAAGTCAACAGGGGCTGGTCCAGTCAAACCTGACCAGTGGGACCCACTGGTCAGTGACACAACTAACTAAACTAACTTATTTAATACTAACCTAGTTAATTAGCCGGGCGAGGCCCACATGTCAGTGAGTCACAGGGTTAACTAATTACAAGTTAGCACTAATCTAAAATTAGCAGGGCACTAGGCCCACCTGTCAGTGTCTACTTAAACTAATGACAGAATTTAAACTTAACTAAAACCTTAAGCTAAACTAGTCAGGGCTGGCCCCACAAGTCAGTGACCCAGGGGTGGTCAACCCCCCGGTCAAAAGAGTCAAACTCGCCGGCGACTCGATGTCGGCGAGGCCAGACACGGCGGAGAGGCTCAGAAATTCTCCTCCGGCGAGCAAATGGCCGGCGGAGGGCGTCTACGTGGAGCTGGGACTCGCCCGCATCCATTTGTGCCATCGGGAGGGGCTAGGGTGGCCGGAGCTCGTCGGAAACGAGCTCGCGGCGGCGCCGGAGTTCGGGCTCCGTCGAGTTAGGCGCTGCGGGGCACGGGGAGGTGAGCTGGAGGGTGCGGCGTGCTCCTGGGGGTGCGCTGAGTGTGTTTATGGGCTCGGACGAGAGCGGCAGCAGCTGTGGCCACGGCGGCGAGGAATCACAGCTCCGGCGAGCTTCGGAGCTCAAGGGGACGGCGTCTACGGCGAGAGATGGACCACGGGGTCAAGGGGAAGACGGAGAGGAGCTCACAGAGATTCCAGCGGAGCCAACGACATGGACGGGGAGGCTCTGGACGGCGCAAATCGATGACGACGATCTCCGGCGGCCGGAGCTACAAGACGAGGTCAGGGGAGACGCTACGGGGCTTCCGGCATCGGGCGGCTCGGCGAGGAGGAAGAGGGCGTCGAGGCGGTTCTTCTGGACACAACAAAGAGGCGAGGTGGTAGCTGTGGCCGCGGTGGTGCTCGCCGGCGCGGCTGCGGTGGTTTCGGCCATGGCGAGCAGAAGCTGGGGAGCGAGGGGAAAAAGAGTGCGGGGAGGTGAGGTGGACGGGGGGGCCGTGGACGTCTTCGTGGCACGACCAGAAGCTCGGAGGCGTCGCGGTGGAAGCAGGAGGTGGCCGGCGTGCCGCGGGCACGCGCCCTCCGTCCCTCTGGCGAGAGGAGGGGGATGACTGGCATCGGCCAGTTGGGCTGGGCCGCACAGTACCGGGCCGGCCAGGCTGGACAGGTAAGCCTTTCCTTCTATTTTAATTTTGTTTCTGTTTTCTATTTTGTTTCTGTTATTCTATTTCGTTATTTTGTTCTGGGCTTTATTAAAAATACTTAGGCACACTCAAAAATCATGAAACCAAGCATGGCTACTGTTTAGAATAAACCCAACAGTAAACATTTTAGTTTATGATTATTTGAGCATTTAAAATAATATATAAAATATAAATGCCCAAATGCAAGTAAGATATGATTTAATTCAAAAATCCAGAATGGTCCTAGAAATATGTGCAACATTTTTGGCAGAGGTTTTTTAATCAATCCAAAAATGATGAACTTTTCCAAGGGGCATTTTGGGTTCATTGAAAAAGATTTTAATTTGACCCTAGTTAAATTACTTTACTGCTAGGGTTTAGGCAATCCCCATTTCAAGTTTCTTTCAAGATTAAACATGATGCACACATGAGGCTAGCCTAGTGCATTACCAGAAGCTAGGGATGTGACAACTCACCCCTACTAAACAAGAATCTCGTCCCGAGATTCAGGACGTGAGATAAGAAATCAGAGGGGACACTATCTAACACAATCTTTTCGATCCAGTTTCCCTCCTCGAAATTGTTGATTCATTGCATCATGTAAATCTTGACATCCTTGATTTCGAGATCTTTGTCCAATCGGTGACGATGAGAGAAACTCTACAAAATTGATCTTCCGAAAGATCGAGCAACTCAAGATCAACTTATGGAGTGAGACGTTGAAACACCTCTTAAGCTGAGACACGGAGTACACCTCCAGGGGGGATGGAGTGAAATAAATGATGAAAGTTCACTTGGCAGGCAAATTTCCACACCTAAGAAGATGGTGATCGATGTCACTAGACGGGGCACCTTTTAAGAAGATGACTCGTAGAGTTATTCCCTTAAGTGGCAAAAAGAATTACTTTTGATATAGAGATCATTGAAATTCCTTATACCAGCCTAAGGCAACACAATCGATCGTTTGACGGAGTTCGAGATAATGACATTCTCAGCCAAAATGGATGATGTGGACTGCCTTGTAAAAGACAACACAAGGGATGATTTTGGTTATCATCGGAAATAGATGGGACCCATGGTAAGTCCACTTTTGAGGATGATCCTGAACAGCAGTGATTGAGAATGGTAACCCATGGAGAATTGGCACATTGGCGGTGCAAGTTGGGAACAAAATGCAAATGCTGGGAATGATTCTGGTAACTGGGAAGAATCCCAATAGTAGAGAGTGAAACTAGTCCTTGAGAGGTTATAACATAACCAAGAACACTGGGAGCAATCCCGGTTAGTGCCAGTGATAACACCTGGTGCTTGTGCGTGCTCTCAAGAACTTGAGCATTCCCATATTCACCAAGGTTTTACCAATATCCATGTCAAGGATCCTGGCAACACCACATACTACCATGATGAATAATGATGGACGATGCAGATGCAAAGGAAGATAACGCTTTCTCATATTTCACCTTAGCGGAGTCAAAGGGCAAAATCTGGATGATCGACAGAGAAACATTTAGCACTCCGCTTCTAATGTTCTCCTTGATGTGTTAGCGTAAGCCATTCATAGATATGTTTGGCATCTCGAACATCAAATAAAGGTTGGACTTCGGGAGCACAAGAATCCATAAGGAACAACTAGGGAGTAAATCCTACGAAGTCCTTATGGGGAGGTGGCCAACTTCTTCAATCAAGATTCTACAACAATAGGTCTTCCGACCGGGTGTGTTGGCCACGACATCCACCTTACCGGTTATCGAGAGACCATTATTATAGATCTTGGGAAATGCTCCAACCATCATATTTGCCTGAGATTCGTTTCTGGTTGGTGTCAGAATATTCCAGACTCATCGAGTCTAGAAATAAATATGAAAGTTTGCAACACAAATCGACGAGACGGCGTTGCGAGATTCTCAGGAATGAACTACGATAGTAGCTCCAAAACATGAGCTGGTTCTGCTACAAAACCTGTGAACACGTTGTCCCAGACAAGCATGACCACATAGTAGTCTTATGATAAAATACTACCGAGTTTCAGGTTAGGAATCATCATTGAGGATAACGAAGTCCTAACATAAGTCATGATTCTTAAGAAGGAACTTCTTCTCCTTGAACAAATCTATCAGTGGCTTGGTGTGCTAGGAATACATATAGAGTGAAGGTTGCAAGTCTCCAAACCACAGAATACTTCGCACATATGCATAACTGACTTGGGCGATTCCACGGGAAGCAAACAACTTTCTCGAACTCACAGTGGCAACTTACATCAATTACAAATGAATTAGGGAAAGTCTCTTCTCTCATCCAACATATACCTCATGAACGGAACACGAAGGCCATGCTTGAGAAGTTTCCAATACTAACTTAAATGTTCAGCATGAATCGTGGTCAGGATAAACGATGTTGATGGGCTCAACACGGGTTATCGAGATATCCATGAAGATGGAATTCCACAATTTATATGAACAAGGTGGTAGCATTGGTCAGACCAAGAGATATAATGGTGTATGCTCGAGGGATCAACCACGAGTAAGACAACGTTACGAATATCATTGGTTCTGATTTGATTTGAGGATAGCCCACACTCAACCAAAGTTTTGGCAAGACAATAGATCCAACAACCGATCACAGGGACCAATTGATGAAGATGTCATCTATCTTCAACACATGCAAATATACCCCTTGAGATGAACTAAGGTGGCAAGCTTTTATCTTCCAACTCTCCAAGTTGTTGTTTAGCTTAACCAACTAGTTCAGGGTATCCAATACAGATTCTCGGAGAAGGGGTGGTTTACAAGAAAACCCACTTGATCATGAGTTCAACATAGCGGTCAGGGAACAACCTGGTAATACTTCCGAGAAGATATTCGGAAAATCACGAACCACCGATATGTTACTAAACTCGAGAACAATCTTGCTTTTCAAGGCAAGATGATATGATCAAATGAGCAAGGACTTAACAAAATCCTAACTCATCAATCAAGGAGTGCACCAGGAAGGTGGACTAGGTAGCACGATCAACCTTAGGGTGATGATTCAATAATCAACTCGCTAAGGATGAAGTTATTGTCCATTTACTACCAAGCAACAAAGTTGCTAGGAGTATTGATTTCACACATCACAATTTACTTGTCGGTATTCCGGTTACAATAACACGGAGACCGAGGAATGAGCGATAATAACGAGGAGTATTACTGTATCAAGAGTTCATAGGATGATGTGCAATTCCCATGACATTCTTGACATAAAGATGGTAATACTCCAGGATAGAACAGTTTAGAAGCTGCATTAGCATTCTTCATCTGCGAAGTACAACTTCTTTGACCAAATCCTAGATATGGATAAGGTACTGGAGTTTGTTTCTCCTAGTCATTCCAGAATAGAATGGCTTGACAGACCACAAGAGTAAAAGGCATCGATGAACACGAGTGCACAACTACTCCTGACTATCAATTGATAGACGAGGGTCATAATACAACTAAAAGGAGACAACTCAAGGAACATATAACTTCTGAGTTGTGGATGCATAGATTAACATGTCGAACGAGTTCAACATATGTCTTCCGGATAACCCATGCGGAAAGTAGAATTGGCAGAGTCACAATATGAATGGAGTACTACTCAAGAGCACTCGGGTTGTGATCTTTTGGTTCAGAAGAACTTCTGCCATGAGGGTTCATGGTATTTGGAAGAAGGATATACCACGGACCTCGAGGACTATCACAAGGTTACTAATATCCTAAAGGGGCGAGCAAATACTGCCAACATGAAGTAGGTAGAAAGAATCTTGGGTTCAAGAACCCAGGAGTAGAATGCCTACTAACTAAATGGCATCACGGGATGCTTTTTGAGAAAAATGGCCAGAATCATCACACTGTGAATATAAAGCATTGCTAGATTACTAGTGATCTTCTAAGACACCTAGAGTCATAGTAATAAGTCCAACATATATGTCGAGGTAACAGAGTGCCTCAACACACCGACTAGTGTGGTTAATCTGGCCTAAAAGGACATTAAGAACAGATAGGAATGGTTTGCAAATGCATCAGACTATTTAGAAACCTGGGATGACTCGGACAGCATAACGGCTGTAAATGCTTGAAAATACTTTTAAGACTCGTGCACAAAGATAGCATAACCACTCAACATCATAATGTCAAGGTTCTGATACCAACAGTTGAACAAACAGAAGTAGTAGAAACTGAACTGAGGGTTGAAACCACAATTAACGTGATCCTGATAATTAGAATAAGAATCATAGTTTCTTAATCCCCGTTGAAAGAAGAAGGTGACTCAGATCAGAAGGTCAGGGGGTAAAGGAGTAAAAAGAGCCTTACGTTCCCTTCCACAATCAATTCCCTTACATAACTAAAGAGTTTCTAGACTCGACTTCGACCAGTTTGGCGTACTAATCCTACAGGCAGTCAGGCTCTGATACCAAAGCTGTCAGGACCCCGATCCTAAGTCACACAGGTCTAGCCTGTAACACACCATATCACTTTGCGGCCTCACGCACGGTATCCCCACGGGTGCCACCTTACCTGGCCCGGGACCGTTTGCGCATTTTGGCACACGTATATGATAGTGTCGCTAGCATCCATATGACAGAGAACCCGGGCCGACATGACCAGTTGTAAACCAAAAGTGGCACTAAATTACAGAGGCAGGCATACATGACCCAGCAACGAACGTGTCGGTCATCAACGTATGAACCCAAGTCGTATCAAGCTACAAGGACTTAAAAGGAACAACGCGTGACATTTCCCCTAAGGGACAGACACAGGAACGAAGAAGGACACATGCCGGCCAGCCTAAGTGTTCCGGAGCAGTAGCGAGCTACCAAGGCTCGGTGGAAGCACTAGGAGACATTTCCCTGTAAGATAGGCTACCAAAGGTAAACAACTAGGTGTCGGATCCCACACATAGCAATACACATTACACGTACGCATAACATGCAAGTATGTGCTGTACAACATGGCATCACAACATAACTCAACAACTCATATAGATAAGGCCCAGAAGAGCCATCATAGCATTTATTACAAACAGAGGTCACATGACCCAACATACAAAGCATACAGGCAACGGAAGCATAACATGTCTGGGTACAGACAACTACAAATGAAAAATGCTGAGAAGCCTGACTATCTACCAGACCCTCCCAAGGGTACAAGATCGTAGCTGAGGTAACAAGCTAAACATCGAAGTCCACGCGGAACCACTAGCGAGACTGAAGTCTCTCTGCAAAAACATAATTAAGCAAACGTGAGTACAAAGGTACTAAGCAAGACTTACATCAGAACTAGCTACATATGCATCAGTATCAACAAAGGGGGTGGTGGTGTTTGACTGCAGCAAGCCAGCTTTGACTCGGTGGCTATCCTGAACTACGACTGCAAGTAACTCTTTTGAGGTGGCGCACACGAGTCCACATATTCACCAATCAATACACCACTATGGATCCGCTCCCGTCTCCTTATGAGAAGGCCATCCATAGCACTCACGCTTATCTTGCGCGTTTTAGAGTATCCACTTTCACTTGTCTATGAACTGTAGAGGCAACCCAGGAGTCCATTTCCGCGGACACGGCTATTCGAATAGATTATAAATATAAAACCCTGCAGGGGTGTACTTCTTCACACACGCTCTCACCACTTACCGCCGTTTACACGACATGTACTCGGCAACCTTCAAGCGGAGGCCCAGCGAGGGTGTCGGCCACGACCTGACTAACCACACAAGTCTCTCGTCCAGGTTTATCGCCTATTTGGGTTCCATCCGTGGGGAGATCCGGCCGTAGTGTCGCTCACGGCCCCAAACGATGTGTACAGGGTTCCCGCATCACCAAACGGGCAATCGGTACACCGTGCCACGTACCTGTCGCATCACAGCCCACCCCGAGGGTCAGCGCTGCGCACGACCTCTAGTAAACTACAAACACCAGAAACTAGTTGCAACTCCTGGACAGAGAACAAGGGCAGTTATTAAGTCGAGAGGGTCCATTGGTTTCGGGCCCAATGCATGGTAGTAACTGGTCATGGATCAAGCAACACAGAACTCAGTTCCTGAGGACGGCTGCAATGAGACAACTCACCATGTACTCCTACATGGCCTCTCATCGCTACCTTTACCAAATCGTGTTCACACACTTAGCTCTCAACAGTAGGACATGTTCACCACATTCCAATTCATCCCCGATGAATCAGACCTCACACAACTCTAGGCAATAGCAGGCATAACCAGAAAGCATAAATGAGTAGGCACAACATGGCTCAAACAACTCCTACTCATACTAGTGGGTTTCAACTATTTACTGTGGCAATGACGGGTCATGCAGTGGAAAGGGGTTCAGCTACCGCAGCAGGTAACAGTTGAAGCGTTGTTGTCCTAATGCAGTAAAAGAGAGCAAGAGCGAGAGAGTGGGATTGTATCGGAATGCTCAATGGGGTTTTGCTTGCCTGGCACTTCTGAAGATAACATTGGGTCTTCATCGGTGTCATCGATCACATCGTCGGAACGTCGTCTACTGAGAGGGGACAAAACCGACAAACAGAGAAAGAACACAATCAATGCAATGCAACAATATGATGCATGAATGTGACATGGCAATATGATGTTTATTGAGCTAATGCAACTAGCAACACAATTAAATGAAGTTGGTTTGAACCAAAGGTTCAAATTCAAACTCCATATGTGATTATTCAAATGCCATTTATTCAAATTGCCCTAAACAGCAGCCATAACTTGTTCTAACATGCATGAAAATGCCATAAACAGATTCCTTGGATTTTTCTGATCAATTTTCATATATAAATTATTTTCATCTGAGCTACGGTTGATTTTATATGATTTTTAGAAGTTTTGGCTATTTTCTGAAATAAATAAATCATTTCTGATTTATTTTAAATTACAGAAAACAGTTACTGCGTCAGCATTGCGATCATGACGTCAGCAAGTCAACAGGGGCTGGTCCAGTCAAACCTGACCAGTGGGGCCCACTGGTCAGTGACACAACTAACTAAACTAACTTATTTAATACTAACCTAGTTAATTAGCCGGGCGAGGCACACATGTCAGTGAGTCACAGGGTTAACTAATTACAAATTAGCACTAATCTAAAATTAGCAGGGCACTGGGCCCACCTGTCAGTGTCTACTTAAACTAATGACAAAATTTAAAATTAACTAAAACCTTAAGCTAAACTAGTCAGGGCTGGCCCCACAAGTCAGTGACCCAGGAGTGGTCAACCTCCCGGTCAATAGAGTCAAACCCGCCGGCGACTCGACGCCGGCGAGGCCAGACATGGCGGAGAGGCTCGGAAATTCTCCTCCGGCGACCAAATGGTCGGCGGAGGGCGTCTACGTGGAGCTGGGACTCGCCTGCATCCATTTGTGCCATCAGGAGGGGCTGGGGTGGCCGGAGCTCGTCGAAAATGAGCTCGCGGCGGCGCCGGAGTTCGGGCTCCGTCGAGTTAGGCGCTGCGGGGCACGGGGAGGTGAGCTGGTGGGTGCGGCGTGCTCCTGGGGGTGCTCTGAGTGTGTTTATGGGCTCGGACGAGAGCGGCAACAGCTGTGGCCACGGCGGCGAGGAATCACAGCTCCGGCGAGCTTCGGAGCTCAAGGGGACGGCGTCTACGGCGAGAGATGGACCACGGGGTCAAGGGGAAGATGGAGAGGAGCTCACAGAGATTCCAGCGGAGCCAACGACGTCAACGGGGAGGCTCTGGACGGCGCGAATCGATGACGACGATCTCCGGCGGCCGGAGCTACAAGACGAGGTCGGGGGAGACGCTACGGGGCTTCCGGCATCGGGCGGCTCGGCGGGGAGGAAGAGGGCGTCGAGGCGGTTCTTCTGGACACAACAGAGAGGCGAGGGGGTAGCTGTGGCCGCGGTGGTGCTCGCCGGCGCGGCTGCGGTGGTTTCGGCCATGGCGAGGAGAAGCTGGGGAGCGAGGGGGAAAAGAGTGCGGGGAGGTGAGGTGGACGGGGGGGCCGTGGACGTCTTCGTGGCACGACCAGAAGCTCGGAGGCGTCGCGGTGGAAGCAGGAGGTGGCCGGCGTGCCGCGGGCACGCGCCCTCCGTCCCTCTTGCGAGAGGAGGGGGATGACTGGCATCGGCCAGTTGGGCTGGGCCGCACAGTACCGGGCCGGCCAGGCTGGACAGGTAAGCCTTTCCTTCTATTTTAATTCTGTTTCTGTTTTCTATTTTGTTCTGTTATTCTATTTTGTTATTTTGTTCTGGGCTTTATTAAAAATACTTAGACACACTCAAAAATCATGAAACCAAGCATGGCTACTGTTTAGAATAAACCCAACAGTAAACATTTTAGTTTATTATTATTTGAGCATTTAAAATAATATATAAAATTTAAATGCCCAAATGCAAGTAAGATATGATTTAATTCAAAAATCCAGAATGGTCCTAGAAATATGAGCAACATTTTTGGCAGAGGTTTTTTAATCAATCCAAAAATGATGAACTTTTCCAAGGGGCATTTTGGGTTCATTGAAAAGATTTTAATTTGACCCTAGTTAAATTACTTTAGTACTAGGGTTTAGGCAATCCCCATTTCAAGTTTCTTTCAAGATTAAACATGATGCACACATGAGGCTAGCCTAGTGCATTACCAGAAGCTAGGGATGTGACATTCTCCGTGTTAGGTCCTGCTCCCGAGGATACTTCTGCGTATCCAGCTGAAGAGCAGTACCCGACAACCACTCTGTCAGGCAAGCAATCATTGATTATTGCGATACAAACCCATCTTCTCGCTCCTGCTCTCTTTTACTGCATTAAGGTAACAGCGTCTGAACTGCTACTTGCTGCGGTAGTTGAACCCTATTCCATTGCATGACCTGTTATTGCCACAGTAAATAGTTGAAACCCACTAGCTGTTGGGGAATGTAGTATTTTAAAATATTCCTACGATCACGCAAGATCTATCTATCAGATGCATAGCAACGAGAGGGGAGAGTGTGTCTACGTACCCTCGTAGACCGGAAGCGGAAGCGTCAAGTGACGCGGTTGATGTAGTCGAACTTCTTCGCGATCCAACTGATCAAGCACCGAACGTACGGCACCTCCGCGTTCAGCACACGTTCATCTTGATGACGTCCCACGAGATCTTGATCCAGTTAAGCTTCACGAGAGAGTTTTGTCAGCACGACGGCGTGGTGACGGATATGATGTATCTACCGGCGCGGGGCTTCGCCTAAGCACTGCAACGGTATGACCGAGGTGTGTTTCTGTGGGGGGGGGGGGTACCGCACACGGCTAAAACAATTCAACTTGTGTGTCTTTGGGTGCCCCTGCCCCCGTATATAAAGGAGCAAGGGGAGGGGCCGTCCAGCCCTTCTATGGCGCGCCAGGGAAGCAATCCTACTAGGAATAGGATTGCAATCCTATTCCTAGTAGGAGTCCACCAGGAAGGAGAAGGGGGGGAGGAAGGAGAGGGAGAGGTGGCGCCCCCCAATCCTAGTCCAACTAGGATTCCCTGGTGGGGCGCCGGCCAGCCTCTATGGGCTGCCTCTCTTCTTTCCTCAAAGCCCACCATGGACCATACCCCCTCGTGGGGGGTTCCGGTAACCCCTTCCGGCAATCCGATTCAATCCGAAACTTTTTCGGAACACTTTCGGTGTCCGAATATAGTCGTCCAATATATCAATCTTTACGTCTCGGACATTCCGAGACTCCTCGTCATGTCCGTGATCTCATCCGGGACTCCGAACTACCTTCGGTACATCAATACTCATAATACCGATCGTCATCAAACGTCAAGCGTGCGGACCCTACGGGTTCGAGAACTATGTAGACATGATCGAGACTCATCTCTGGTCAATAACCAATAGCGGAACCTGGATGCTCATATTGGCTCCTACATATTCTACGAAGATCTTTATCGGTCAAACCGTATAACAACATACGTTGTTCCTTTTGTCATCGGTATGTTACTTGCCCGAGATTCGATCATCGGTATCTCTATACCTAGTTCAATCTCGTTACTGGCAAGTATCTTTACTCGTTCCGTAATACATCATCTCGTGACTAACTCATTAGTCTTTTGCTTGCAAGGCTTATTATGATGTGCATTACCGAGAGGGCCCAGAGATACCTCTCCGACACTCGGAGTGACAAATCCTAGTCTTGATCTATGCCAACACCACGAACACTTTCGGAGACACCTGTAGAGCATCTTTATGATCACCCAGTTATGTTATGACGTTTGATAGCACACAAGGTGTTCCTACGGTATTCGGGATTTGCATAATCTCATAGTCATAGGAACATGTATAAGTCATGAAGAAAGCAATATCAGTAAATCTAAACGATCATAGTGCTAAGCTAACGGATGGGTCTAGTCCATCACATCATTCTCCTAATGATGTGATCCCGTTGATCAAATGACAACTCATGTCTATGGTTAGGAAACATAACCATCTTTGATCAATGAGCTAGTCTAGTAGAGGCATACTAGGGACACTCTATTTTGTCTATGTATTCACACATGTACTAAGTTTCTGGTTAATACAATTCCAGCATGAATAATAAACATTTATCATGATATAAGGAAATATAAATAACAACTTTATTATTGCCTCTAGGGCATATTTCCTTCAGTCTCCCACTTGCACTAGAGTCAATAATCTAGCTCACATCGCCATGTGATTTAATACCGATAGTTCACATCGTTATGTGAATAACACCCATAGTTCACATCGCCATGTGACCAACACCCAAAGGGTTTACTAGATTCAATAATCTAGTTCACATCGCTATGTGATTAATACCCAAGAGTAATAAGGTGTGATCATGTTTTGCTTGTGAGAGAAGTTTAGTCAATGGGTCTGTCACATTCAGATCCGTATGTATTTCGCAAATTTTTATGTCTACAATGCTCTGCATGGAGCTACTCTAGCTAATTGCTCCCACTTTCAATACGCATCCAGATTGATACTTAGAGTCATCTGGATTCAGTGTCAAAGCTTGCATCGGCGTAACCCTTTACGACGAACTCTTTATCACCTCCATAATCGAGAAACATTTCCTTAGTCATCCAGTTACTAAGGATAATTTTAACCGTTGTACAGTGATCTACTCCTGGATCACTATTGTAGCGGCCGCCGACAAGCAGGACGGCTCCGACAAGCAGTACTGCAAGATCCACCGCACCAAGGGCCACGATCTCCAAAACTGCAAAAGGGTCGAGTACCTCGTCGAACAGCAGAAGGCTGAATACGAGCGACGCGACAAAGAGAAGGCCAAGGGAGGTGGAGGAGAGTCCGGCAAGAAGCGGCCATTCAATGGCCGGGGAGGACGCCGCGGCAAGGCCAAGAAGCGGCAAGGAGATAGACCTCCCCGCGGCCGCGACAAGGACGAAGACGAAGACGACGACGAAGACATGGATGACGGAGACAACAGCGAGCAGGAGTTCCAGAAGGCCACAGAAGTTCTGTGCGTCGATGGAGGTGCCTCTGTGCATACTTCCCACCGCCAACTCAAACAATGGGTGCGGGAAGTTAATGCAGCAGAGCCACCCGTCGAATCGCGCAAACTCCTGAAGTGGTCCAGCACGCCCATCATCTTCGACATTGAGGATCACCCTGACCGCACAACTGCGGTCGGGTATTTGCCGATGTTGGTTTCACCGACTATCCGCAACCTCAAGGTCACCAAGATGCTGGTTGACGGCGGGGCCGGCCTGAACCTGATCTCCTCTGCTGTGGTCCGGAAACTACAGATCCCCGACAGCGAGCTCGAGGAAACCGGCACATTCCAAGGGATCAACTCGGGAATGAGCAAGCCGAAGGGGAAAATCACACTGCCAGTAACCTTTGGCGGAGAGCTGAATTTCAGGACTGAGAGGATCACCTTTGACGTTGCCGATATCCCATTTCCTTACAATGGGATACTTGGTCGTCCAGCACTCGCCAAGTTCATGGCAGCCTCCCATTATGCCTACAACATGCTCAAGATGCCAGGCCAGATAAGCGTCATCTTTGTCCCCGGTGACAAGAAGGACGCGCTTATCTGTGCCGACAAGATTTACCGGGACGCAGCAGCCGCAACGGACAGCAAGACACTTGCCGCTGAAGCTCCCGGGGGGAAGAACAAGACCAAGTCCGGCAAGAGCTATGGGGCCCACTCCGGCAAACGCACCTCTTCGGAGTGTTGCGCTGTCGTCGAGGACGCACCATCGAGCTCCACCGGCAAGTGCAAGAAAGGAATGGCAGCTCCGCCTGCAACCAAGAAGGTGTCCGCCAAGGAGGACGGCACTGGTGGTACTTTCACCATCAGCGCCACGCTCGACCCTAAATAGGAAAGCGCGCTCGTTGCTTTCCTGCGAGCGAATGTCGACGTGTTTGCATGGCAACCGTCTGACATCCGCGGTGTTCCCAGGAAAGTAATTGAGCACAAGCTTGCCGTTTGTCCTCACGCGCGGCCCGTCAAGCAGAAGATTAGGAGCGCTAAGAGTTTATCGCGGAAGAAATCAAGAAGCTGGAAGCGGCAGGCCTTGTCAGAGGTGTACTTCATCCCACGTGGTTGGCCAACCCTGTTATCGTGCGCAAGGCAAATGGGAAGTGGAGGCTTTGTATAGATTTCACCGATGTGAATAAAGCTTGTCCCAAAGATCCATTTCCCTTGCCGCGCATTGACCAGATCGTTGACTCCACGGCAGGGTGTGAGTTGCTTTCATTCCTTGAAGCATACTCCGGGTACCATCAGATATTTATGGCTGAGGAAGACGAAGAGAAGACCGCGTTCATTACTCCATGCGGCACTTACTGCTTCATACGCATGCCCTTTGGATTGAAGAATGCAGGTTCGACGTTTGCGAGGGTAGTCCACACTGCTTTTGAGCCACAGATACACAAGAATGTAGAAGCTTACATGGATGATATAGTGGTCAAGAGCAAGGACAAAGATACCCTGATTCAAGATCTAGATGAAACTTTTGCGAATCTGCGCAAGATACAACTCAAGCTTAACCCCGAGAAGTGCGTGTTCGGAGTCCCCTCCGGCAAGCTTCTCGGGTTCTTTGTGTCCCAAAGAGGGATTGAAGCCAATCCCGACAAGATCAAAGCCATCGAGCAGATCGAAGCTCCGAAGCGCGTCAAGGATGTACGAAGGCTTGCCGGCTGCTCTCAGTAGGTTCATTTCTAAGTCTGCAGAACGCGCCCTGCCGTTTTTCAAAATCTTGAAAAAGGCAGGTCCAATGAAATGGACTCCGGAAGCGGAGGCAGCGCTGCAGGACTTGAAAAGGTACCTGTCCTCCACTCCAATACTTGTCGCACCTAGGCCACAAGAGAAGTTGCTGCTGTACTTGGCGGCAACCAATCAAGTGGTTAGTGCTGCGTTGGTAGCGGAAAGGGAGGCAGATGAGGAGCCCATAGCCCCGACAAGCACATCCAGCGACAAGCAGGGGGCTTCCCCGACAAGCTCTCGCCCCGATAAGGATGAGTATGCGCAGATGCAGAAGAGGTGCGGAAGAAGATGGTGCAGCGCCCAGTTTATTTTGTCAGTTCCCTCTTGCAGGGGGCTAGGTCAAGATACTCTGGGGTGCAGAAGCTGCTTTTCGGCCTCCTCATGGCATCGAGAAAGCTGCGCCATTACTTCCAAGCACACGAGATAACAGTGGTCACTCGCTTTCCGCTGAAGAGTATATTGCAAAATCCAGAAGGAACAGGCAGGATCGTCGAGTGGGCACTGGAACTGTCAAGCTTTGGCCTCAAGTTTGAAAGTACTTCTACTATCCAGAGTAGAGCATTGGCAGAGTTCATAGCGGAATGGACACCAACGCCAGATGAAGAAGTTCCAGAGACAAGCATCCCCGTCAAAGAAACGAGCAAAGAATGGATAATGTACTTCGATGGTGCCTTCTCGTTGCATGGCGCCGGCGCTGGCGTGCTGCTTGTCGCGCCCACCGGCGAGCACCTCAAGTACGTCGTCCAGATGCACTTTCCCAAGGAGCAAGCGACGAATAATATTGCAGAGTATGAAGGTTTGCTTGCCGGCCTCAGAATCGCAGCAGAACTTGGGATCAAGAAGCTGATTGTGCGGGGTGATTCGCAGTTGGTTCTCCGCCAAGTGAACAAGAACTACCAGAGTCCATTGATGGAAGCTTACGTCGATGAAGTGAGAAAGCTTGAAGAGCACTTTGAAGGCCTACAGATGGAACACGTTCCAAGAGCTCAAAATGACGTCGCAGACGGCCTGTCAAATTGTGCTGCACTAAAGCTACCTGTGGAACCAGGGATCTTTGTGCTCAAGTTAACTCAACCATCTGTTACACCATCAATTGGACAAAGTAAGAAGAGAAAGTTGGTCTCTGGCGACTACTTACCGGCAGAGCTTCCCGAAGCCGCCGCCAACAAGGTCCCCAAGATCAACGACAAAGTTGCTGAGGAACAATCTGCTCCTGCAGACCCAAGGGTTTGTACAGTTGAAGCAGGCGTTCCCGACAAGCTTTGCCCCGGCAAGTTTGCCGGGGAACGTCAAGCTCCGGCCGAGCCACAAGTTTGTGCCGTAGAAGCTCATGTTCCCGCAGCAGCACTGATGCCTTTAGTCCTTGTTATTGAGCCTCAGGCTCCAGCATGGGCGCAGCAGATTGTTCGTTTCCATCAAACTGGAGAACTTCCCGAAGAGCCAGAAGAAGCAGAAAGAATAAGCCGGCAGTCAAGTATGTATTAGTTCGTCGGCAATGAACTGTACAGAAGAAGACTCAACGGTGTCAGATTGAAGTGCATTCCCCGGGAAGATGGGCAGAAGCTGTTGGCAGAGATACATGGAGGCATATGTGGCCACCACATTGGCGCAAGAGCACTTGCCGGCAAGGCGTTCCGGCAAGGTTTCTTTTGGCCAGAAGCCCTCCAGGATGCAACTGCACAAGTAACCAAGTGTGAAGCGTGCCAGTTCCATGCCAAGCAGATACATCAGCCAGCTCAAGCTCTCCAGACGATCCCTTTGTCCTGGCCATTTTCGGTCTGGGGGCTCGACATCCTCGGCCCTTTTCCCCGCGCAGCCGGGGGCTTTGAGTACTTGTACGTTGCCATCGACAAGTTCACAAAGTGGCCGGAAGTGGAACCAGTGAGGAAGGTGACCGCACAGTCAGCAGTCAAGTTCTTCAGGTCAATTGTTTGCCATTTCGGAATCCCTAACAGGATCATTACCGACAACGGCACGCAATTCACAAGTCGCACCTTCATGCAATACATCCAATACATTGGCGCCAAGGTCTGCTTCGCTTCTGTTGCTCACCCAAGGAGCAATGGTCAAGCGGAGAGGGCAAACGCTGAAGTGCTGCGCGGGCTCAAGACGAGAACTTTCGACGGGCTGCACAAATGCGGAAGAAACTGGATTGAAGAGTTGCCGGCGGCTCTTTGGTCAATCAGAACGACACCAAATCGAGCCACTGGACAGACACCCTTTGCTCTTGTCTATGGAGCAGAGGCAGTTCTCCCCACGGAACTCGTATACGGGTCGCCTCGAGTGCTCGCTTACGATGAGCTCGAGCAAGAGCAGCTGCGGCAAGACGACGCACTGCTCCATGAGGAGGACCGTCTTCAGGCTGCTGTACGAGCTGCTCGATACCAGCAAGCTTTGCGCCGCTACCATAGCCGCAAAGTTAGAGCCAGAAGTCTCGAGGAAGGCGACCTTGTTCTTCGGCGCGTTCAGTCCGCCAAGAATTCCAACAAGTTGACGCCGAAGTGGGAAGGCCCTTATCGGGTGAGACAAGTCACAAGACTCGGCGCTGTCCGCCTTGAGACCGCAGAGGGCTTACCGGTGAGCAACTCCTGGAACATTGAGCACCTTCGCAAGTTTCACCCATAAGGCGCGGTTGCCGTGATCCGCTCCGACAACCACCTTTTGTACAAGTCTTGCCGCTGTTGCATGTAAACCTTTGTACAAAGCCGGGCGCAGACCCCGTGCATCAGTAAAACTTTTGTGCATTGCACAACTTGTCGATTACATGCCTTTTCGCTTTTCTTGCATGAATTATCTGACATTTTGTGCAGCACGCGCCCCCGGTAAGCAATAACGAGCCGCAAGGCTCCATACCTATGTTTCCTCCCTCTTTCTTTTTCTCTCAAGCAGAAGGAAGTTTTTCCTCGCGCACAAGTTTGCCGGGGGGGAAGGAGACAGTGGTATGGACCAAGTGTCGTTCAAGAAAGCCTCGCCTTGCCGGGAAGCAAACAACACAAAAGCTAAGTTGCCAAAGTTTGAGCATTCAAATTTTTTATTTTTAAGTTATCTTCCTTGAACGACCACACTTTGTATGGAAAACCTGTGCGCGGAGGAACCTACTCGTAGCTAGCCGCGCCCTTATTTTGTTTCGAGCACGCTCAACGACTTAAGCGTGCTGCGACAAGTGTCGCGCCCTTACTTCGTTTTCGAGTTCGCTCAACAACCTAAGTGTGCTGCGACTAGCTGCGACAAGGTTTCTTGCCGGTAGCGGCATCGCCAGCAGGCTGCTGAAGTTCCGCACTCAGCGCTCGCGGCAAGGGTCCCTTTGCCGGCAAGTTCCCTAAAAGCATAGGGTAAAAGCATACAAAGCAAAGAAGTCAAGTAAAGGAACTAACATCGCGTTAACTACCCAAAATAGAGTTATATTACAAAGTAGCTTGCCGCAGCACTAATAGATTTTTGTCCATGACATGGTTGACAGCGACAAGGGAAGCGGAAAGAAAACAGCCTAGTCTACGCGGTCGCCATCAACTCTCTTGATCTTGCCCACCTTGGCCACGATGGGTGCGACAAGGGCCTTCAGCGCCTCCTGGTCGGCGTCGGGCGGCAAGGTCCTGAGGACGTTCTCGAGGTTGAGTCCTGGGTTGCGATAGACTATCTTCGTCAGCACTCTCTCCACAACTCCCGTGCAAAGCCTGCACGCCTCGTTCGCCGGCTGCGTGGGGATCCTCTCCCGGAGCTGCTCGAGGGCCGGCGCCACTCCCCTGAAGAATAAGCTTAGCTTGGCGCTGTGAGGAAGGTTCTCGTCGGGGGAGTACCCGAGGTGCTGCGTCCCCAGCCCCGCCAACTCCCTGTCGATGTCAGCGGCGGCGGCGACGAGCCCCTCGGTCCATTGCTCCACCGTCTGCCGGAAGTTGTTCTGGGTGTGGGCGTGTCACATCCCTATGTAGGATCGAAAGTAGGTCTAGAGGGGGGGTGATTAGACTACTTGACAATATAAAAAATCTGCCTTTAGATCATGCAATGTTTTTGGCAGTTTCACAATTAAGATCAATTCAAGTATCACCCTACACATGCAATTCTAGAGTATATGCAGCGGAAAGTAAATTGCACATGTAAAAAGGAGGTGGAGAAGATCAAACGCAGTTTGGTGACACGGAGATTTTTGTCGTGGTTCCGATAGGTGGTGCTATCGTACATCCACGTTGATGGAGACTTCAACCCACGGAGGGTAACGGCTGCGCGAGTCCACGAAGGGCTCCACCCGCGAAGGGTCCACGAAGAAGCAACCTTGTCTATTCCATCACGGCCTACGCCCACGGAGGACTAGCCTTACTCGGGGTAGATCTTCACGAAGTAGGCGATCTCCTTGCCCTTACAAACTTCTTGGTTCAACTCCACATCTCAAAGACGGAGGCTCCCAAGCGACACCTAACCAATCTAGGAGGCACCACCCCCCAAAAGGTAATAGACGGTGTTGATGATGATGAACTCCTTGCTCTTGTGCTTCAAATGATAATCTCCCCAACACTCAACTCTCCTCACTGATATGGCTGTGGTGGAAGAAAGGATTGAGTGGAAAGCAACTTGGGAAGGCTAGAAATCAAGTTTCATATGGTAGGAATGGAATGACTTGATCTCAACACAAGGGTAGGTGGTTCACTTCTCAGAAAGTGTATGGTAGAAGTGGTGGTACTTTCTGATGGCTCTCCTCACGAATGAAGAGGGGTGGAGGGGTATATATAGCCTCCACACAAAATCCAACCGTTACACACACATTTGACCAATCTCGGTGAGACCGAAGTGAAAACTCGGTCAGACCGAAAGTTCAAATATAGTGAACGTTGGGATTTTTGGTGGGACCGAAAATACCATCTCGGTGTGTCCGAAGTGAGTCAAAGGTTAGGGTTTGCCATCTCGGTGTGACCGAAAACAACAACTCGGATATTCCGAAATGCTGTCAATTGGTTACAGAAGGTTGGCAGAACATTTTCGGTGAGACCGAAACTCAGAATCGGATGGACCGAGAAATTAGGGTTTTGGGAAATAACTGAAGTGGTTCATCTCGGTGGGACTGAGTTTGCAGAATCGGTTTGTCCGAGATTACTTATGAGTGTGTTGTAAAGTGAAGAGTGCTGATAGTTGAGGGAGCTATATCACCAAGCACTTGAGCAACAAGAACATTAACACAACCTCATCCCCTTTTAATAGTATTGGCTTTTCCTATGGACTCAATGTGATCTTTGATCACTAAACCAAAAATGGAGTCTTGAGCTTTTGCCAATGCTTGTCTTAGCATTTTGAGGGGTCCACTTCTTCAGACATTTCCATACCCATATCATCGAACTTTTCTGAAATGATTCTCAAGTAAACATTAGTTCAATGATATATATGTTGTTATTAATTACCAAAACCACCCGGGGATAAGTTGCACTTTCAATCTCCCCCTTTTTGGTAATTGATGACAACATATAGATCAAAGATTCGACAAGGGATATAATCAATGAATAATATCGTCGCTTTGAGAAGTATGTGATAAACAAGAGCTCCCCCTAAATTTGTGCATTATTTAAAATTTGCGTTTGAATGCAAATGCACAATCGATTAGGATTATGGGTCACTCTTCCATGTCACATACATCTTGGTGGAGCGCACAAAATGATAAGAATGAATAACATGCACTCAATCACCAAGACAAGAGTAAATAGCCATACAATAAGGAATAGCATAGGATAAGCAATAAGCACACATTAAGGCATAGTATGACTAAGCACTCATTAAGGTAGCATCAAACGTAGTAGCAAGCACACATTAAAGTTTCAAGAACCAAAAGAAACCAATGTATCTCAACGAAAAACCGGCAAAAGAACGAAAGACGAAAGAGCACTCTCTCTCTCGAAGCCCTATGATCTATAACAATTTCTCCCCCTTTGGCAACAAGTTACCAAAAAGTTCGAAAAGGTATAGAGCTAAGCGTCACTGCGGGCTCTGCTGGCGGCTCCCGTCTGGGTAGATGTCGGTGTAGAGATAGCTGCATCTGCGAAGACCTCTGCTGATGTCTGCAGTGGAGGAGTGGATGCTGGAGCTGGAGGAACTGCTGGAGCTGTAGCTGGTGCTGAAGTGGTAGCCCTGGAGTCTGTCACTGGGATAGCTGCAGATCTGGATCCTCTGGGAATCTGAGCAGTCTGGCGATGAGAGTCCTGGACTAGATCATCCTGCATAAGCTCTACTCTCTCCTGCCTAGTCTCCTCCATGTCTGCCTCAAGCTTGTTGACAGACACCTGAATCTCAGTCAGCTTCACGTCCAGAGCGTGGATCTTGTCCTCGACAATCCTCTCAAGGCTCTCCTGAGATTGCTCAATGCTGGCCAGGCGTTGTTCAATCCTTTGGGTAGCTTCAAGAATTTGTTCTCCAAAGCTCTTTGGCTTAGCTGCTGCTGCTGCCTCTTTGTCAGCTTTAGCTTTCTTCGCAGCTTCGATCTTGGCTTGTCCTTCAACTGAGGTAGGATCCTCTTCATCCATCACAACTACGTTGTCCTCATGCTCTGGCTGCAGTGGCAAGTGCTTCCTATCCAACATGAATTTGCCCGTGCCAAACTTGGCGTTGATGAGCATCTGTATCTGCGGTGCAAACCCACACGACCTCTTCTGGTCAGCTGCAGTCCTCTTAATGGTCTCTACCATCAAGTCCATCACCTTAAAAGGTGCCTTCTCATCGAGAATGTGCAGCATGTTGATAGAATAGCCTCGTATCATCCGGTGGTCACCTGACTTAGGCATCAAAGTATGCCTCAGAATAGTGTTAGTGGTGGTCAGACCTGCCTGGAGATAGTACACTGAGCCAAGCTTCCATCCTTCCAAATCAGCAGCCGGGATCTCCTTGTACATATTCTTCATGGAATCATGACTCTTCTTAGGAATCCCATAGACATCAATGTCGTCCTCTCTCTGCACTGGAGCGTTCAGAAGTTCTGCCCATTCTTCAACAGTCGAAGAAAACCGTTGACCTTCAGTCATCCAGGTGATCTTGCCATCAGGATAGAAGTGGGCTGTGGCATAGAACTGCATGATCATCTCGTCATTCCAAGCTGTCAGCTCTTGACCCACAAAATCAGCAACTCCACATGCAGTAAAGCTCTCATGCACATGAGGAAAGAAGTCCCGATGCTCTTCACTGTCAATATACTTCCAGTCAACATACCTGGTGTCAGCAACAATGGGCTTCTTATCCATCAGCACGGTCTCATAGAAATCCTGCTGCTCTCTGGTGTGGAATCTGGGGTCCACAGCAGTCCTTCTCCTTACGGCATATGGATCAGACTGTCTCCATAGCCTGAGACCTTTGTCCTTCCTTGCCTTCATGTCCTCAGCTTGAGGATGAGCATCATTGTGGAGTGGCAACTTGGGACGGAGCTTAAGCAACACATGCTCTTCATCTGATTCAGACGGTGGCATCTCACCTTTGTTCTTCTCAGAAGCTGGAATGCTTCTGGTTGTTCTCTTGGGCTTGGCTGGAGCTGCCTTGGATGGAGCAGGCTTCTTGGGCTTAGAGGAGGCTTGAGCCCGAATAGCATCACCCATGAACTTAGCTTTCTGAGGAGGAGGCTGGGGTGCTTCTTCTTCTTCTTCTTCTTCAGCAGCATCAACTTGAGGTTCAGCATATACAACCCTCTTCCTTTTGGAAGTCTTCTTCACCTTGCTTGGAGCAGGCTCTTCCAAGTTGAGCTTCTTAGCTACTGCTGACTGCTTCACTTTGCTTGTGCCTTTCCTTGGCTGCTGCCCTTGGTGCTCTTTGGCAACCACATTCCTCTTGGGCTTGGAGGTAACTTCCTCAGCAACAAAGTCGGAGTCCTCATCATCAGAAGTTCTCTTCTTCCTGGTTCTCGTGGCTGCAGGAGGCAGACCACTAGGGGTGCTCCTCTCACCATCATCACTAGAGCTGCTTGCAGGACTTGTATCTGCCTCTGGAATTTCAGCAAACGGTGATTCAGACCTGTTCTGGCTGTCACTGACATCTGACATGGCTGAAAAACCTGTGAAAAGATAAGGTATAGGCAGAGTAGAAGAGTTATCACAACTGCAGAAGTTTTTGCAAAAAAAAATGAGTTCAAAACTTAGTTTTGAGTTTTCACAGAATGTATTTCGGTCAAACCGATTTCAGGTTTCGGTGCAACCGAAGTGCTCAACAGAAACCTACACACCACTTTCGGTCAGACCGAAATGGGTTTCGGTCCTACCGAAAACTTAGGGTTTCACTGAAACTACTTTTCGGTCGTTCCGATTTGCACAACTCGGTTAAACCGAATTATGCAGTGCAATGGCCAGAGGCCAAATCGGTCATTCCGATTTTCAAAATCGGCTTCACCAAGATGCATTCCGTGGAAACCTAAACCTAAGAATTTTCCTCGAAACTAGAAGATCTGAACTATTGTATGGGGAACATATCAAACGTGGATTGAATCATGGCAGCCTATCGTGCAAGAATCAGAAGTGGAGCACGAAAAGGGGTCGGGACACACCCTAACTTGGTGGTGTCCCTCTACGGCGGCAACGGTGGAGATGATTACCGCTGACGGCGGCGGAGACCTGCGGCGAGGGCGCACAGGCGACGAAGGCGACGATCCGTAGACCAGGGCGGCGGCAGCAGGGGTCTTGGGGGCGAACGGTTTGAAGAAAGAAATCGCGCGCAGCCCCTCAGGTATATATAACCCCGTGCTGTCGGTGGGACCGAGTTGAAAAACTCGGTGTCACCGAGATGTATATCTGCTGTGCAGTTACACATATCGGTCAGACCGAGAGTTTGAACTCGGTTTCACCGAGATGAAACCTAGATCAGTCTAAGCGGTTCGGTTGGACCGATATTGAGAAACCGGTCAGACCGAAATGGACTTAGAAGGTTTTGGAAGTCAGCCTTAGACGAATCGGTGGTTCCGAGTGCTCCTCACTCGGACTGTCCGAAAAAAGACTTGTTCAAAGTTGTGATATGAGCATGAATAGAATTTGAGACAAGAAAGCATAGATAGCTAGGGAAAGGTGCTTAGGCATTCTTGTCCATCCATTTGGCCAGAAAAATCAAAACAATCAAAACAACAAATGGATGTCCTTGAATGAATAAAATCATGCATTCAACATGCTCACACAATAAGATAGCAACTGAAATATGTGTCAAACATGCACAACCAATCACTTTAGCTACTAGCACACAATTTGTCGATGACTAGGTCATCTATATATGAGTATATTGACTTAGGAGCCAAATGAGAACATTTGATCATAGGTCATACTCATCGTTTAAGCACAAGTGGGGTTGCCACTTTTACATAAAGCATTTATGTGTTCACATCATTTGAAGATGCTTTAGCTCAATTTTTAGAGCAAAGCTCCCCCTAGATGTGAGAACCCCTTTTAAAGGGTCAAACTAACCTTGGGTTGTCGTAGAAGACTTCATGTAGATGTTGAAGATGTGGATGCTCAATGTTGATGTAGATCATCATGAGTTGGGAGCAATCCTTTGGATTAGGGCACTTTCAATACCTACATGGGTTAGTCCCACAAGGAACAAACAAGAATATCCATAGACATAGAGTGAAGTACACAAAAGATGATGTCCATGAAAGCAATGATTACCTTGTCCCTTGACTTACCAACAAGAGGGTTTGTGACTCCATGAACAAGTGCATGATGTGGAAGTTGATTGCACAAGTTCTTGCCAAAACGAATATGAGTGAAGTTTGTTGGCGGAGTCACCCTCAAGAACCTACTAGTTCTTCTTCTTTGGGATCCACATCATCTTGATGGGAATCCTTGGTGTTGTAGTTGAGCTTGACGAAGTAGAACTTGATGTGTCCTTGGGAACCCACTTGACCATGGCTTGAGGTGCTTCAATGAATGCATCAATCTCCTCTTGAAGCTTGTCCTTGGCCTTTAGCTTGTGGTCTTGTGGTGGAAGGTCATCTTGAGCTTGTTCCACATTGGAAGAAGTAGGATCATACTTCTCCTTTTGTGAGACAAACTGTGGAGTAGGGTATTGACCTTCTTCCCACTCAACACCTTCGGCGTTGAACTTTCGCTCAAAACCAATCCCTTGATTCTTCCGGTGTATTCCTTGTTTGCGAACAATCTCCTCAAAGTTCTTGCTTCCGGCAAGACTCTTGTATACACCTTTCTCTATGATTTCCTTCAATAAGCTATTTTCTTGCTCAAGTGTTACTTGGCTTGAAACATTGTTAGTGGAATCAAGAGAACTACTAGAAGCAACAATATTGGATTTAACATTGTTATTGTTACTACTAGAGGAAGAATTTTTCTTATGCTTGTCATGCTTAGTCTTAATAGGTGGCAAGAAATTAGACAAGAAAAGTCGTTTGGCAAGATATGAAGAACTCTTCTTTCGAAGATCGTCATTGATCGCTTTTAGAAACTCATGTTCTTGCTCTAGAGTGAGCTTCTCGAAGCGTAGCTTCTCATGAGATCTTAGGAGCTCTCTATGATCTTCTTGAGTTGTTTCATGAGCTAACTTAAGAGTGTTTAGTTCTTTAGTTAGACGCTCAATCTCCTTCATAGCATTGTCATTCGACTCTTCTTGACTATAAAGACTACTAGCATTTTCATCATTACTAAGCTCACTAGATTTATCATGCAAGAGCTCATCTTCACCAAGCAAGTCATCCTCATCACTATCAAAGTCAATGAATTCAGGGTGTGTTACCTTGGGACCTTTAGCCATGAAGCATCTTCCAATTCCCTCATTTGGTGAATCAAATAAGTCGTAGGAGTTGGAGTTGGAGGATACGAGTGCAAGTCCAGCAACACCTTCATCTTGACTATAATCGGAGTCGGAGTGATAGCTTCCATCGGATTGATTGTCAGAGTCGGAGCCGGAGACCCATTCACCAACATGAGCTTGATGTCTTCTTCTTGTGTAGCTCCTTGATGACTTGTCTTTCCTCTCCGAATCCTTGCTTCTCCGAGAAGGTCTTCGTTCATAACGATCATCTCTACTCCTTCTCTCTCTCCGAGGTGACTCATCTCTTGCTCTTCTTCTTGGAGATTCTTCTCTTCTCTTGTGGGGAGCCGTACACTCATTTGAGAAGTGTCCGGGTCTTCCACAATTGTAGCAGTTTCGATCACGACTAGAAGATCTCTTTTCATCATATGATCTAGACTTTGAGCTTCTTTCTTTGCCTCTATTCTTGTAGAACTTGTTGAAGTTCTTGACCATTAGGCTTATCTCTTCATTGGAAATTAGTTTGTCACTTGAGGTAGTAGGAGCATCACTTGTAGCTTTGTAAGCACCACTTGACTTGTTGTGAAGCTTGTTGTGAAGCTCTTCCTTATCCTTAAGTGTCATCTCATGAGAAACAATTCTTCCAATGACTTCAGTTGGCTTGAGAGTCTTGTAGTTTGGCATCATTTGGATCAAAGTGCACACGGTGTCATACTTTCCATCCAAAGCTCTGAGAATCTTCTTAATGATGAATCGGTCGGTCATTTCTTCGCTTCCTAAGCCAGCAATCTCATTTGTGATGAGAGCAAGCCTAGAGTACATTTCAGCGACTCCTTCACCATCCTTCATCTTGAACTTGTCAAGTTGACCTTGAAGAATATCTAGCTTTGATTCCTTCACAGATTCAGTACCTTCGTGCATTTCAACCAAAGTATCCCAAATCTCTTTAGCATTCTCAAGACGGCTGATTTTGTTGAACTCTTCGGGACACAAAGCATTGAAGAGAATGTCACAAGCTTGAGCATTGTTTTGCAACATCTTCAACTCTTCGGGTGTAGCTTCGCGATCCGGAACTTTTCCTTCTTCAAAGAAATCACCTTGCATGCCAACACAAATAATGCCCCATGCGGCTGGGTTATGACCAAGAATATGCATTTTCATTTTATGCTTCCAACTAGCAAAATTTGTACCATCAAAGTAAGGACCTCTACGATAATTACCCTCACTAGACGCCATACTCTCCTAGGTTGTGAAACCAAGCTTATGGAGTCCAATGCAATGGAAACCAAGGCAATGGAGACCAAAGCTCTGATACCACTTGTAGGATCGAAAGTAGGTCTAGAGGGGGGGGGGTGATTAGACTACTTGACAATATAAAAAATCTGCCTTAAGATCATGCAAAGTTTTTGGCAGTTTCACAATTAAGATCAATTCAAGTATCACCCTACACATGCAATTCTAGAGTATAAGCAGCGGAAAGTAAATTGCACATGTAAAAGAGAGGTGGAGAAGATCAAACGCAGTTTGGTGACACGAAGATTTTTGTCGTGGTTCCGATAGGTGGTGCTATCGTACATCCACGTTGATGGAGACTTCAACCCACGGAGGGTAACGGCTGCGCGAGTCCACGGAGGGCTCCACCCACGAAGGGTCCACGAAGAAGCAACCTTGTCTATTCCATCACGGCCTACGCCCACGGAGGACTAGCCTTACTTGGGGTAGATCTTCACGAAGTAGGCGATCTCCTTGCCCTTACAAACTTCTTGGTTCAACTCCACATCTCAAAGACGGAGGCTCCCAAGCGACACCTAACCAATCTAGGAGGCACCACCCCCCAAAAGGTAATAGACGGTGTTGATGATGATGAACTCCTTGCTCTTGTGCTTCAAATGATAATCTCCCCAACACTCAACTCTCCTCACTGATATGGCTGTGGTGGAAGAAAGGATTGAGTGGAAAGCAACTTGGGAAGGCTAGAAATCAAGTTTCATATGGTAGGAATGGAATGACTTGATCTCAACACAAGGGTAGGTGGTTCACTTCTCAGAAAGTGTATGGTAGAAGTGGTGGTACTTTCTGATGGCTCTCCTCACGAATGAAGAGGGGGTGGAGGGGTATATATAGCCTCCACACAAAATCCAACCGTTACACACACATTTGACCAATCTCGATGAGACCGAAGTGAAAACTCGGTCAGACCGAAAGTTCAAATATAGTGAACGTTGGGATTTTCGGTGGGACCGAAAATACCATCTCGGTGTGTCCGAAGTGAGTCAAAGGTTAGGGTTTGCCATCTCGGTGTGACCGAAAACAACAACTCGGATATTCCGAAATGCTGTCAATTGGTTACAGAAGGTTGGCAGAACATTTTCGGTGAGACCGAAACTCAGAATCGGATGGACCGAGAAATTAGGGTTTTGGGAAATAACGGAAGTGGTTCATCTCGGTGGGACTGAGTTTGCAGAATCGGTTTGTCCGAGATTACTTATGAGTGTGTTGTAAAGTGAAGAGTGCTGATAGTTGAGGGAGCTAGATCACCAAGCACTTGAGCAACAAGAACATTAACACAACCTCATCCCCTTTTAATAGTATTGGCTTTTCCTATGGACTCAATGTGATCTTTGATCACTAAACCAAAAATGGAGTCTTGAGCTTTTGCCAATGCTTGTCTTAGCATTTTGAGGGGTCCACTTCTTCAGACATTTCCATACCCATATCATCGAACTTTTCTGAAATGATTCTCAAGTAAACATTAGTTCAATGATATATATGTTGTTATTAATTACCAAAACCACCCGGGGATAAGTTGCACTTTCACCCTAGCTAACACTTGCATTAGGACCTAACTAGAGTGTGCATCATGTCTACTTTCAAATAAACTTGAATTGGGATTAACAGAAACCCCAGCACCCCTCCCCTAACAACTAGGGTTTGCTAAAATATTTTCCAATGTACCCAAAATGCCCTTCAAAAATGTTCATCATTTCTGCCTTGGTCTTAAACCTCTGCCAAAAATGGTGCACAATTTTCTAGGACACTCAAGGGCTCTGGATTAAATCATATGGTATTTGAATCTGGGCATTTAAATGCTATAAAATATTTTAAATGCTCAAATAATCATAAACTATAATGTTTCCTACTGTTCATATTATATACAATAGGTATGACAAGTGTCATGAGTTATAAAAATGTTTAGGCATTTTTATTAATTGAACAAAGCTGCAAAAGAAATGAAACAGAAAGAAAAATAGGAAGAAACACTTACCTGAGCCCACTTACCTGCTGGCCCAGCCGGCCCAGCCCACCAGGGGCATCCCCGTCTTCTTCGCCGCGCCAGCGCACAAAGCAGCTCGATGGCGAGCGCCGCCGATGCGCCGGCCACCTCCTGCCTGCCTGGCTGGTCCCTCGACCCCCTCGATGGACTAGAACGATGCCACGAAGCCCCCTCGACCGTTTCCCCTCTCCCCCGTGTCTCTCCCCCTCCTCTCTCCCCTCCGCCGAGCTCCCCCGAGCGAGCTCATCGCCGACGACCGCTGACACCGCGCTCTACGCCACTCCCTCGCCTCCCCGACGCACCACTAGCTCCGCCGCATCGCCCCGAAGCTCCCCACCGACGCACACGACGCCAGGAGCCCCGCAACGTCCTCCTCGCCGTCGTCTTCAACCTTCGGCACCGGAGATCGCCGCCGCCCGTACGCCGTCGTCCGACCGTCCCCGAGCTCACTTCGACGCCCTCTGCGACCGCTGTGAGCTCACGCTTCGAACCCCCCTCTCCACGGGCTCGTTTATGCCTTGTAGTCGCCGCCCCCTTTGCTGACCGACGATCACCGCCGCCGGCCAACTCACCGCCGTGGCCATAGGCACCGTACCTCGTGGCTGAGCACGCCATTAGCTTCAGTAGGTCACCAGCAAGCTAAAGCGAACCTTAGCTCCTCCTACCGTGCACTACAACCCCATTCCGACCAACTCCGTGCGAGCACCGCCGCGGACGAGCTCGTCGCCGTCGACTCCGGCGACCTCTCGTCCAACCAGTGGCACCGTTGGATGCGGTGCATCACCAGGAGCACACCGAGCCCATCCGCGCGGCAAATGGCTGCCGGAATAAGGATTCCGACGAGTCACCGCCGTGCGAAATGGTCGCCGCCGGCCAAACTCCGGCGGGCTGACGTGGCCTGTTAGTTAGGAGCTAACAGTAATTAGTTTAATCACCACAGTCACTGATAGTGGGCCCCATTTGTTAGTCAAACCTAGTCAACCCTGGTTATGACCGGAATTAGCTCCTGAGACACTGACATGAGGGACCCACCAGTCAGGTTTGACTTGGACTGGCCCTGTTGACTGGCTGACGTCAGCATGATGTCATGCTGACGCAGTAAAGGTTTTTCTGGGATTTTTAGATTAAAAATAATTCAGGAAATTCCAGAAAAATACCCAAAACTTTTAAAAATCATATAAAATCAACCATAGCTCAGATGGAAAAGATTTATATATGAAAAATGATCAGAAAAATCCAATCTTTCCAATGGCATTGGTTTCATGCATGTTTGAACAAGTTAACTTGCTGTATACATCAAAAACATGATAATGCACTTATTTAAATAATAGTTTGAACTTCAATTTGAATCTTTGATTCAAATAGGTTCAAACCCTTCTGGTTTTAGCTGCATTAGCCAACATACATGGATCTTGCCATGTCATGAGCATGCATCATATTGTTGCATTTGTTTGTTAATGATTGTATCGCCGGTATTCTCTGTGTTAGGTCCTGCTCCCGAGGATACTGCTGCATATCCAGTTGAAGAGCAGTACCCGACAACTACCTTGTCAGGCAAGCAATCATTGATCATTCTGATACAAAACCAATCTTCTCAATCCTGCTCTCTTTTACTGCATTCAGGCAACAGCGCGTGAACTGCTACTTGCTGCGGTAGTTGAACCCTATTCCCTTGCATGACCTGTCATTGCCACAGTAAATAGTTGAAACCCACTACATGTGTAGGAGTTGATTGAGCCATGTGATGTGTGATCCACCATGCTATTTACTTATGTTGCCTGCTATGCTTAGAGTTGTGTCTGGTCTGGTTCATCTGGGTGATTGAACAGAGTGAAACAATCTTTCGATAAAGAGAAGGAAGTGTGGAATACGCTTGGTAAAGGTATCGATGAAAGGCCATGTAGGAGTACATGGTGGGTTGTTTCATTGGAATCGTCCATAGGACCTGAGATCTGTATGTGTGGTTCAAGTTGCAGTTACTACCATGCATTGGGCCCGAAACCAATGGACCCTCTCGGCTTATTAATTACCCTCGATCTCTGTCCAGGAGTTGCAACTAGTTTCTGGTGTTTATAGCTTACTGGAGGTCGTGCACAACGCTGACCCTCGGGGTGGGTTGTGATGCGACAGGTACGTGGCACGGTGTACCGGTTGCCCGTTTGGTGACTCGGGAACCCTGTACACATCGTTTGGGGCCGTGAGCGACACCCCGGCCGGATCTCCCCACGGATGGAACCCAAATAGGCGATAAACCTGGACGAGAGACTTGAGTAGTTAGTCAGGTCGTGGCCGACACCCTCGCTGGGCTTCCGCTTGAAGGTTGCCGAGTACACGCCGAGTAAACGGCGATAAGTGGTGGAAGCGTGTGTGAAGAGGTACACCCCTGCAGGGTTATCAAACTATTCGAATAGCCATTGTTTGCGGTACGAACTACTTGGTTACTCTTACAGTTCATAGACAAGTTGATGGATACTACTAAAAGCCTCAAGATAAGCGTGAGTGCCGTGGATGGCCCTTCCGTAGGATGACGGAAGAGGATCCTCGGTAGTGTATTGATGTGGTGAGTAGAGGACTCGTGTTCGTGATAACATCTTGCAATCTGTTGAGAGTTGTAGTATAGGTTAGCCAAGGTCAAAGCTGGCATTCTGCTATAAACTCCACTATCCCCCTTTGATAATGTTGCATGTATGATAGGTTCTGTGGTAAGACTTGCTGAGTACCTTTGTACTCATGTTTGCTTAATAACTGTTGCAGAGGAGAACCCTGCCCCTGCTGATGGGTTCTACATAGACGTTGACGTCGACGAGTAGCTTGACACCCAGACGGAGATCTGGAGCTTGTGAAGGGCCTTGTAGATAGTCAGGCTACACCAAGCCTGTTTTATTTTTCTAAGTTGTCTATACTCAGACATGTAGCTTCCGCTTGTGCTTGTATGACTGTATGACTTGAGTGTTGGGTCATGTGACCCCTACCTGTATGGATATGTTATGTATGGCTCTTGGAGCCTTTTAAATAAAGTACTTTGAGTCATAGAGTTCTGTTGTGATGCAATGTTGTATTTGCACATATTGAGCATATTGCGTGTATGATTGAAATGCTTGGTATGTGTGGGATCCGACACCTAGTTGTTTTCCTTTGGTAGCCTATCTTACAGGGAAATGCCTCCTAGTGTCTCCAATGAGCCTTGGTAGCTTGCTACTGCTCGGAACACGTAGGCTGGCCGGCATGTGTCCTTCTTCGTTCCTGTGTCTGTCCCTTAGGGGAAATGTCACGCGTTGTTCCTTTAAGTCCATGTAGCTTGCTACGACTTGGGTTCATACGTTGATGACCGACACGTTCGTTGCTAGGTCATGGATGCCTATCTCTGTAATTTAGTGCCACTTTTGGTTTATAACTAGCCATGTCGGCCCGGGTTCTCTGTCATATGGATGCTAGCGACACTGTCATATACGTGTGCCAAAATGCGCAAACGGTCCCGGGCCAGGTAAGGTGGCACCCGTGGGGTTACCGTGCGTGAGGCCGCAAAGTGATATGACGTGTTACAGCTAGATCGGTGTGACTTAGGATCGGGGTCCTGACAGCGTTGGCATCAGAGCTGGACTGCCTGTAGGTTTCTCAAGCCAAACTGGTCGATGTTGAGTCTTGAAAAATTCTTAGTTATATGTAGGGGAATTGATTGTGGAAGGGAACGTAAGGCTCTTTTTACTCCTTTACCTTATGCCCATCTGATCTGAGTCTGTCTATTCTTTCTACGGGGATTTAGGACTAGGCCTCTTATCCTTACTAGGTTCACGTGTTACTAATCCGTAGACTCTTAGGATTGTTGGTTTCAAGCCTCAGTTCAGTTTCTATCCTTTTAGTATGATGATTGTTGAACCGGAACCTTGATATGGAATTGTTGAGTGGCTATGATATCATTTGTATGATGTCTCAAATCTTTGTTTGAGCATTTACAGATGTTATGCTGCCCGATTTATTCCAGAAACACTAATGCCTTTGCATTATTTCGTGTTTCAGATGTCTGGCCGCATCCCTCACCAAGTGGTTCGTTTGAGTCGGTGCATTAATGTGCCCGGTCACACGGCCATGCTAGTCCGTGTGATGACTGAGACCGGTTATCGCTGGTATCCTGAATACACCGTGGAGGAACAGTACCGGGATTTCAATCAGAGTCAGTATTTCTGCACAGTCCGGATATACCCCTCATATCCTGGAGCTAATGTTCCCATCCATTGGTCTTATGGACTCGGGATTACCATCGAGATGGCAGTGCAGGATGCCGCTTATTCGATGATGACCATTCTCCGTGCTAGGCATGCCCTGTTGCTGAACACTGAGTTCTGTTACATGCCAGCCTCACTCCCCGGAGAGGAAGGCTACTACACTGGTCTGTATACTGATGCTGCTCATGAAGAGCCACTGCTTCAGACCACTGTTCAGATGTTGGAGGATAGGGACCGCGAGGTCCGTGCCCTCCGAATGGAGCTGTATAACACTCGAGCCGCTCATTGGACTACTTTGACACGGCTTGCACCTGCTGTGCACGCCGGATATCTGGACATGCGGGATTTGTATCCTGTGCGGACTCGTCTGCCTGATCGCATGGATTGGCCACCTCCACGTGGCCGTCGGTTACCACCAGCATCGGGACCGAGACCACACCCATGCCCCTATGGTCCACAGCCTTCGAGTGCTCGCGAGTTCCAAGATCCGTCTGTACCACTTCCAGGCTACGGTGGTAATCTTTACGAGGATTACTACGCGAATGTCTAAGCTAGTCCGTGGTAGTAGTAGTATTGTAGTAGTTGTATTTCCACAGTCCTGCGTGTCTTGTGGAATATGACTTAGTGTGTACTGAGTTCCGGAGGTGTGGTTAAATAATGTATAGGAGCTTGGAATGCCTCTGATGGGATGTATCATCTTTCACCGCAGTTGTACTTTAGCCTTGGCTTGTACTAAACTTTGTATGGTGTGTATGACCACTGGTGTATATATAGCAGTTCCTATATTACCATGTCGTACGGATGAACATCTTTGCATTCCGTGTCATCCATTACATTCTGCACTTCTATGTCAAATTTTTGCCACCCTTGTCTAAACCGTTGTTTTGTTTTCCTAGGATGGTCAACACTCGCAACACTCCTGCTGCTCAGGAGCAGGGTGAGGCTAGTGGGGCTAGAGATGGAAATCTGCCCCAGCCACCCTCCTTGGCGGAAGTTATGCTTGAAGCAGAATGGAACAAGAGAGAGACCAACCGTCTGCTGGAACGCATAGAGCAGAACACTGGGTTCCGTCAGAGGAATGACGTGGTGTCAATCCACGATTTTATCAAGATGTGTCCACCAAAGTTCCATCACTCCACTGAACCTCTGGATGCTGATGACTGGCTACGTAGTATCACCCACAAGCTACACTCTGCCCGTGTGGCCGAAGCTGACAAGGTTATCTACGCCGCCTACCATCTTGAGGGCCCTGCCAGTCTTTGGTGGGAAAACTTTGAAGCTATGCGTCCTGCTGGCCAAGTCACTACCTGGGTTGAGTTCAGTGAGGCATTCCGTGAACATCACATTCCGGAAGGTCTCATGGATCGCAAGCGGGAGGAATTCTGCAATTTCACCCAGGGCCGTTTAACTGTGGATGGCTATAGTCGTGAGTTTGGTAATCTGGCACGCTATGCACCTGAGGAAGTATCCACCGATGCCAAGAAGCAGGCGAGGTTCCGCAAGGGACTCAGCCCTGAACTCCGTCGAGATCTACGTCTGCACGAGTGCACTTCCTTCCAGAAGTTGGTAAACAAGGCTATCAGTGCTGAAACAGGCCAGACCGACTTCGAGGCCACCCGCAAGCATACTCGAGACTTTGGTTCCTCATCCGGCTCTGGCTCTCACAAGCGTCGTGTGTGGGTTCCTAACACTGCTCTGCCACCCAAGTATACACCGAGGCCATTCTATGAGGCGCCTCGCCCAACTCAACAGTTTGCACCTGCTAAGACCTATGGAGGACCACCTTCCAACTTTGCTCCACGCACCACCACTGTGACTTGTTTCAAGTGTGGAGAACCGGGACACTACTTGCGTGATTGTCCCCAGAATCAGCCAGGAAAACCCGTTGGCCGTGGTAAGCCAACCGGCAAGGTGAACTATGTCAAGCCAATCCCCACTGCACGTGGTCATGTCAACTATGTTTCTGCCGAAGAAGCTTATAAGGATCCTAACGTCATCCTTGGTACGCTTCTCATAAATTGCCATCCGGCATCTGTTCTTTTCGATACTGGAGCATCCCATTCGTTCATATCTGAGAGCTATGCTCGATTGCACAACATGACTTTTTGTGACATGCCTACTTCCATGGTTATTCAAACTCCTGGTTCAAAGTGGCAAACCTCTAGGGTAAGCCATGGAAATGAAATCCTTGTCGATAGGCTTGTTTTCCTTGCTTCTTTAATCGCTCTCAAGTCCTCGGACATAAACATCATCTTGGGTATGGATTGGATGACAACTCATTATGCCAAGATTGATTGCTTTACTAGGACCGTTCAACTTACACATCCATCCGGCAAGATAGTCAATGTCTTGGCCCGAATGGCTGAACGTCAGCTCTATTCTCTTAATGCCAGCCCTCTACCAGAACTCGAAGATATCCCGGTTGTTCGTGACTTCCCGGATGTTTTTCCAGAAGAACTGCCAGGAGTTCCACCTGACAGAGATGTCGAGTTCGTGATAGATCTTATCCCTGGAACTGTCCCAATCTCTAGGAGACCTTATAAGATGGCACCACTAGAATTAGCTGAGCTAAAGAAACAACTCGATGAGTCCTTGCAAAAGGGTTTCATCCGTCCTAGTTCTTCCCCTTGGGCTTGCCCCGTCCTCTTCGTCAAGAAGAAGGATGGAACGGAGCGGATGGTTGTAGATTACCGACCTGTCAATCTGGTCACCATAAAGAATAAGTATCCGCTCCCCAGGATCAACGACCTGTATGATCAGCTCGCTGGATCCTCAGTCTTCTCTAAGATGGATTTGAGGTTGGGCTACCATCAAATCAAAATCAAGAACGGGGACATTCCTAAAACGGCTTTCGTTACTCGTTATGGCCAATATGAGTACACTGTTATGTCCTTCGGATTAACCAATGCCCCAGCTACCTTTTCTCGGTTAATGAATTCTATATTCATGGAGTATTTGGATAAATTCGTCGTGGTATACCTCGATGATATACTCATTTTCTCCAAGAACAAGGAAGATCATGCCGAGCATTTAAGGCTGGTATTGACGAAGCTTCGAGAGCACCGCCTTTATGCCAAATTCTCTAAATGTGAATTCCGGT
Organism: Secale cereale; assembly: GCA_902687465.1. Taxonomy (NCBI): domain Eukaryota; kingdom Viridiplantae; phylum Streptophyta; class Magnoliopsida; order Poales; family Poaceae; genus Secale; species Secale cereale. The sequence continues at coordinate 389,671,619 of LR738715.1, read as the reverse complement.
TGCCAGAAGTAACCTATCTAGGTCATGTGATCTCTGGCAAGGGTATTGTTGTCAATCCCGAGCGAGTTCAAGCCGTACTTGATTGGACTCCCCCTGAATCGGTCAAGCAAGTTAGGAGTTTTCTTGGCTTAGCGAGCTATTGCCGACGTTTCGTCGAGAACTTCTCCAAGGTTGCTAAACCTCTAACCGAACTCCTCAAGAAAGATAAAAAGTTTGAGTGGACCCCACAGTGCGAGTCCAGTTTTCAGGAACTGAAAAGACGCCTGACATCTGCACCTGTACTGGTACCACCAGACTTTTCCAAGGATTTTATAATCTATTGCGACGCCTCGCGACAAGGACTAGGTTGCATTCTCATGCAAGATCTTCAAGTGATTGCATACGCATCCCGACAGTTGCGTCCACATGAGGATAACTATCCTACTCATGATCTAGAGCTTGCAGCTGTAGTCCATGCACTCAAAACATGGCGACATTACCTCCTTGGTAATCGCTGTGAAATTTTCACTGATCACCAAAGTTTGAAGTATATCTTCACCCAACCGGATTTGAATCTCAGGCAAAGACGTTGGGTTGAGTTGCTTATGGACTACGACTTAGGAATCACTTACACTCCTGCAAAGGCCAATGTCATGGCTGATGCACTAAGTCGTAAGTCATATTGTAACAATTTAATGTTACAACAAAGTCAACCACTTCTCCACGAGGAATTTCGCAAGCTTAACCTTCACATTGTTCCTCGAGGATTCCTCTCCACCTTGGTGGCGAAACCTACCCTTATGGATCAGGTCATCAAAGCACGGAAGGTTGATCCCGGAATTTCCCGTATTAAGAGGAACATCAAGAAAGGAGTTGCAGGATGTTTCTCAATTGATGATCAAGGAGTCGTACTCTTTAGCAACCGTTTAGTGGTTCCTAAAGTACGAAACCTAAGACGTTTGATCCTTAAGGAGGCTCATGAATCTCCTCTCACGATTCATCCTAGTAGTACCAAAATGTATCAGGACTTACGTCAGAGATTCTGGTGGACTAGGATGAAGAGAGAAATCGCTCAATTCATTGCTAACTGCGACGTTTGTCGTCGAGTCAAAGCAGAGCATCAATGACCTGCTGGCACCCTTCAACCTTTAGCTATTCCTGAATGGAAATGGGACAAAGTCGGTATGGACTTCATTACCGGTTTTCCCAGGACCAGGAAAGGGAATAATGCTATCTTCGTCGTTATCGACCGCCTCTCTAAAGTAGCTCATTTCCTGCCTGTTCGAGAGAGTATTACCGCTAGCCAGCTAGCAGACTTATATATCTCTCGAATAGTATCACTTCATGGTGTACCGTTGGAGATTAACTCAGACCGTGGAAGTCTTTTCACTTCCCGATTTTGGGAAAGTTTCCAGAATGCTATGGGAACTCATCTCTCTTTCAGTACTGCCTTCCATCCGCAGTCAAGTGGTCAAGTGGAACGAGTCAATCAAATTCTGGAAGACATGCTTCGAGCCTCTGTCATTTCTTTCGGTATGGAATGGGAAAAATGTCTTCCATTTGCCGAATTCGCTTATAACAATAGTTATCAAGCCAGCTTGGGCAAAGCTCCCTTCGAAGTTCTATATGGACGAAGGTGTCGAACACCTCTTAACTGGTCAGAGACCGGGGAAAGACAATTCTTTGGCCCGGATATGATCCAGGAAGCAGAGGAACAAGTTCGCATCGTTCGTGAGAGACTGAAAACAGCCCAGTATCGCCAAAAGAGCCAATATGATAGTCATCATAAGGTTGTGACTTTTGAAGTCGGCGATAAGGCTTACCTTCGGGTTACTCCTCTTAAGGGAACCCATCGCTTCGGTATCAAAGGCAAATTGGCCCCTCGTTACATCGGTCCTTTTCGCATTCTTGCCAAACGAGGAGAAGTTGCCTACCAATTGGAACTACCTCCGCACCTCTCCAGAGTTCATGATGTTTTCCATGTTTCTCAACTCAGGCGTTGCTTCTCGGATCCTATCCGCGGAGTGGACCACGAAACGCTTGATCTCCAAGACAATCTCACATATCGAGAATACCCCGTTCGTATTCTTGATCAAACTGAGCGCACCACTCGACGCCACAATATCAAGTTTCTCAAGGTTCAATGGTCACATCATTCCGAGAGTGAAGCTACTTGGGAAAGGGAGGATCGTCTTCGACTTGAGTACCCCACCCTCTTTCCGGAGGAACCCGAATCTCGGGACGCGATTCTTTTAAGTGGGGGTGAGTTGTCACATCCCTAGCTAACACTTGCATTAGGACCTAACTAGAGTGTGCATCATGTCTACTTTCAAAGAAACTTGAATTGGGATTAACAAAAACCCCAGCACCCCTCCCCTAACAACTAGGGTTTGCTAAAATATTTTCCAATGTACCCAAAATGCCCTTCAAAAATGTTCATCATTTCTGCCTTGGTCTTAAACCTCTGCCAAAAATGGTGCACAATTTTCTAGGACACTCAAGGGCTCTGGATTAAATCATATGGTATTTGAATCTGGCATTTAAATGCTATAAAATATTTTAAATGCTCAAATAATCATGAACTATAATGTTTCCTACTGTTCATATTATATACAGTAGGTATGACAAGTGTCATGAGTTATAAAAATGTTTAGGCATTTTTATTAATTGAACAAAGCTGCAAAAGAAATGAAACAAAAAGAAAAATAGGAAGAAACACTTACCTGAGCCCACTTACCTGCTGGCCCAGCCGGCCCAGCCCACCAGGGGCATCCCCGTCTTCCTCGCCGCGCCAGCGCACGAAGCAGCTCGGTGGCGAGCGCCGCCAATGCGCCGGCCACCTCCTGCCTGCCTGGCTAGTCCCTTGACCCCCTGGATGGACTAGAACGACGCCACGAAGCCCCCTCGACCGTTTCCCCTCTCCCCCGTGTCTCTCCCCCTCCTCTCTCCCCTCCGCCGAGCTCCCCCGAGCGAGCTCATCGCCGACGACCGCTGACACCACGCTCTACGCCACTCCCTCGCCGCCCCGACGGACCACTAGCTCCGCCGCATCGCCCCGAAGCTCCCCACCGACGCACACGACGCCAGGAGCCCCGCAACGTCCTCCTTGCCGTCGTCTTCAACCTTCGGCACCGGAGATCGCCGCCGCCCGTACGCCGTCGTCCGACCGTCCCTGAGCTCACTTCGACGCCCTCTGCGACCGCTGTGAGCTCATGCTTCGAACCCCCCCTCTCCACGGGCTCGTTTATGCCTTGTAGCCGCCGCCCCCTTTGCTGACCGATGATCACCGCCGCCGGCCAACTCACCGCCATGGCCATAGGCACCGTACCTCGTGGCTGAGCACGCCATTAGCTTCAGTAGGTCACCAGCAAGCTAAAGCGAACCTTAGCTCCTCCTACCGTGCACTACAACCCCATTCCGACCAACTCCGTGCGAGCACCACCGCGGACGAGCTCGTCGCCGTCGACTCCGGCGACCTCTCGTCCAACCAGTGACACCGTTGGATGCGGTGCATCACCAGGAGCACACCGAGCCCATCCGCGCGGCAAATGGCTGCCGGAATAAGGATTCCGACGAGTCACCGCCGTGCGAAATGGTCGCCGCCGGCCAAACTCCGGCGGGCTGACGTGGCCTGTTAGTTAGGAGCTAACAGTAATTAGTTTAATCACCACAGTCACTGACAGTGGGCCCCATTTGTTAGTCAAACCCAGTCAACCCTGGTTATGACCGGAATTAGCTCCTGAGACACTGACATGAGGGACCCACCAGTCAGGTTTGACTTGGACTGGCCCTGTTGACTGGCTGACGTTAGCATGATGTCATGCTGACGCAGTAAATGTTTTTCTGGGATTTTTAGATTAAAAATAATTCAGGAAATTCCAGAAAAATACCCAAAAGTTCTAAAAATCATATAAAATCAACCATAGCTCAGATGGAAAAGATTTATATATGAAAAATGATCAAAAAATCCAATCTTTCCAATGGCACTGGTTTCATGCATGTTTGAACAAGTTAACTTGCTGTATACATCAAAAACATGATAATGCACTTATTTAAATAATAGTTTGAACTTCAATTTGAATCTTTGATTCAAATAGGTTCAAACCCTTCTGGTTTTAGCTGCATTAGCCAACACACATGCATCTTGCCATGTCATGTGCATGCATCATATTATTGCATTTGTTTGTTAATGATTGTATCGCCGGTATTCTCTGTGTTAGGTCCTGCTCCCGAGGATACTGCTGCGTATCCAGTTGAAGAGCAGTACCCGACAACTACCTTGTCAGGCAAGCAATCATTGATCATTCCGATACAAACCCAATCTTCTCCCTCCTGCTCTCTTTTACTGCATTAAGGCAACAGCGCGTGAACTGCTACTTGCTGCGGTAGTTGAACCCTATTCCCTTGCATGACCTGTCATTGCCACAGTAAATAGTTGAAACCCACTAGCATGTGTAGGAGTTGATTGAGCCATGTGATGTGTGATCCACCATGCTATTTACTTATGTTGCCTGCTATGCTTAGAGTTGTGTCTGGTCTGGTTCATCTGGGTGATGGATCAGAGTGAAACAATCTTTCGATAAAGAGAAGGAAGTGTGGAATACGCTTGGTAAAGGTATCGATGAAAGGCCATGTAGGAGTACATGGTGGGTTGTTTCATTGGAATCGTCCATAGGACCTGAGATCTGTATGTGTGGTTCAAGTTGCAGTTACTACCATGCATTGGGCCCGAAACCAATGGACCCTCTCGGCTTATTAATTACCCTCGATCTCTGTCCAGGAGTTGCAACTAGTTTCTGGTGTTTATAGCTTACTGGAGGTCGTGCACAACGCTGACCCTCGGGGTGGGTTGTGATGCGACAGGTACGTGGCACGGTGTACCGGTTGCCCGTTTGGTGACTCGGGAACCCTGTACACATCGTTTCGGGCCGTGAGCGACACCCCGGCCGGATCTCCCCACGGATGGAACCCAAATAGGCGATAAACCTGGACGAGAGACTTGAGTAGTTAGTCAGGTCGTGGCCGACACCCTCGCTGGGCTTCCGCTTGAAGGTTGCCGAGTACACGCCGAGTAAACGGCGATAAGTGGTGGAAGCGTGTGTGAAGAGGTACACCCCTGCAGGGTTATCAAACTATTCGAATAGCCGTTGTTCGCGGTACGAACTACTTGGTTACTCTTACAGTTCATAGACAAGTTGATGGATACTACTAAAAGCCTCAAGATAAGCGTGAGTGCCGTGGATGGCCCTTCCGTAGGATGACGGAAGAGGATCCTCGGTAGTGTATTGATGTGGTGAGTAGAGGACTCGTGTTCGTGATAACATCTTGCAATCTGTTGAGAGTTGTAGTATAGGTTAGCCAAGGTCAAAGCTGGCATTCTGCTATAAACTCCACTATCCCCCTTTGATAATGTTGCATGTATGATAGGTTCTGTGGTAAGACTTGCTGAGTACCTTTGTACTCATGTTTGCTTAATAACTGTTGCAGAGGAGAACCCTGCCCCTGCTGATGGGTTCTACATAGACGTTGACGTCGACGAGTAGCTTGACACCCAGACGGTGATCTGGAGCTTGTGAAGGGCCTTGTAGATAGTCAGGCTACACCAAGCCTGTTTTATTTTCTAAGTTGTCTGTACTCAGACATGTAGCTTCCGCTTGTGCTTGTATGACTGTATAACTTGAGTGTTGGGTCATGTGACCCCTACCTGTATGGATATGTTATGTATGGCTCTTGGAGCCTTTTAAATAAAGTACTTTGAGTCATAGAGTTCTGTTGTGATGCAATGTTGTATTTGCACATATTGAGCATATTGCGTGTATGATTGAAATGCTTGGTATGTGTGGGATCCGACACCTAGTTGTTTTCCTTTGGTAGCCTATCTTACAGGGAAATGCCTCCTAGTGTCTCCAATGAGCCTTGGTAGCTTGCTACTGCTCGGAACACGTAGGCTGGCCGGCATGTGTCCTTCTTCGTTCCTATGTCTGTCCCTTAGGGGAAATGTCACGCGTTGTTCCTTTAAGTCCATGTAGCTTGCTACGACTTGGGTTCATACGTTGATGACCGACACGTTCGTTGCTGGGTCATGGATGCCTGTCTCTGTAATTTAGTGCCACTTTTGGTTTATAACTAGCCATGTCGGCCCGGGTCCTCTGTCATATGGATGCTAGCGACACTGTCATATACGTGTGCCAAAATGCGCAAACGGTCCCGGGCCAGGTAAGGTGGCACCCGTGGGGTTACCGTGCGTGAGGCCGCAAAGTGATATGACGTGTTACAGCTAGATCGGTGTGACTTGGGATCGGGGTCCTGACTGGGCGGCGCTGTCCAACAGTGCCCTCTCAGCCCTGAGGTTCTCCTTCAGCTTCGTCTCCCGATTTCTGGCGCTGTCAAGTGATGTGGTGAGGGTGGACAGCTTCAACTCCAAGTCTGCAACGGAATCCTTGGCGGTGGCGAGCTCCTTGCCCTTGTCGGAGAGACGGACCTGCAGCTCGGAGTGGCTGTGGGCGTCCTTCTCCCTCTCCAACGTGAGCGCAAAAACCTTCTCCTCGCTCGTCTTCAAGTGGATCTCCAGTTGCGCCACCCTCGCCTCCAAGTCTCTCTTGGCGGTCTCTGCAGCTGCAGCGGCGTCCCTCGCTTCCTGCAGAGCTCCGCCAAGGGACTGTTCGCGCGCGGCAAGGTCGTCCTCGTGGCTGTCGAGGTCGACCTTCTGCTGCGTTAGCTCTCCTTCCCGCCGGGATAGCTCCTTGGCGGCGAGCCGTTACTGCTCCTCTGCTTCGGCCTTCTCGAGTATGAACGCCTGATGCGCCTCGGCGAGCTCCTCCCGCTCCTCCGCCAAGGATCGGAGGGCCGCCTGGTTGGCGGCCCGGAGCTCTTCGGCGCGCTTCTCTAAGTCGACGCCCTCCTTGGCGGCCAGGGCCTCTCGGGACTCCAGCTTGGCCTGCCTGGCGCGGTACAGGGCCAGGAGCCTCCGCAGGAGTCGCTCCTCCTCAGGCTCGCTACTGCTGCCGGGCGCGTCGACGAACTTTAGCCCGGCGGAGGAGAGGACTTCCCCATCGAAGACCTCTCCCTCCGCGGGCGCCCTTGACATAGATGCCCACGGGAGCTGAATGAAGACCCCGTTTCCAGCCTCCAGGTAGGCGCCAGTTTCGGCCGCGGCAGCAGCAGGGTCGGCGGTCGGCGCAGCGTCTGACGCTCCTGCGGCCTCAGGGCCGTCAGTGCGACCGATGGTCCCCTCCTCAGCTGCCGCGTTGGCGGCCCTAGCTGCCTCGTCGACGGCAGGCTCGTCAGTACCGATTGCCTGTTCGGTGGCCGCGGTGTCACCAGCTTTGCCGCGCGCGGCCTCCTTGATGGCGGCCTCCGTCTCCATAGGCTCTGGAGCGGACGAGTCAGAAGACAAGAAAAGAAGAAGAAAGAAGAAAATAATTTTCAAGCAAATATCCAAAAAAGAGAAATCCAAGAGAAGAAAAGTACAAGGGTTACCTGCGCGGGCCTCCTCTTCAATGGGGTTCCTTGCCGGGGAGTCCTCCCTCGGCGGCGTGGTGGTAGCCTCCGCCGGCGGAGGGCCGCTGGCGCCTTCCCTTGGCGGAGTGCCCACCCTTGGCGGGGTGCTCGCCCTTCGCGGGGTACTCGCCCTTGGCGGAGTATTCTCCCTCGCAGGGGAGATCCTCCTTGGCGGAGAGGTCGGGGCGTGCGGCTCGTCAGGAGCAGTCTCTTGGCGCTCCTGAGGCTGCGGCTCTACTTCTGTATAAGTCAACAAACAAGCAAAAAGATTAACAAGGATGAGAAGCATGCGCGTGCCCGACAAGCGAAGAAGTGAACAGAAGACTTACGCTGGGGGCTGCGCCGGGGGCTGCGCTGGGGGCTGCTCTGCGGAGCAGCTGGCTGGTCCGGCAAACCTGTCGCAGGCGCATCCCCTGCTGCTGCGACGGGCTCGTCCTCAAGGTCGACCATCGGGATCTTGGCCCTCTTCGCCGCCCTCTGGGCCAGGGTCCTGGAAGAAAAACAAGATCAGAATCAGGCAAGGAAGATTCAAACAAGAGCAAATCAAAGGAAACAAGAGTGGACAGTGCTTACTCTTCCTCCTCCTCGTCGGAACTGAGCACGAAGAAGTCAAAATCCGCCTCGCGCGTCCTGGCGCGAGGAGCTGGAGGAGTAGGCGCCCTCGGCCGCTTGGCGGGATCAGGGGCGGTGGTCTGAGAAGATCCCGCCCTAGTTGTCGCCGAAGCACGAGGGGCGGCAGGAGCGTTAGCCCCAGCCCGGGAAGACCCTCCTCCAGCCGCTGCTGAAGCACGGGGCATCCCCTTGGCGGCCTTGCCCGCCGCGGTGGCGCGTGTCGGACGGCGCTGCGGCTGCTGGCCCGCCGGCTGCCTCGCCACGTCTGCGGCTTTGCGGAGGCGCCTTCTTGCTGGAGCCGGAGGACTTGCCGGTGGCGGTGAACTTCCCGAGGATGAAGAAGAGTTAAGATTTAGAGACCCGCCTGAGTCTTCGGCGGAATCGCTTGATTCGGCGCCCTGCTCGGCGGGCTCGCTCGACTCTGTACCTTGCCCGGTGGCCTCGCTCGTCCTAGCAGGTTGCCCGGCAGGCTTTATCAGCTTGAGGATCTCTTCCTCCTCGGCCAGACTTACCGCCTCCGCTGCATCTGCCTCCTCCAAGGTATACCCAAACTCGCCCACGGCCGCGGCTACGGCTGCCTCTTCCAACCTGGTGGCAATATAAGCCATCTCCTCGTTGGTGGTGTCGCGGGTGAGGCCCTTCTTCTCGTCGGGATTGATTGGCAGCTCCACCAAGTTATCGAAGAACGTTTGCACGGCTTCGTCAGAAGGCTCCCGCCAAGTGGGGTCAATTCCATGGGAGTCACACCATGGCATCGCCGCGCGGATAGCGCTGAGCGACGAATTGTTGCATAGCGGAACTACCCCCCGCGGCAATGCGAACCACTCTGGACGTTTGGGGTCGTGCTTGAATAGCTCATGGAGCATTCCGTTGAGCTCCATGACGGTGAAATTGTAGTTGAGGCCTGGGCGTAGCCTCATAAAGTCTGCCGCGTTACCAAACTCCCAAGCAGGCCTTTTCCTCTCCTGCAAGGGAGCGATGCGGCGGCGAAGGAAATCTGCTCCGACAGCCCCTACAGTGAGCTTGTCTTGCCGGAGGCAAAGAATCCTAGTGGTGGCTATCTTCAGCTTGTCGTCCTTAGGGGCCAGGTCACTCCAGTCATTGCCGCGCACTATTGCAACTTGGCACGGGGAAGTGAACTGCTGGGGTTCGTCCTCCATGATCCAGCACCAGTTGGCCCTCCACTCCTCCCACTTGCCGCAGAGTTCCCCAGTCAAGTATGCCTCTTTCTTATGAAGCCCAAATATCCAAGAAATCCCACCGGACAGAGGAGACCCAGACTCTACTCGGGGCGTAAAGTAATGGCGGAAGAGAGCTACATTGGGGTAGACTCCGACAAAGTTCTCGCACAGATGTGCGAAAACGGCCATGGTCAAGACGACGTTTGGGGTGAAATCAAGGAGATGAAACCCGTAGGTATTCATAATATCGCAGAAGAATTCGGAGTATGGTGGGCAGAGTCCGCAATAGAAGAACAGAGCAAAGAAGGCGTATCCTCCCGGAAACATGTCGCAGGCTTCAGCGGGGAGTACCTTGGTGCGCGGGTGCGCTTTTGTCTCCCTCGACCAGAAGAGGTAGAAGGAGTCCTTCAGCTCCCTCGCGCTGAGCCTCGGCGGGAAGACCGTCATCTTCTTCCGCATCGCCGCTAGCTTCAGCGCCCTGGCAGTCTTCGCGGCTTTCGCCTTGTCGCCCTTCGGAGCCATGGCGGGGACGGCAGGGGAAGTCGACGGCGCTGGAGAAGCTGGCGGTGGCGGAGGAAGGGCGGAGCGCTGCTCTCTTTCAACCTTCGGGGAGGAGGGGAGCAGCGGGGGTTTCTGGAGGATGAAGAAGCAATGTTTGAATGGAGGGAACTGCCCCTGTTTCCCTGCTTTTAAGGGGGAAAGGGGGGCGTTCCGCATTTCCCCCATTAAAGAAACAGGCCACGATCTCTCCCACGACGCCGCAATCGACGCGTGCCGTTAGGGAGGGGTGCGGTGGATACGGAGTGGGATACGGCGCGCCGTGGGCCGCGTGAGCCCGTGCACTGTTTTGGGCCTGGCCCAATAGCGCTCGGCACCGTGTGTGGCCCAGGCCCGGGGGCTCCTGTCAGTGTACTAAAGTAGGGGTACCTTAGTATCCCAACTTGTGCACGGGCAGTAGCAGCGTCCCGTGGCAGGGCTTGCCACGCGCCCGCCAAGGCCCACTACGGTTCCTTTGGAGCCATTCAAGAACAAAGTATTCAAGTTAAAGAAACAAGATCCCGGCAAGAGGAGCTTGCCGGGAAGGCCGCTCCAGGCTCAAAACCACCCCTTTGGCACAAGACCCTGGCAAGAGGAGCTTGTCAGGAAGGCCAAGCATGGCATTTCAGGAGACTTGCCGTGGCGCATCGCGCGCCCCGGCAAGGCCCGGAGAGCGACAAGCTCCCGGACGCGACAAGTTAACAACCGCGGCAAGGTGCAAGCCGCGGCAAGCTCCCACTACGTGCCCGCGCTCCAGCTCATCCGGCCACGCGTCGCCCTGGGGCCCTTCCAGGTGCACGTGGCGGAAGGTTGTGCAGCCTGGGGTACACGGTGGCGAGCTACGATGACGAGGCCACCATCGTGGCGAACGGAGACGCCCTGACGGACGCTTTTTGCACTGTTTAGGGCGATGACGACGGGCATTCAATGCCCTTGTCCCCTGCCGTCAGGGTTAGGTATAGAGCACTATGCATACACTGTTACAACTACCACCGTTTTTACACTTTTGCCCTCATCTGCGTTGCCACCTGTCGGTGACCCCTTCGACCTATAAAAGGAGGCCCATGCGCAACGTAGAGGGGGTTCCGATCCTCGATAACTCTCACGCTCGGTGTTGCCAGCGACAAGCACTGTAGCTCTTCTCGCTCCCGAGCTAAGAACACAATACAAACCAAGGCAGGAGTAGGGTTTTACGCATCCGTGCGGCCCGAACCTGGGTAAACTGCTCGCGTGCTCGCCTCGATCCGCTCTTCGTGCACCCTCCGCTCCCTTACCGTACCGAAAAGGGGCTCCGGTCCCATAGGTGTTCGTGGGCGATCAGTTTCTCCGACACGGTGGAGTTATGTTTGACTCGTAGGTAGTTCAGGATCACTTAGTAATCGTTACTAGTTTGCGACCGTTTGTGTAGCTTCTCATCTATCTCTGGAAATTGTAAGTTAGCCACCATACAATGCTTAGCCGCTGCTGCAACCTCACAACTTATCCTTTCTGTACCCATTAAGCTTTGCTAGTCTTGATACCCATGGTAATGGGATTGCTGAGTCTTCGTGGCTCATAGTTACTACAACAATAGTTGCAGGTATAGGTTTCTGATGACTTGACTTGAGAGCGATGTTTACTTGTGTTGGAGTTTTTTCTTCTTCTGCTTCATCGATCTTGGGATACGTTCCAGGTCGGCAGCCTAGGATAGCAGGATGGATGTCATTGTGCTTTTCATGTGCTTCATCCGTAGTCAGATGTCTCGTGTATGATGTTGTTGTATTTATGTGGCAATTGTTGGCTATTGTTGTATGCACATCTATTTATGTAATGGTACGATGTAATGATACCCATCTTGCTAAGCGCCCGAAATGCGATTGTGCCCCAATCATGAGTTTATCACGTGATCGGGATAGACTCGCATCTTGGGCATGACAAGTTGGTATCAGAGCCTCGACCAATCATAGGAGCCCCCTTGATTGATCGTAGTTTGGCCGTTGTAGAGTCTAGCAAAAATTATTTTGGAGTCTAGTTATATCGGAGAGTAGGAATTCTTTTACTCCTCAGTCCCTTTGTCGCTCTGGTGAGAAATCTTGATGTAGGTGTTTTGAATTACTCCTCTTCGCCTTCAAATTTTTCTTAGGATCACGCAGTTAGTTTTTCGCTCATTGCGATGTCAGCTCTTTTCATCCGGTGCAATTCTCGTCAAGTTGATTCGACCATCTTTGTCTTTTGCATGATCAATCCTCAGTTCTTTCTCAACGACGTTGTTTCCCCGTCCGAAGCTAAACAATGTCATCCGTAGTTGTCTTTCTTTTTCCCATCTGCCCACCCTTTTTCTTCTCTGAGCCGGCGTCCTTAATCGAGTATCTATCCTACTCGTGCGAAGCCTTTGCTTTCTCTCCTCAATTATTTCAACTGGTGAATCCTCGTGTAGTTCATCATTCTTCATCTTTTTTTCCGGTGGATTCAATTCAAGTATTCAGTGTTGTTCATATTCTTTCCCTCGGCTCAAATATTTCCCGTCGCTCGTTCGCCTATCGCCACTTAATTATTCTGGAATTCTCAAGTCATCTCAGAAGATTCATGTTTGCATTCAAATTAATTTGAGGTTGTCACCTCATTCGAGTCTTTCAATCGTTCCGGTGCATCTTACCGCTGTCAAACATCCCTTTCAACGGTGTTTTGTCTTCGGTGGGCTCATAACCCATAGGTCTTTCCTAAGTTCTTACCTGACTCTTCTAATATTTTTGGGGTTATTCCCAAATTATTTATCAAAGTGTGATGTAAGTATGTATTCCATCGGGCATATGCTTTCTCCAAGATCGCTTCAAATTATTTTCATCTTGGGTTCAACCTTTTCCTCTTTTCATTCTTCCAGAGTATCTCACAAATTCTTCATGGTATTTCTCGTCGTCATTCTCAACATTTGAAGCCCGAAGAAGAGTTTCCTCTGGATCTTGTTCGTTCTCTTGAAGATTCGTGCTCAAGCTTAATGCTATCCCCTGAAATTATTGTGATCGTCAAAAAACCTTTTCTTACCAATCGAGAGTATTTCATGAATTCTTCCATTGTGATCCTCCGAAGGCCATCATTTCAATATTTCTTCGTCCTCAGTTTTCAACTTCATCCTCCAACTATTCTCAATTGATGCCTCTTCGTTTGTCTCCATATTCTTTCGGTGCATCATTCAAGTATTCTTTAACCAGTTTGCGATCTCTTCGTTCTATTCTATCTAAATTCCCTCAAGTTCTCTATTCATTTTCTAATTCTTCCCGACAATTCATTCTTTTTCTTCGTTCATTTTCTAATTCTTCCCGGTGGTTCATTCTATTTCTTCACTCAGTTTCAATTCTTACGGTGGTTCCTTCAAGATTCCATTCATTTGTTATCATATCAATTCATTCGTTATTTCCAATCCTACCGGTGGTTCATGAAGACTTCCCCAGTTTGTGCTATACCTCTCCTTAATCTTTTCAACGAAAATAAATGATATGCAAATCCATTTCTGCTCATCAATTTAATTTGATGAAGGATAAGCATAACATAATTCTTATTCTTTTTCATCAAGTTGATTTAATCCCTTCCTTTGGAATTTGTTCATGATGAATAAATTCTAATCCCAACTGTTTTCATCTTTTCTTTTCCGGAGTTCAAAAATTTTCTCGGCTATCTCATCAGAACCCCCGTCTAAATCATTGCAAGGCTTTAATCTTATTCTTTTCATCCTTCATTTCTACCTCATCATCCATTTGTTACCGGAGTTCTTCATGGTGGTTCATCATTTAATTCATTCTTCAAGTGTTCATCAAATTCTTGTGGAGCAGCTCAAGTGTTCTTCTTCTTGCATCTCGAAGTACAAATAATTCTCCCTATTCTTGTGATGTGGAGTTTTGCATTTCCACGTTCTTCTCAGCTATTCAAGCATTTGGTTGAGGCATAATCTCACCTCAAGTTTGGGGATGTTTTCTATAAGCCCACAACAAACTTATTCTTGTTGTTGATTTTCTCAACAACTCCGTTCAATCCTTCCTTCTGAGGATGCTCTTTCAAATTCATTTGTGCTAGAAGATGTTGTTCTTTCTCCATTCTTCCCATTTCATTCTTAATTTGTTTCGGAGGCATTATGTTGTTGCTCTTATCAAGTATCATTCCATCTTTTTAAGTCCATATCCCTTCCATGTTCAATTAGAGTTCTGTCCAAATTCATTCATTCTTGTTCCTTGAGCTCTTGTTTTGTATCTTTCCACCTAGAAGGTTCTCGTAATGTTGCTTATTACTCTTTTGTAACGGAGCATCTCAATCTCGTTCTTCTCTGTTGTGTTCTTTCTTACAAGTTGTTCAACCTCTCAAGATTATTTGGTTTCACTCTTCTCTCCAAGAAGCAACCTTGTTCTTCCTTTTCCTCTTCCGTCTCATTCCTAAGATCTCAGGATGAGATGTCTTGTTAGTAGGGGAGTGACGTGACACTCCGAGACCGATGCGCCAGATGTCTTCCTCTTATTCACCGTCGTTGCCATGTCTTTCGCTTGCGTGTTGCACTTTGCCTTGTCATCATGTGCATTTCATCTGCATGCTTTTCAAAACTTGCATTTGTTCGTAGTTGCTCGTCGCCCAGTTCTCTCTGTTGTCCGTTCTGAGCCCAGACACACTCGCACGCACCCGTCGCACCTCCTAGATCTTGTTTCGTGGGTGGGAGAAAAACATTCTCAGAATGGTACGAGAGTTGACGTGTGGTCTTGGTATATCACCGATAGGCCGCCTGTCAAATTTCGTTCCATTCGGAGGTCATTTGATGCCCCAACGGTTAACCGCCGAACGCCTCTCTCATTGCATCCCACTAACCTACCTAAACCCCCTCCATGCTCTTCACCGTTGGATCACGATCGTGTGGGCGAAGACCGCAACTCAAGAGCCCTCTCCTAGCTCCCTATAGATATAAAACAGCCCCTCCTCCAAATTTCGGGTAAAACCCTAGGTTTCCTCCTCCTCCTCGCGCCGCCAGACAATTCCACCCCACGCCGGACACGTCCATCGTCGCCTCCCGCACCAATCTCGCATCGCCACGTCACCGCCGCCTGCGCCCACAACGCAACACCGCCCGGGTCCCAGATCCATCCCGCCCCTGGTTGAACTGGGCAGTCCCGGGCCCGTGGCCGCTGGATCCGCCCCGCCGCCGCTCCTCCTCATCTCCTCTGCGCCACCACCGGACGCCGCCGCCTCGCCGCTCGCCTCCGCCCCTCGCCACCTCATCGCGCCCTTCGGTCACCTCCGCCGCCGCTCCGCAGCGCCCGTAGCTGCCTCGCCACCTCCGCTGCACCGCCGCCTCGCGCCGCCGTTGCCGCCGTAGTTAGCCGAGCCGCTGCCCCGCGCCTCCGCGTCGCCCGGCCCGATTCGTCCGCCGAGCCTCCAGATCCGCTCCTCCTCGCGCCTCCTCCGGTCCTCCTCGCGGGAGATCGCCGGAGCCTTGCCGGAGTTCGCCGTCGCCGGATCCACCGGAGAGTGGATCAGATCCACCAACCCCGCCAACCAAGCGTCGTGTCCCCGTCCCGGATCTGCTCATCCCGCTCCTCTCTGTCTCATTTTCATGAGGTCTAATTTCCACTAAGTCCCTGAAAGACTCATAATATGTGTGCATGTTTGACCTCGGATAACTTTCTGCATGTTGGTCCAAACTGAGTGTATGATATGTAAAAATGTTCATCTCAGAGTGCTCTACATGATGGTTGCATTGCCATACATGTTAGGATGCATTTTTCCATGTTAATCTCTGTTGCAAAAGTATTAAGTGTTATAAATTGCTGCAAACTGTTATAACTTGCTCTTTTGTCTTTTTCATAGCATTTTGTGTGATTTTCTTTTAAGCATCATGTCAGCATGTTTTATTAGCACAATCATGCCATATTTGCAATGGTGTAATTGGTTTATCATGATATACCCTGTGTTGAGTGGAACATGCTTGCAAACATGTCATGTCATTGTTGTTGTTTTTACACTTAGTTGAAATCTGCTAAGTCTAGAATCTGTTATATTATGATGCCATGTTTGTTTGATGCTACAGTCAAATCTAAGCGTAGTTAGAGATGTCCAGTGAGCTTTTTTTGAAGATCATGTTATGCTCTATCCATACATGCCCTTCTTTACAATTATAAGTTGCTGTAGCATGTCGCTTTCTTGCTCTTAATTTGTCATCATGATAAATATGTCAGCATGTCAACAACATGTTCCATTTAGCAAAACTCATTGTAATCAATCTATGCATCTTATGGAGTTATGCCAATGGAGTTATTTGGATTATGCCGTGCCTACAATGTTTTCATGACCTTTGCATGGTTATTAGAATTGCTACGCTTGCTATTATGTACCTCCGAAGTCAGCATCATGATGTTATTGTTTTGCATTCCTAGATTTTCACCAAGTCCGAGAATCAGCTTATTTCATGTTTGCATCTTGTTTTGAAGAATGCCATGAACGTGTTGCTCTTATGTATATGCCATGTTGTACTATTTGAGCTCCATGTTATGTACTAGAATTCCATGCTTGTGTTTGCCATGATCTTGCACTGTAGCATATTTGTTTCATGCCTCCAACATGTCATCATATTAACTCTGCTCATGTACATGCCATGTTTTTCACTAAGTCATAATCTATGATATAAAGTTGCTTATTGCATTGATCATGTTGGATTAATATTGATGCCTATGAACCTGAACCTTGATGATATTTGAAGCATGTAATCTGTACTTTGAGTGCATCTGATGTTTCTGCCTATCTTGTTCTTGTAGCGTGTTGTTTTGATGCTTGTAAGATGCCTTAATTGCTGTTTTGGACATATTGTGTTTTAAACTTGTTTCATGTGTATGTGTTGAACCGTTGCTCCGTTTTGAGCGTGCTCTATATGAAACTTGCTTAGTTTTGTGTGTAGATTCGCATTGCCATGTTGCATCCATGTTTTGAGTGTTGTGCTTGATGTTTGAATGCATTTTGAATCAATGACATGCTTAACTTGTTTTGCTCATATCTTCTAGGCCGTAGCTCCGAATTAAATGAACTTTATATGTAACTTGACTAGAAAATCGTGTAGATCATCATGGTGCATGTTAACTTGCTGTTTAACAACTCCAACATAAGATTTGTTCAGATCTGGACCAATTTCGAAATTTGCATATGAGGACTTACCAAAATTGTTATATGTTGTATCCGACCTCATTTAAACTTGCTTTGTTGTGTGTTCTTGTTTGCATCATCTCTTGCCATTGTTAGCATCATGTAGCCTTGTCGTGCATCATACTTGGTTGAGCATCATGTCTTGTTTATGTGTTGTGTGTTTACCATGTTGTTTGCTTCTTCTCGTTAGTTCCTGTTTCGTTGCGTTCGTGAGGATTTGTTCGACTACGCTTGGTTCGTCTACATGGCTTCGTCTTCTTCATGGACTTGTTCTTCTTCCTAGTGGGGTCTCATGCAAGATGACCGTCACCTTAGATCTCACTATTATCATTGATATTCTAGTTTTCTCGATGCTATCGCTATGTCGCGCTACCCACCACTTGTTTATCAAGCCTCCCATTATGCCATTAAACAGCCTCTAATCTTTTCACCATCCCAGCAAACTGTTGTTTGACTATGTTACCACTTGCTCAGCCCCTCTTATAGTGTTTCTAGTTGTAGGTGCAGTCGCAGTTTGTTCCATGTTGTAACATGGATATGTTGGAATATCACAGTATCTCTTATGTTAAATTAATACACATATATACTTGGTAATGGGTGGAAGGCTTGGCCTTTTGCTTGGTGTTTTGTTCCACTCATGCCACCTTAGAATCGGATACACCGGTGTTATGTTCCTTGATATTGTGTTCCTAACACGGTTGGGGTTTATGCCCCCCAACAAGGCCCAATCTTGGTTTAATCATTTGCCTAATAACTAAAAACTTGCATAGGGACTTTCCGGACCCCGTGGATTCTTAATAAACCCCCGGGCCAGTGCTCCTCATGAGTGTTAGTCCCAGAGCACTGTGTGGGGCCACCCCTTGGCAACTTGGGGTCTTTGGCACCTGTACGTGTAGCTTAACCGATCATGGCCTGAGACGAGATACGCGTGGCCTGTTTGGCAAAAGCTTGTAAGTGATGTAGTTACAAACACGCTCATTGCTAGCTAGCTAGAAATTGCAAGCTAATGATCGTCCATGCACAAACTAGCACGACCATGCACTAGCTGAACAGTGAATTTGAACACACCATACAAAAGCTTGATGTTACAAACTACCACATGCCATCACGTGCAGCGAGGACATGATTAGTTCATCTCGACCTGGCAAGTTCAGCATACATAGCAAAAACAAAACAAAATCCCCACACACCTTCGCTAGATGAGATCTTGTAATTTAGGAAACCTAGATTGGGATGAGATGACTTCAGGTAGGGAAAATTGGAAGCAACGGCAGAAGGGAAAGCACGGAGAGTCGAAGATAACGCTCATTCTTCTCATGTTCTTTGTTTTAGAAAAAGAGGTCAGAGGTTCTTTTTTATATGCAGAGAAAATACCATAGTTTTCAAAAAAACGCAGTATTAATACTAGAATTTTTTGTTGTTGCCAAACAGCTCACAGTAATTAAAACCATGGTAATCCTAAGAACTGTAATATTCTCAAAATGCATAGAAAATACATTGATATCAAACGGGGCCTTAGATGTGGAGTGGTAGGTGCACTAGGGTTACAAAGAAAGTCAATTTATATGGCGGCTCGACATGGGATTGCGCTAAGGCGCTCCGGATTTGCCTTTTTAGGGGTTTAACCAAGTTTTTATTGCTCAAACTCCACCATACGTGGAATACAAAAAGGATCATGGGGCTCGACAAACCAAATGTGTTGACCCTGATCTAAGGAATGGGAAAACTTGGCAAACCTATCGGCGTCGCCATTAGTGGCTCTACCTTCGAAAATGAAGCTACAATTCAAGACGGAAGATCTTTGATTAATCTCTCTAATGATAGCTCCATGCTCTCCACCACTTTTCCTCTGGATATCATTCACTACTTGTTTAGAATCCGACGCAAGGACGGAATTTTGCAGCCCCAAATCTTCACCCATAGATAAGCCTTCCCGACAAGCTATAGTTTCAAGTGTTATGACATCAGCTATACCCAGGAGTACCCGTACCGAGCTACCAATATAATTGCCAAAACAATCTCGGCAAACAGCAGCTGCAGAGCCCCTGTTGTATGTCTTGACACTCCTGCGTTGACCTGAATTTTGTAGAAACCACACGGTGGAGCTCTTGGTCTCACATTCATAGTTCCCGGTCTCAATGATCTAGGCAGGCTTGGCACACTTCCGGACTTGCTCGGAAGCATATCCAATTCAGCAATGAAGCAAGTAATGAATTGATGTGTCGTTGCTGGACTTTGAAAAGCTCTATCATGTATAGCCTTTTGCCTCGCCCACCATATCGCCCATAAAGTCACCGCAAATCTGGTGAATGCCCCATGTGATAGTGAGTCTAACATGGCGAAAATCCACTGTTTAGCATTAGGTTCCGTTGTTTCACATATATTCTCCGCTAGTTCTCCATCAACCAGGGCACAAATGCACCTTGCCATTGAGCATTCCAAAAATGAATGTCTCCAAGAGTCGTCTGCACCACATAAACTGCAGCTACTCGATGTTACCATGTTTCGATGTGCTCGGACATCTTCAGTTGGAAGTGATTGTTTGGCCAGACGCCATAAGAAAATATGAATCTTCCCTGGTACTTGGGGTCTTCCATAAGTGTTTCCATGAACCCACTTCCCGATTTGTGTTAGAAGAACCCGACATCTTGTCCAGCCATGCTTCCCTCCTATATTTTGTCTTAATCATCATTCTATACGCTGAACAAACTGAGAAGCAGCCATTCCTCTCAAAGCGACATGCCCATGTGTCCTTGATTGTAGTTGTATACGGTGGAATATGTAATATGGTCGGCACATCGATTAATAGGCAGACCTGATGTACGAAAGTAATATCCCATGTGGACGTAGTATGGTTGATCAATCGAGAGACATATTCTAGTGATTTTGCTGTAATACATCCGTAGGGCCGCATCATCTCCTCTCTAGGTATCCAATTATCAACCCAGATCTTCGTTGTTTTCCAATTCCCAATCCTTCTTATCAGACCTTGCTTTAGTACATCTCGTCCCTCAATGATTGCCCTCCAAATCTAGCTCGGGTGTCCACCTAGTTCAGCCTCAAGAATCGAGCAAGATGGGAAATAAACACTCTTTAGAATTCTTGCACTTAAGGATCCAGGGCATCGTAGAATCCTCCAAGATTGTTTCGCTAGTAGACACAGATTAAAAAGTTTAAAGTCCTTAAAACCCAAACCACCCATACTCTTTGGTTGTGTCATCGCCTCCCATGAAACCCAACTCAACTTACGGTGTCGCTCCTTGATTCCCCACCAAAATTTTCTGATCAACATATTTAGATGCTCGCACAAGCCTCGAGGGAGCTTGAAACAAGACATGGAAAAAACTGGAACTGCTTGTGCCACTACTTTCAACAAAACTTCTTTCCCTGCAGTTGACATTGTCTTCTCAATCCATCCTTGTACTTTACTCCACAAATAATACTTGAGGTACTTGAAAGCTCCATTCCTGGATGAACCCACATCAGATGGCAATCCTAAGTACTTGGCACTCAGGGTTTCATTTGGAACATGTAACAGAGTTTTAACATCCATTCTTACACTATCCGGACAACCCTTGTTGAAGAAGATAGAGGATTTATCATGGTTTATACGTTGTCCGGAAGCCTGGCAATTATGTATTCAATAGTTCATTCACCTCATTTGCCCCATTAGTACTAGCCTTAAAAAACAGCAGGTTGTCATATGCAAATAACAAGTGGTTAACTGGCAGTGTCGGAGGTGCCACCTGTACTCCACTTACGTTTGATGATTCGTCTACATATTTTAAGAGGCACAAAAGGCCCTCTGCTACTATCAAGAATAGATATGGGGGAAACAGGATCACCCTGTCAAATTCCATGAGAAGGTTTGAAATCTTGTAACTTCTTACCATTAAATAAAACTGAGAAAGTAACTGACTTCACTCGGCCCATCACAACTGTGACCCATCCCTCGGGGAAGCCCAGTTTTAACATTATTGCCTGTAAATATCCCCACTCAACTCTATCGTAAGCTTTCATCATGTCCAGTTTTAATGCACAGTGGGAATTCCTATTACTTTTATTTCTCTTCATAAAATGCAAGCACTCATAAGCTGTAATTATATTATCTGTTATGAGTCTTCCTGGAACAAAAGCAGATTGCTCCTCTGAAATAATATCTGGTAGCACAAGCTTCAACCTATTTGAAATAACTTTGGAGGCGATTTTGTAGAGAATGTTACATAGAAAAATAGGCCTGAATTGGGTCAATAGTGTAGGATTCTTTCGGAATTAGCACTAGCAATATTTCATTGATACATTCCGCTGATTTTGTCCCGTTAATAATCCGTAGAACAACCCTTGCCACATCAGAACCGCAAACTTCCCAGTGACGTTGGAAAAGGTGATCCGAGAACCCATCTAACCCGGGTGACATGTTGGGAACATTTGAAAAAGGGTCGTTTTTATTTCCTCCTGCGTATAAGCAGCCTCAAGGGGCTCATTCATGGTCGGAGTCACTTTGACAGGCACTGTTGTTTAGCACACCTTCCATATCATTCACCGCTTTCGAAGTATACAAATTTGTATAAAAAATAAAAAATTGGTGGCTAATTCCACCATCTCCCCAATATTCCCTGTCATACTTCCATCCATCTGGCAATTGTAGTGCCTTAATCTGATTTTTCTTCCTCCTCCTACTTTTTAGAGAAAAGACATACCCCCGACTTTATAAATAAAGCCATAAGGCAGGAAGGTAGCAACAGCATCACAGACAAGTGTCACAAACACACCCTGTCGGGGAAACTGTCCTCCCACGAGCACCTATGGGACCGGAGCCCCTTTACGTTGCGGTAAGGGAGCGGAGGGAGCATGAAGAGCAGATCGAGGGGCGCACGCGGGCAGTTTACCTAGGTTCGGGCCGCGCGGACGCGTAAAACCCTACTCCTGCCTTGGTTGTATTGAGCTCGAGAGCTTGAAGAGCTACAGTACTAGCTACACCGAGCAAGAGAGTTGCTAAGGTTTCCAACCCCCTCTACGTTGTGCATGGGCCTCCTTTTATAGCTCAAGGGGTCACCGACAGGTGTCAACGTAGAGGAGGGCAAAAATGTAACTTTGGTGGTAGTTGTAACAGTGCGGGAATAGTGCGTGAACAGTGGTCTTCACCTAACTTTGACAGTGGGGGACAAGAGCATTAAATGCCCGTCACCGTCGACCCCAAAAGCGTCCGTCCATGCTTCTCCGTTCGACACGGCGGTAGCCTCGTCACCGTGGCCTGCCACCGTGTGCCCCAGGCTGCACAGCCACCCGCCACGCGTCCCTGGAAGGGCCCTAGGGCGACGCGTGGGCAGATGAGCTGGAGCGCGAGCACACGACATAAGTTTCCCCCGGCAAGCACCTTGCCGGGGCTATGACCTTGCCGGGCCCGGAAGCTTGTCGCTCCCCGGGCCCTGCCGGGGCGCACGACGCGCCGAGGCATCTCTTCAAGTGCATATTCCTTGGTCTTCCTGGCAAGCTCCTCTTGCCAGGGCCTTGTGCTGGAGTGATGGTCTCGAGCCTGGTGCGGCCTTCCCGGCAAGCTCCACTTGCCGAGGCCTTGATCTTCTGACTTGTATACTTTGTTTTTGAATGGCTTTATAAGGACCGAAAAGGTTTCCGGCGAGCACGTGGTAAACCCTGCCGCGGGAAGCTGCTACTGCCCGTGCACAAGTTGGGGTACTAAGGTACCCCTATCTTAGTACACCGACAGGAGCCCCCGGGCCTGGGCCACACACGGTGCCGAGCGCTGTTGGGCCAGGCCCAAGACAGTGCACGGGCACGCGCGGCCCACAGCACGCCGAATCTCCTTCCGTATCCGCCGCATCCCCCCCTAACGGCACGCGTCGATTGCGGCGTCGTGGGGGAGATCGTGGCCTCGTTCTTTAATGGGAAATGCGGAGCGTCCCCCACTCCCCCCTTAAAAGCAGAGGAAGCAGGGGCAGTTCCCTCCTTCGTCTTGATCTTCCTTGATGATTCTGATCTTGCATTTGTTTTGCTTTCAGGACCCTGGCACAGCGGATGGCAAAGAGGGCCAAGATCCCTGTGGTTGAGGTTGAAGACGACTCGCCCGTCGCAGCGGCCGGAGACGCGCCAGCGGCGAGCTTGCCGGATCAACCCGCTGCTCCGAGGAGCAGCCCCCAGCGCAGCCCCCAGCGTAAGTCTGGTTTTTGTCTTTTCTGTTGGTCGGGCGCGCTCGAGGTTGTTGTTTGTATTGATGTTTTGTTGTCTTGTTTGTCTTGTGCAGAAGTGGAGCCGCAGCCGCAGGAGCGCCCGGAGACTGCCTTCGACGAGCCACTTGCTCCACCCTCCCCGCCAAGGGTGAACTCCCCGGCGAGGGAGAACGCTCCGCCAAGGACGGGCACCCCGCCAAGGGCGGGCACCCCGCCAAGGGTGAGCAGCCCGACAAGGGTGACCACCCCGCCAAGGGAGGGCGCGGGCGGCTCTCCGCCAGCAGGGGCCACTGCTCCACCGCCAAGGGAGGATTCCCCGGCGAGGGAGCCTGTCGTCGAAGAAGTCCGCGGAGGTAAGTCCTTGTAGCTTTTCCTCCTTGAACTTGTCTTTTTGGATATTTGCTTGATCTTTTCTTTTCTTTTTCTTCTGCTAGATCCTCCTGCACCGGAGCGGATGGAGACGGAGACCGCCGGCGAGGAGGGCGCACACGGCGACGGCGGCAACGCCACTGCCGCTGAGGGGATGGCTGGAGCCGACGAGCCTGCCGCTGAGGATACCGCCCCGACCGCAGACGCCGCGGCTGGGGAGGGGGGCGGCGACCACACTGCTGGCCCGGAGGCAGCAGGAGCGTCAAGCGCTGCACCGGCCGCCGACCCCTCCGCCACCACGGAGCAGCCAGGCGTCTATCTTGAGGCCCCCAACGGGGTCTTCATACAAGTCCCGTGGGGGTCTTCGTCGCGAGCCCCCGTGGAGGGAGAGACCTACGACGGAGAGGTCCTCGCCTCCGCGGGGTTGAAGATTGTTGAAGCGCTTGGCGGTGGAGACGAGCCCGAAGAGGAGAAGCTCCTTCGCCGGCTCCTGGCCCTGTACCGGGCCAGGCAGGCGAAATTGGATTCCCGGGAAGCCCTTGCCGCCAAGGCAGGAGTTGACTTGGAGAAGCGCGCCGCGGAACTTCGCGCCGCCAACCAGGCAGCCCTCCGCAACTTGGCGGAGGAGCGTGAAGGGCTTGCCGAGGAGCAGCAAGCCTTCCTCCTGGAGAAGGCAGAGGCAGAAGAGCGGCAGCGGCTGGCCGCCGAGGAGTTGTCTCGGCGGGAGGGGGCGCTCAACCAGCGGAAGGTCGAGCTCGACGCCCATGACGATGAACTCACCGCCCGGGAGCAGGCCCTTAGCGGGGCCCTGAAGGAGGCAAAGGATGCCGCAGCCGCCGCGGAAACCGCCAAGAAGGACCTGGAGCTCAAGGTGGATCAACTGGAGCGGTACCTGAAGGCAAGCGAGGACAGAGTCACCGCGCTTAATGTGGAGCGCGAGAAAGACGCCCACACCAACTCTAACTTGCAGGTACGTCTCTCCAAGAAAGGCGACGAGCTCACTGCTGCCAAGGATTCAATTGCTAACTTGGAGTTGAAGGTCTCCACTCTGACCGATTCGCTCGACGCCGCCCGGGACCGCGAAACGAAGCTGAAGGACGAGCTCCGCAAGGAGCGGAACTTGGTGGAGAGCGCCGCCGTCTCAGCGAACAATTTCAGCCGGGCGGTGGAGCAATGGACCGACGAGCTGGTCACCTCCGCTGCCAGTATTGACAAGGAGATGATGGCGCTGAGGGCGGAGCACCTCGTGTACTCTCCCGACGAGAGCCTCCCCCACAGCGCCAAGTTAAGTCTCTTCTTCAGGGGAATCGCGCCGGCGCTTGCACGGGTGCGAGAGAAGCTCCCCGTGCAGCTGGCCGACGAGTCGCGTCGGCTCTGTGCGGGCACTTTGGAGCGCGTCTTGATGAAGATCGTCTACCGCAACCTCGGCATCAACCTCGTCAACGTCCTCCGCTCCTTGCCGGACGACGCTGACCAGGAGGCGTTGAAGGCGCAGGTCGCCCACATCGTCGCCAGGGTGAACAAAGTCACAAGGCGTGAAGGCGACCGCGTAGATTAAGCTTCTTTCTTTCTGTTTCCCTTGTCGCTGCAAGTTATGTTATGGACATGAATCGATTAGTTATTGCGACAAGTTATCTCTATAATATACTATCTTATTTTGATCAATCAATGTGGTGTTATCCCCCTTGCTTCTGGTCCTCCACTTTGTATGCTTTTTGCCCTACGCTTTTAGGGGACTTGCCGGCAAGGGGCCCTCGCCGCGAGCGCTGAGTGCTGGACTCTTAGCAGCCTGCTGGCAAAGGACCTCGTCGGCAAGTAACCTTGCCGCAGCTAGTCGCAGCGCACTTAGCTTGCTGAGCGAACTCGCAAACGAAGTAAGGGCGCGACACTTGTCGCAGCTCACTTAAGTCGTCGAGCGTGCTCGAAAACAAAGTAAGGGTGCGGCTAGCCACGGGTAGGTTCCTCCGCGCACAGGTTTTCCATACAAAGTGTGGTTGTTCAAGGAAGACAACTAAAATTTGAAAATTTGAATTACTCAAACTTTGGTAACTTAGCTTTCATAGTTCGTTCGTTCCCCGGCGAAGCTTCTCTTTCTTGAACAACACTTGGTTCATCCTCCACCTCCTTCCTCCCCGGCAAACTTGTGCGCGAGGAACGTTCCTTCTGCTTAAGAGGGAGAGAAAAAGAGAAGGGAAAACAAGTATAGGGCTTCACGGCTTGCTAGTGCTCACCGGGGATGTGCGTTGCACAAGGTGCCGAACAATGCATGCAAATAACAAAGAAAAGCATGGAAATGGCAAATAGTGCGAAGCACGAAAACTTTACTGATGCACGGGATCTGCGCCCGGCTTTGTACAAAGGTTTACATGCAACAGCGGCAAGACTCGTACAGCGCCGGAGCGGATCACGGCAACCGCGCCTTATGGGTGAAACTTGCGAAGATGCTCTATGTTCCAGGAGTTGCTCACCGGTAAGCCTTCTTCGGTCTCAAGGCGGACAGCGCCGGGCCTTGTGACTTGTCTCACCCGATAAGGGCCTTCCCACTTCGGCGTCAACTTGTTGGAATTCTTGGCGGACTGAACACGCCGAAGAACAAGGTCGCCTTCCTCGAGACTCCTGGCCTTGACCTTGCGGCTATGGTAGCGACGCAAGGCTTGCTGGTATCGAGCAGCTCGTACAGCAGCCTGGAGACGTTCCTCCTCGAGGAGCAATGCATCATCTTGTCGCAGCTGCTCTTGCTCGAGCTCATCATAAGCGAGCACTCGAGGAGATCCGTATACGAGTTCCGTGGGGAGAACTGCCTCTGCTCCATAGACAAGAGCAAAGGGTGTATGTCCGGTGGCTCAACTTGGTGTCGTCCTGATTGACCAAAGAGCCGCCGGTAACTCCTCTATCCAGTTTCTTCCGCACTTACGCAGCCTGTCGAAGGTTCTTGTCTTGAGTCCGCGCAGCACTTCAGCATTGGCCCTCTCCGCTTGGCCATTGCTCCTCGGGTGAGCAACAGAAGCGAAACAGACCTTGGCGCCAAGGTCTTGGACGTACTGCATGAAGGTGCGACTAGTAAACTGTGTACCGTTGTCGGTGATGATCCTGTTAGGGATCCCGAAATGGCAAACAATTGACCTGAAGAACCTGACTGCTGACTGTGCTGTCACCTTTCTCACTGGTTCCACTTCTGGCCACTTTGTGAACTTGTCGATCGCAACGTACAAGTACTCAAAGCCCCCGACAGCACGGGGGAAGGGGCCGAGGATATCGAGCCCCCAGACCGAGAAGGGCCAGGATAAGGGATTGTCTGGAGAGCTTGAGCTGGCTGATGAATTTGCTTGGCATGGAACTGGCACGCTTCACACTTGGTTACTTGTGCAGTTGCATCTTGGAGGGCTTCCTTGCCGGAATGCTTTCCCGGCAAGCGCCCTTGCGCCAATGTGGTGGCCACATATGCCTCCATGTATTTCTGCCAACAGCTTCTGTCCATCTTCTCTGGAAATGCACTTCAACCTGACACCATTGAGCCTTCTTCTGTACAGTTCATTGTCAACGAACTGGTACATACTTGACTGTCTGGTTATCTTCTCTATCTCTTCTGGGTCGTCGGGAAGTTCTCCAGTTTGCAGAAAACGGATTATCTGCTGCGCCCATGCCGGAGCCCGAGGCTCAACGACAAGGACCAAAGGCATGAGGGCCGCTGCGGGAACCCCAGCTTCTACGGCAAGAACCTCCGGTTCTGCCGGAGCTGATGGTCCCCCGGCAAGCCTGCCGGGGCAAGGCTTGTCGGGAACGCTTGCTTCAACTGTACAGACCCTTGGATCTGCAGGAGCAAACTGTTCCTCAACGTTCTGACTGTCAATCCTGGGGACCTTGGCGGCTGTTTCGGGAAGATCCGCCGGCAAGTAGTCGCCGGATACCAACTTCCTTTTCTTGTTCTGCCCAACTGATGGTGTAACGGATGGCTGAGTTAGCTTGAGCAGGAAGGTCCCTGGTTCCACAGGTAACTTCATCACAGCACACTTTGAGAGGCCATCTGCAATATCGTTCTGAGCTCTTGGGACGTGCTCCATTTGCAGACCTTCAAAGTGTTCTTCAAGCTTCCTCACTTCATCAACATAAACTTCCATCAAAGGGCTCTGATAACTCTTGTTCACTTGTCGGACCACCAACTGTGAATCTCCCCGCACAATCAACTTCTTGATCCCAAGTTCGGCTGTAATTCTGAGGCCGGCAAGCAGACCTTCATATTCGGCAGTATTGTTTGTTGCTTGCTCCTTGGGAAAGTGCATCTGGACAACATACTTGAGGTGCTCTCCGGTGGGCGCTATGAGTACCACGCCGGCACCGGCGCCTTGTAGCGAGAAAGCACCATCAAAGTACATTACCCATTCGCTGCTTGCTTCTTGTACGGGGACGCTTGTCTCTTGGACTTCTTCATCTGGCGTTGGGGTCCATTCCGCTATAAACTCTGCCAAAGCTCTGCTCTGTATGGTTGAGGTACTTTCAAACTTGAGACCAAAGCTTGACAGCTCCAGTGCCCACTCGACGATCCTGCCTGTTGCTTCGGGGTTCTGCAATATCCTCTTCAACGGAAAGCGAGTGACTACTGTTATCTCGTGTGCTTGGAAGTAATGGCGCAGCTTTGTCGAGGCCATGAGGAGGCCGAAAAGCAACTTCTGCACCCCAGAGTATCTTGATCTAGCCCCCTGCAAGAGGGAACTCACAAAATACACTGGGCGCTGCACCATCTTCCTTCGCACTTCTCCTTGCTCCTGCGCAGACTTGTCCTTGTCGGAGCCAGAGCTTGGCGGGGAAGCCCCCTGCTTGTCGCTGGATTCGCTTGCTGGTGGTGTAGATTCCTCATCCGCCTCCCTCTCCGCTACTAACGCAGCACTAACCACTTGATTGGTTGCTGCTAAGTATAGCAACAACTTTTCTTGTGGCCTAGGTGCGACAAGTATTGGAGTGGAGGACAGGTACCCTTTCAAGTCTTGCAGCGCTGCCTCCGCTTCCGGAGTCCATTTCATAGGACCTGCCTTCTTCAAGATCTTGAAGAAAGGCAGGGTGCGTTCTGCAGACTTTGAAATGAACCTACTAAGGGCAGCCACACAACCAGCAAGTCTCCTTACATCCTTGACGCGCTTCGGGGCTTCGATCTGCTCGATGGCTTTTATCTTGTCGGGATTGGCTTCAATCCCCCTCTGGGACACAAAGAACCCGAGAAGCTTGCCGGATGGGACTCCGAAGACGCACTTCTCGGGGTTCAACTTGAGCTGGATCTTGCGCAGATTCTCAAAGGTTTCTTCCAAGTCTTGGATCAGGGTATATTTGCTCTTACTTTTGACCACTATGTCATCCATGTAAGCTTCTACATTTCTGTGTATCTGTGGTTCAAAAGCAGTGTGCACCACCCTAGCAAATGTTGAGCCTGCATTCTTCAATCCAAAGGGCATGCGTATAAAGCAGTATGTGCCGCATGGAGTAATAAATGCAGTCTTCTCTTCATCCAGCGGTGGAGTCAACAATCTGGTCAATACGCGGCAAGGGAAATGGATCCTTGGGACATGCTTTATTCACATCAGTGAAGTCTATACAAAGTCTCCACTTCCCATTGGCCTTGCGTACGACAACTGGATTGGCCAACCACGTAGGATGGATCACGCCTCTAACTAGGCCTGCTGCTTCCAACTTCTTGATTTCTTCAGCAATGAATTCTTGGCGCTCCACGGCTTGCTTCCTGACCTTCTGCTTGACGGGCCGCGCATGAGGAAAAACAGCAAGCTTGTGCTCAATTACCTTCCTGGGAACGCCGGGGATGTCAGATGGTTGCCACGCAAACACATCGACATTCGCCCGCAGGAAGGCAACGAGCGCGCTTTCCTATTTGTTGTCGAGCGTAGCACTGATGGTGAAGGTACCACCAGTGCCGTCCTTCTTGGCGGACACCTTCTTGGTTGCCGTTGGAGCGGCCATCCCTTTCTTGCACTTGCCGGTGGAGCTCGATGGAACGTCCTCGACGGCAGCGCAGCACTCCGAAGAGGTGCGTTTGCCGGAGTGGGCCCCAGAGCTCTTGCCGGACTTGGTCTTGGTCTTCTTCCCCTCGGGAGCTTCAGCGGCAAGTGTGTTGCTCTCTGCTGCGGCTGCTGCATCCCGGTATATCTTGTCGGTGCAGATAAGCGCATCCTTCTTGTCGCCAGGGACAGAGATGACGCTTATCGGCCCCGGCATCTTGAGTACATTGTAGGCGTAGTGTGAAGCTGCCATGAACTTGGCGAGGGCAGGACGTCCAAGTATCCCATTGTATGGCAATGGGATATCGGCCACGTCAAAGGTTATCCTCTCTGTCCTGAAGTTAAGCTCCCCGCCAAAGGTCACTGGCAGTGTAATCTTGCCCTTCGGCTTGCTCCTTCCCGGGTTTATTCCTTGGAACGACCCGGTTTCTTCGAGCTCGCCGTCTGGGATCTGGAGTTTCTTGATCACAGCTGAGGAGATCAAGTTCAGGCCGGCCCCGCCGTCAACCAACATTTTGGTGACCTTGAGGTTGCGGATGGTTGGTGAGACCAACATCGGCAAGCACCCGACCGCCGTTGTGCGGTCAGGGTGATCCTCAAGATCAAAAATGATGGGCGTGCTGGACCACTTCAGAAGCCTGCGTGACTCGACGGGCGGCTCTGCTGCGTTTACTTCCCGCACCCACTGCTTGAGTTGGCGGTGGGAAGTATGCAGAGAGGCGCCTCCATCGACACACAGAACTTCTGTGGCCTTCTGGAACTCCTGCTCGCTGTTATCTCCTTCCTCCATGTCTTCGTCATCGTCTTCTTCCTCATCCTTGTCGCGGCCCCGGGGAGGTCGATCACCTTGCCGCTGCTTGGCCTTGCCGCGGCGTCCTCCCCGGCCATTGAATGGCCGCTTCTTGCTGGGCTCTCCCCCGCCACCTTGGGCCTTCTCCTTGTCACGACGCTCGTATTCAGCCTTCTGCTGCTCTACGAGGTACTCGACTCGCTTGCAGTTCGAAAGGTCGTGGCCCTTGGTGCGGTGGATCTTGCAGTATTGCTTGTCGGAGCCGTCCTGCTTGTCAGCTGCCACTACAGGGGCAGGTTCCTTGCCGGAACCGCCAACCTGTGCCTTCTTGGCGGGAGCCTCCTTGCCGGACTGCTCGACGACTAGCACTTCCTTGCTCTTCTTTCTTCCATTGTTCCGCCGCCGGCTCTTCTTTGCCGGGGCGGCATCATCACTGTCGCTTCCTCCTGCGCCAGTATCCTCTCCGGGGAGTCTCCTCCCCTCTTCAGCGCGCGCGCACTTGTCAGCCAGAGCGTAGAGCTCTCTGACATCCCGAATCTTGGTCATGGCCATCTCTTCCCTCATGCGGCGGTTACGCACGTTCTGGTGGAACGCACTGATAACCGCGGCAGGGTGGACGTCGGGAATATTGTGCTGCACGCGGTTGAATCGTTGAATGGACTTGCGCAGGGATTCTCCCTCCTTCTGGGCCAAGATGTGGAGATCGCTCTCCTGGCCGTGGGGTTTGTGGCCGCCCGTGAAGGCGCCAACAAACTGGTGGCACAAATCCGCCCACGAAGAAATGGAGTTCTCCGGCAAGTGCATAAGCCAAGAACGGACGTTTGGCTTAAGCACTAGCGGGAAGTAGTTGGCGAGTATCTTCTCGTCGCGTCCCCCGGCAGCCTGCACCGCGATGGTGTAGATGCTGAGGAACTCCGAGGGGTGCGTCTTGCCGTCGTACTTCTCGGGTACGTCGGGCTTGAAGTTTTTCATGCTGGGCCACTGTACTCGCCGCAGCTCACGGGTGAACGCAGGGCAACCTGCCGCGTACGGCAAGTCGCCTGGTTCACCGGGCGCGTACGTGTCGACAGCGGTCCCAGCGCGCTGATCCGATTGTCGTCGGGCTTCTCGTCGGCGCTCGATGCGCGTTCGAGCGTCTTCTTGCCGCTGGTCGTCGAGGACTTGGCGCTGGTCCCGACGAGCCCGCGGATCCGACGACGCCGTAGAGTCGTCGTCGACGTTAATCCGGCAGGGTGGCGTCTTCTGCTTCCGCGGCGGGGAGTGCACGGTAGTTGCACCCCCGGCGGTCTTGTCGCCATCGGCCTTCGTCTGGTCGACTTGCCGTGGCCGCGATGTCGCCGGCTGCTGCGGCGTGTCGTTGTTGGCGAAGGCGATGAGACTCTGGATCGTTGCCCTCCAGTCTTCGGCTTTGTCTGCCGCTGGAGGAAAATCAAGGAGCAGTTGCGCTCTTGCTAGCGCTTCTGCTGGAGAAGAGGGGAGCGGTGGCGAGCGGTGCGAGGAGCGAGATATGCTCGGACTTCCAACAGGGTTAGAAGGAGCAGTTTCTCGCCCCGGCGACCGCGCCTTGCTCGTGCCAGGACGATGGCCTTGAGCATCCAGCGAGCCTCCGGCTTGTCCTTGCCCCAGCAAGCGTATGGTACCTCCTGTACCACGGCGCTGCTGGCCTGTCGTCTGCTGAGAGGGACGTGGTGCGTCTACGGACATCGAGGCTTTGGAATTCGCCCGGTCGTCCGTTTTGTCCTTAGACTTGGTGGCGCCGTGAGTTTCCATGCCGGCGACCACCCTTCCGCCGGCGTCTCCCCCACCAACCGTTGGCTCTGGTGGCGGCGGGATCGACGCAGACGGGCCTGCGACCTCCGAAGCCTTCTTCTTCGGAGCCATGTTGGTGTTGCTGACGAAGTTGATGAAGCTGTAGAGGTTGATGAAGAATGCGCCCACGTGAGCGCCGGATCAGGTTCGCACAACCTCGACGCCCCTACCTGGCGCGCCAAAGATGTCGGGGGAAACTGTCCTCCCACGAGCACCTATGGGACCGGAGCCCCTTTACGTTGCGGTAAGGGAGCGGAGGGAGCACGAAGAGCAGATCGAGGGGCGCACGCGGGCAGTTTACCCAGGTTCGGGCCGCGTGGACGCGTAAAACCCTACTCCTGCCTTGGTTGTATTGAGCTCGAGAGCTTGAAGAGCTACAGTACTAGCTACACCGAGCAAGAGAGTTGCTAAGGTTTCCAACCCCCTCTACGTTGTACATGGGCCTCCTTTTATAGCTCAAGGGGTCACCGACAGGTGTCAACGTAGAGGAGGGCAAAAATGTAACTTTGGTGGTAGTTGTAACAGTGCGGGAATAGTGCGTGAACAGTGGTCTTCACCTAACTTTGACAGTGGGGGACAAGAGCATTAAATGCCCGTCACCGTCGACCCCAAAAGCGTCTGTCCATGCTTCTCCGTTCGACACGGCGGTAGCCTCGTCACCGTGGCCTGCCACCGTGTGCCCCAGGCTGCACAGCCACCCGCCACGCGTCCCTGGAAGGGCCCCAGGGCGACGCGTGGGCAGATGAGCTGGAGCGCGGGCACACGGCATAAGTTTCCCCCGGCAAGCACCTTGCCGGGGCTATGACCTTGCCAGGCCCGGAAGCTTGTCGCTCCCCGGGCCCTGCCGGGGCGCACAACGCGCCGAGGCATCTCTTCAAGTGCATATTCCTTGGTCTTCCTGGCAAGCTCCTCTTGCCAGGGCCTTGTGCTGGAGTGATGGTCTCGAGCCTGGTGCGGCCTTCCCGGCAAGCTCCACTTGCCGGGGCCTTGATCTTCTGACTTGTATACTTTGTTTTTGAATGGCTTTATAAGGACCGAAAAGGTTTCCGGCGAGCACGTGGTAAACCCTACCGCGGGAAGCTGCTACTGCCCGTGCACAAGTTGGGGTACTAAGGTACCCCTATCTTAGTACACCGACACACCCAAGCCCCAACGACGGGCGAGACGACAAGGGAGAAAGTCAAGTACATGGCACCCTCACCAGTACACGGCACGCAGGCCGAAAGAGAAAGAACCAACTAAAACCAAAGCATCCGGCCCAAAAGAAGCAATTAAGCATCCTACTCTTGTCTGCATAACTGAGACGCCGTCGCCTGGATTTTGTAGATCAGCATAGAGAGCGCCTCTTGGTCGTCGACCTTAGTCCATGATTTCCACTGCTGCAGGAAAGCACACGATTTAAATAAGCAGTCAGCCGGTTTAGCCGGAAACACGTGCTTGATAATAAATTTGTTCCTAGTCGTCCACAGGGACCAACATAAAGCTCCCAAGCCCACCCAAAAGATGCGCCTGGAGACGCCGGAAAGGTTGGATGCCAAGCTGCGCAACTCGACAAAGGAGGCAGGGGCCCAAGAAACACGGAGCCAGTCCCGCACGCAACTCCAAATGAGCTTAGCCAGGTGACAATGAAAAAAATGTGTTACGTGTCTTCCACATCACGGCAAAGGGCACAGAATTGGGAGCCCAGACCGTTTATCTTACAAATTTGATCAGCCGAGGGCAACCGGCCTCGGCTAGCTTGCCACAAGAAGATTTTAATCATAGGGGGAATACGGGCCTTCCAAATCTGGGAGAAGCTATTAGTAGGCGTGCCACCAACAAGCTTAGAGTAGAGTGATTTAACAGAAAAGCGTCCAGAGGCAGACATCGGCCAGAGCACCGAATCCCTGACCGTCGAGAGCGTAGGGAAGAGTGCAGTAAGACGTTGCCAATCTTCGAACTCTACAGGCGATAGGGAGCGGCGGAAGGCCAGATTCCACCCCTAGGAAGCTAACTTTGCAATAGAAATATTTGGATCAGAGCAATAAGAGAAAAGGGTAGGTAAGGTCACCGAGAGAGGTGAGTCTCCACACCACCAATCTAGCCAAAACCTAACCGAGGATCCGTCCCCAACAACAAACTTAACGAAAGATTGAGAAACAGGTCTCACTTTGACCAAAGATTTCCAAAACTGAGAGCCACCACGTGGCAGAGCAAACATCGGGCTGGAGGACAGAAAATATTTAGCCTTCAGGATCGATAGCCAAAGGGGCTGATCCTCAGCACTCATAATCTTCCACCACCATTTAATCATCAGGCACTGGTTCATGATGGAAGTATTAAGAATCCCTAACACCCCAAGGTTTTTGGGCCTACACATCAATTTCCATTTAACAAAGCGATATTTGCGACGATTGTCCGCCGCATTCCAGTAGAACGCCCCATGGTGTTTATCAAACCAGCATGAATCCCAGCCGACAAGAGATAGAAGCCCATCAGGAACATGGGGAGGGAGGAAAGACAAGCATTAATTAGAGCCACTTTACCCGCATTCGTGTTATATCTACCCCGCCAAGGAAGGATCCTGTTGCCCACCTTTGTTACCACCGGGGCAAACTCTTTGGCATGAAGCACGTCCGAGGAAATTGGCAGGCTCAGGTATTTGAACGGAAAGGAACCCAACTTACAGTTGATAAGGTGTGCCACTCGCACGGCTTTCGATTCGTCGACACCAGTAACAACCACTTCGCTTTTCGCGAAGTTAATCTTAAGCCCCGACATCGCCTCGAAGAATAATAGAATAAACTTGAGATGAGCAAGGCAGGCCTCATTCAGCTCCACCATAATAATAGTGTCGTCCGCATATTGGAGGTGGGTCAGACCAAGATTAGAGCTAACCGGAGTAATATGCCCGTAAGTAGCTGCCCTAGAGAGCAAGCGGGATAAGGCATCCGCAACGAAGTTGAAAAGAATGGGCGAGGCAGGGTCGCCTTGCCGCAGGCCCCTACCATTGGCAAAAAACTTGCTAACCTGACCATTAACATTGATGGCAGTGTGGCCTCCCGAGACCAGCTGCATAATTCTATGGACAAGGGGCCCTTCAAACCCTTTGGCCAATAAAACTCTACATAAAAAAGGCCAACTCACCGAATCATAGGCCTTCTCAAAGTCTAGATTAAGAATCACCACTTTCGACTTGCGAATCTTAAGGTCATGAACGATTTCATGCAGGAAAAGAACCCCGTCCAGAATGAAACGACCCTTAATGAAAGCCGACTGAAAAGGGTTGATGGTACGGTGGGCAATGGGGGAGAGGCGAGTGGCTAACCCCTTGGCCGAAAACTTGGCGAAGTTATTAATAAGGGCAATCGGCCTAAATTGCGAGATCAAGTCCGCGCCCTTGACTTTAGGAATAAGGGTAATGATAGCGTAGTTAAGGCGAGAGATGTCCACCATACCCAGCCATAATCCTTGGATAATTTTACAAATGAGAACCCGCAACTGCGGCCAGAATTTTTTAAAGAAGGGGATAGAGAAACCATGAGGCCCAGAAGCAGCGTTCGGGTTAGCCGAGCTAATCACCTGCCAGACCTCTTCGTCAGATAAAGGGACCATCAGGTCCAAAGTTTCGCCCGGCGAGATCCTGGAACCCTCATCCCAAAAGCCAGAGCAGAGGTCAAGTCCAGGGTCCGGCTTAGAGCCGATGAGATTGGAGTAGAAGCCGACAATGTGATTCATAATGAGGGACTGGTCCGAGAGTCTGACGCCGTCAATCAACAGAGTGTCAATGAAACATCTATGATGTCTGCCATTAGCGATCGCAAAGAAATACGCCGTCATAGCATCCCCCTTCAAGGTCCAATTAAGGGCACCACATTGGCACCAGTAAATTTCCGACAGTTGGTGTAGCAACATCAATGCCTCCTCCAGGGAATAACGAGTAGCCCACTGAGAGGCGGAGAGCCTAGATGTGTTAGCAGATTGATCCAGATCCCGGAGTTGGGATTCAAGGGAATCTTTGTCTCTACGAAGCTCAGCCGCCCTATTCCGAGACCACCCCCTTAAGAATTTCCGAAGCTCATAAGACAGTTTGTGACAATTATCCATGGTACCAAAGGAGCGATGAGGAGAAGAAAGAAGATTAGAGATCTTTGAAACCATCATCTCACAAAAAAAACCCAACAACAAGCCAAGACGCATCAAACTGGAAACGGGAGGGAGAAACAAGGGAAAGGATACCCGCATCGAGGACCAGGGGAACATGATCAGAGCCAACCACAGGCCTGGCCTTAAGCAGCGCGGGGGGAAACAACGAGTCCCACCGATCAGACACAAACACCCTATCCAACACCGACCGGACAGGTGAGGATTGATGGTTAGACCAAGTGAACCGCGCCCCACCCTAGGGAGCTCACGAAGCGCGCAATTACTAATGAAATCATTAAACACATTGGAAAGAGGCCAAGAGAAATTAGGATTGTTGTTGTTGGCCGGGGAACATAACAAATTGAAATCACCCCCAATTAAAAAAGGAATATTACAGGCTTCAATCTTAATTGAAAGTTCATCCAAGAAAAGAGGTGCAAGCGAGTGATCCGCAGGGCCGTATACCACCGTAAATTCCCACAAAGTGTTTAGCTGACGATGATGAAGCACACAACTAGCCCAAAAGATGTCATGATCAAAAGCAATGAAGTCAAACACGTCTCGTTTGGACCCAATCAAGATGCCCCCAGAATGACCCGAAGCAGGGAGAAAGTGCCAGTCAAACCTATCCATCCCAGCCAGCGCAGAAAGTTTAGAAGGGGAAAATGATTCCTTAAACGTTTCAACTAGCCCTAAAATGCCAATATGTTCACCACATACCAAGTCATGAATCTGGTCTCGGCGCCCCCTAGCACCGAAACCACGGATATTCCAGAAGAGAGCTCTCATTTGAAGGAAAGGTTTTTAATACGAAGAATCGATCTGCACGGGGCCACACAAGGCTTAGAGTGCTTGGAGCGACCGTTCTTAACATGGGCGGGGGGAGCAGGCGACTGGCCACAACCATTTGTCGCACCATCCCCCCGGACTGGCCCTGAACCCCAGCAGGGCCAGCAACACTCACGGCCTCCAAGGCCTTAGCAATAGCATCCTGGGCTGCCTCATTGGCCCTAATGACATAAAGAAGGTGAGAAGGAGTGCCCATCCCCGGATTTAGCAGCCACCCCAATATCAGACATGATATGCAGCAAATCATCATATGATAATGCAGGTAAAACAAGGCAAACAGGAGAGGCAGGGTGAGATGGTTGGACAGTCGAACCTGTAGGAGGAAGATACCTGGCCACGGCACGCCGCTCCGCCCGCACCGCCACCAAAACGCCAGAGTCGCGCACACGCCGGCCCTTCCGCGCCGTGGACGCCAGAGAACGCGGCACTAGGGAGCACCGGACCGGCGACGCCGGCTCGGGGCCAGACCCCGAGGCAGAGCCCAGGTCCTTGTCCAGACGACGAGCCAGGCCCGCCGCCAAAAGCTTGGAGGTAGAAGAAGCCCGACTCTTAGCAGAAAATTTCTGGACCGACACTTCTTCTTCTTAGATGAAAGCTCGGTGGAACGCAGGGGGGAAGCGGGAAGATCCTCGATCCCAGAGAAGGAGGGAGACTACGGGCGACTAGGCACATTGGAGCACACACCGGAGAAGGGGGTCCCCTTACCAACAGCAGCATCACGGGGAGCCAGGCCCTCCTTCTGAGGATTAGGAGCTAGGGCATTGTCCTTGAGCAACTCACGTTCATCAGGCTCCAACTTATCCCATTCAGACTGAGTAAAGCGCGGGTTTGTACCTCCACTTGGGTTTTGCCCCCCGTCGAACCATCCCCATGCATGTCGTCTTGGACAGAAGGCTTGGAAAGAGGGGACGGAGGTGGAACATGGGGTTCAGCACCCTCCACCCGAACACGAAGACACAGACCCTCAGGAGATGGGAAAACATCCACGAAACCATGAACACAGACAAGATCGATACACCACACACTGAGACGAACCGGGCCAACCTTTCCCAGAGACTCTGAATCAACTTCCACAGGCTTGCCAATGAGATTAACAAAAGCCATCATGAACTCCACAGAGCGAAGCCCCACTGGCATGTCGTTAACTAACACCCAAGTCTTGCTGAGAGGGCCCACTACCTTCGCACCACAGGTAGCTGCTTTGACAGACACCACAAGCTGGTTTAGGGGGAGAGTAAAACTGGTGCACGAGCAGATCATCCTTAGACAGTCCTTGGAGGGGAAAACCACTGCGAATTCATACTCTGAAAGCTGGCGCACCTGCCAGTCCTAGCCACCATCGTCCCAGATTTTCAAACCATCTAGGAGGGTCTGCGGAGAGATCTTCTGACCACACACCGTGATGATGGCCGCGTCAGAGAGGGACGGCGCAGCCATCACCATAGGAACATTAGCATCCAACGCGAAAAACGAGCATCCAGGTAGACCCAAGCCAAACTGTATGAAGGAGGGGCTCTTGGTACGATTACGGCAGTCCATAGTAAGATGACCATCGGAGCGGCAAATGAGGCAAAAGGGTGGGTTAGTGCATCTAGATTGGAAGTGATTCGGGCGGTGGCAGGCAAAGCAAGTCAGGGTCAGAGAAGGGCCCGAGGCAACAGGGTGCTGGCGGGGAGGGGGAGGCGGCGAGATGCCGTCACCACGGACCACACAAGACGCACTCGTGGCAGAGGGAGGAGGACGCCGATCCCCGGCCAGCGAGGAGGAAGAGCCAGGACCGAAGCGAGGCCCCGAGCGAGAGGCAGCGCCAGCCACAAACGAGCGAGGGGAAGGCCGAGGCGGGGGGGACCCCTGGCCGGAGCAGGGCGCGGCACCGACGAAGAGGAGCCACCACCAGCCGAAGTAGCAGCGGCCTCCCACGGATCCAGCCCCGACCCCGACGCACCACCAGATCCAGGGAGCGTCGTCCCAGATCTGGCCACGGAGCGCTCCGGCCCCGCCTCCCAATCCTCCCGCTCGCGCGACAGCTCGCGCACCACCCGCTCAGATTCGAGCTTCCACCGCAGCTCCGCCTCATAGGCCAGATCGACACCATTGCCCGGCGAAGCTCCACGGGCCCGCTTGCTACCCGAAAGGGCCTCGGAGGAGGAGCCCCTAGACTTGTCCTTGGCGACCACTTCAGTGAAGGAGAGGAGGAGAGGAGGTGGGGAAGAAGTGGATCTGGAGAAATGGCGGATAGGGCGATGCGCCCTGCGGATATCAGCGATAGAAGAAGGAAACCCTAGGAAGGGGGGAGAGGCACCGCGGTGCACCCATATATAGCCATAACAGGCCCAGCCAGAGTGGGCCGAATGGGTCAAAACGGGATCGCTGGCCATGGGAGGGGACGGACGCGAAGTAGTGGCCACAACCAACTGTCCCGGGCCCGCAGACGGGAGGGGAGGGAAAGAAACGAGAGACGACAAAGCCGGGGGACCGGGCGGCCCAATCCGAATCAATCCAGGCGCCACCAGGCCCAAGTGCCCACCAAGGCCCACCTCGACCACATGGCAGCCCGGATCTAGGGTTTGGCCACCAACCGCCCCGGAACACGCCGGCGCGACCGCCGCCACCGGTGTCGGCCCAGGCCGGAGAGGAGGAGGATGATCAGAACCAGCGACCGGTGACGCCACATAGACCGGATCCAACACCACAGAGGAAGGGGGAGGACCGAGGAGACCCCGATCGGGGGAAGGGACCGGGCCCCGACCCGCCATGCGTCGGTGCCGACCAACGCGCATCCACCCCGACGAGCCAGAGGGCACCGATACCGGTCAGCCACGGCCACCCGGAGCAAACTTCCGGGAGCGGCCCGACGCAGGCACGGGCGGCACCACCGACACCACCACCGACGGAGCGCACTCCTCTGAATCAGAGTCCGACTCCTCCATGTCGCCCAACGCCGAGAAACGCGAGCCAGGGAAGGACGCCGAAGTAGAGGGGCAAGGAGAGCCGACCCGCCCCGCAGACAGCGGGAGGGGCGTCGAGAGGGAGGGAAGGGCGGGGGAGCCATGGGCTGCGGCGAGGGCAGGGGATGAGGGGGACGGGGAGCAGGGGGACGAAGGGGGAGGAGGGAGAGGGGGGAGAGGAGCCATCCCTCTGACCAAAGTCTTCTTCCTCCTCCTACTTGTCCTCAAGTGAAAGAAATATGTATATTTGTCGTCATAAGCGAACCATTCTATCTGTGCCCTCTGCCGCCATAAGATCTCTTCTCGATTAAAAAGCTCTACTAACCTGTCGCAAATCTTGATTTCTGCATGGTTGGAGCTGGATCTACCTGGCAGTGCGCGCAGGATAGACAACTCCTTTCGCAATCGCTGGATCTCATGTTGTACGTTTCCGAACACGTCCCTGTCAAGGCTAGTAGATTGGTAGATAATGATTCAATTTTCTGCCGAATATCTGCTACAGAGCTCACCTCCCTGTTCCCCCATCCCGTCTCAACCTTGGCTGCTAGCTCGGAGTGTGTTTCCCAGCAGACTTCGTATTTAAAAGATTTTGGCCGTCTGCTACATGCCTGTATGTCGAGCATTTTTAGTATGCGAGGAACATGGTCTAAGGTTTTTTTTGAGATAAACATGGTCTGAGGTAGAAACCGTTTCATGCGATAATGCAGTATTAGAAGGGCACCGTTAGGCGCCGGCGCGCCGGCCGAATATTTCGGCCGGTCCAGCCCTAGTCGTACGATGCGAGCCACGTGACGATTGGATCTGAAGAAAAAAAAACTCGCCCCAGCTTCTTCTTCCTTGGGTCGATCCCCTCGCTCGGGCTGCGCGGCGCCACGCCTTCTATCCCTTCCGTAGCCGTTCTCGTCGCCGGTCCACACCCTCATCGGCCATCTCCGTTGCTGGTCCCCACCCTCGCCGCCCGTCCTCGTCGTCGCTTCCAACCATCGTCGGCCGTCCTTATCATTGCCGCGACGCATGAAGCAACTGCATATGTGGTTGCAGCCTGCAGCGGAGACGCTTGTAGCTCTCCCCGATTGCCGCCGCCCCTCGCCGTTGATGTCCATCGCTGCACGAAATTGCGTCGACGACGGCCACCAGGCCATGAACTGTGATTGCAGCTCCGGTGGCAATGCACGCCGGTTGAAGCTTTTCGCGCATACGATTGAAGCTTTCTCTACAACGGATGCAACTTTTCTGATTATGCAGTGTATGGTTGTAGCTTTCTCTTTCAATGGTTGTAGCTTTTTTCATCTACGGTCGAAACTTTTCTATCAATGGTTGCAGCTATTTTTCTTTGTAGCAGTCTTCGTTAATGCTTTCTCTATCATTTCGGTTGAAACTTTTTTCATAAAGGGTTATAGCATTTTATGTTGATGGTTGTAGCATTCCGCCATGGCAATGACTGCTTGCAGCTTTTCATATATCTGGTTGAAGCTTTTTTCATCTCGTTTGAAGCTTTTCGGTTAGCGGTTGTAGCATGAGCGCGTGCAGCAGGTTCTGCAATGCCTCCGCCACATCCGCGGGTTCCAGCCCGGTCGTGATGGATGTAGCAAAACATGATGCCGGTTGTAGCAAAAAGCGACGCTAGTTGTAGCAAAACCGCGACGCTGGCTGTGTGTTGTAGCAAAACGTGACGCTGTTTGTAGCAAAATGGTATGCCGGTTGTAGCAAATTCCGACGCTGGTTGAAGCATGTAGCAAAAATAACGACGTTGATTGTTTTCTCGGAGGAGCATCGCCCCATCCTCGCCGTCCTAAGGTCACCATGCTCGCCGTCTCATGGTCGGTCGCAGCCTCCCCGGGCACCGGCTGCAGCCTCCCCGGGCACCGGTTGCAGCCTCCTTCCCAGACCTTGCCTCATCTTAAACCATGGCTTATTTGAGAGAGAAGGAGAGAGATGTTTTGGGGGGAGAAGATGTGTGGAGGAGGAGGACAAGCAACAGTCAGGTAGTCCCCCTGGCTCGGCGAAGCACACGGCCGGCAATGGCCGCCGGTAGGCAGCAACGCGGGGAAAAGGAAGAAGAAAAATGGCCACGAGAAAGGATGCGTCTGAAGATAGAGGATGAAGGTAGCAGTTAGGAGAAAGATAAAATAAAGAAGGGGTGATCCACGTGGGGCCCAACAATAAACAAGCGTCTCGCGCGGCGGCCGGCGCCCCGGCGTGAAACATTTACAATGGGCCAGGGCCCAGTCAGTTGTTGCCACACATCTGTCGAGGCGCTCCAGATTTGCTGCAAACTAACGCTGGTCGGGCTGAAAACTGAAGCCCGAGCCCGATTCGAATATGACACCAGGCAGCAAATCAAAGCCGGATCCGGCCCGGCCTGGCCTGGGATTTTCGGGCCGGGTCGTCGGGCCATCCTGCCCATGCCCAGGTACCGCCTTAGAGAAAAAACAGAAAAAAAGCCCAGACGAGAACGAGCATATTGGCGTTATTCGCGGCGCCACCGTTACCCTTGAGTCGTGTTCCTCCCTTATCCATCCCAACCCAAACCCAAAGATATATGTGGACGCCACTCTGGAGCGCGTGTCGAAATTAATACTGCCAGCAAGAGCATAATCCTCCCTGGTCACCGCAGCGTGCTCTGGGGCTATAGGATTCTCTGGCTCCTGGTTGTTGCCAATCGCAGATTCCGCAAAGAAGAGGGGTTGACTGTAACTGTATTCCAGGAGTTCGAAAATTATTGGTTTCTTGATGCGGATATTGCTACCTTGCAATGACGACCGGTGGCAAGAAGGGAATGCTGTGAGGCTGTGAGCACATGGTCATTAGAGGTGCGTCCGCCCCCGTTTTCTAGCCCGGAGGATGTGGTCTCCGTTGCATGACCTTTAATGAGTTGCTACGTGGTCAGCTCTAGCGGCGTTGCGGTCTGGCTCGCAGTCGAGGAGAGGATCGGGCACCGGAGGGTTTGCGCATGCAAGATGTTCGATGTCGGTCCCCTGAGGAGGAGGAGGAGGGCGGGGAGGCGCCTGGTGGGTTTTGCCAAGAAGAGGAGGCGTTCCAAGAGGCAGCAACCATGGTGGAAGGCGTGGTTCTCTGATTGGAACGATGAGGAAGAGAGCCTCGCCGGCTGGAGGGAGGATGATGAATTGCTCCAGCAGGTTGTTAGCAACGAAGACCTGTCGGAGGATGACAAGTTTCAGACGTGGAAGAGCAAGGCCGAGGCGATTGTCGACCTGCGGGAAGCCCAGCAGGATGCCGAAAATGCAGAAGGGCGGTCATGGGAGGATTGGATAGGTTGGGGCAGCACGTCCGGCGATGGTGATTGGGGCGGGGGTGGGAGCTTGTCGGACCAGATAACTGATGATCCGACAGCGATAGTGAGGGACAAGGGCATCGCTGAAGCTTTTAGGGACTCTATTGATGAAGATTACAACGAGATGTTATTTGAGGACCGGGTTTTTCTATACGCTTCGGCGAAATCGGTACTTCTAGCACTAGTTATAAGATATAATTTTTCTCATCATCTTTACTACTCCCTCCATTTTAATATACAAGGCACAAACTCAAATTATAGGTACAGTACCAAGACAAAACTTAATGTTTGCTTTACAAGCCAATTTGTTTTCTCGTTTATCAATTTAATTAATAGGATGCATGCACATTAGAGGAAACTGAGTGGCCGTGAGAGAGGAAGTAGGTGAGTGTCATTATCATTCACTACATGCATGCTAGTAGTTAAGTCATGGTTACTAGTACGAGAAAACATCATTAATGTTTGCCTCGATTATTGTTGGTGGCCTTGTATAGATGCAAAATGTGTTTTCATAGTGGCCTTGTATACAAAAATGGAGGGAGTACCAATCGTGCACCACTTTTTGATGCGGTCTACTATTATACTCCCTCCGTTCCCAAATATAAGTCTTTCTAGAGATTCCAACACGTGACTATATACGAAGTAAAATAAGTGAATCTACACTCTAAAATATGTCTATATACATCCGTATATTGTAGTTCATTTGAAGTGTCTGAAAGACTTATATTTAGGAACGGAGTGATACCTAGTACTATAACAATAACTCAAACCTTATTACCGTGCAACATTGCTCTGGATCCTTTTCGATGAAGTTACATACAGATGTTGGGGAACTGGATCTAACAAGAAAATTGTACTCTGCAGGCCAAATTCCTAGCATTGTTGATTGTTGTTCCATGGGTGTTGGATCTTCTAGTACATGACTACGTTATGATGCCATTTCTAGACAGGTAATTCATCTTACTGCTTCCTTGCAAAAAAAAAAAAATCATCTTACTGCTATGGCGTTCCATATCTTCCCTTTCCTCTGTTTTATATTTTGATGAAAGAATCGATTACATTGGTCAGTGTACAATAACAGGTATGTCGAGAAGGTGCCACTCGCCGCTGAAATGCTTGATGTAAGACGTAGCCAGAAGATTCAGATGATAAAGGACCTAAATATTGAGAAAGCAAGATTCCGTTTGGAAGTAGAGATTGGTAAATCTCCTCCACTTTCTGATGAGGAGTTCTGGTCAGAGTTGCGGGAAAAAGCGTGAGGCTATTATTCTTTCTTGCCAAGTTGTTGCTTATATTAGTGCCCTTGCAATTTTGGCATGAACATTCATCTCTCCTCTGTGAAAATGATAGTCGGGAACATCGTTCTGCGGCCCAGAAAAATTTATCTGGTTAACTGTAACGGGTCTGCTCTGTTACTTTATCAGGGTAGAGCTGAGGGATGAATGGAGATTAGAAAACCGACAA
The DNA here is from genome assembly GCA_902687465.1 of Secale cereale. NCBI lineage: Eukaryota > Viridiplantae > Streptophyta > Magnoliopsida > Poales > Poaceae > Secale > Secale cereale. The sequence goes on along the minus strand of LR738715.1, from coordinate 389,626,825 downwards.
GCATTTGCAAATATCTGGTCTGATATGGTTTATGGGGTTGCCCTATTCCTTCTTATGTACTTTAACCAGAGTAAAGTAAGTACATACATCATATAAGCTGCTTCTCATTTTTTGATTATATTCAATTGTAAAAGTGTGCCATTAAGTTCGTATAGCATTCCTCTTGATGGCGCGTACCATGTGGATCTGTGTTTTTCTTTTCTCTGTACGTAAATCAGAAATCATCAAAATTGCTGCGCTATTAGGCCTAGCGAATAACTAATTAACTTTGGCGGTTAAGACTAATGTTATGTCAAATACTTGAAGAGGTGAACTGATCTACGTTTTCCCTGATTTGTTCATATTTGATAATGTTTTGTTTTAAGGTAGTGTCGTATTAACATCACCTCAATTTCAATGATACCTTTCATTTTACTATCATCAGTAAAAGTGTGCGGGTGTCCATGTTTTCTGTGCATGATAATGGCTTATTTTTTCTCCCCCTAATAATAGGGATATCTTGTTATCAATTGGCATGCATCTTGCTCTTACCATCGCCTATGCTTGCAGGTTGCAATGCTAAAGTTCACAGGATATAAGTTGCTAAACAATATCTCGGACAGTGGGAAGGCTTTTCTTATCATTTTAGTGTCAGATATCCTACTAGGGTAAGTTATATCAATTCATTTCTGAAATGTGTGTCTGTATTTGTCTTTTAGTGCCATGATACATTTACCTCTCTAGTTCTCTGAATTTTCCATTTAGAACAATGCATTTATAGTTACAAGTGATCCTAGAAATAGAACTGAGTAAACATCATGTTGTCTGCAGCTTTAGTGTTCTTGTTATTTCTCAAGATGATGAAGTAAATTGTTCATTTAAAAATAAATAGAAGTGACCGAAGTGCAAGATTTTTTTCATTCTTTCCTGCCTTCTATAAGATGTTTATAGCTTATTTTATGTGTCAGAATCTTGATAAACCAACGAGTTAGGATATATAATCTTCTTTACCATCTGGTAAGGAAATATTGAAGTTTACATACCTTTTAGTTTCATGTAACTGCAGAACTAGGTTATTTTGCGCCTTGAAGCTGATTAACACAGAGGTATCTGAACTGCTGTGAGAAAAGTGGGAACCCTACCTGTTCGTGTTTGTATTTATGCTTCATGCGACATATTTCCATATTTAACTCCAAGAAACCCGTGACCCTCCCACGAGCGACGGGGAGGGAACCCTAGCCGCCGCACCTCCCGTCCCCTTCCTCCTCCCTCCCACCCCCACCGCCGCCGGCAGGCGTTGATGGGCAATGCCAGTTCGGCGCGGTGGCGGCGAGGCCTTTCCCTCCTCCTCTGCCTTCCGGGTCCGACGCGGGGCGGAGTTCTCGGGTGGCAGCGCTGGGTTTCGGCAGGGCCCAACAACACGGTGCCGGTGGTGCGGGGCGGCGGTGCGGTGTTGAAATATATTGCCAACCTCCCTCCATCAGTTCGGACTTTTGGATGAGTTGGCTAGAGCATGAATTCAATATGGTATCAGAGCCAAGAGGTCTTGAGTTCAAGACCCTGCCAACGCAGTATTAAATAAAACGATTCTGCGGCCTACACCGATCCTACGTCGAAGGACTAAAATAGCCTACACGTGAGGGGGAGTGTTGAAATATATTGCCCACCTCCCTCCATCAGTTCGGACTTTTGGATGAGTTGGCTAGAGCATGAATTCAATATGCGGCCGTCCGGTGGCGGTGCGGCGGCGGTCTTGTCCCAGTGGTGGTGCGGCGACTGCTGGGTGGTTCGGCAAGGTTGGCGGCCGGCGGGCCGGCGTTCGGCCAAATCCGCCCGGATCTGGCGCCAGGGGGCCGGCCGGCGGCGCAGGGGGGTGGAGGGAGCTCGCCTGAGCTCCCGTGAGTTGCTGGTCGGCGGCGTTCTAGTCATGGCCTCCCGTGCGGGGCAGCGGGGGGTTGTGGCGGCCGGCAGCGCGTGGTGGTGGGTGTGTGTCCTGCCGGGGGATTTCGTTCTTCATGTTGGATGGTGAGGGTTGCGGTGGGCTTGGGCTGCGGTCGGCAGCCTCCTCCATGGTCTCCGGCCTAGGGGGGCAGCGACATGGTGGCGGTGGTGCCCTGGGAGGAGTGTGCCCGATGGCTCCGACGCTTGGAGCTCGCCGGGCGGCGCGGGTTGGGTAGTGGCCGGTGTGGCTGCTGCTCCGGCCATGGATGGTTCCATGGCAGCTTGGCAGGTTGGCTCCGGCGCCTGCTCGTCCGTACGCGGCTTGTGGCGGCCTCCGATCCATTTTGCTTGTCGTCCGATCGCTACTTTCGTCGAAGGGTTGGCCTTCTCCAAGCTGCGGTTCATCGCTCGTCTCGCGCCCGATGCGGCGGGCCCGAGCTCGTCTCGCACACGGTGCAGCATGACTGAGCTCGTCTCGCGCACGGTGCAGGAGGACCGACCTTGTCTCGCTCAGGGTGTTGCAGGACTGAGCTCGTCTTGCGCCCAGTGCTGCAGGACGGGTCGATGGAAGCCATCTAGGCCGGCCTATTGGGTCTCGGCGCGCGCGGG